>OX940803.1:876668-1624190 GCA_954870605.1 Acer campestre | reverse complement strand
AACAGCCCCTGAGTTCTCTTTCTGCACACTGATTTATCTAATAACAAGCACTAAATTCCCTATAATGATTTTCATTCATATACTTTTTAAAAATAATCATTATCTTACATCGGCACTGCTTTATTTTTTTATTTTTTTCAGGAACAATTCCGTCTTCACTCTATAACCTTGCAAATCTGGTCCATTTGAAATTGAGGGGCTGCAATTTCTCAAGCCTAGATCCAGATTCTTCACTTAGTAAGAATACCAAACTCATTCATTTGGACCTTTCCTACAACAACATTGGTGGTGAGATTCCCTTAAGTCTCATGAAGTTGAACCAGCTTTCATGGCTAGATTTGTCATATAATCAACTGTTTGGTCACATTACATCTCAAATTAGCAACCTAACCCAATTGAAAACCCTGGTTCTTTCAGCGAATAAATTACAAGGTAAGTACGATTCCTGGCTCTATCTTTAAACTCAACAATCTCAAAAGTCTTTACCTTTATTCAAATAATTTGAGTGGCACAATAGAGTTGCAAATGTTTCTTCGCCTAAAAAGTTTCAAGTGCAATATTAGATATCTCATCAAACCGTTTATCATTGCTCACCAACTTCACTGTTAATACCAACTCTCATAAATTTGAAAGATTAAGTTAGTTTGGGTTCATGCATGCAACCTAGAGGTGCTAACAATGTATCAGGAAAAATCTTGGATGGTTGTTTGGCATAAGTTTGGTATAGTTTACAATACTTGAACCGACAGCTTGTTGTGCTTAATTTTTTTTAATTGAGTAAGCTATTGATTTGAAGGATTCTGGGCAGATTGAAGAGAACAGAAGAAGAAAATAGAATAGAAAGAGAGTTTGAAATGGATGTAATTAGAGTTTGAAATTAGAGTTTCGTAATCGGTAATAATTATTAATTACATAGCAAAGCATAGCAGAATGTAATTGGGAAATGATTCCCTACAATAGACTCTTACTAATTATGATAGAGCTGACCCACACTACTTAAAGTAATGCATTAGGCAACCTAAACGGTGCCGTTTTAGGGAATCAGTAAAAACCTAAGTATAAAAGCTTCTTATCTTCAGACCAAACCCCATGCGCAGCTTCACTTCACAGATTCCTTCTCTCTCATCACACACCTAATTCAAAGCCCCTGACTTCTCTCTACATTTTCTGCCAAAACCTGAGTTCTCTTTCTGCACACTGATTTATCTAATAACAAGCACTGAATTCACACTGAGTTCTCTTTCTGTACACTGATTTATCTAATAACAAGCTCTAAATTCCCTATAAAGATTTTCATTCACATACTTTTCAAAAAGAATCATCAACTTACATCGGCACTTCTTTTTTTTCTTTTTTCAGGAACAATTCCGTCTTCACTCTATAACCTTGCAAATCTGGTCCATTTGGATTTGAGGGACTGCAATTTCTCAAGCCTAGATCCAGATTCTTCACATAGTAAGAATACCAAACTCACTCATTTGGACCTTTCCAACAACAACATTGGTGGTGAGATTCCCTTAAGTCTCATGAACTTGAACCAGCTTTTATTGCTAGATTTGTCATCTAATCAACTGTCTGGTCACATTCCATCTCAAATTAGCAACCTAACCCAATTGAAATACCTGGATCTTTCATCGAATAAATTACAAGGTTCAATTCCCAACTCTATCTTTGAGCTCAACAATCTCGAAAATCTTGACCTTTCTTCAAATAATTTGAGTGGCACAATAGAGTTGCAAATGTTTCTTCCATTGAAAAATTTAAGTAAACTAGATATCTCGTCAACCCGTTTATCGTTTCTCTCCAACTTCTCTGTTAATACCAGCTCTCATAAATTCCAAAGATTAATTTTGGGTTCATGCAACCTTAGGAGCTTTCCAGATTTTCTACGCTACCAAGATCGATTGGAAGACCTTGACCTTTCCTCTAACAATATATCTGGCCAAATCCCTGGATGGTTGTTTAACATGAGTTTAGGATACTTGAACCTTTCTCACAATCTTTTAACTGGGTTTGACCAACAGCCTTTTTCAATAAATTGGACATTGGATCTTAGTTTTAATAAGTTGCAAGGCCCACTCCCCATTCCATCAATATCTACCATGACATATTATATAGTTTCCAACAACAACCTGTCAGGGGAACTTTCACCATGGATATGCAAACTGAATTCTCTTCAAGGTCTTGATTTATCTAATAACAGGTTGAGCGGTAAACTTCCACAATGTTTGGGCAATTTCAGTGATGGGCTATCGATGTTAAACCTTCAAAACAACAAATTCAATGGGAGCATTCCTCAAACCTTCATGAATGGAATAGAGTTGAGGATGATTGATTTAAGCAACAACATGTTACGAGGGAAAATTCCAAGATCATTGGCCAATTGTAAGACGCTAGAATTTTTGGATCTTGGAAATAACAAAATCATTGATACTTTCCCATCTTGGATTGGAAATCTTCCAAATTTGGTGGTGCTCAACTTGCAATCAAACAAGCTCTACGGTGCAATAGAGGAGCCTAAGTCAGATTTTGAGTTTCCTAAGTTGCAGATTATTGACCTCTCTGACAACAGATTTACCGGTAAACTTCCATCCAAATACTTTGCTTGTTGGAATGCCATGAAAGTTGTCGATGCGAGTCAGCTAGCATATATGTTGAAGTCGAATCCCGACAGAGGCATTTACGATTACTCATTAAGAATGGTTAATAAAGGGACAGTAATAGAATATGTGATGATCTCAAATATGCTAGTAAGCATTTGTCTGTCCAACAACAGATTTGAAGGAGAGATTCCAGCTTCTATTTCTATTTTACAGGGACTTCGATTTCTTAACCTTTCCAACAATAATTTTGTTGGCGGCATTCCATCGTCACTGGACAACTTGACAGTACTAGAATCGTTGGACCTCTCTAATAACAATCTGTCAGGAGAGATTCCTCCACAACTTCTTAAACTCAACCCCCTTGCCTTCTTTGATGTCTCGTATAATAATCTCAATGGACCTATACCATTCGGAGCACAATTCAATACATTCGATAATAGGTCATACGAAGGGAACCCAGGATTGTGTGGACCACCTTTGTCAAGGAAATGTGGAAATTCTGAGCTTCCAAATAAAGAAGACGACGAGGGATCTGAATCTCCATTTGCATTTGGTTGGAAAGTAGTTGCGATAGGATATGCAAGTGGTCTAGTAATTGGAGTGGTTCTTGGACACATTTTCTGCACTAAGAAATATGAATGGTTTGTCAAGATTTTTGGGATGCCATTGAAAAGAATTGAGAGAAAGAGGGGACGATGTAGAAACTGAATGTAATTATCATCATGTGCTTTTTTTTTTTTTGGGTTTCGTTTCTCTGTTCCATGTGTTTTCATTGTTGAATAAATTGAGCCTCATTCAGCTTTTGTTGTCTGAAGATGTAACAGCTATTTTTGTTTGCAAATTGATCAAGCAGATTTTGATTAATCATATGAACAAGTCGTCAGAAAATTAATTAGTAAAAGGACATGCTCTTAAATCCAAAAACAGGGGACATGAACATGGAAACTGATTGTAATTACTTTTTATTGGAAGAACTACTCAATGTAGCCTCAAGTATCATATAACTTCGGTAACTTTTTAAGTATTTTATTTGTGTCGAGTGAACATATAATGTAATCTCTCATTAGAACACAATAGAACAGTATTGCTAAAACACAGTAAATGTATCAACTTACACCGAAGTAAAATTTCAAGTTGATCAAAGATTGAAAAGGAATATGATCACAACAGTGCACGAGGTGAATTTATCATTGCAAATTTATCCTCTTTGACCTATTTATCTCTCGGAAACTGTGAACTACGAGGCGAATTCCCTACAAAGATTTTTCAGTTACCCAACCTGCAGTTTCTTAATTTGCAGTACAACGAAATCGAAGGATATTTTCCAGAATTCAAAAATAGTAGTAGTCCCCTTACTTAATTGGATATCAGTGTTTGCTACTTTAGAGGGTCACTTCCATCTTCAATTGGCAATCTTACCAAACTTGTCCATCTATACCTTTCTTATAATGACTTGTCAGGCAAGTTACCTGCGTTGCTTGGAAATCTTGGTTCTTTAGAAAAATTGGATCTTGGATTTGGAGATTTCTCAGGCCAAGTTCCATCTTCATTCAGTCATCTTACCAAGCTCAATTATCTAGACCTTTCTGGTATCCACTTGGTTGGTGACATTTCCTCTTTCCTCATGAACCTATCACAACTTTCCGAACTATATGTGTTGCAACGACCAATTGATGGGTCCAATCCCATATTGGTTCTTGAACTTAAACCAGCTATCAACTCTAATGTAGTCATATAATCAACTGACTAGTCATATCCCACCTCAAATTGGGAACCTAATCCAACTGGTTTCTTTGCAGTTGTCATCAAATCAATTGCAAGGCCCTATTCCAGAATCTATCCTTGAACTCAAGAATCTTCGAGTACTTGACCTTTTCGCAAACCATTTGAATGGCAAAGTAGAGCAAGATGTGTTTCTTCACAGACTCAAGAGTTTGAAAGTGTTGGTTCTCTCATTGAACAATTTAACAATATTGCTTACAAGAACCACTGCTGTTTATGCCAATCTTCAGAAATTTAGAGTCATCGGATTGGGATCATGCAACCTTAATGACTTCCCAAGTTTCCTGCACAAGCAAGATCAACTGGTGGAGTTGGACCTGTCCTCCAATAAAATAGCTGGTCAAATACCCGAATGGTTGCTGAATTCAAGTACAGGTAGTTTGAAATACCTGAACCTTTCTTACAACCTTTTGAGTGGATTTGGTCAACATTTTGAAGTTCTTCCATGGACTAATCTATCCATTTTAGACCTTAGGTTCAATGAGCTGCAAGGAAAAATCCCAATTCCACCAATTTCCACCTTGTACTATCTACTTTCAAATAATCATCTGACAGGAAAAATTGCACCACAGATGTGTAATTTGATTCATCTTTCTTCTCTTGATTTGTCTTACAACAATTTAAGCGGCGTGCTTCCAAAATGTTTAGGCAGTACTATCAATAACCTGATTGTATTGAACTTGCGTAACAACAAATTTCGTGGACGCATTCCTCAATTTTTCTCCGACAATCTGGGAATGCTTGATCTAAGCCACAATCTATCGCAGGGGAGGATTCCAAGAACACTGGCCAATTGTACACGGCTTCAATTTCTTAATCTTGGAAATAACCAAATCAGTGACGTTTTTCCTTCTTGGTTGGGAACTATTCCACAGTTAGAGGTTCTCATTTTACATTCCAACAAACTCCATGGTGTAATAAGAGAGCCTAAAACGGATTTTGAGTTCTCCAAACTGCGGATCATTGACCTCTCTCACAACAAATTTACTGGCGTGATTCAGTCAAAATACTTTTGAGTGGTGGGATGCTATGAAAGTAGTCGATACAAGTGAACTAACATATATGGAAGATGAAATGTTACCAGAACATGCCACTCAAAGTTTTACCATTCTTGGTTTTTGTAGTTATTCATTAACAATGAGTAACAAAGGCTTAGAGATGGAGTATGGTAAGGTCTCAAATATCCTGACAGCTTCATAATCTTAATCTTTCCGATAATAATCTCCAAGGTCACATCCCATCATCCTTGGGCAATTTGTCCGTGCTGGAATCATTAGACCTCTCTAATAATATGCTTTCAGGAGAGATTCCTCAACAACTATCGGAACTCACGTTCCTTGAAGTCTTTGATGTCTCGTATAACCATCTCACTGCAGGAAGCATACCACAAGGAAAGTAGTTCGATACATTTGAGAATAGTTCATTTGACGGGAATCCTGGATTGTGTGGAAAACCATTGTCGAAAAGATGTGGAAATTCCGAGACATCATCACAAAAAGGAGATCAAGACTTGAACTCTTCTTTTGCAGTTGACTGGAAAATAGTTTTGATGGGGTATGCACGTGGATTGATAATTGGAGTGGTCCTTGGGCACACCTTTGTCACAAGTAAACATGAATGGCTTGCAAAAACTTTTTGTAGGCAATTGAAGAGAATGTGAAGTTAGAAACTAAATGTATTTGAGAGAGTAAGCTCTAGTTATAACTTTTCCAATTCCACGTTTTAATTTTCAAATTGTTACTGTACCAATAAATGTTAATTTCTCGGATCCATTATAAACCAAGCCTCAATGTCATCTATGTGATAGTATATTGCACAATATCATCAAATCAACTTCTGTTTGTATCTCGCCGTGGCCATGGACTATACAAAAACCAGAGTTTCTGGTGATTCATGAGTCTTCTCCAGTAAGATCTCCCCATCGAACATTGTATTTGGCAGCAAGATAATGTGCTCCAACAGGTCCTCTGCTACCATAGGGATAGAGCTCCGGGGCAATCTTCTTTTCTTCAAGTTCCTTCAATAATGGCGTAAACAATGACCAAGCGGCATCAAGCTCATCGCTTCTAATAAACAACCTCCGTTCTCCTTCTATTGCATCTAAGAGTAGCCTCTCATATGCATCCGGTATTTCTCTTGGATACCTGCACATCAAAATGAATGAATGTTATTGAGGAAATAAGAAACAAAGAAACAACTTCTATTTGTCCCAAGAATTATATGTTTGTTGTTCTCTTACTTTGATCGATAAAGCAAATTAAGGTCACTGCGATCCAGTCTCATTCCAAGACCCGGAACTTTGTTGTTGACTTTCAGATATATAGCTTCATCGGGTTGCACACGAAGCACGAGCTCATTTGTGGCCTTATCTAAATCAGTACCAAAATTCCGCTTGTACAAGTTTCCTGGAACATGTCTGAACTGAACTCTAATCTCCGCTCTGGAGTATCATTGCGAAAAACATTATCAAGTCATCAAGTTATGTAAATTTCCACGAGACACAAGACATACTGAAAATATAGATCATCATAAAAATGAAGAAGAAATGCCACCCACCGTCTAGTATGAAGAGCCTTGCCTGCTTTCATTAGGAAAGGAACCCCATCCCATCTGGCATTATTGATAAAAAGAGCCGCTGCTGCAAATGTTGGCGTTAGACTGTCTTTTGGCACGGTTGGATCATCGGTATAAGCAAGATATGATTTACCACCCTTGCTGTGGCCCTTATATTGACCAACAACTACATCTTCAAGTAGCAGAGGTTTCATCGATCTTAGTACCTTTACCTAAATGAGACCATGCTCTCAAAGTCATTTGACGATCAACTTTGCAGGAAGTCTAGTGTTTTCATTCATAACACACCATGAAATTTACAATTCGAATTGATAATCGTATACAGAAGGAGAAACAAAAGTACCTTTTCGTTTCTGATGTCTTCGGCATCCAAGCTGACAGGAGTCTCCATTGCAAATAGTGCTAGTATTTGCAGGAGATGATTTTGCATTATGTCTCGTATGATTCCATAGTGATCGAAATAACTGTAAACGATTTACTAACATGATTAGTTGATATCCATATATGCTTGAAACAATGATCTCATGTGATTATAATATCATCAGGGAACATATACACTCACCCCCCTCGTCCTTCTGTACCGAAATCTTCAGAAAATATAAACTGCACATTGCGAATGTAGTTTCTGGACCATAGAGGCTCAAATACAAGATTCGAGAACCGAAGCACAGATAGATTCTCAACAAGTTCCTTACCCAAATAGTGATCAATCCTGATTAAACATCAGCCAGGTCAAACTTTTTCCCTATTAATGTTTTCTTTACTTGTCAGAAAGCAAGTGAGCAAGACAAACCTGAATATCTGATCCTCCTTTAGGTACTGCTTCAAACTCTTGGTTAACTCACCAGAAGACTCTGAGTCACGACCAAACGGCTTTTCAACAATGACTCTTGTCCAACCAGTTGCTGATGAAGCTCCAAGGCTAGCACATTTCACCACATCCACAAATATGTTTGGAGGTATTGATAAGTAAAACAACCTATTTGACTTTCTTCCAGCCTGAAAGAGAACATTTTCTGATGTTAAAGAACACATAAACCTTCCAGATGGAATCAGTCACTAGCTTCCTCAACACAATGATTTAACATTTAGTGCGAAAAGAGAAAAATCTGTCAGCTATAGTCATTAAAACAACTCGATAAACCATAATTGAACCTCTCTTTAGACCCTATACATGTACTAGAAACTTTTACACCAATATCTCTCAAGTTTGTATGGCTAAATAGCCAAAGAATTTCAAATTTCTGACTAATTGTTTTCGAATCCAGTGGCTACTTTTCACATGTCTCAAGTATGCAGATCGGTCCATTTCATTCATAACAGAACAGAATAAGTTTTCATAACATGGTATACTATTTATAAGACCTACGAAACTCTAACGTTCTTATTAAAACTAAATCGATTAGCTTTATTATTAGAAAGATATAAGTAAATGCATTACCTCTTTCTCTTTCAGCTTGATGTCTAATTCTGCAAAATGCTCCTCGGAGTTGTACTGACCCGAATGGTAAAAGCATCTCTTCAAGAATTGATCCATTTTGTCTTCACAATTTTCCCTGCAAGCACTCTTTCGTATTAGTAACTAGACAACGAAAACCGTAGTTTGTTAGATATCCCATACGGGAGCTGCTTTACCGTAAAAGATTACCTCCTATCAATTCTGCATGTTAAAGTTTTGCTAATCATGTCCCTGAGTTCCTCGTCAGTCAATTTACTCCTAGCATAACCGAAAACTATGAAATCCTGCATAAGCATGGTAAATGGAGGATAAAAATAGAAACTTTTCAGCTGCATTATGGCATGTTTCGATTCATAACGCATCTCGAGAAAAGTAATAATTGGAGGACCAAAAAAAACACACAAAGAATGGAACCTCAGGCAAAAATCCTTCGTAAAAGAGAGCGAAAAGGGCTGGAAAAATTTTCTTCCTAGCAAGATCTCCCGAAGCTCCAATGACTGTAATGCTGACAGTAGACTCTGCATTTTCTGTTTCTGAGATGGGAAAAGTGGTCTCTAAACCTAATGTCAAAAATACATCTAGGAATCAGCAATGAAAAACAAAGCTCAAAGCTAAAGGAAAGGATGCAACAGTAAAGAATTGACAGACAATTTTAGCCGATCTCAGCATCATTCGTGCAAAACTCTATGATTGAAACAGTTATTATCACAGATTATTGGGATTCTATTAGTGAGCATTGCAATGCGAAAACTTGATGGTGTATAATTAAACCATTTTCCCACTTCGAAAAGGAATTTTCTTCTTCAATTTATGTATTCAGTATTCCATTAATAGTCTACATTACAACAAGCATGTTCTTTTAAACTCATCAGAGAAGCTATGGAAAAAATATGAAATGTAAATAGTTGTGGACACAGTTTCTGAATCAACAAATTGTAATGATGGTGATTGAAATGTATTTGATTACTAAAATTCTTCCCTAATTTACTAGCAAATTCAACAATTCCCAGCAATAATCAAAATCCATTACAAACATACTCTCTGTAACTAACATACATTAACATCACAAACATGAAAAACAACAAAACTAACAGTTTGAGAAACCATGAAATCACTCACCATCATGCAAAGAAACAGCATTTAGAGGATACCCATTTGAGGATTTGAGCTGAAAATGGTTCCTTGAATGGATTATTGGTTGAAATTGAACCCATGTGGAGATACAACATCTTCTCGGGACAGCAATGAATCTACTACTGAGGAGCAGCTTTGTCTCCTGCTGCTTCAGTGAAGAAGAAAAACAAGGACTCAAATGTGTAGCCATGCAAAAAAATATTACGGATCAAACAAAAAAAAGTTGCAAAGTTAGATTGGTGAAGCATGTGAAATATATTATCCGAAACTTGTTAGTTGGAGAAGTACTTGTTTTTTTTGGATATTTACATATGTAGTTGTAGATAAGTGATCACATTTGTTAACTCCTTTTGAATAGTTGAAGGGACTACTGTTGTTTGACAATGACAACTGCTTTTCAAATAGTAAACAAAATCTGTTATATGAGGTCTAGGATTTTTTATATTTTATATTTTTGTTAAATATTAGTATGTGTTTCTGTTGAGAACTCAAGATCAAACAATATGAGTGATGTTCGGATATTACTTCTGTAATGGGAGAAATTAAGATCATTTGCTGACCTGATTAGATGCGATGACATCTATAATTAATGGGTGGGATTTATTTCTTTTAATTTAGAGTTGAGGATCTAAATCTTAACAGATCTACTTCTACAACGTCGGGAAGAAAACTCTCAACACATGCTTATAAAATGTGTATAGGGTTCGTTTGGTATACTGTATTATATTATATTGGACCGTATTGAATTTGATTGTATTGGATTAGACTGTATTATTCTTATACAATCTCGTGTTTGGTGATATTTTATATTAGATTGTATTATGATGTATTAACTAATACAACATCTCTAATATGTATCAGTTAATACATAGTAGAGAGTTAATACGACATCCATTGTATTAGATCAATTAAAATATATTAGCTAATACAATACATTACATTACGTCCGAGCCCATAATGTACTAGAACTCGAACTCCTAGGGTATATAAGCTAAAAAGAACAAACTTAAGATTTTGAGGTAGGCCGGAAATAATATTGGATTTGTTTGTATTGGGCTTTAATGAGGATTTTTGGGCCTGCTTGAGAATTTAAGGGCTTAAGACACCAACAGAAAAGCCCAATATCTTCTTAATTACAACCAGTACAGAGGCACACCAACTTAAAATATTTTAATTTTGTTTGCAATTTGTTATTCTTATTAGTTTACTAACTATAAAGAAAGAGTTTGGTGTAAAATCAAAATGGGTTTTCAATTTTTCATACCAATTAAATCAATCACAAAAAAAAAAAAAAAAAAAAAAAAAAAATGAGAAGAGAATTTCAGTTTGGTGGGAGTGTTGCTTTCTATTAATAAATTGTCTTTAATTAGTTTCTGGTGAAATTTCATTATCCATTTTTAAAGCACTAAAAGCAGCTTGGATTCGCTTCAAAACATTCAAGCCTGGACCTAATTTGAAGTGACACCCAAAACTGGTTTTTCATTTTCCAACTCTCAAAATATTCTCAGTTTTGGGCAATTTTCAAATTCTATTTAATACATGTGTATTAGGTGGAAGAATTATTTTCTCTTATGTGCCCTCTTTAATGGGTGGTTGTTAAACCATTCAACTGTCAGTCATTTCTAGTAAGAATACTGCTTAGGTACCGATCGGTCAGTATCCTAATTACTGACTCTACCAATGAAAGCGTAACCTAATTTGTGGGCTAAAACTTGGGTGCATTGGATGCACGGTGCATCGCACACCTTGATGCTGCCATGTTAGCAAAGTTGTTGATGTGGCAGCATCAGGGTGGGTGATGTATCGTGCATCACGCTGCACCAAGACTTTCTCTTAGTTTGTGAGATAAATGTAAAAAGTAAAAAAAAAAATGCCACATGCTACACTCCCATTAGTGGGATTAGTATTTTAGGTACTAGTGGGTCAGTTCCCAAGTATTATTCTTCTAGTAATTCTATTGAATCTTTAATTTATTAAAAAAAAAATTGATTATCGTTTAATATGATTAACGTTGTGACTAATGACACATTCACATCGTTTGATAAGGTTAGATATGGTTTTCAAAATAATTAAAAATATAAATTTGAAATGAATCAAAACATTCAAGAATCATATGCAATGAATGTGATAAATTTATTTGTCAATTAGCACCACCCATCTAGAAATTAAGGCATGAAATTTACTGGTAAATCATCTAATTGACTACCCCAACAGTTTTACATTAAAGATCTACCATTTCTAATATGCAATAACTAATCAAATGAAATGCTGTCAATTAAAGACAAAATAAGCTTAAAAAATGGGCCAGTTAAGTTGAAATATTTGAATTTTCTTTATTTCGCTAATTTGAAGTCTAGCAGTTTCTTCCACGAAAACTTTTGAATGTTACTATTGAATCATTGACCGAGGTCATGTAAAACTGTCCCACATATGATAGTTGACTGACTTGGTGTGTATCTTTGTCTGTAGGTAGAAAATCATCGGATATGCACTGTTATCGGTGAATCCGATCATTTCTTATTTTTGGAGGTTGGATACATAGTTGAGTAGTACATTCGACTATCGAAGATAAAATATGTGATAAGAAAATCATATGTTGTACTTCTGACACAACCAAATATCTTATTTTTAGTGGCCGGATGCACCACTCAATAGTGCACTGAAGATCTTATTCGTACTAAAAAAAAATTAAAGGGATGTTTTTGGTAAACAAATGTAAATCGTTTATATCTTTAATTAAAAAAATTAAAAATTAAAAAAATAAAAAATAAAACCTTTATCAATCCTAGGCTTTCTTTATAAATATAAGTGTCCACCTAGCCTTGCTTTATCATATAGTAAACTAATATCTGACGAGCATAAATATAAATTTCTTTGAATGTTCCCATTGAATCATTGAACTGTCCCACGTACGGTAGTTGACTGACTTGGTGTTTATATTGTCTCCGGGAAGAAAATCATCGAAAATGCAATGCCGATCGGTAAATATAGTCATTTCTTATTTTTAGAGGTTGGATACATAGTTGAGTGGTGTATTTGACCTAGAGATGCACATATTCTCCCGGGGCTCCAATTCCCTACGTCCCCATCCCCATTTGGAGATTTTTTTTGGAGGGAAAAATGGGGAAATGGGGATGGGGATGGGGAACCTCCCCCCATCCCCATTTCCCCCAAACATATATAAATATAATTATAATATTTTTTTTTATTTTTTTTTTATTCTTTGAAAACTCTAACTCCCTAAGTATATATACACATTTTATATAAAATGTACTAATGAATTTTATTTTGTATTTGTAAATGAATGTTTGTTTTTTTAGTTTAATTTGTAGTTTTTAGTCAAATGGGGAAATGGGGGAACAGGGGATACGAGAAAATAGGGAACAACGGGGAAAAACGGGGAAAATGGGGAATTGGGGATGGGGATGGATATAAGTCCCCACCAAAATTCCCCATCCCCATTTTCCCCAAATGGGGAAACGGGGTGTTTTTTGGGGGGGGGGGGGGGGGTGGGGGGGTGGTCTAGGAAGTGGGGATGAGGATAGGGGGACCTATATCCATCCCCTTTCCCCAAATGTGCATCTCTAATCTGACCATCGAAAATGAAACATATGGTAAAAAGGTCATAGGTTGCATTTCTATCAGAACCACATATCTTATCTTCAGTGGCCAAATGCATCACTCAACAGTCCACTGAAGATTTTATTCGTACTCAAAATAAAATAAAATTAAAGGGAATCTTATTTGTTAAACAAATGTAAATCTTTTACATCTTTAATAAATAAATAAATAAATAATAAAAAGGACCTTTATCAACCAACCACACGCTTTCCTTTCTCTATAAATATAAGTGTCCACCTAGCCTTGCTTTACCATATAGTAAACAAATATCTCACAGAGCTTTTTTTTTTCTCTTCTTCTCTCTGTCACAAACACATTTTCTTCCAATTTTTTTGTGATCTTAGATAGAAAAAAATATGGAAGCAATCAAGCAACAACATCATCATCATCAACGGAGTTTGAACAGATTCATGAGTCTATCTTTCTTAGTTGTAAAGAAGGCAACTAAGTTATTCCTAGTCTCAGTTTCAATATTTTCTATCATATTTTCCTTCACTTTCTCTTCATATGCCATGCAAGTAATTGCTAACAACATTGACAAGAGCTACATGTTCTTGCTATGCAATGGCATCCTGGTTTTCATTGTCAAGAATTCCGCGAGGCTTGTCGAAGAATCACAGCTGGAGAGTGATAATTCTTCTGATCTTTTTAATGAGAAAAAATCCGCAAAGGAGAGACATAATTATCAGCCAGAAGTAGTCAAGTCATCATCAGAAGAGAATCAATCCATTACCGTAACGAAAGAAGTACCTGCCAAAGAAGAAGCTCAAGATATAGAAGACAAAGAAGAACAAGAACAAGAAGAAGAAAATGATAAGGCACTGATCATAGTTACTGAAGAATATAATTATGATCAAGACGTAACCGGGTTGCTGAGTACAGAGGAATTGAACAAGAAATGTGATGAATTTATAAGAAAGATGAAGGAAGAAATCAAATTTGGATCCCAACAACTGATCACGGTTTGATATATTTATATTTGTAATCAAATTTTATGACTCCTGAATCTTCTCTGTTTTGAAGAGTTTCTAAATTTTAGAAATTTTATTCTACTAAGCTCTGTTCAGGGAAATTAATCAAAATTTAGTCAGTTACAATAATAAAAAAAAAAATTTCTTTTTTAATTGTCTTGAATCACAATGCACAAGTTAGGTTTCAAGTACCATCTCACACCAAGTCAATGGCAGACAATTAAAATCCAATTATAAATGAACCAGTCCAACTTTTAGCTATACATATAAGTGATTTCAATGTAAATTTCATTAACCTTTACAATATAAATTTGAAATGAATCAAAACATTCAAGAATCATATGCAATGAATTTGATAAATTTATTTGTCAATTAATGGCCACCCATCTAGAAATTAAGGCATGAAATTTACTGGTAAATCATCTATTTGACTACCCCAACAGCTTTGCATTAAAGATCTACCATTTCTAATGTGCAATAACTAGTCAATTGAAAAGCTGTTAATTAAAGACAAAATAAGCTAAAAAAAAATGGGCAAATCAAGTTGAAATATTTGAATTTTTTATTTAGCTACCTAGAAATTTCTTCCAAAAAGATTTATGACTGTTCACATTGAATCATTGACCCAGGTCATATAAAACTGTCCCCCATAGGGTAGTTGACTGACTTTGTGTTTATCTTGTCTCTAGATAGAAAATCATCAGATATGCACTACTGGTTAGTGAATCTGATTATTTCTTATTTTTAGAGATTGGATACATAGTCGAGTGTATCCGATCACCGAAGATGAAACATATGCTAAGAAAATCATAGGTTGCACTTCTGACACAACCACATATCTTCTATTAAGTTATCGGATGCACTACTCAGCAGTACAGAGAAGACTTTATCCGTATTAAAAATAAATAAATTAAAGAGCATCTTTTTTGTTAAACAAATATAAAAAAGGAAAAAGACCTTTATGGCTTTATCATCCAATGGCTCTCTATCTATGAATATGAGTGTCCACCTAGCATTGCTTTACCATATAGTAAACAAATATCTCACACAGCTTTTCTTTTTTTTCCCTTCTTCTCTCTGTCACAAACACATTTTCCTCCAAATTTCTTGTGATCATAGATAGAAAAAAAAAAAAAAAAATGGAAGCAATCAAGCAACAACATCATCGTCATCAATGGAGCTTGAACAGATTCATGAGTCTATCTTTCTTTGTAAAGAAGGCAATCAAGGTATTTCTGGTCTCAGTTTCAATCTTTTCAATCATATTTTCCTTCTCTTTCTCTTCATATGCCATGCAAGTTATTGCCAACAACATAGACAAGAGCTACATGTTCTTGCTATGCAATGGCATCCTGGTTTTCCTTGTCAAGAACTCCGCGAGGCTTGTCGAAGAATCACAGCAGGAGAGTGATAATTCTTCTCATCTTATTAATGAGAAAAAAACCACAAAGAAGATACATAATTATCGCCCAGAAGTAGTCAAGTTATCATCAGAAGAGAATCAATCCATTATCAAAGAAGAAGCTCATCAAGAAACAGAAGGCAAACAAGAAGAAGAACAAGAAGAAGAAAATCAAGAGGCGCTGATCATCGCTGCTGAAGAATCTAATTATGATCAAGAAGACGGAACCGGGTTGTTTAATACAGAGGAATTCAACAAGAAATGTGAAGAATTTATAAGAAAGATGAAGAAAGAAATCAAATCTGGATCCCAACAACAACTGATCATGGTTTGATATATATATATATATATTTGTAATCAAATTTTATGACCCCCTGAATCTTCTCTGTTTTGAAGAGTTTCTAACTTGTAGAAATTTTATTCTTCAAGCTACTTACTTGGGGAAATTATAATCAAAATTTAGTCAGTTACAATAATCAAAATTTTATCTTTTTTAATTTTCTGGATTCAAAATTGAATACCTAACAAGGGTTACAGAGGAAACAGTCCACTCATGTCTTGTACAATGTAAGTTAGGTTTCAAGTACCATCTCACCAAGTCAATGGCAGACACTTAAAATCCAATCAATGAACCAGTCCAACTTTTAGCATATATGTGATTTCAATGTAAATTTCATTAACCTTAATAACAATCGTTTCCGGTGGTTTGTCAGGAAATTCATCAGAAACCTCCTTTTAATAGTGAATATGATCGATAAAATAACGATTTTTTTATCGGATATCCAACCCTTTTTAGTGACAGTTGTCCGGTTGTTCATAGAGGCCTCTGATTTAGTAATATTTAATGAAGCAAGAACAACCCTTGAAGGATGCAATTAGACAGCAATATTTTTTTTTTCAATAGTCTTTGTCTTTGCTTTATGCATGTGATTGTGATCCTTTTGTCTCTGCCCAATTTTTACTCCATTGAAAGAAACCTGGTGGAACCTACTAGCTTGACCTCAAGTCTTTTGGATGGTGACAAAAAGAAGCGTATAGATAGGTCCAATTTTATCTTCCAGTTCACACTTGCATATACGGTGGACCATACAAATTTTGATCAAATGTTTTTCTAAAAGGTTTATAGAGACATTTCTGTAAATGGGTTTTCGACGAATTTCGAAATCATACGAACTATATCCATGTGTTTCGAAATCATACGAATTTCAAAAGATCTTAGTAGAGGCACACAAAAGGGGACAACTTCTAATCAAAACAATTGAATTTGAGATCCTCAATATCTCAACAGAGCATGTTCCAATCTACTTTCATGACAATGGGACCATATTGCAAATTTCATGAGAAGAAAGAATAATTTTTTTTTTCTCCAGAGTTCATGATTACCAGTGAGCGTGTAAATTGGAAAATAAAATTCGAAACAAAAGAAAACATTAAGCAAACAAAAGGACAATGTAAATTTCTCTCCACTTTCTAAGGTTTCTTCACAACCATACACATTTCCATTTCACTAGATTATTCTAAGAAAAAGTGGGTGACAAGAATTTACCATATTTATACAGCCAAAATCAAAGTGACCCACCACTTTTGATTTGGTCTAACTCTATTTAGACACTGGAAGCCGTCCAAATATTTATCATGTATCGTGATTTGAATAGATGCATAAGCGATGGGGTGTGGTGTGACCATTCCATAGAAGGATAGAAGCTTGACCAATATTACATTTTGTTTTATGGCTTAATGCTAAAAGGTACTATCATCTAGACATCGACTCGATTCAATATTTGACGGGTCAGTTTGTGCGTGCCCTCCGGTCCATATGATTCTTGCAATTTTTTCTAGATATCTAAAAATCTTCTAGTTCTTTTTCTAGATAACTACAAATCTTCTAACTTTTCTTTTTTCATCGAGTCCTAACCTTAATAGTCTCTAAACTTAATAGTAAGAAAACATGTGAAATATATGAATCGTGACCTTTTTGTTGGAAGACGATTCCATGGGATTATTCTTAGATGCCCCTATCATCTCTAAAATGGAGCATCTCTTCATGGAGAATAATCCATGACTCTCAAAACTTATAAAGTATTGTCATTCCAGGTGAAAAATAAAATGGTGACATGGAACAGAGGAAACAGAAGCAGATAAAGCTACAACAGTGTATGCCGGGAAGAATTCAGATCAGCTGAACAAAATAATATTCCATTTACTAGTGTTCAACGAAATGAATACATATTCAATTTTCACCATTCTGATACCATCCATACAAATTTCATAAAAAAAATAAAAAATAAATAAATAAATCGTTTCATTAGGTGCAATTATGCAAGCTAAAAATGACAGAGCAATACAACGGTCATTCATGGAAATTCAACTCATACAAATCACCAAGGCAAAGCACATAATATGCATCACAAGAACCTTAATTTGTGTACATACAACAGTAAAGCAAAAGTATTCTTCAGCTTTATCAATCAATTCCGTTTCTCTAATAATATAGTTCATATGCAGCAATCAAGTAAAGCTGAACATGTATGCATTTTGCTACCAAAAAATTATATAATTTCCCTTAAAAATACAAAAAATTACTCATCAAAATTTGTAGCCCGTAATGTTTACATTTTCAATCAGGAAGCAATTGGATAATAAAAGTAAAAGGAAAATTTTATCACCAGCATCCTAACATAAAGAAACTATGACTAGAACAATTATTGAAAGTCAATAAAATTTCAAGGCAAATTCAGCTTCTCCCACTTCTAAAAGATTGCCTCAAAAATCAAAATGCATTGCACTTCTCATTCCATCTAATAACATGTTTTACTATTCATTTTGTAAGAATTCAGTAAATAAGTAAAGTAAATACAGTGAATCAAAAAAGTAAAACATCTGGCCATAACCCTATGATGGCCTGTGGAGTAAGATAAAAAAATCTGTATTTCAAAAGCCTGTATTTTGTTTGCCAATACTAGAAATGCAAATTATTCACATCGGTAATTACCTATCAAGTTGTGTACCTTCAAAACCCTCCATATTCCACCTTCCAGATATCCTAAAATCTTTGAATGAACAGGTTCCAAGGACAGTTATATTAGAAACTGTTTGCTACTATGCAAGAACTAGGATTCACTGACATTGTTAGCTACCATATTCACAGCAAATTCATCAATCACTGGCATATTTCTGACGTTATCAAGAATCCCAGTAAGTTCTCTATGAACATAACTAAAGCGTTCCTTGGAGATCAATGATTCTGTCAATAAAGTTGCAGCAAGGGAGTGAAAGGCCTGAGCACACTCATCACTACTGCTTTGAGCATTATGATCTTCTATAGGAACTAGGGAACTCTCCAGTCGCCAACGAAGGAGAAGATATTTTTCGGGAAGTTGAAAGTAGTTTTTTATTGAAAATACTCGAAGAGAATGCCTACACAGTATTCCTGAATGTTCAAATTCCTTACAAGAACAGTGAATTTGCTCATCTTCTGGTATCCATATCACAAGATACTCCCCATCCATTTTCTTGTAGTGTCGCACAAGATATGATCCATTTGCCATTTCAGTTGTTGCATACTGCATGGACAGCTCAATTTCATGCTGTATGACACGGAAGGCATAAGGTGTAAGAATGCTCCGTGCATGTTCTTCAATAGGCATGCATGTCTTGATATGCATATACTGCATCCCTTCTCTGGTTAAGTTTCCGAAGTTGGCAGCAGCACCAACCTGCAAAATATTGCAATCAGAATTTGAAGCATAGATCAAACAGTGTACAAATTTGGCCAAGCAACATACCGATGACCAACGTACCTGCTCAAAGAACACTTGCAAACATGTTTGTCCACTCAATATTCTTTTCAAGAATGTCTCCAAAGATTGAGAAAACTCAATTGTCATTGTCCGAGCCAGAAAATAACCTCTAATATAGGAAAACGGCCACGATGCTCGATATGAGGAGAGTAAAGCTATGTGCTTATCCGAAACAAGTCCAAAACGAGCAACCAAGAGGTTCCACTGATGTTCAAAATCTTCTACACCCTCAAGGTGACACAACATATCAAACTCAGCTTTAAATTCTTCATATTGTGATCCAAGAGGCAGAGAGAACCAACTGGATAATTTGGACAGAATATGCCATATACATATAACGTGTTTAGTATTTGGCAATTCCCTTGCTATACCATCTCTAAGCCCTGAATCTATATCTGTTAGAATTGTCTCTGGGCATCTTCCTCTCATAAAGCGGACGAAAGTCTGTTCAAAAGAAGAAAATCATGAAAAGGCATATGAAGATGGATGCAGATCGATCACAAGAATTTGCGTCCACAAACCTGTAAAGCCCATATGAATGACTGCGAACTTTCATCTTGCAGCAACACACACCCAAAGGAAATTGTCTCGCCATGATTATCCATACCAAACCACACTCCTAGGAGCAAGCCATAGGTGATAGAACGATAAGTGGTGTCAAAAGTAACTACATCACCAAACAGAGAATATGCACGAATAGAATCTCCATATGACCAAGCAATATTTTCGACCTTATCATTTTCATCTGTTGTATAGTCGTAAACAAAATCCGCATCCCTCTCTACCATGGACTTGCAGGCTTCAAGAAGTTCTAGTGTATCATTCTCTCTTTTCTCAGTGAGCAAAGCATCATTTTCCTGAACAGTCTTCTTACAAGTCCGAACAAAGTTCCTTACATCCTTCTCTATAAAAGGCAACTGTCCAGGTTGAACTCCCTTTTCCAGTTCCAACACCTTCACTATCCGATTCACAGGAAACCCAGCTTTGGAGAGTAAAAGAATGCGTTCTTGATCAGACTCCTGTATCTTCCGATATGCAGGAAGTAAACGTACTTGGTCATCCTCCAATAATTCATGGTTATGAACATTACTAAATTGTGAAACATACCACTGGATGACACCATCAGCAATTTCCTTTGTCAAATAAAGTTTTGCATCACATCCACAGCGTACCGACTTTCGGTCCCTGGGATGTTCCACATTGGCTTTTTTTCTTGGTTGATTAAATCCAGACCGATAGCAAACAAAATCTCTCCTATAAATCCCTAAATTTTGACTTTCAGTTGAGCGTGCTTTTCTGATTGAAAACCCATTCTTCCGTGCAAAATTGCTGTAGTATTCAAAAGCCTCCTCATCACTTTTAAATATTTGACCCACATATGGCGTGAAGACAGCTTCTAAGGATGAAGAGGCTGATGTTGTCTCAGTCTTTATTTGTTGCGAGCTCACTGACAGCTGGTCATCTCCTTCATACTTAATATAACATTTCCAATCTCCACAAGGGCACTGCTGGCGTCGAATCCAGATGTTAGTTGATGGTTTCGTTGACATTTTTCAGAAAAAAAATGCAAAAAATGTTCCAACTTCCAAACCCTAATGCTCCCCTTGATTGCTGAAAGAAAGTAAGAAAAGAAAAGTGTTCAGATTCAGAATCAAAAATCTTAGATTCATGGTCTGAAACAAGAGAAACACGGACTTCTTCACAAATGAAAGTTTACCTAACCTCAGTGGAGTTTATTTTTCTACAAACTAAAACAACATCAAACATAAACCTTCAACCAATTGAAGTCTACATTAAGATAAAGATAAAGACATTCAATAACATTCTAAACACAAAAAAAATCTTTTAGAAGAAAGATTACATCAACTGAAAATACACAAAAAAGAGTACAGAATGAGAACCGAATGAAACGGAAAATATAAGCCTTCTTATGCATATATGAACAATAATTGTCACGTTTTCTTCAACCATTTAATTCTAATCACAGGAAAAAAAAGCAAAAAAAAAAAAAAAATAACCAAAGGAACTATAGAAAAGTAAAATCAAACTAACCCAAATCAAGTAAAGAGTTGAATGACATAAAATCAACAATCAAAATCGGAATTAGGCTAAATTTAATATTCAGCTTTATATGGAGAAATCTAAATCAATAAAGCAAATTCAAATTTTGACTAGGTTCAACTAAATATCAGATCGGTCCAAATCAAATTCGAACTCAACCGATTCATTTGTACCAACATTGAGCTTTAATGACTCAAATGCACTTTAGTTGAAATAGATTACCAAGTCCCTTTATTTCATTTTTTTGCAGTTGTTTCGCAGCTTGCGAGAATTATAACATTCAAGTACAAAATTGGTAGACGGGAGTTGATGTAGCTTAGTGGTAAGCTGCTCACATCCGCATCAATGAAATTGCAAGTTCGAGTCATTCTCAAATACATAATGAGACCTCTCTACTGCAAGATTCAGTACTCTGGGATTTCTCTGAACAAAGACGACTAAAACCTCATTATAAAGAAGAGGAAGGATCACCCATGACCAAGCCTTTTCTCTTTCTATGGACCAATTTGCATATGGCCTCTGATGACACCAATGTTGAAGAATCCCTCTGAAACTTGATATGTTATAACTATACTCAAAGCCGCAAATGAAGTTTGATCGGTCAACTACCAGTAATCCCCACATGAACATTTACCATCATCAAAATGATGAAATCTGTTAGAATCTCGTAGTACTATCTGTCGACCTACAATCTTTGATATCAATTTGAAGGCGGAGTGGCAATCAACACAGACGCGAAGATTTTTCATAATCCTGATAGGTAATCCTGAATTTCGAGTGAGAACAAAAGCAACTGCAAGCCTCTCACTGTGATAGCCCAAGAGTTCTTCCTTATTCTCTTGATCAAGATCATATAGTGCATACTTGGTCTGTGGCACATATCCAGCATCCCTCATCTTTTGGTTAAGTTCTTTGAGTTTTTTGTAAACTAAATCTTTCTCAGGGTGTGATTTGTCACCAGCCACAAATACATGGACACCATCCTTCATGGTGACCCAACTACAGCCGGCTTCTTTCTTCACTTCTGCTTCTCTCATCAACTTTCTAGCCCTTGCCACATCTTCCCATTTGCCCCCAGAAGCGTACATGTTAGCAAGAAGCACATAGTTCACCGCATTTTGGGGTTCCATCTCAAATAACATATCAGCAGCCTTCCTACCTAACTCTGTTTTGCGACCATTTGCTCGGCCACAAGCCCCTAAAACAGTCCTCCAAATAAGAATATTAGGTTTGATTGGCATCTTGTTGATAAAGTCTTCAATCTTATCAAGTTCACCAGCCCGTCCAAGGAGATCTACCATACATGAAAAGTGTTCCATCCGAGGAGCCAATCCATATACTTGACTCATGGACTTGAAATGTTTAAATCCTTCATCAAGCATCCCCGCATGGCTACAAGCGGACAAGACCCCAACAAAAGTTACATGATCCGGTAGCGGACCATCTAGCTTCATTCGTGAGAACAGCCTTAAAGCTTTGTCTCCATGTCCATGACGTGCATACCCTGATATCATTGAATTCCAAGAATATACATTCCTTATAGGCATCATATCAAAAAACCTTAAAGCATAGTCTATCCTTCCACATTTTGAGTACATGTCAACAAGTGCACTCCCAACCACGACATCTGATTCTAAACAAGCTCGTAGTGCAGATGCATGAACTTCCATGCCACGCTCTAATGTTGCAACAGAAGCACAAGCACTAAGAACAGTGGCAAAGGTGAAGTGATCCAATCTCTGGCCCCTCTGTATCATAAACCAAACCAAATCCATGGCCTTTAGCAAAAGCTCATTATGTATATACCCAGAAATCATCGAATTCCAACTAACATCATCCTTTCTATCGGATATTCTAGAAAAGATTTTCTCACATTCATCCATCTCTCCACACTTTCCATAGCATGCCAATAGCGCATTCTCAATAGTAGTGTCACCTACAATATGATATTTAATCACTTGAGCATGTATCTGTTGGCTCATTTTGCCAAGTGAAAGAGACGACACAGCTGCAAGAATATTTATGAAGGTTACTCTGTTAGGACTCCATCCAACTCGCATCATGTTCAAATAATATTTTACAGCTTCAGAAATTGTGGCCTCCGAAACAGATAATGCCCCAATGACAGTATTCCATGAAACTTGATCGTTTTCTGGCATTAGGGAGAAAACTTTCAGGCATTGAGCGAGACATCCAGTATCAGCATACAAAGCAAGAAGAGCATTTGAAACTGAAACATCCAAATCAAGTCCCAATTTGAAAGCCTCACCGTGTACTTGCTGTCCCAACATGATCCATCCCAAGCTTGCACATGAACTCAAAGTACTAATCAGTGTATAATTGGAAGGCACAATTCCAGCTCTTGGCATTTCACAGAAGCTCTTCGTAGCATCTTCAAAATAATCATTCTGGTCAAGACCAGATATTATGGTATTCCATGAGACAGAATCTTTTTCAACCATCAATCTAAATACTGATCTAGAATCATCAATAGCACCACATTTTGCATACATATTAATAAGCCCATTTCCAACAGCAACCTTCTTGTCAATTAACCCACTTCGGATTACGTATCCATGAACTTCTTTACCCATTCTTCTCCCTTTCTCCAATGAAGCAAATTCTGCAAAAGCACTCAACAGAATAACATACGAATCAACATTCAATTCAACCATGTTTCTCATTTCCACAAAAACCTCAGTTGCTTCTTCCCCATGCTTCTTCCTCACTAATCCAACCATCAAACCATTCATGGAAACCACATTCCTCTGACTCATCTGCTCAAAAATCTTCCTGGCATAATCAAAACACCCAAACCTTGCAAACCCATTTACCAAAGAACTACCCACATATAAATCTGATACAAGTCCAGATTTCTTAACCCTAGTTAGCAGCTGCTCAAGCAAACACAAACCTGAATCAACACAGGAACAAGCAGCAGTTATCAAGCTCCCAAATGTATACTCATTAGGTCTAAAACTATATCCCGAACCCTCCCTTTGCATGCTCGACAAAAGTTGAAACGCAGAAACTGCATCTCCTCTTTGTGAATAAACTGAAATGATAGAATTCCATGATATCAAATTCTTACTCTCTATATCCTCAAAAACACGACAAGCACAATCACTATATGCCGAACATCTCCCATACATGGATATCACTACATTACATGCCAAAACATCGAATGCATACTTTGATTTCAAAATCAAACCATGAATTTGCATCCCAAGTTTAAGCCCACTCGGTCCAAACTCCTGGCAAGCTCGAAGAACACTACCTATAGCGTAATGGTTCGGGAAAAAACCCGAGCAAACCATTTCTCTAAACATCCCACAAGCCTCACTAAACATCCCATTTTGCGTATACCCCGAAATCAAGGCAGCCCATGAGACCGAGTTTCTATCGGGCATTTCATCGAACAACTTATTAGCCGACACCAAATCACCAGCTCTAACATAGATATTGACAAGGGTATTGCATAAAAACGTATCATACTGGAAACCCAGTTTCAAAGTCCGCAAATGGAACAGTTTAGCATCTTTCAAGCAACAAGAATCACGATAGGTGGAAACCAATTGTTCTAATACTTCGAAACTGGAGTGACGGGAAGCTGCTGTTTTGTGGTGGTGAATTGATGCTTCTAATGGGATTTCGACGGCGTTGTGTGTTGTGATAGGTGAGGCGGTGACTGTTGAGAGAGTACGCTTGGTGGTGGATTGGAAGAGGCAACGAAACATGGCGCGAATGCAATAGACCGTTCCAGATATGTCTAATGATGAGTTTTTGTCTCCATGTACAATCTTGTAGACAGATATGGAGAAATCTAAATCAATCAAGTAAATTCAAATTTTGACTAGCTTCAACTAAATATCACTATTCACAGTATAAACAATTGACTTCAATCCACCATAATTTAAACAAAATCACTCACACCCAATTCATAGCAAATATTATTAGAGTAAGAAAAATTTATTTTAGCTTTAGGATCGATAATGCATCTCAATTCTAAAGCAGAGGACTGGCCATGAATCATCACAAAGTGAAAAACCAAGTAAAAACAAAATATACCCAGATCATATCAGAGAACGATAACTAGAAAATTGCATCAGATAGTGAAAAACAAAAACCTGGTAAAAAATGAAAATTGAACAAATGAAAAGTACCAGTAAAGTACTGCTTTAAAGTACTCTCTTTTTGAAAATGTGGTGTTGCAAAAACCCACCTGCAATCATATTTTGTTTCGAGTTACAGAATAAAAATAACGAATTGAAGAATATCTGAAATCAAATACCCATAAAAATTCAAACTTGACAACAAATGAGATAGTTAAAGGTGAAAATAAGTTGATTAACAAGTAATTACGTACCAGCAAAAGAAACCCTTTTAATTTTTCACATGATTTTTCCAACTCAACTTTGTTTTCTGTTGGCTGTTCTTTGGGTTCTCCTTCGTCTGTCTTAATTAGTTAATATTTTTCTCCTTAATTTATAACTTGTATGTTGGGTGGGCCATTGAAACCCAGTTTCATTATGGGCCGAGTCCAGTGGAGAACTATTGGTCCAGGCCCAAACCCCAAATTTGTTTCTGCCAGGTCAGCATTTACGCAGCCTTGGGTAGGGTTGTCAATTGGATTTTTTGGATTTTGGACCTTTGTTTCTTAACAATTTTATAAAAAAATTTATTAAAAAACCTCTCTTAAACTGTTTCTATTTTCTACACCCTAAATTTATATATTTTTAAATTTTCAATATTACCCTTAAATTAAATTATTAATATTTTAATTAAAACAAATAATAATTTGTATAACTATTTTACTATTTTGAATAGTTGATTAACTAAACCAAATTAAAAAGGGAACAAATAAAATAAAAATAGTAAAGAAAAACAAAATCCAAATCAATAAATGACTAAACTTCTTCTAAACCTAAAAATTAAAGACGGAGGGTTGTTGCCTCCTCTATTCTAGATCGGAAAAAATGGAGGAGGCAGCACCTCTGCCAATATATATATAAATATATATATAATAATAATAATTTTAGCATAATTATAATTGTTTAAAATCCTAGAATTCTTGCCTCCTCAATTCTAAATGGAAAAATGGAGGAGGCAGCCACACACACAATGACACAAAGGAAGAAAAACCCTTATATCTGATAATATTTTTAACGTCTTTATTTGTGTAATAATTGTTTAAAATCCCATTGGATTTAGTAAGTTTTGTGGGTTTCTCAATGCTATGATTTTAATTAATTATATATATGTATTGATTTTAAATATTTTATAATTTAATTATTTATAATATATTTTTAAATTAAAATAAGGGTATATTTGGTAAGTGAAAAAATCAAACAGGGCCTTCAAAAGAAATGTAAATCTGATTAATTAAAAGAGAAAAATCGGTACAAGTGTCTAATTACATGTTCATTCGTAGTACTAATGTATTAGATGGAATTTACTCCAAGTCAAGCTCTTTTAAGTCTTCTAATCTTGTCGTGTGTGAAAAGGTTTAGGTTGAAGACTTGTAATAGTTAGTTCATCAATTCATGTCATGAATTTCTAAGAAGACTATTCAAAAATGAAAAATATCGATCATTTTGACAATTACATGCATGTATGTAATTGATAAGCATATATAATCCAAAGGATGAGAGCATCAATTGTTAATTAAACCTGTCATATGGGTTAGGAAATATTGGGTGGCTAGCATTTAAGTCTAGTATGCTCATGGATGTGAGAGATATGGCAATCATATTCACATTCTAGGCAAAACCTCTTAAAAGATACCAATAATAGTAGGACCATTTAGCACATCATTTCTCAGCAAATGTGGTGAGAGGTGTTTTTTCCCGGTTTGTAGGAGTAGATATCTGGACTGCTCATGTATTGTTTGTGGGAGTAGATATCGGTTTGAAACTGAAAACTAAAAAAACATGTTTGTTTTTTTCCACTGAAAACTGAATATAAGTATTAAGTTGTTTGTTTTTTTAAGTTATAAATATCTGAAAACAAATATTTTTACATCTATGCCCTTCTAACTATTATTTATTATATATTCACATTTTAATATATTACAAACAAATCTAACTATAAATTAATTCTAAAATAAATTTATTTATTTATTAATAATATTTCAAATTTATATTATTGTATAGAATCTAATAATTACAAAGCTCTTAGCTAGTGACATTATAAAACTAATGGGCTGCGTCATGTGTATATTACAGACAAAATGAAGTTCAAATGAAGTTCATCAATATGTTCTTATTAGCAATCTACTTCATATGTATAATTTATTCTTTAATTTTATTTTATTTTTGGTTAAAGTGGGGGAAAAGGCCCAGAATTTGTTCTTTAATTGATTTGGAATAAACTTGGATAATTATATAATTTATAGATTTCATGTAAAAAAAAAAAAAAAACACATTATAGAACAAGTGGTTTTGGAAATAGATTAAATTAGTGAGGATAGTTTTGGAAGTAAAACTTTGCATTAAATTCTACTGGATTTGTGTTAAGTGAAAAGTGAAAATTTTTCACTTTTCAAAACAAGTGGTTTTGGGTTCATTAAGTGATTTTAACACTTAAAAAATCAAACAAAATAACTGAATGGAATATATTAAGTACCATTAAGTGTTAAGTGGAAAAATCAAACAGGGCTTTAAAAAGAAATGTAAATCTGATTAATTAAAAGAGAAAAATCGGTACAAGTGTCTAATTATATGTTCATTCGTAGTACTAATGTATTAGATGAAATTTACTCCAAGTCAAGCTCTTTTAAGTCTTCTAATATTGTCGTGTGTGAAAAGGTTTAGGTCGAAGACTTGTAATAGTCAGTTCATCAATTCATGTCATGAATTTCTAAGAAGACTATTCAAAAATGAAAAATATCGATCATTTTGACAATTACATGCATGTATGTAATTGATAAGCATATAAAATCCAAAGGATGAGAGCATCAATTGTTAATTAAACCTGTCATATGGGTTAGGAAATATTGGGTGGCTAGCATTTAAGTCTAGTATGCTCATGGATGTGAGAGATCGATATGGCAATCATATTCACATTCTAGACAAAACCTCTTAAAAGATACCAATAATAGTAGGACCATTTAGCACATCACCTCTCAGCAAATGTGGTGAGAGGTGTTTTTTCCCGGTTTGTAGGAGTAGATATCTGGACTGCTCATGTATTGTTTGTGGGAGTAGATATCGGTTTGAAACTGAAAACTAAAAAAACATGTTTGTTTTTTTCCACTGAAAACTGAATATAAGTATTAAGTTGTTTGTTTTTTTAAGTTATAAATATCTGAAAACAAATATTTTTACATCTATGCCCTTCTAACTATTATTTATTATATATTCACATTTTAATATATTACAAACAAATCTAACCTATAAATTAATTCTAAAATAAATTTATTTATTTATTAATAATATTTCAAATTTATATTATTGTATAGAATCTAATAATTACAAAGCTCTTAGCTAGTGACATTATAAAACTAATGGGCTGCGTCATGTGTATATTACGGACAAAATGAAGTTCAAATGAAGTTCATCAATATGTTCTTATTAGCAATCTACTTCATATGTATAATTTATTCTTTAATTTTATTTTATTTTTGGTTAAAGTGGGGGCAAAGGCCCAGAATTTGTTCTTTAATTGATTTGGAATAAACTTGGATAATTATATAATTTATAGATTTCATGTAAAAAAAAAAATTAAAAAAAAAACACATTATAGAACAAGTGGTTTTGGAAATAGATTAAATTAGTGAGGATAGTTTTAGAAGTAAAACTTTGCATTAAATTCTACTGGATTTGTGTTAAGTGAAAAATTTTCACTTTTCACTTAACACTTAATGGTACTTAATATATTCCATTCATTTATTTTGTTTGATTTTTTAAGTGTTAAAATCACTTATTGAACCCCTAACCACTTGTTTTGAAAAGTGAAAAATTTTCACTTTTCACTTAACACAAATCCAGTAGAATTTAATGCAAAGTTTTACTTTCAAAACTATCTTCACTAATTTAATCTATTTCCAAAACCACTTGTTCTATAATGTGTTTTTTTTTTTTTTTTTTTTACATGAAATCTATAAATTATATAATTATCCAAGTTTATTCCAAATCAATTAAAGAACAAATTCTAGGCCTTTGCCCCCACTTTAACCAAAAAATAAATAAATTAAAGAATAAATTATACACATGAAGTAGATTGCTAATAAGAACATATTGATGAACTTCATTTGAACTTCATTTTATCCGTAATATACACATGACGTAGCCCATTAGTTTTATAATGTCACTAGCTAAGAGCTTTGTAATTATTAGATTCTATACAATAATATAAATTTGAAATATTATTAATAAATAAATAAATTTATTTTAGAATTAATTTATATGTTAGATTTGTTTGTAATATATTAAAATGTGAATATATAATAAATAATAGTTAGAAGGGCATAGATGTAAAAATATTTGTTTTCAAATATTTATAACTTAAAAAAAACAAACAACTTAATACTTATATTCAGTTTTCAGTGGAAAAAAAACAAACATGTTTTTTAGTTTTCAGTTTCCAGTCACTATTCAGTCTTCAGTAACATTCAGCACTGTTCAGTCTTCAGATAAAAAATCAAACGGGGCCTAAGTGTCTTTTTTAAATGCTCTAATATTATAAACATAAAAGAAGTCAATTTTTAAAAACTATAAAAACTATACAAATAAAATAAAAATCACCTTTGCTCACCCCAAGGCCCCCAATAAGCAGTTCCGATCATATACATCATAAATTTGGATCATCTGATTAGCTGATCTTTATATGAAGGGTATCATCTCCAAGTGATTTAGATCAGGAGAAAGATTGGCTTAGTTGAGGATCAAAATCCGTTCATCATTGTTGAAAGTTCCTCATTACTCTGAGAAGTCTCAAGTCTTTGTTGGTGAAAGTGAGAATAACTTTATTTATTATTATTTATTTTTTTTGCACATGGCACGACTAGAAGACCTATCCAGTTTGACTTAGACAATATATTGATTTTGAAAATAAACTCACTCAATTTTGTTGTAGGTTTTCACCCAAAAGGCCTTATATTATTAGCTTGATAATAGTGGTCTCTTCATAAAATTGATATTTTCTAAGTCACTTCTCTCACTAATATAGTATATGAAATCTTAAACACTATACGGAAATTAGAATATCTAGATCTAATCATGATGAGTAAATTCATTTTCCAATTGAAATATGAGTAAATTAAAGTCTATATATATGGTCCCATATATGGTACTGCGAGTATTATTATTGTTCTCTTTAAAGTCTATGTAATTGAGATATATGAGCAAGACTTGGAGCATTCTCTAACCCATTTTACATGTTTTGACAATTGATTGATTTTTTAGGACTAAAGAGCTTGAGTAGGAGTAAATTTCATCAGCATAACACGTGATCACTTGTCATACAAACCTAATTTAATTTAGTACTACATGAGTACGTGCCTTTAATTTTTATCTTTTAATGGATTAAATCTTTTTTAATTAATGCTCTAAATTTAAGGCAATTACCAATTAAGTCATGGATTTTTTTAAAAAAAATTCCAAGTTGTTTGCGGCATTTATAAAAGTGACCAAATTGGTTCTTACATTTTTCCCAAGTGCCAAATTAGTCCTTATAACTAAGTTCCGTCAGTCAACTTTAATCGTGTAAGGGTAAAATTGTACTTTACTCCTATACAATATAATAATAACACATGCATGGTTTTTTTTTTTTTAACACATGTATATTTTTATTTATTTTATTTGTAGGTTTTGATTTTTGAGTAATTTTGACAACGGTACTTGTATAATATTAACAAAAAAAAAAAACAATTATATAAAAATGGTAAAAGACTAAAGTGAGAATAAATGGTAACTTTAGTTATAAAATAAGGATATAATTGACATTGTCTTATTAAAAAATATATATATATATATATTTTTAGAAAATTTTAATTAAAAGACGTTTCATTAATGTACAAATGAGAATGAATGTACAAATGACGTTTCATTAATTTTTATCTTTTAATGGATTGAATCTTTTTTAAATGCTCTGATTTTAAAAAGGAAAAGAAGTAATCATATATATATAATAATAGAGTTTCAAAGTGCCACGTGTCAGCATAAGAGAGCTTTTGAATTAAATGCTTTTTTCATTTCTTCAAAATAATAAAGAAATAAATACTACAATTAAACCATTTATTTCTTTAATCATATATATATATATAATAATAGAGTTTCAAAGTGCCACGTGTCAACATAAGAGAGCTTTTGAATTAAATGCTTTTTTCATTTCTTCAAAATAATAAAGAAATAAATACTACAATTAAACCATTTATTTCTTTAATAATAATAATAATAATAATAATAAAAGCAAATAAATAATAACCCTTTTCCTATTCAACCTTAATGTGGAATATCTTGGATTCTTAAACTATAAAGCTAAATTCAAGGAATTAAAACAATAATTTTTATTTGATTAATGACAATTGTGGTTTTGTAGACTCCATTATTTAAACCATCCTCTCTCTCTCTAAACCATTTATGCCCTCTCATCTCCCTCAATTTTCTCTATAAAAACCATCAAAAATCTCATATTTTTTTCCATCTCATTCCATTGACTTTCTCAGCAAACTCAAAACAAACGGTGGAGAATTGGATGCCATTGGGTGGTAAGAGGAATTTCTATAGATTTTTTTTTTTTAATATTTGGTTGAATAATTTTAATCCTTTAGTTTTAGTTTTAGTTTTTTTTTTTAATTTTTTTTTTATTTTAATCTCATATTTTTTTCCATCTCAGCCTGTTAACTCTTCCTTATGAGCAAACTCAAAACAAGCGGTGGTGAATTTGATAGCGTTGGGTGGTGAGAGTAATTTCAACGGATTTTGTTTTAATATTTGATTGAATAATTTTTTTAAAAACAAAATTGTAGGAAACGCTTTAGTAATTAAAAAGGTAATTTTGGATTGATTATGGAATTTTAACTTTGGCAGTCTTGGATTTTCAATTAGCTGTCAACTGAGGTGTTTGTTATGGAACCATCCAGTAAGGCTAGCATCCAGTTCATAACCACCAATGCAGAAAATTAATAAACTGGTCGAGACTTATGATGTGTTTTGTACTTATGAACGATGAATTCGATAGACATATTATTACTATAGATAAATATTATTCTTGGTTCTAACTGTAATATTATATAGTCTCTTACAAAATAAAAATAAATAAATAAATAAAATACTGTATCTACTCCAGTTTTTGGGAATTAAATACCCGATTTTTCCCTAGATTTTTTAAAGGTAATTTATACATTTTTTTGGCAGTTTTTTTCTTTATATATTTTTTTAACCTTTTTGTTCTATTTTCTTCTCTTTTCTTTTTGGTTTTTTAGAATGTATTAATTATGCATTGAATACAAGATTATTATTCCAAAAATAACTGTTAGAATTTTAATTATCCATATAAATGATAATAAATAAATACTTTTCAAACATCAATTGTTAGTACCAAATTAATAGTAATCCCCCTTTTTTTTTTTTTTAAAGAATTAATGATAAATTCTAAAAACTTATTAATTGTAACATATTAATGATATTATGATAACATAACAAATAATTAAAATAATGGTTTCAAAAAAAAATTAAAATAATAGTTTTTGATCAATTATTAATGGTAACACATCATAAACATTAATTATTACATTCAATTACATAGATTCATTTTCTAAATATATGAAATTCACTCTTAATTTTTTTTTTTCATATATATATGGTAATAAATAACAAATAACTCCTACTACTATTTGCATCTCCATAAAATTCTTCACCATTTTTTTTTATTGAATCATCTATGAGACGGATGCTTAAAAAAAATCTAATCAAGAATTTATTAAAAAAATAGAATGTTTTGAGAAAAAAAGTGTGGAAAAATAAATTAATTTATCACTCGGTTTGATAATATCCTCCATGGAGTTTTTTTTTTTTTTTTTTTTTTTAAATTTTTAAATTAATACTTCTACATGTATTTCTAGAATGAGCGTTTTTATAATATATATATATATATATAATATTTTCGAGTAAATTGGGGTGTATTTAGAGGTTTCAAAATTTTAATTTATTAAAATGAAATGTCTTAAGAAAATAAATGTGAAAAAAAATGGATTGTAAATAGCTAATCTCAATAGTTATTTAACTCTATATAATTATAAATATTTATAATTCTTTTTCTATTTTTTATCTTTTTTTTTTCTTTTCTTTTAGATTGTTTATAATGTATTAACTATGCATTAAATACAATATGATTATTTCTAAAAATAAATTTTTTTGAATTTTAATTATTCTTATAAATGGCAATAAATAAATATTTAACAAAGAAAATTATAATAGTAATTGTATTACCAAATCAAGCGTAATCTGTTTTTTTTTTTTTTATATATATTTCTTTATTTTTTTTATGGAATTAATGGTAAATTTTAAAAGCATATCAATAGAAATATATTAATGATAACATAACAAAAATTAATAATTTGTCATAATATATATATATATATATATTGCTAAAGAGATAGAGAGCTTTTCAATTAATACAAAAAATAATTTTTAATTAACCTATATAATAAATTAAATAATCCTTAAGAAATCTGTTCATCTAAACTGGAATAATAGTGATAGAAATGAAGAGTCTCTGTGCATTAATGATATTGGAGACCTAAGTGTTTCCTTAAAGGATTATTATAATTGACAATGATTTAATTAAATCAGATTTATTAACTACTTAAAAATCAGTTCATCTTGCTTTGTTGTTTTATAATTAGTTTTTTTTTTTTTTTTTTTATAATAATATAATTAGTTATTTATTAATAATATCAACAATTCAATCATTAATGAATTTAACATTATAATTCAATGAACATTATTTGTTGGGGAAGTCAACAGACATGTCAAATAATTTTATTTTATTTTAACATTTCTCTTTAATTTGAGGATCTATGTATATCATTAATGTTGGTGTGTTTTATTTTTTCCTGCTATCTGATGACTGATGCTTTATTGAAAGGAAAAACTACATGTTCATTAAGTTTAAACATGTTTGCATCAAAAATATTGGTATAAACAATACAATGTTTTACAAACAATTTTTTATATAAAGCCCGTGCAACGCTCGGGTTGGAAAACTAGTGTATATAATAATAATAATAATAATAATAATAATAATAAATCACCTACTTCCCAATAAGCAACTGAGAGCACGTGATCATTGTTGAAAATTCCTCATTAATATTGCTGTTTCAATGCTTTAATTAACTAATTAATTTTTTTTTTTTTTTTTTTAAAGTTAAGATTCAGTTAGTTTTTTAATTAAAAGACGTTTCATTAATGTACAAATGAGAATGAATGTACAAATGACGTTTCATTAATTTTTATCTTTTAATGGATTGAATCTTTTTTAAATGCTCTAATTTTAAAAAGGAAAAGAAGTAATATATATATATATAATAATAATAATAAAAAATCACCTACTTCCCAATAAGCAACTGAGAGCACGTGATCATTGTTGAAAATTCCTCATTAATATTGCTGTTTCAATGCTTTAATTAACTAATTAATTATTTTTTTAAAAAAAATGAAGATTCAGTAAGTTTGTTAAAAGGTCAACATTGAAAGATCGAAAACCATAGATTCTCTTCACTAGCCAATTCTTATGATTTACATAATGTATCATTCAGTGGAATTATGAATAATTACAATTAGTTGAGCATCAGTGGAAGAAGAAATTTGGAACAATTAAAAGCTTAATAAGATTCAGATTTTGTACAGTGGTGCCCAACTTAAATAATATCACTCAAATCATCATCATTGTGGTAGCCAAAAATGGCCCATAGGCCCAACAGTGCAAAGCCCAGGCTAGTCTTGCTTTGGCCCAAGCCTGAAGAGTCCAACGAGCCCAACAAGGATAGTGAGTACATGACTTGGTCGTCTGAAAGACCAAGTCATCCAAGTGTGTTAAAGAGCGAGATTCTAGGGAGGAAATCTCGCTAGAAATCTCGCCCACGATCAAGCCCATAATCTTACCTGTTCACTTCAAACGGTAGCCTAGAAATTAGCTATAAATAGTGAAGCTTTTCTTTAGAGAAATCTCTCTGAATATTAAAAGCTTATAACAGCGTACTGAAACTCTGCTTCTAAAGGATCACGGCCACCGGAATCCTAAACTCAAGCTTTCACGATCATCGTTGCTCAGCCCAAGCATATCTAAGGCTAACAATCTAAACCACTTCTTTAAACTGTTTCTTTCATTGTTTACCTGTTCTTCAGTTTTTGCAGGTTATTAGCTCGGTCGACCACGTTCCTTTGCAGTCGACCAAGTTCTTTTGCAGGTCAATTCAGCAGACGACAACAGCATTCAAACGATCCAACCCAAGTTGCATTGGGCCCATCAACGTACGACCCGATCCATTTCGATTGTAGGCCGACCCCCTACAGTTTGGCGCCCACCGTGGGGCCCGTCGCAACTTCACCAATCAATCAATCCTCACACTTTCAAACAGACAGCGATGTCAGGAGAAGGAACTACCCCAACCATTGAAGAGCAGATCGCTGCATTGGTAGCTCAAACAGCGGCAAACGCAGAGAAGCTACGAGCATTAGAAGTTGAAAACGCTGCTATTCGAGCCACTAATGAAGAACTGCGAGCCATGGTCGATGGCGTTGTTCCCGACAGCGAGGATGTGGGGCACCCAGTTCCTGTTACCAACGCTGAACAAGAGATCGACCGACGAGGTCGAGACGCTCCGACAGGCCCATCAGTACCTGATGTGAATCCAAATGTCGGGCAAACCCAGCAAACACCCCAGACGACCAGAGTCGATATCGACCTCAACAACTTGCCGGCTCGAAATGACAATGAGCAAGATCCTATTACGGGCAGGCAACCAGAAAATGTCCTAGGGACACCCGTGTCGCTCCAGTCGACACCAAGTCTGGTAAAATCAAATCCAGATCAATCTTCTCTGGCTAATCTAGAATTTTCTCGCAGGTTTGCAGAAATGGAAGCACTTATACAAAGGATCCCTGGTGTTCCAGCTCCAATTAAAAGGAGCAACATGAATAGCTTTGCAGACTCACCCTTCGTCGACTCGATAGCGCTGGTCGAGATGCCCAAAAAGTTCAGCTTCCCAAACATGAAGCAATACGAGGGGACGACCGATCCGGACGACCACATAGCGCAGTACAAACAGAGGATGTTCATCGCAGCAATTCCACGCGACCTACGAGAAGCATGCATGTGCAAAGCATTCGGGTCCAGTCTCAATGGTCCGGCTCTACAATGGTACACTAATCTACCTAATAATTCGATCAATTCTTTTGCGCAGCTTACAGATACATTCGTGGAGCAATTTGCGAGTAGTCGAAAGCTGGAGAAACTGTCGGACGACCTATACACCATTACGCAGAAGCACGGTGAAAACTTGAGGACTTACGTTGGTCGCTTCAACAGAGAGAGTCCAAATCCCTCACTGCAATCAGGCGACTGCCATATATGCCTTCAGAAAGGGCCTCAGGTTTGACTCTGACCTCTATAAAGAATTAACCAAGTATCCATGCAGGACAATTGAGGATGTGTTAGCCAAAGCATGGGCCCAAATAAAATGGGAGGAAGATGAAGCTAACTACGTAAGTAGAGCCAACAACTACTCAAACCGCAGAAACGACCGAGTGGATAGGAGGTCGAACGACAGAAGGTCAGAGCCTTATCCGACTGGAGATAGGGCAACTCGACAGAACGATGAAGGCTCAAGCGACGGTCGACCATACAAGAGGGCCTACCCAAGAACAAGTCGACCACGAGCAGAAGTACCTGAATATAACTTGAGCATTGAACCCGTCGACCTCGTAGCAGTCATGAGGGAGATGGGCAAGACGGTGAAATGGCCAAGAAAGATGAATGCACTTCCAGAGCATAGAGATGCCAAGTTAAGATGCGAGTTCCACGGGGATCACGGTCATCGAACTGAGGATTGCATCGCCCTCAAATTCGAAGTTGCAGAATTACTAAAACAAGGGCATTTACAGGAATTTTTGACAGAAAAGGGAAAACAAACCTTGGCAAGACGCAACGACAGAATGGCAAACGACAATCCACCAGAACCACCTCGACACGATAGGGTAATAAATTTCATTGCAGGAGGTTCTGAAGTGAGTGGCATTAGCTATTCAACGGCCAAAAGACATACACGACAAGTGTTGAACACCGAAATTCAGCCAAGTAGGGAGCACCCATCGACTGTCGATGAGACCGTCACCTTCAAATCCTCAGACAAATCAGATTTGTTTTCTCCTCACCATGATGCACTTGTTATTTCACTTCATATTGCAAATTGTTTAACAAAAAGAATTCTAATTGATAATGGTAGTTCATGCAACATTTTGTTTAACAGTGCCTTGAGAGAAATGCAGGTCGACGAATCAAAGCTGAGCCGTCGGACGACAATGCTGACAGGATTCAGTGGAGAACAAAAAAGTACGTTGGGGGAAATCGTGCTACCCATCTACGCTGAAGGCGTGAACCTCTACGTCAACTTCCTGGTGCTCGACTGTCAGTCGCCCTACAACGCAATCCTAGGAAGACCCTGGATCCATGAAATGAAGGCAATCCCTTCGACTTACCACCAAATGATCAAGTTCCCAACCAGGTGGGGAGTTCGTGAAATAAAAGGGGAGCAGAGAGCAGCTAGAGAATGTTACCAAAACGCCATGAAGAAGAAAAAAGAGTCTTTATAGCAATTACAGGACTCCAAAGTCGAGTCGACACCAAACGCTCCAAAGATGGAGGATCTCGACGAAGTGTCGATCGACTCAAGTCGACCAGATAGAAAAGTATTCATAGGGTCAAGACTGTCGAAGGAAGTTAGGGAACAACTAATCGACTTCCTAAGAGAACGACAAGGCAGCTTTGCGTGGTCGCACGCAGATATGGTCGGCATTGATCCGGAGGTAATAGTGCACCAACTACAGATCGACCCCGATCATTGACCAGTTAAACAAAAGCGAAGGAAATTCGCTCCGGAGAGAAACAAAGTCATCAACGAAGAAATTCAGAAGCTGATAGACATTGGCTCAGTAAAAGAAGTCCAGTATCCTGATTGGCTAGCAAATGTCGTGGTCGTCAAAAAGAAGAATGGCAAGTGGCGGGTATGCATCGACTTCACAGACCTCAACAAAGCATGCCCCAAAGACTCCTTCCCTTTACCTCATATCGACATGCTTGTCGACGCAACAGCTGGACACGAATTACTCAGCTTCATGGACGCCTACTCAGGCTACAACCAGATCTTGATGCATCCAGACGACCAGGAAAAGACGGCCTTTGTAACCGAACGAGGTACCTTCTGTTATAAAGTAATGTCGTTTGGTTTGAAAAATGCAGGTGCTACCTACCAACGACTTGTGAATATGATGTTCGCCAAAATGCTTGGCTCGACGATGGAAGTCTACATCGACGACATGCTGATCAAATCACTTGTGGCTCAAAAACACATAGACCACCTCAGACAGTCGTTCGACGTCCTCGACAAGTACGGTATGAAATTAAATCCCACTAAATGTTCTTTTGGTGTCTCATCAGGAAAATTTTTAGGGTACTTAGTCACACAAAGAGGAGTCGAAGCCAACCCAGACCAAATCCGATCGATACAAGAAATCGAGTCGCCTAAATGCATCAAAGACGTACAGAAATTGACTGGTCGAGTAGCAGCATTGAACAGGTTCATTTCCAAGTCGTCTGAACGATGCCATCCATTTTTCAACACCTTGAGGAAAAACAAAGCCTTCGAATGGAACGACGATTGCGAGAAGGCATTGCGGGACCTTAAAGAATATTTGACCTCCCCACCACTGCTGTCAAAACCTAAAGACAACGAGACATTACTCCTATACTTAGCCGTGTCGACCACAGCCATCAGCGCAGTATTGGTAAGGGAAGAAGGCGATCGACAACATCCAGTCTACTACGTAAGTAAGGCACTGCTCGACGCTGAGACACGATACAGTCAATTGGAAAAACTGGCACTCTCATTGGTCGTTGCAGCCAGAAAATTGAGGCCTTACTTCCAGTGCCATTCAATTAAGGTATTAACAACTTACCCTCTAAAAAATATATTGCATAAACCTGAAGTTTCAGGTCGACTGACCAAATGGGCTGTTGAGCTAAGTGAGTACGACATCAATTACCATCCAAGGACAGCGTTAAAATCACAGGTATTAGCTGATTTCCTTGCAGACTTTACACCTAACGAAAACTTGCAGGCTGAGAAAGAGCTAATAGCTCTAACAGAGACAACGTCGGAGGAAAAATGGACTTTGTCGGTCGACGGATCAAGCAACGTAAAAGGCAGTGGACTGGGATTGGTACTCACATCCCCTCACGGGGACATAATTGAGCAATCCATCCATTGCGAATTCCGAGCGACAAATAACGAAGCGGAGTACGAAGCACTGATTGCTGGGCTCGACCTAGCCAAGAGCCTGAATGTCAAAAGTCTCCAAGTGTTCAGCGACTCACAACTAGTTGTTCGACAGATAAACGGGTCGTACGAAGCAAGAGATCAAAGGATGACCGCCTACTTGGCCAAAGCCAAGCAACTTCAGTCGATCTTCGACAAGTTCACCATCGAACAAATACCCAGGTCGGAGAACTCACGTGCAGACGCACTAGCTTATCTTGGCTCGACAACGACAGGCGGATCAAAGTCGATTCCAGTCGTTCACCTTACAACACCGACTATTCAAGCAACAGAAATAGTCACCCCAGTCGACTACAGAAGAAATTGGATGGATCCACTACTAGACTATTTGCGAGCCGACATTTTACCTGGGGACAGAGCTGAGGCAAGAAAAATCAAAGCAAAAGCTGCGAAGTTCTGCATTTTATACGGTAAGCTATACAAAAAGTCTTTTACAGGACCCTACTTGAGGTGCGTAACTCCACGAGAAGCGTACGACGTTCTCAAGAGTCTACACTATGAAGAATGTGGAAATCACTCGGGGGCTCGAAGTCTGTCGAACAGAGCAATTACAGCAGGATACTACTGGCCAACCATGCGCTCCGACTCACAAAATCACGTGAAGTCGTGCGACAAGTGCCAACGATTCGCGCCAGTCTGCCATCTTCCCCCAGGTATGCTAAATTCAATCTCAGCCCCTTGGCCTTTTATGAAATGGGGGATGGATATCGTAGGAAAACTCCCAGCTGCACCTGGAGGCGTCGTCTACATGTTGGTGATGACAGACTACTTCACAAAGTGGGTAGAAATAGAAGCTTTGCCTCAGGTACGCGACATCGAGGTACGCAATTTTGTGTGGAAAAACATTATTTGCAGGTTCGGAGTTCCACGAGAAATAGTGACCGACAATGGGTCCCAGTTCATCTCATTCGACTTCAAAAACTTCTGCGACAAATACGGGATAAAGCTAAGTTTTTCAACTCCACGATATCCACAAGCAAATGGCCAAGCGGAGTCGACGAACAAAACAATCATCAACACGCTGAAGAAACGACTAGAAGCTGAAAAGAACGAATGGGTGGAAAAACTACCAGAGATCCTATGGTCGTACCGAACTACTCCTCGACGGTCGACTGGAGAAACTCCGTTCTCCCTTGTCTATGGGTCTGAAGCAGTGATCCCCATCGAGACACGACTCGCAACCGCACGGAGTGAAAATCCAAATGAAGCTCAAAACAACCATGAGCTTGCCTTCGAGTTGGATCACCTGGATAAAAGACGTGATCGAGCGGCTCTAAGGATACAGTCGTATCAACAACAGGTCGCACGACATTACAACAAAAGAGTACATGTCAGAACCTTTAAGCTACACGACTGGGTACTACGCCGTGTTTTCCAAAACACCAGAGAAGAGGGAGCTGGAAAATTGGGGCCGACATGGGAAGGGCCTTATCAAATAACAGACATCGTCGGTCGAGGAGCTTACAAATTACGAGGACTCGACGGTCGAGAGCTGAACAACAGTTGGAACGCACTCCACTTGAAACAGTATCACTTCTAAAACTTTAATTACATTAATTACATTTATTGCTTTTACTTTCTGATATTTCTAAAGATACTAATGACGAGAAAAAGAGCAATGATGAAAAACTTAGTACAAGTTTAGACCTGAGCTCAAAACATTTTTTCATAACTCCAGCCAACTTCGACATATTGTGTTGCTACGAAATTCCTTTGTTGTTACAGCATTGGCAGTGCCCCGATGTCGACGACAACAAGAACCTACTCCCAACATCCTTGTTTAATCAAACACACGCTGGGAGTCGGGGACAACACTTGATGAAAAATGTCGACTGACGCAAGTACGCGATGAAAAATGTCGACTGACGCATGTACGCGATGAAAAATGTCGACTGACGCATGTACGCGAGTTATATAAATCAGTGATGTAATGTACAGATGAAAAATGTCGACTGACGCATGTACGCGGTATACGGTCGATTAAAAAGCATGTACGCGATGAAAAATGTCGACTGACGCAAGTACGCGATGAAAAATGTCGACTGACGCATGTACGCGAGTTATATAAATCAGTGATGTAATGTACAGTAAATTTGTTAACTGTCGACTGAACGCTCGTATACGATACTGTTTGTCGACTATCTTGTACGCAAGTATTCTATAAATAAATAAATCAGCCATGTTTATTATCTATATTATAAGGTTGTTCGGCATACGCATGTGCATGAATACTAGTTTACAGGCTTGTTTCATGCAGGAAGTTAAACTCGTGAAAACCTTATCATAAGATGGTCGTGTCGTTTCCGCATACAAATCAAATAAATGCCACATGCATTAAAGACTAAGCAGATCATGATTTAACATCAAAAAGACTAGTCAATAAATGGCCGGGACGACCAAATCATTATCATATACAAATGCCTTCTACAAAAAAAAAAAAAAAAAGTCGAGCGACCATATCATCAATGATGACAAAATATTGTTTGAATTAAAAGAAAAAATTTCAGACGGCAGGCGGATCCAGTGGGGAAGCAGCACCAGTGGGATCGGCAGGAGACTGATTGACGATTGGTGGATCGACAACAGGTGGTAGGCCAGCAACATTGGCGCCTTGTGGGAGCGCATTGTCGTCCTCCTCCAGCCGACGCATTTCATCGTACATGTCAATCATCTTCTGCATTTCGTCACGGTTCCAGGCAGTATGCTGGCCCGACAGATATTCCTTGAAAAGTTCTGCTTTCGCTTTGATCAACGCAGCAGAAGCGATCGACGTCAACTGTGCCTTCAAAGCAGCAACATTGTGCTGCTCTTCAATTAAGGCGGCACGAGCTTCGGTCGACTCCAAGGAATGTCGATCCCTGTCGGCCTTTATTTCACTCGACTCTTTCTCAAGAGCCAAGTTTTTTCTTGTTAGCTCCTCATTAACTCTGTCCACCTGGGCCTTCTCCTGCCTCGAAATGTCAAGCAGCTTCCGCTGCTTTCCATACTTATCACCCAACGACTTGTACCTCCCATACAGGTGTAGCGAAGTCTGCAAAGACTGCATAGCGTCGAAAGTTAGCATAAATGGAACGACTAAAACAAAAAATAAAAAAAATATATTAAGTTTACAACTCACATGGAAGGTCGAGAGGAAAGTCGTCTCGAACACTTCCTCGATTTTCTTCTTCTGCAGATGCTTCTCGTCTGCAGGGAGGATATAGTCGAACGACCTTTCCAAGAAGGAAGTTGGGTCGTCGAATGATGACAGGTCGGACAGGGTTGCAACTGACGAATCTGGCTGCGATGTAGCCACTTGCTTTCCCTTGTCAACCTTCTTCCCCTTGTCGGCCGGCGGGTTCTTCCTTGACCTCTTCTTCTGGGGAGATCGTTCAGGAGAAGACTCGTAGGTATGTTCCTGCGGCTGCCCAGCACCTCCAGCCGACTTCTCTGCCTGCTTCTTCTTCGCTGCTGCTGCTGCCCTTTTCTTCATCATGTCATCCCTAAGATTCTTCAGGGCGTCTGCTGTGTCCGGAATGTTCACTCTTGCGCTTGCCATTGATGTCACTGCAACACGACATTCATTGTCAGAAACAGGCGACAAGAATGTCATTGTATATTGAAGAATTTCGAAACTCCTTCTAATCCAAATATACGACAAGAAATCCTTCACACTAGGATACGGCGCTCGCGACCTGTTATGAGTCGACCATCTCCATAACCTAGCAGGCCTAAGTTTACCTTCTGTCAACAGCACCCTACAACTTCTATCCCTTTCAAGGATGTTCAGCATTGCTGCAGTACGAACAGGAGCAATTTTGCTCCACGGTTTGGCCTTTAAGCCCTTTATTTCTACAAAAATAAGCTAAGGAATCAGTAAAAACGAAGGTAAATAAAAAGTATTCTCTGCCAACGACAAAGGACGGATGACACTCACCATAACGGTTCCAGGTCCGTCTTAAAACATACGACTCATTACCCACCGACCATGGACCGTCGACTAGAGGACCTTTCGCAAAAAAGTAGGTGTCTTTCCAATTTCGGTCGTTTGTTGTCGTGTCCATAATGATCTGTTGTTCCTTGCTCCTAGGTATTAACATGTAACGACCTCGGTCGTATATGTGTTCCTTCAAATAGTAGTTGTGGAGAAGACTCGACATCCCAAAAGGTATGTGGTATCTCTCACTAAGTACACTCAAACTTAGCAAGATTCTCCACGTGTTTGGCATTAGTTGACCCGGAGCAAGGTCGTAGTACAGCAGCGTTCGTCGCACCAATGGGGGAATGGGGAACCTAAACCCTAAACGGAGGGTATACTCATAAAAGCACGTCCATTCAGGTATATCCCAGTCGGCCTTTTCGTGCTCCTTTGGCGCACGCAGCTCGACACTACTAGGGATGCCATAAACTTCCCTCAACAAACACAAGTTGTCCGTCGAAACCAAACTTGATGGGCTTTCTTCAAGCACGCCTAATGGTCGTCGCCTCATCTACATCTATGTATTCAGGATGGTCGACTACCTCTGCAACAGCACGTACACCACCTTGTTCTAAAATGCCTTTGGTATTTATTGTAACTACAGCCGACGGATCTTCTACCGAAATCTGTCGACTCACATCTACCCCACTGCTACCAACTCCAACACTATCTTCCCCTTCACTTGTAGTCCAATTATAGTGAGGGTCAGAAACTGTATCGTCGCTCGACAGGTTCACATCATCGTTCGACATCTTGACACCTAAAAGCTGACACGGCAAACAATGCACTAGTCAGAAACTAACGCGCTACAATCACAACCTAAGGTTTCTAAGAGTTTTGAGGCGACAGCAAATCAGGTATTAATTTGGTCTCTAAACATCCTAAGGGTCGAGCGAAATATAAAACGTGAGCCTACAGTTTATCATCCTAGAAGGTCGAACGAAAGAATTCTACAAACAAGTACACTAACAGTACAAAATAGCAAAGAAGATCAAACAGAGGAAGCAAACCAAAACACAACAAGAACAACGAAGAACAGCAAGAACAAAACCAGAACTTCGCAAGAACCTCAGGCAAGCGAGTCTTTACATTATTTATATATTATACTTCTTTCAAATAACCAAGTATTGTAGGAAAAGCAGATGGAAGTAAATACCTTAGGAAAGAAAGGAATCGCCGGAAAAGTTTGATTTGAAATCTTCGAAGGACAGAGAGTTCGCTGAAGTTGCTTTCTGAGAACTTGAATGGTGAATGCAAAAGTGGCCGGAAGTAGAAGGGAGGTTAAATTTATAACCAAACCCTTAAGAAACCCCTTTGCCACGTGTCCCTATCAGAAGTAAATGTAACCTTACAGTTACCAATAAACCTACGCACGCACGCAACTGCTCATGATGAGTTTTTGAAATTCAAAACCCCTCGGGCAGGCCAAACACGCCAAAATTAAATGTTTCTGATGTCATTCTAGGGTTTCTAAGGCGGCAGATGTCTTTTCAATTTGACTTTTGGTTTGTCCGCATTATAGAATAGTCGTCGAACGACGTTGGTAGTACGACTCTTTTTTCAAAAAAAAAAAAAAAAAAAAAAACAGCCTAGTTCTTATTAAACTAAGTTGGCGTTTCAACAGTTCGTACAAATTAATTCCAGGAGGAGTGCTCGAACGACCTCAAGAAGCCATGTCAAGTAGGCAATAACAGATCATATCGACCCAGGATTTTGTATTCAGACGACGTTAAAGGTTCTTCTCAACAAGTCAGCTACGAATCCAGTCGACTAAGAGTTAAAATTCGTTTTCGTTCGACAACGGTCGATTGAATCACTCTCTACTTCGTTAGTAACTCTTTAGAGAGTGGGGGACAAACTGTGGTAGCCAAAAATGGCCCATAGGCCCAACAGTGCAAAGCCCAGGCTAGTCTTGCTTTGGCCCAAGCCTGAAGAGTCCAACGAGCCCAACGAGGATAGTGAGTACATGACTTGGTCGTCTGAAAGACCAAGTCATCCAAGTGTGTTAAAGAGCGAGATTCTAGGGAGGAAATCTCGCTAGAAATCTCGCCCACGATCAAGCCCATAATCTTACCTGTTCACTTCAAACGGTAGCCTAGAAATTGGCTATAAATAGTGAAGCTTTTCTTTAGAGAAATCTCTCTGAATATTAAAAGCTTATAACAGCGTACTGAAACTCTGCTTCTAAAGGATCACGGCCACCGGAATCCTAAACTCAAGCTTTCACGATCATCGTTGCTCAGCCCAAGCATATCTAAGGCTAACAATCTAAACCACTTCTTTAAACTGTTTCTTTCATTGTTTACCTGTTCTTCAGTTTTTGCAGGTTATTAGCTCGGTCGACCACGTTCCTTTGCAGTCGACCAAGTTCTTTTGCAGGTCAATTCAGCAGACGACAACAGCATTCAAACGATCCAACCCAAGTTGCATTGGGCCCATCAACGTACGACCCGATCCATTTCGATTGTAGGCCGACCCCCTACAATCATCATCATCATTATTATTATTATTATTAAAATTTATTATTATTTCTTTCACATTTGTATTAGCTAATATAACCCCTATCCTTTGTATTAGATAATATATGTACAACATCTATGGTATTAGAGCAATTAAAATATATTATTAGCTGATACAATATAATGTATAGTGCAAAACAAGGTATTATATTATTCTAATACATTTTAAATTCTTAATACGATACAATATAAGCCACCAAACATGCTTAGAAAAAGTATCCTGAGAAGAATTTGGAGTACTTACTAATTGTACTGATAATAAGAATTTTGTAACGACCCATTGTCATAATATGATACTGATATGTCTTTCGATTCAAATATAACCCAAATTTAAAGTTTATATATGGTCCTACTATTATTGGTCTCTTTATAGGTTTTACCTGGAATGTGGATATGATTTTCCCACCTCTCACATCCACGAGAAGACTAAAAGAGCCACGCACATTTCCTAACCCATATGACAAGTTTAACAAAATTGATTGATTAAACTCTTATCCTTCATATTATAAAGGTAGTTTAGTTATATATGCTAACCATCAATTACATGCATGCATGTAATTTTCAAAATGATTAATATTTTTCTTATTTGAATAGTCTTCTTAGAAATTGACATAAATTGAAGAACTGACTACAACATGGTGGAGTAGGTCATACATGAAGTTAATGGTTCTCTTATTTTATAATTTTTTTTAAGTGTTATATAAATTCGGAGTTTATTTTGGAGAGAGGAAGGATTCGAACACACAACCTCATAGTATAGGTGTGAGAGGTTTACCATCAACGTCTCTTTATAGGTTTTGCCTAGAATGTGGAAATGATTTTCCCACCTCTCACAACCACGAGAAGACTAAAAAAGCCACGCAACAGTTCCTAACCCATATGACAAGTTTAACAAAATTGATTGATTAAGCTCTTATCCTTTGTATTATAAAGGTAGTTTAGTTATATATGCTAACCATCAATTACATGCATGCATGTAATTTTAAAAATGATCAATATTTTTCTTATTTGAATAGTCTTCTTAGAAATTGACATAAATTGAAAAACTGACTACAATATGGTGGAGTAGGTCATACATGAAGTTAATGGTTCTCTTATTTTATAATTTTTTTTTAAGTGTTACATAAATTCAGAGTTTATTTTGGAGAGAGAGAGGATTCGAACACACAACCTCATAGTATATGTGTGAGAGGTTTACCATCGACGTCTCTTTATAGGTTTTGCCTGGAATGTGGAAATGATTTTCCCACCTCTCACAACCACGAGAAGACTAAAAAAGCCACGCACATTTCCTAACCCATATGACAAGTTTAACAAAATTGATTGATTAAGCTCTTATCCTTCGTATTATAAAGGTAGTTTAGTTATATATGCTAACCATCAATTCCATGCATGCATGTAATTTTCAAAATAATCAATATTTTTCTTATTTGAATAGTCTTCTTAGAAATTGACATAAATTGAAGAACTGACTACAATATGGTGGAGTAGGTCATACATAAAGTTAATGGTTCTCTTATTTTATAATTTTTTTTTTAAAGTGTTATATAAATTCGGAGTTTATTTTGGAGAGAGAAAGGATTTGATCACACAACCTCATAGTATAGGTGTGAGAGGTTTACCATCTACGTCTCTTTATAGGTTTTTCCTGGAATGTGGAAATGATTTTCCCACCTCTCACAACCACGAGAAGACTAAAAAAGCCACCCAACTGTTCCTAACCCATATGACAAGTTTAACAAAATTGATTGATTAAGCTCTCATCCGTCATATTATAAAGGTAGTTTAGTTATATATGCTTGATCTAACCATCAATTACATGCATGCATGTAATTGTCAAAATGATCGATATTTTTTTTATTTGAATAGTCTTCTTAGAAATTGACATAAATTGAAAAACCGACAACAACATGGTGGAGCCATTTTGAATAGTCTTCTTATTTGAATAGTCTTTTTAAATATACATTTTTTTTTTAAAATAAAATAAAAAACATACATCTTCAGTAATAAAAATAGGAAAAAGCTTGGGATATTGACCACCCAATGGGGTGTTACCACATGGCCAAAACTCTTTCAGTTTTTACTAATTTCTCCTTGCTTTCGGTTATGTGGCAACCAACCATTGGTTGATCTGTATGGCTGGGTGCTGACCAGTCAGCACCCAAGCAGTGTTCATAAAAATATACTTTTCAAATAGTATTAATGAGAGGTCTAAATTATTAGCGGGTTACAAGAATGGTTAAGGCCCACTGAATGTTATTATTGATGCAGCAGCATCAAATCGTTTTGCTATTTTTGTTTACAAATTGATGGAATTTTACGCTAAACACTTCTCTAATTAAAATAATGGGAAAAGAAGAAAACAGGAAATGGTGGGAAAGAAAGAAAAAAAGAGCAGGCAAGACAAATTTCTACTCAAATTAGAGATGAGCATTTTTTTTCTCGAATCTTTTTTTGAAATGGGGATGGGGATGGGGGCAGGTTCCCCATCCCATTTCCTCATTTTTCCTAAAAATTTAATATTTATTATTTTTCTTATTTTTCTCATTTCCTCACTTTCCCAATTTAAACCCTAACTATAAATAAACTTCACATGATCAAATTAGTATTGTGAACTTATGAATTATGATTAGTTTTTATTTGAATTTGTAATGATTTTTATTTGTATCTGTATTGCATAATATAAACCATGGAATTTTTTATTTTTTTTAATAAGTAATCTTTAATCAAACAGGATCAAATGGGAAAATGGAGAAACGAGAGGGAATGAGGAAAACGGGAAAAACTGGGAAGTGGGGAAAGGGATACCACCCCCCAAACTCCCCCATCTCAATTATTCTCAAATGGGGAAATGAAGAAGGGGGGAGGGGTTTGGAAATAGGGATGGGGATGGGGAGACATTTATCCATCCCCATTTCCCCAATGCCCATCCCTAGCTCAAATGTTGAACCCCACATATCAAGTTCATCTCACAGCCAGTTTCTCACTTTCTCCTTTAAATTAAATTAGATACTATTCATAAACTTGAAACACATGTTTAATAAGTTAAATCAAATTTTATTTCATATTGCTTAAATGCTTAACAATAAGAAAATAAAAATGATTTCTTATAACAAAAAATCAACAAATAGTTCACATACTTTCTTCCAAACAAAATTCTAAAATACTTTAGGTGGCCTTGCAGAAATTTCGAGATAAATATATATATATATATATCTATATATTCGGAAAAGAAGTGAGAACATAATATTTAAATTATAAAATGAATTTCTAGGATTGATTTGAATTATATATAGATGACAAGTTTTTAATTCATTGAATTTGTTGTTTAATACCGTTAACATACCTCCGTTTAAAATCTAACAGCAAGGGGGTAGTTTTGTCAATTGTCATTTCAAAAACTTCAATTACATAAAAAAAATAAAAGAAAAAAGTTAAAGTGAAACACAACAAAAATCAGATCGAGAAGGCATGGCAGAGCCGTAGATGCATCCCACCCCTCTCTAAGAGGCAACGCCTCCTTCAACCAAATCCAGCGAAGGACGCCAGTAAGACGCCGACTCCTTTCCACCATAGTGCTTTGATAGTTTTATAATTTTTAATTTTTTGAAATGATGGGTTTGTGCTTTGGTGGATGAATTTATAGGTTTTGAAGTGGTGTGGAGATTTTACACTTGAAATGAATTTGAATTAAGTTGGGCATTAGCATTGTTTTGGATCTGGTGTGCGGTTTGGGTGATATTGCATTAAATGAGGAGTTTTTTTTCATTGTTTTGGATCTGCGATGGTGGTCGTCACTCGTTAGTGGTCTCCACCATTTTTTTTGCGTCATATATATATATATTACTTTAGTTAATTATTTATTTAATTTTTATATGTACTTTTAATTTTTATATAAGGGTATTTTGGACCATTCAAAGGTCAAACTTAGTCAACTTAACAGATTAATAATCTATTTCATCTAGGTGTCTTAACCCCAATCCTCAAGCTGAGGTTTGTGTAATTTCCTCCAAGATAAAAGCTCGACAAGCCGTGCTAGGAACTGTCAAATTTTAGTAATTTTTGTCAAATTGTTAAGTCATAACATAACAAGTCAAGACGACTTGTGTTAAGCAATATTCCTCAACGGCATAAAGTATAAACTAATTTGAAGATGCCTATAAATCCAACTCAAATCCTCTTTCGTGATTGCCCACCTATCTTATCTTCCTTGTCTTTGAGAGCTAATTAAATTATTTTTGTTTGGGATCAAAATCATGAGTTTCTTCATATTTTTATACTTTTCTTTTCTGCTCTTCCTTTTTCATCCTACTTCTTCTAGGCAACCACTTTGCCATGACGGTGAACGTTCTGCTCTGTTAAGATTCAAGGAAAGCTTTTCCATTGACTGCAAGTCTGCTTCTGATGATCCCTCTGCTTATTCCAAGACTGAACTTTGGAATTTGGAAGAAGACATGAGTGACTGCTGCTCGTGGGATGGTGTGGAGTGCAATGAGGACACTGGTTATGTGATCAAGCTTGTCCTCAATAGTAGCTGTCTTTATGGTTTCATCAACTCAACCAACACCCTCTTCAACCTTGTCCATCTTCAATGGCTTAGCCTCGCTGATAATCACTTCAATGACTCTAAAATCCCTTCTGAAATTAAGAACCTTTCCAACTTGTCACATCTAAACCTCTCTTATTCTGTATTTTCTGGTCAAATACCATCTGAAATATTAGAGCTCTCCAAGTTGGAGTCCTTTACTCTAGACAGAAATGATGACTTGGAGATCCAACAGCCAGGTCTAGAAAGTCTAGTTCAGAAGTTAACCAACTTGAGAGTGCTTGATCTTGATAGAGTAAATATCTCTTCTTCACTTCCTCATGTGCTGACAGATTTATCTTCTCTAAACTTTTTGTCCCTTGCAAACTGCGAATTGAAAGGTAAATTCATTATAAATATTTTCATGTTTCATACCTATACTTTAATTAATATATATATATATATATCTTGAATTATTATCTAATTTATCTTTCAGGAACCATTATGTCTTCCTTTGGTAACCTAAACAATCTGGCCCATTTGTACTTCCATTTAAAATCATGTGTCTTCTAAAAAATTGGATATCTATGAATGCAATCAGTTTAGTCAAGTTCCATCTTGACAAATATATCCTTTCGTGAGGAAATATTTATTCTATCTTGCAGGAACCATCTTGTCTTCACTTGGTAACCTTAAGAATCTCATTCATTTGGACTTATTCGATAACAATCTTTGGGGTGAGTTGCTTACTTCCATTTAAACTTTTGTTTGTTTGAAAAACTTAGTGGGATGCAATTTATCTTTTTTGACTTGTTAGGTTAAATAAAAACTCAATAGATGCAATTTATCTTCTTTGACTCGTTAGGTCAAATGCCTTCAGAAATTTTAAAGCTTCCCTTGATTTCTAGCTACCAAAATCCGTTGTAGCTCCAATAGCCAATTCTAGAAAGAATAGTTGAGAAGTAACTGATCTGAAAGTGCTTGATCTTAGTCATGTTGAAATTTCTTCTTTACTACCTTGCATCCTAACAAATTTATCTTTTCTTGAATTTTTGTGTCTTGCATACCTTAAATTATCTAATCTATTTTTAAAAATAAAAAAAAAAAGATTGATTTTCAAGTTTCATACCTTTACCGTTTAAATAAAAAATGTTTAATCATTATCTAATCTATCTTTTGGGAGCCATGCTGTTTTTGCTTGATAATCCTAACAATCTTGTCCATTTAGACTTCAACCGACAGCCTGTTGTTCTTCCATGGACATTGGATCGTAGTTTCAAAGAAAATAAAATTAATAGAAAGAGAGTGAGTAGATCAGATAGAGAGAAGAGAGGAATTAGAGTTTGAAATGGATGAAAACCGAAAAGTAATTCTTTCATAATCGGTAATAATTACATAGCAAACCATAACAGAATGTAATTGGGAAATGATTCCCTACAATAGACTCTTACTCTTACTAATTATGATAGAGCTGTGCAGTTTTAGGGAATCAGTAAAAACCTAAGTATAAAAGCCTTCTTATCTGTAGACCAAACCCCATGCGCAGATTCCTTCTCTCTCATCAAAACCTCTGACTTCTCTCTACATTTCTGTCACCATGGATATGATGCACACTAAGTTCTCTTTCTGCACACTGATTTATCTAATAACAAGCACTAAATTCCCTATAAAGATTTTTATTCACATACTTTTCAAAAAGAATCATTGTCTTACATCGCCACTGTTTTTTTTTGTTTTTTTTGTTTTTTTTTTTTTCAGGAACAATTCCGTCTTCACTCTATAACCTTACAAATCTGGCCTATTTGGATCTTTCTAACAATAATTTGTCAATCCCAAGCTCTTCGTTGTCTTGGATCAGTAAGAATACCAAACTCACTCATTTGTACCTTTCCAACAACAACATTGGTGGTGAGATTCCCTTAAGTCTCATGAACTTGAACCAGCTTTTAGAGCTAGATTTGTCATCTAATCAACTGTCTGGTCACATTCCATCTCAAATTAGCAACCTAACCCAATTGAAATTCCTGGATCTTTCATGGAATAAATTACAAGGTTCAATTCCTAGCTCTATCTTTGAACTCAACAATCTCAAAACTCTTTTCCTTCATGCAAATAATTTGAGTGGCACAATAGAGTTGCAAATGTTTCTTCGATTGGAAAATTTAAGATCACTATATCTCTCATCAAACCATTTATCATTGCTCACCAACTTCACTGTTAATACCAGCTCTCATAAATTTCTAAGTTTAAGTTTGGGTTCATGCAACCTTAGGGGCTTTCCAGATTTCCTGCGCAGCCAAGATCAACTAGAATTGCTAGACCTTTCGTCTAACAATATATCTGGAAAAATCCCTGGTTGGTTGTTAAACATAAGTGAAAATAGTTTACAATACTTAAACCTTTCTCACAATTTGTTGACTGGGTTTGACCAACAGCCTGCTGTTCTTCCATGGATAAGGCTATATTCTTTGGACCTTAGTTTCAATAAGTTGCAAGGCCCACTCCCTATCATTTCACCAATACCTACCTTTGAATATTATATAGTTTCCAACAACAACTTGTCGGGGGAACTTTCACCATGGGTATGCAAACTGAATTCTCTTCAAGCTCTTGATTTATCTAATAACAGCTTGAGCAGCATACTTCCACAATGTTTGGGCAATTTCAGTTATGGGCTATCGATCTTAAACCTTCAAAACAACAAATTCAATGGGAGCATTCCTCAAACCTTCATGAATGGAACAGAGTTGAGGATGATTGATTTAAGCAACAACATGTTTGGAGGAAAAATTCCAAGATCATTGGCCAATTGTACCATGCTAGAATTTTTGGATCTTGGAAATAACAAAATTAGTGATGCTTTCCCATCTTGGATTGGAAGTCTCCCAAATTTGGTGGTGCTCAACTTGCAATCAAACAAACTCTACGGTGCAATAGAGGAGCCTAAGTCCGATTTTGAGTTTCCTAAGTTGCAGATTATCGATCTCTCTGACAACAGATTTACCGGCAAACTTCCATCCAAATGCTTCGAGTGTTGGAATGCCATGAAAGTTGTTAATGCGAGTCAACTAGCATATATGATGAAGTCGACTTCCGATCTTGGCTATTATGATTACTCATTAAGAATGGTTAATAAAGGGATAGAAATGGAATATGTGAAGATCTCAAATATGCTTGTAAGCATTTGTCTGTCAAACAATAGATTTGAAGGAGAGATTCCAGCTTCTATTACCATTTTACAGGGACTTCGATATCTTAACCTTTCCAACAATAATCTTGTTGGCGGCATTCCATCGTCACTTGACAACTTGACAGTATTGGAATCGCTGGACCTTTCAAATAACAGCCTCTCAGGAGAGATTCCTCCACAACTGCTTAAACTCACACCCCTGGCATTCTTCAATGTCTCATATAATAATTTCATAGGACCTATACCACATGGAGCACAATTCAATACATATAATAACATGTCCTATGTAGGGAATCCAGGATTGTGTGGACAACCTTTGTCAAGAAAATGTGAGCTTCCACATAAAGAATACGACGAGGGATCGGAATCTCCCTTTGCATTTGGTTGGAAAGTAGTTGTGATAGGATATGCAAGCGGCCTGGTAATTGGAGTGGTTCTTGGAGACATTTTCTGCACTAAGAAATATGAAAGGTTTGTCAAGATTTTTGGGATGCCATTGAAAAAAATTGAGAGAAAGAGGGGACGACGTCGAAACTGAATGTAATTATCATCATGTGCTTCTTTTTTTTCTCTTTTTTTTTTTTTTTTTTTTTTTTTTTTTTTTTTGGGTTCTGTTTTTCTCTTGCATGTGTTTTCATTGTTGAATAAATTGAGCCTCATCCAGCTTTTGTTGTCCACTTGTCTGAAGATGTAAACTATTTTTGTTTACAAATTGATCAAGAAGATTTGGATTAATTATATCAACAAGCCGTCACAGAAAATTAATTACTAAAAGAACATGAAAACTGATTGTAATTACTTTTTATTGGAAGAATTACTCAACTATCATATAATTCCCGTAACTTTTTTAAGTATTTTGTTTGTGTCAAGTGAACAACTGCACCAAAGTCATCACTGTTCAATTTCGTTCCTGATTATAATTTTTATATATATTCATCGCATTTATAATGTAGATTGATATGTATTTTAAGATGATATATATAGTTTGTTTATTCTTTTTCTTTATCTTTTTTAAAGGAATCCCTTCACTGGAAACAAAACAAGAACACTAACAAGGTCAATCGGCCCGAAAAAGTTAGCATCATAGTTACCATATTAGCATCAGATTCAATGACCGCAGGGACTAAGCTGGCATCAACAGCAAACCTGATGCCACGAAGAACCACTGTAGCTTTGGCCACCTGGGGGAGAAACAAGCTTGCAAGCATGAAGTTCGACAAGTAATCGAAGGAAGGAGCAAAATCGAAGAGGCAGATATTCAGAAACTTGATTAATTGAAATCAAGTGTCAAGGAAGCTTTAAGGATGCACCCTGCAGGGCCCACGAAGAAGATCTTAGCTGACGTGTTCCTATAACTCAAGACCAGAGTTTCAAATTGAAACAAATGTCATAGATCTATCTACGCATACACGGATTTAATATTCTCCCATTTTACCAAGAACAACAGTTGCACTAGTGACAAGGCTTTGCTACAACCCTCAACTATCACCAAGTGAATAAAGATTTATCAGAATAATTATCTAGAAAGATGAGTGCAGCAACAACACAAAATTGCATGTCAAATAATCAACCTACAAGATATTACATGCAAAATTTCTCCCACTGTACATGTACGAAACATTGCATGTTGACGGGATAATCTCAATGGTTCTATTCAAGTAACTAAGATAGTCTTCTAAAATAGAGTATGTGTTAAGAAAGTCAAAAGTAAACATTCGTAAATAAACTGTAGTATCCTACGCTAATCAAGCAAGATCAACGGCAAGGCATTGGTGCATCTACCTTTCTTACTTTCATTAATGTAATTTGTTCTACAGGAATGTCCTTTGGAAAAGCTTGGTAGTTAAAACGGTAGGAGTTAACACAACCTTAAAGGATATTTCCAATCTCCTTGTCATGATTCTGTGGTTTAGAGTCGATAGTTCTAGCTTTGTCAAAACCTTCTGGCAAAAGGCATCTAATTTCCATTTCATTGAGTAGCTTCATAGCCAATTGATTGTTTCCACACCGGCAAAGTCCACTGTAAAGATCAGACAGGACATGTATCTGGAGCCATACATCTTTCAATCACTTCCTGCATGATCTGAATTGCACCATCAAAGTCCTCGTTCTTGCAAAATGTAGATGTCAACATATCGAAAGTATGTTTGTTTGGATGAAAACCACTCTTTATCATGCTTTTATGTAGCTGAAAGGCATTCTCGGAATTCTTCCTCACATTGCCCAGTGATAAAGAGCCGAAAAGGTTTGAGGCATTTGGAACAAAGTAGCTTTCTTTGTCTTACCCACCTTGCATAGACCCAGAATTAAGGCATTATAAGTTAGTATATCGGCCTTAATTCCATTCCTCACCATCTCCTCATAAAGCCTACTGCTCATCTCATTATTGCCGGTTTGACTAAACCCATTTATCAAAGTATTATATGTCACAATATTGAGAGTCACATTTATGGATTTCATCTCACTGAACATCTTGTTCGCTTCATGTAACTTTCCTTCCTTGCAAAAATCATAGATAAGCATATTAAAAGTGGTCACATTTGGCTGCAAACTGTCCTTCCCCATCGAGTTTTTAAGCTTCACAACCGAGCTCAAAAGACCCTTATTACAATATCTTGCAATCAATGTATTATAAGATGCAATGGTGGGACTAAAACCCATGCGTTCCATCTCTTTAAACACTTCAACTGCGTTTTCAAGATTCCCCGACTTATAAAAAGCACCTATAACCATATTTAGAGTGTAAACATTCAGTGAAATCCTACATCGCCACATCTCTTTATAGAAACCCAAAGCAATATCAACCCTATTCAAATCAAGCAATGAACTAATATACTTATTGCAAGACTCAACAATTAGCAAAAAACCATAATCCTTCATTTGACAAAAAACATCAATTGCATTCCTAAACTTCTTCATATGAGCATAAGTCTTAAACAACGAATCAAAAACAAGTGGTGATGAATCGCACATTCTATACGAATACAAAACGGCATCAAACAACTTAGCAGGCAAATCAATCGAACCCGACACAAGAATACCTTTCAAAATGGACTCTGCAGACTTAAATTTCTTGCTCTTGGTCAAAATATGGAGGATCATTGAATGAGTCTCAAGGGTATGTGAATTGGGCTTGTGGGTTTGAACCCAATTGAAAATCTCAAGTGAAATAACATAATCTTTTTGAAGTTTCAACAGAACATGCTTCACTCTAAATGGTGTCAAATGGGTTATCAAAGAATTCAATTTATCCCAATCAGGGTGAACCAAATGACTATAAGCAATATTGACAAAATCAAGGTCTTGGCCTTTTGGTACTGGGATTGTCCGATGAGGAACTGGAATTGGGTTCCAGTTCTTTTTCATTGAATCCACAGAAATTGAAGGGTTTTCAAAGGTGGGGCTTTTTTATTTCACCAGAATTGAAAATCGACGAATTTGAAAGCTACTCATGATGTTCTAACATGTAAATGTGAAGATGGGTTCTGTTCTTTATTGAAACAAGAGGGCAAATGAAAATATGTTGCAGTTAAGAGTACCGACCTTTGTATTGTCTTTTCAAAACTGTTATGCGTGGTTGGGATTTTTGGCGGCAGCTCCGTTCACTGTCTCTTGCTGTTGCAGGTCAGGAGTTCTTCCTAAAACTCTTGTTCGAGGTCAAACAGTGTATACTTGGTCTGTGGCACATATCCAGCATCCCTCATCTTTTGGTTAAGTTCTTTGAGTTTTTCGTAAACTAAGTCTAAGGATGTGATTTGCCACCAGCCACAAATACATGAACACCATCCTTCGTGGTGACCCAACTACTACTGGCTTCTTTCTTCACTTCTGCCTCTCTCATCAACTTTCTAACCCTTGCTGCATCTTCCCATTTGTCCCCATACGCATACATGTTAGCAAGAAGCATATAATTCGCATCATTTTGGGGTTCCATCTCAAATAACATATCAACCGCTTTCCTACCTAACTCTATTTTGTAACCATTTGCCCGGAAACAAGCCCCTAAAACAGTCCTCCAAATAATATTATTAGGCTTGATAGGCATCTTGTTGATAAAGTCTTCCATCTTATCAAGTTCACCTGCCCTCCCAAGGAGATCCACCATACATGAAAAGTGTTCCATCTGAGGAGCCAATCCATATGCTTGACTCATGGATTTGAAATGTTTAAACCTTTCATCAACCAGCCTCGCATGGCTACAAGCTGACAAGACCCAGACAAAAGTTACATGATTTGGTGGCGGACCATCTAGCTTCATTCGTGAAAACAGCTCTAAACCTTTGTCTCCATGTCCATGACATGCATAGCCTGATATCATTGAATTCCAAGAACTTACATTCCTTATAGGCATCATATCAAAAAACCTTAAAGCATAGTCTCTTCTTCCACATTTCAAGTACATGTCCACAAGTGCACACCCAACAAAAACATTTGATTCTAAACAAGCTCGTAGTGCATATGCATGAACCTCCATGCCACGCTCTAAAGTTGCAATGGAAGCACAAGCACTAAGAACAGCGGACAAGGTGATGTGATCCAATCACTGACCACTTTGTACCATTCGTGAAAACAGCCTGAAAGCTTCGTCTCCATGTCCATGACGTGCATACTCTGATGTCATTGAATTCCAAGAACTTACATTCCTTATAGGCATCATATCAAAAAACCTTAAAGCATAGTCTATCCTTCCACATTTTGAGTAAATGTCAACAAGTGCACTCCCAACCACAACATCTAATTCTAAACAAGCTCGTAGTGCAGATGCATGAACTTACATGCCACACTCTAATGTTGCAACGGAAGCACAAGCACTGAGAACAGTGGCAAAGGTGAAGTGATCCAATCTCTGACCCCTCTTGTATCATAAACCAAACCAAATCCATGGCCTTTAGCAAAAGCTCATTATGTATATACCCAGAAATCATCGAATTCCAACTAACATCATCCTTTCTATCAGACATTCTAGAAAAGATTTTCTCACATTCATCCATCTCTCCACATTTTCCATAGCATGCCAATAGTTCATTCTCAATAGTAGTGTCATCTGCAATATGAGATTTAATCACTTGAGCATGTATCTGTTGGCTCACTTTGCCAAGTGAAGGAGACAACACAGCTGCAAGAATATTTATGAAGGTTACTCTGTTAGGACTCCATCCAACTCCCATCATGTTCAAATAATATTTTACAGCTTCAGAATTGAGGCCTCTGAAACAGATAATGCCCCAATGACGGTATTCCATGAAACTTGATCGTGTTCTGGCATTAAGGAGAAAACTTTCAGGCATTGAGCGAGACATCCAGTATCAGCATACAAAGCAAGAAGAGCATTTGAAACTGAAACATCCAAATCAAGTCCCGATTTGAAAGCTTCACCTCATACTTGCTGTCCCAACATGATCCAACCCAAGCTTGCACATGAACTCAAAGTACTAATCAGTGTATAATTGGAGGGTACAAATCCAGCTCTTCACATTTCACAGAAGCTCTTGATAGCATCTTCAAAATACTCATTCTGGTCAAGACCAGATATTATGGTATTCCATGAGACAGAATTTTTTTCTACAATCAATTTAAATACTGATCAATAGCACAACATTTTGCTTACATATTAATAAGCCCATTTCCACCAGCAACCTCCTTGTCAATTAACCCACTGCGGATTAAATATCCATGAACTTCTTTACCCATTCTTCTCCCTTTCTCCAATGAAGCAAATTCTGCAAAAGATCTCAACAGAATAACATACGATTTAACATTCAATTCAAACATGTTTCTCATCTCCACAAAAACCTCAGTTGCTTCTTCCCCATGCTTATTCCTCACTAATCCAACCATTAAACCATTCATGGAAACCACATTCCTCTGACTCATCTGTTCAAATATCTTCCTGGCATAATCAAAACACCCAAACCTTGCAAACCCATTTACCAAAGAATTACCCGCATAAATCTGATACAAGTCCAGATTTCTTAACCCTAGTTAGCAGCTGCTCAAGCAAACACAAACCAGAATCAACACAAGAACAAGCAGCAGTTATCAAGCTCCCAAACGTATACTCATCAGGTGTAAAACTATATCCCAAACCCTCCCTTTGCATGCTCGACAAAAGTTTAAACACAGAAACTGCATCTCCTCTTTGTGAATAAACTGAAATGATAGAATTCAACGATATCAAATTCTTACTCTCTATATCCTCAAAAACACGACGAGCACAATCACTATACGCCGAACATCTCCCATACATGGATATCAGTACATTACACGCCAAAACATAAATCTAGCCATGGATTTGCATCCTAAGTTTAAGCCCACTCGGTCCAAATTCCTGGCAAGCTCGAAGAACACTACCCATAGCTTAATGGTCTGGGAAAGAACCCGAGCAAACCATTTCTCTAAACATCCCACAACCATCACTAAACATTCCATTTTGAATATACCCCGAATCAAAGCGGCCCAAGAGTATGAGTTTCTATCAGGCATTTCATCGAACAACTTATTAGCCGACACCAAATCACCAGCTCTAACATAGACATTGACAAGGGTGTTGCATAAAAACGTATCGTAATGGAAACCCAGTTTCAAAGTCCGCAAATGGAACAGTTTAGCATCTTTCAAGCAACGAGAATCATGATAAGTGGAAACCAAATGTTCTAATACGTCGAAACTGGAGTGAAGGGGAGGTGTTGTTTTGTGGTGTTGAATTGATGCTTCTAATGGCATTGTGACAGCGTTGTGTGTTGTGACAGTTGAGAAAGTACGCTTTTTGCTGGGTTGGAAGAGGCAGCGAAACATGGCGCCAAGGCCACATTTGAAGGAGAGGAGTGGCCGTGGAAGAAGGCGACGGTGGTTCGGGCGGGATGAAGAGAGAGAGGAGTGGCGTGTGCGAGGGAACGCGCCATCGGAGTGGCGGAGGAGGTGGTGGGGATGGTGCGGAGGAATTCGTTCGACCTTCCTCATCTCTCTCTCTCGCTTTCTCTTCTCCAGCAGCCTCTGTATTCAGTTCGAGCTATCCAAGGTATTTTCTAATTTCCGTTCTAATTTCGTTATCTCAATTTAATTACTTGCAGGGAATTCCTTTGAACGAATTTCGAAAGCTTTGTGTAATGTGTTCTTGTTTTAGGGTTTGATTTTTAATTGGAGTTTTGGGGATTTTATCTAATTTGATCATCGTTTTCGTAAAGTTACCAGAAAGTTGAAAATATGAATTAAATTTGAATTGAAAGACTCTTAAATGCAATGCAATTATAACAGTAATATACAGAGCAAGAGAAAGGTTGTACAAGTTATCTCTTGCTGATATGGTATTTTTTTTTGAAAGGCAAAGTTTATTCAAAGCGGCAAAGCCGAAGAGCAACACAAACAAAACACGCCCACAACCCAACAAAACAAGCAACCGATAAAGACCCCAAACAAACACAAGCAAACGAACCAACAACCCCAACGAGAGATGCCAAGCAAAAACGAGAAAAACAGAATCAAAACAGAGGACCAGCAGTCCCCACAACCCCACAAAACAACACAGACCAGAAACCCACAGCCAAACCCCACAAAACAGCAACCCAAACCTCTGGCATTACAAGAAAAAGCTAACAACAACACCAAAGAAACCACACCAAAAAACAAAAAACAAAAACCTAACCAGAAACTGCATCAAAACGAGCCAAATCCTCCTCCTTCTCCCTGAAAAAAACACAACTACAACTTCCAATTCTGAAAAAACAAAACCTATCTCTGATCCAGACGTTAAGACATTGGCCACCTCATCCTCCATCGAACCCAACACCAATAATTGAAACCCTTTGCCTTCCTGAAACCCCCTAAAAATGAAATCCTTGTTCTCATACCGTGAGAACTAGAAAAGACATGGAAATCAGTCAAGTAGAAATAGCTTCATAGCGTGCCAAATCTTCCTCTTCCCTTCTTATAATTTCTTCCAGCCCCTCCTCATCTACCTCTGAAAAATCGAGACCTAACGCTGATCCAATCGCCATGACTTTGGCCGCCTCTATCTCCGCCGAACCATATTCCTTCGCTTGATTCCCTGAGACTCCTTCCACCTCTCTGAATTTGGCATTCCTTGTTCTCATATTGTGCGAACTAGATCCCTTGGATTTAATTCTGCTACTTTGTCTGATAACCTGACTTGATCCGTTGCCTCCACCATTGGGGCAAGCTTGCTTGATTCCAGCTGCAATAGATGCATGAACAAGATCCTCTTCACTATCGGCCACGCGAACACGATCCTCCTCACTGTCGGCCACCACCACATCGGAATTATCACTGCTGGGATTTACATGAACCTCTGACTCGACTCTATCACCAACAATCTTAGCAACCAGCTCTGGAATTTTCCTCATATCAGAACCTTTCCTAACCATTGGGCTTACCTCAAGCGGGCCTAGATCCACACAAATATTAGCTTCCACTAAACTAGAACTGATTGGGCCTGATGGGAGGTTGAAAGACACACTCTTGGGCCTACTGGAGATCAGCCCGCCCACCTCAGCTCTAGGCTCCCTTGAGCAACCACCCTTCTTTGTTGAAGACACCAAAAATAACCTTTTACACCCACCATCCTCAGAAGAAGAAAAGCTCTCTGTAGCACTACTTACACCTCTCCTGTCATCTCCATTACTTTTATCTAAATTCAGACTGCCATTCATTATCATAAAAGGGGGAGGTTTTTTCTTGATCTTCTTAGACCACACGTTCTTTCCTTTTTCAAGAAACCTTTTAACTAACAACCCCCCACTCTTCTTTTCTAGCCTCCCACGTCCAATCAGCCTCCTCTTAGAAATTTGAACTTCCTTTCCAGCCTTTCCAACCTGACATATCACACCTCTGTCACCCCTCACCATTCCCACTTGGGAAATGGACTTCTGCACTGACACACCTACCTCCCTTAGCCGATCTATTTGAAAATCATCCTGTTCCGGCATAGAACTCCGGCCAACAACTGAACTATCCTTCCTCAAAGCTAAATAACTCTCCACCCATTTCGTTTCTACCAGCTTTGAGTCTTCTTCCATCTTAACCAAAAATGGCCTGCTGCCACCAACTATCTTAACCTTGACAGAGACTTTCTGATGGTGGGGGATCAATACTAACACTCTTCCCTTGTCTACAAAAACTTTGTCCACAGTCTTAGCATCTACCATCAAAGGCTCCCCTATTTGCCAACCAAGCTTCATAAAGAAATCTGAAGACCAACAAGATATGGGAACCCCCCAACAATTTATCCACACCAATCGAGCCTGCACATCTAAAGATTCTGACCACCTCACCATGGTAGAGAAACTATCATCCCACAATCCTCTATCTTTGATGAAATGCTCCTTGAGACTTGCTGATATGGTATTAGAGAATATGATTTTAGGTTTTGAAATTAGAGAATATAAGAAAGCAATGACAGAAACATAAGAGTTTGTTAGAATCTGTAACTCTGAAGGGCTTTCGGGTTATTCGGATTTGAAACCTCTCCTCTAGTGTTTTATGAGATTGATATGTATATTCATTTGCAAAGTAGAGATTCGATTTCTATGTACATCTTTAATGTTCAAAATTTCATCATTTGATATAGTTGATAATCAAATTAATTTCAGGATATTAGTGGAAATGATTCGATTTCATTTGATATAGTTTAAGTGAATACCACGGGAAGGTTGTCCTGATTGTGAATGTCGCTTCAAAATGGCGTAAGTTTTACTTTATGCTGCCAAGCATGATTAGTAAACTTGATTTTAATGTTTGGTATCTTCTGCATTTTTCATGTTGTATTATTCATATTGCAGTGGTTTAACGCAATCAAACTACAAGGAATTGAATGTTTTGTACGAAAAATACAAAAACCAAGGTCTGTAATACCTACTTGGTTAGAAATTTTCTGAGGTTGGGAAATGTTTAATTCCTTGAGTGGCACTACTATTAATGCAGGGTAGGAGATCTTGGCATTTCCTTGCAACCAATTTGCAGGACAAGAGCCAGGAAGCAATGAGGAGATTCAGGACGTTGTGTGCACAATGTTCAAAGCTGAATTCCCAATCTTTGATAAGGTTGAAGTGAATGGCAAGAATACAGTTCCCATTTACAAGTTCCTTAAATCGGAGAAAGGGGGATACTTCGGAGATGCTATCAAGTGGAATTTTACAAAGTTTCTGGTTGACAAACAAGAGAAGGTTGTGGAGAGATATATACGCTCCAACCACATCACCTCATAAGATTTGAGGTTCGAAAAATCTCTTCTTTCTGATACATACTCTGCTTCATTCCAAGTTATGCTTAAATCATTTGAGGTTTTGTTTCCTCTTGCAGAAAGACATACAAAATCTATTGATTTGAGAGCAGCATTATCACAGTGTGTTTGTGGATTTCATATAATATGCCACTTGATCAATCAGCATCAAGTAGCATAGAAGAATTTGTCTTGTTTATTTATTTATTTTTCATTGTAATTCTATCTAATGTGGTGCCTAAACAAATGAACAGTTGAAATAAAAACTATTTATTTCTCTAGTGATTGTCCCATGCTTGGATGATTATATCAAAGATGCAAGGCTTAATTATAAAAGAACTTCATTTGGTATTGTTGGATCAAAATAGCATCAAGTACTTATTTCTGGAAATGAGTTTCTTCAAGGTTCATTTAAAACAGGAAAGCTTAAAAACAATAGAAAAACTTGGACAAGTAAACAATCAGCAATATAACTTCTTATCATCTCAGGACTCTAACCACCAAACACCAGAGGCAAGGAAACTTGCTCGTTTTCTTCTAGTGACGAGAAATAATAATGATAATTTTGTTATATTATTATTATATTTTGCAGAAAAGGAGAAATAATAATAATTATTATTATTTTAGTTCCAAATATTAACCTTCATTTTCAATTATTAAAATCCCTATAAAAAAAAATTATAGTTTCATTACAACTGCGTCCTTTTAGTAATTTTACACGGTCAAATCACTTTTTACTTATTGTTTACCAAACACATTGAAATTGCTTTTGGTTCTCACATCACTTTTACAAATCAGTTTACCAAACATTCGGCTGATTCTTCCCACAACATAGATTCTCTTCACTAGCCTTGAGGATTTTAAGTTTGAACATAAAACCAATTCTTATGATTTACAGAATGTATCTTTCAGTGGAATAAATGAATAATTATGAATTAATTAAAAATATAATGAATAAATACAATTAGTTGAACATCATTTTCCAATTCAATTATGACCTTAAATTAAAGTCTACATATACGGTCCCATATATGGTCCTGGAATGTGGATATATGAGCAAGACTTGAACATTTTCTAACCGATTTGACACGTTTTTACAAATTGATTGATTGTTTAGGACTAAAGAGGTTGAGTTAGAGTAAATATCATCAGCATAACACATGTGATCACTTGTCATACAAACCTAATTTAATTTAGTACTACGTGCCTTTAATTTTTATCTTTTAATGGATTAAATCTTTTTTAATTAATGCTCTAAATTTAAAAGGGAAACGAAGTTAAATAAACAAATTGTAAAATAAAAAATCACCTACTTCCCAATAAGAAGCTGAGAGCAAGATGTCGTTTCCATTTGGATTTCGTTTTCATTTGTGAAGAAAGTGAAAATCAATGGAGGCTCTGATGGCTGTGCAGATAATTAGGCTATAATTCAAAGCAAATCCGTAAAGATGAATAACGTGTATATGAAATTCAAAGCATAAAATATCTATTTAATGGGTCTAGACTGTTAGACTATTGGCTCGAGAATGTCTAGTTCGAATTGTAACGACCCACAGCCATAAAATGATATCGATAAGTCTTCCAATTCAAATATGACCTCATTTTACAACTAGTTTCTCACTTTCTCCTTTAAATTAAATTAGATACTATTCATAAACTTGAAACAAATGTTTAATAACTTAAATCAAATTTTATTAAACAAATGTTTAATAAAAGGGTGCCGATATTGACACTCATAAATATGATAAACATATCCATATTTTAATAAAAATTTTAATTACAAAAATATTCCAACAGGAATTTACCAATAAGGACAAATTAGTTTAATTAGAAATAAACCAAATACTATATACACTCATTAATTACACTCATATCTTCAACTATATCATTTATAAAAAAATTAAAAAATTAAAAAAAAATTAAAAAAAAAAACCCTAATTAAACCCTAATTCTATTTCAAATATCAAAATCTCACATTATTATATAATAAAGTAAACATCGACTACATCGCCAATTTAAACAGATGCATATAGATAATCATTATCATCTATCTTTTTTTTTAATAGAAAGACAATGGTATCATCATTCAAATTTTAGATTCCTTCAAAGAACATCAATGTCGAATCTAATCCCTTCTTCCCACACCAAGACCAAGCCAACTGTCATTTTAAAAATAAAAAAAAATAAAAATAAAAATAGCAAAACTTATAATAAACCATATTTCCTCAAACCAGTCAAACCTATAAAAACCTCATGTCAGATAGTTTAGCAGATACATATTTGAAGCAATTAATTTCATTATCAAAACAAGGGTGGACATCAAAGACAGTGAGATTCAAGTACAATGGGGGTGCCGATATTGTCACCCATAAGAATTTAAGAATTCTTCAGATTGTGTTTTCGAGCCGAAAGAACTTAAGGATTTATCGTTTGTGAAATTGAATGTGTTAATAATTTAAGAGAGTTTGGTGTTTATAGTAATGTTTTAATTTTAAATTTTTGACATGGATGTATTTATAAATATGAGTGTGCTTATCATATTTATGGGTGTCAATATCTGTACCCTTAATAAAATAAGATAAACCAGTTTTTATTATTATTTATTTATTTTTATTTTTTTTTAAGGATTGATTTGAATTATATATAGATGACAAGTTTTTAATTCATTGAATTTGTTGTTTAATATTGTTAACATACCTCCGTTTAAAATCTAACAGCAAGGGGGTAGTTTTGTCAATTGTCATTTCAAAAACTTCAATTACATAAAGAAAGAGAAGAAAAAAGTTAAAGTAAAACACAACAAAAATCAGATCGAGAAGGCATGGCAGAGCCACAAATGCATCCCACCCCTCTCTAAGAGGCAACGCCTCCTTCAACCAAATCCAGCGAAGGACGCCGGTAAGACGCCGACTCCTTTCCACCATAATGCTTTGATAGTTTTGTAATTATTATTTATTTTGAAATGATGGGTTTGTGATTTGGTGGATGAATTTATATATAGGTTTTGAAGTGGTGTGGAGATTTTACATTTAAAATGAGTTGGGCATCAGCATTGTTTTGGATCTGGTAGCATAACTCAACAAGCTACTATTAATTTCTGATTATCTCTCGGGTAAATACACATTCAATTGATTACTTTTTCAAATGGGTTCATTGCTCTGTTTGTGTTCTTATCTAATTCTTATCTAATTCTTGTTTTCATGTCAGACATTTGTGGGAGTGGATTGATATTATTTGTGTTCTGTATATGATTTTGAAGTTGAAAGAAAAAGTATGGTGATAAAGTTGGGTATGTATGGACTCATTATAAGAAAATACAACTTGGGTTTCAATAATTTTTACTTTGGTGACCCTGAAATGGTCATTTAGTTGATTTCAATTTATCTTAATTGAAACTGGGTTTAATTTTTCTGTCAACTGTTGTGAATGCAATTTGTTTACCGGTGCATTTGTTGAGTCATTGCTAAATGATGAAACCAGCCTATGCAGATATGCATATATGCTCTGATGATCATTTTATTTACAGTTGGTTCCATCTTTAATTTGTCAAATACTGCATTTAGTAATTCAAATTTAAAACACAACCTAGTAATATTTGACATTTTCTAGTTGAGTGACATGACGAAATTTTAGAGGTATTGTATATCAGCTCGTATTTTCAATCATTGCTACAATATAATTTTGTAAAAAGATGGTTGAATTTAGAGTATCTAGGGGCACATCCTGTAAGCGGTTTTCATTTGTGTTTTTCAAAAATAAAAATGAAAATGAAAACAGTGTTTCTTGGTTTCAGTTTCGAATTCTGAAAACGCGTCTGGTAGTATATCCTGGAAGCTGTATTCTGAAAATGATAACGAAAAAAACACGTCCGGTAGATTAACTAAAAATATTTTTATAAAAAATTGTAATATCAAATTTATATTAATTTTTTTTTTTTTTAACATTATAATGTCATATTCATATTAAAAAAAAAAAGTCCTATTATTTTTTATATTGTAATTTATAAATTTGAATCAAAAAATAGGTTAATAATTCTTCACAAATCAGTTCAAGAAAAAAAGGTTCATCACAAATAATAAATTTTTTATTAAATAAATATTATTTTTATTAAATATAAATGATAGGGAAATCGATTAAAAATATTCTTTAAAAAAAGAAAAAAAAAATCTGGAAATTTGGAAATAGAAATTAGAGTGAGTTAAGGTCCAGTGAAAATAGAAATTAACGGCCCAAACAATAGATAATAAGTTGGCCCTTTTAATTACAAACAATAGAATGAGCCCATTTGTCTTTCAGTTTAAGTTTTTCAATCACAAGACATAACATATTTTAATCAACTTTAACCGAAGAACCCGTATGCATCAGTCAGCATCACGTCATCAGCTTTGCTGATATGTCTCTACATGCCACAATGTTACTTGGAACGTGGATATGATTGCCCCGTCTCTTGAATCCATGAGCAGACTTAAAGACCCAAACAATATTTAATGGGCCAAATTTCACTTGGGGGAGTATCCATCTTGCAGGTCTTGGAAGAGTTCTCATACATGAATTTAATGGTTCATGTATTTTGTATTGCATTTGTTTTTCATGTATGTATCTGGAATATTGTTGACAAAATCAAGGTCTTGGCCTTTTGGTTCTAGGACTGTCCAATGAGGAACTAGAATTGGGTTCCAGTTCTTTTTCATTGAATTCCTGCAAATTGAAGGGTTTTCAAAGGTGGGGTTTTTTTGTCTCTAGAGATTCAATTAGAATTGAAAATCTACAATGCGGTCCGTTCACTGTCTCTTGCCGATGCGGTCGAGTCACCAACCAAAAGGGTCTAATTATTAGCAATTAGTGTTTATAATATCATTAATTAGTGATGGGCAAGATGTGGATTTTGCCAAGCATAAGCCGAGCACAATTATGGAGTTGGGTAACACGAAAGAGCCCAGAAAAACACCAAGTTCCAAAAGCACACTTATATTAAAAACACCCATGAAAATTAAAGAGAATTTTAAAAAAGAAAAAGAAAAAAAGAATCAAGTTCTATTGCAAAGGGAATCAAAAAAGGGAACTTAATTTCTCGAATGTGAGAGGGGATTAAGTTCTCCTTCCTACATAAACTTAATTTATGAACGTAACTTGATTCCCAACAGTTTTTAGTATTTGTCATTCAAAGCTGACAAAAGACTTCATATAGACATATAGTAATGCTTCAATAAGGCTATTGGTTATTCATGTCATATGACATGATTTAATTGGATTGGAACTTGGAAGTATACTCTCGACAAACCGAAGCATTTTTCAATAAATGGTGAGATTTCTCACCAGAATTACATCTTACTTTTATACAACACGTTTTTGGATGATAATTACTGTACACTTACCGATGAAACACATGAACGTCCTATTTGTGGTCAAAATATTATCAAAGCAGACTTAAATTATACGTTGGTTTGACAAAACATGACACTTGACTTGAGACTTTGAGAGTCAAGGGTGACTAGCAATTACATGAAGCATTCCGGAGCGTTCCCATGTGAAGTGGGTCGACTGGATCAATTGTCCTTTTAATCATGTTAATTACAATTAATATCAGTCCACATGAGAAGAAGAAAAGAGGTAATTGCTGGGAAAGGAAGAAAAGAGAGCCGACTTAAAACAGGAGAAGATAAATTTCTGTTCAAATTAATGTCTTAAATTAATAATAATAAAGCTAATTGCACTTAGGTACTTAGGCACTTAGGTAAGTGGGTGGGTACTTTGTTAGGTAATTAGGCACTTAAAAATGACAGAAAAGGATCTCTTTCCTGTCAAATATACTTGCTATCATTTTGTCCATTTAATCATCTAGTAAAAAATGGAAAAAAAGAAAACGCTTTAAGATTCCTTAAGTTTTGTTAAATTTTTTATATTATTTTATCTCCCAAATTTCATGATGTTTCCGATGATCTTTAAGTTGTTTGCACTTTCTTGGCATGCAAAGTCAAAAGGTAAAGCAATGCTTTATCTTTCCGTAATTTTAATTATAATTTATTGTCATATATATTTACTTTGTATAGACTTATAATATCACAAGTCAACTTGTTTCATTTAAAATAAATTTAAGATGCGTATAAATCCAACTCAAATATCCTCTTTTGTTATTTCAAATTCATGTTGAGATCAATACGGTCCGTTCACTGTCTCACTGTCTCACTGTCTCACTGTCTCACCGTCTCTACAATGCGGTCCGTTCACCGTCTCTACAATGCGTATAAATCTACAATGCAGTCCGTTCACCGTCTCACTGTCTCACCGTCTCTTGCAGATGCGGTCGAGTCACCAACCAAAAGGGTCTAATTATTAGTCATTAGTGTTTATAATATCATTAATTAGTGATGGGCCAGATATGGATTTTGACAAGCCTAAGCCGAGCACAATTATGGAATTAGGTAACACGAGAGAGCCCAGAAAAATACCAAGTTCCAAAAGCACAATTATATTAAAAACACCAATGAAAATTAAAGATAATTGTTTTTTTTTTTTTTTTTAAAATAAAAATCAAAGAGAATCAAGTCCCATAGCAATTGGAACTTGATTTCTCGGATGTGAGCGGGGATTAAGTTCTCCTTCCAACATGAACTTAATTTCTGATTTATGTATGGGGTCCATGTAACTTGATCCCCAACGATTTTTAGTTTGTAATCACAAGACTTTATAGTTCATATTTGTCATTCAAAGCTGGCAAAAGACTTCATAAAGTAATGCTTCAATAAGGCTATTGGTTATACATGATTTAATTGGATTGGAACTTGGAACTTTGGAAGTATACTCCTAACAAACTGAAGCATTTTTCAGTAAATGGTTAGAGATTTCTCACCAGAATTAGAGCATCTCCAATAGGCCGGAATTGGAGACCTCCTTGACTATATTTAGGGAGCCATGATCGGAAAGTGCTCCAATAGGCTCCCTATCTCACTCCCTATTTTTAATTCCGGCCAAAGCCTCCCTAAATTTAGGAAGCCAAGACATCCTCCCTATTTTTTTTATTCTCTCTCCTCAAATGAAATAGATGGTGAGGATGAGTCCACATCACTCATTTTCAATAGTCCAAATTCATTCTCCCTATTTTTTATTTAACTCAAATTCTTTTAATTTAAACATAAATAATTCATTTATTTTCCTCCATTTAATTCTTTTCCTCCATTTAAATAATTCATTTAATTCATTTAATTTAAACATAAATAATATTTTAAATTTATTTAAAAATAATAATTTTTTAATTTAAAAATAAATAAATAATAATAGGGAGCCATTTTTAGGGAGGCTTGTTGGAGTCTTCACTCCTTATATGGCTCCCTATTCCTAAAAAGTACAATTGGCTCCCTAAATCTAAGGAAAAAATAGGGAGCCTTATTGGAGATGCTCTTACATCTTACTTTCATACAACACGTTTTTGCATGATATTACTGTACACTTGTTATGAAACACATGAACGAGGGTGACTAGCAAGCTTAAATTATACGTTGGTTTGACAAAACATGACACTTGACTTGAGACTTTGAAGCATGATGCATGTATCCAGAGCGTTCCCATTAATTGGGTCAATTGTCCTTTTCTTGGCATGCAAAGTCAAAAGGCAAAGCAATGCTTTATCTTTACGTAATTTTAATTATAATTTATTGTCATATATATATTAACTTTGTATAGACTTATAATATCACAAGTCAAGAGTCAAGAAGACTTGTTCATTTAAAATAAATTCAAGATGCCTATAAATCCAACCCAAATATCCTCTTTTGTGATGCCCACGGCCCACCACAACAAAATCAATCCTCTCCTATCTTCCTTGTCATTGAGAGCTAATTAAATCAAATTCATGTTGAGATCAATCAAATTCATGTTTTTTCACAACATACATTATCTTTTTTACCAAAAAAATAAAATCAAAATCAAATTCAGACAAATTTTGAGTTTTAAAATTAATCCTAAAGATTAATTTACAGATTGTTAGCCTCTAACAATATGTATACAGTTGAATGAATTGGGTAGTCTAACATTTGATGGGAAAAGGAGAAAAAAGAGGTAGCTTGATCCCCAATAAGAAGACAGATTGGTCTTCGAGGTATTTTACAGAGATGATGAGTTTGACAATTGATAATTAAGCAGGATTTTATGACATTGAATTTGAAGAAATGCTAATATTTATTATAATTATCATTCAATGTGCATCTACCTCATCCAGCTTTTGTTGTGTAAAGATTCATACTGTATAACAAATCGTTTCGATATTCTTGTTATCTAATTTATATCCAAAGATGACAATATTTCTCTAATTAAAACAATTGGAAAAGAAGAAATTAAAGTGGTAATTGCTGGGAAAGGAAGAAAAGAGAGCCGACTTGAAACGGGAGAAGATAAATTTCTGTTCAAATTAATGTTGAACCCCTCATGTTTAGTTCATCTCAAAACCACATATCAATAATCTTGTTGTCTCTCATGCTCTCACAAATCACACCACACCCAAGAAGTTATAGATTCGAGTCATACCCCACCCCAATTCCCAAATATTGTAGTAATAGTTTTTTTTTTTTTTTTTTTTTTTTTTTTTTTTTTTTTTTTAAAAGAAAGAATAATCTTAAGATGGTGTTTATGATTGTCATAAATTATTAATAATAATATAGCTAATTGCTAGAACATGATAAATCCAAAAAATCATTTTCATAAATATTTTTTGTGCGTGTGAGTATAAGTGGGTGTTACTTTGTTAGGCAATTAGGCACTTAAAAATGACAGAAAAGGATCTCTTTCCTGTCAAATATACTTGGCATCATTTTGTCCATTTAATCATCTAGTAAAAAGTGGAAAAAAAGAAAACGCTTTAAGATGCAAAGTCAAAAGGTAAAGCAATGCTTTATCTTTCCGTAATTTTAATTATAATTTATTGTCATATATATATTTACTTTGTATATCACAAATCAAGAGTCAAGTCGACTTGTTCATTTAAAATAAATTTAAGATGCCTATAAATCCAACTCAAATATCCTCTTTTGTTATTTCAAATTCATGTTATTTCACAACATACATTATCTTTTTCTTTTTTACAAAAAAATAAAATAAAATCAAAAACAGACATATTCAATAATAAAAATATACTTTTCAATTAGTAATAATGAGAGGTCTAATTTAGCGGGTCACAAGAATGGTTAAGGCCAACTGAATGGAATTATTAATGCAGCAGCATCAAATCTTTGGAATTATATCCAAAGATTTTAAAACAAAATTCACATACTTAATTTCTTCCAAACAAAATTCTAAAACATTTTAGGTGGTGTCGCATAAATTTCGATATAATACATGTAGCAATCCAATAATTATCGATAACAATCGACGATTTTGTACGGGAAATTTCTCACCCAATAAAAATAATAATAATAATATATTCGGAAAAGAAGTGAGAACATAATATATAAATTATAAAATGAATTTCTATGATATTATGAATTTATAATTGTCAACCTGAACCCACCACAATTGTCAAGAAAACATGCACATGTATATAATACATGTTTTATCTTTCAATTTGATATAATATCAAACAATATTTAATCTTATGTGTGTATATATGTATATAGTTTTATGGGTATTTTTTTTTTTTTTACCATATTTAAGTGTTTGAAGAATTTGTGATTTTCAATATAAATAAAATTCTGTTGCTATTACTGCTAATCCTGAACAAGGAATTATTTATTTGCATAGTTTTTATTTATATTTTTCCTTGAAGGATTGATTTAAATTATATATAGATGACAAGTTTTTAATTCATTGAATTTGTTGTTTAATACTGATAAGTGTTAACATACCTCCGTTTAAAATCTAACAGCAAGGGGGTAGTTTTGTCAATTGTCATTTCACAAACTTCAATTACATAAAAAATGAAAAGAAAAAAGTTAAAGTAAAAGCTGTAAAACACAACAAAAAATCAGATCGAGAAGGCATGGCAGAGTCGTAGATGCATCCCACCCCTCTCTAAAAGGCAACGCCTTCTTCAACCAAATCCAGCGAAGGACACCGGTAAGACGCCGACTCCTTTCCACCATAGTGCTTTGATAGTTTTTTAATTTTTAATTTTTTGAAATGATGGGTTTGTGATTTGGTGGATGAATTTATAGGTTTTGAAGTGGTGTGGAGATTTTACATTTGAAATGAATTTGAATTAAGTTGGGCATTGGCATTGTTTTGGATCAGGTGTGCAGTTTGGGTGATATTGCATTAAATGAGGAGTTTTTTTTTTTTCCATAGATCTGTGATGGTGATCATCACTCGTCAGTGGTCTCCACCTTTTTTTTTTTTGCGTCATATATATATATATATTTTACTTTAGTTAATTATTTATTTAATTTTTATTTGTACTTTTAATTTTTATATAAGGGTATTTTGGACCTTTCAAAGGTCAAACTTAGTCAACTTAACAGATTAGTCATCTATTTCATCTAGACATCTAGTTGTCTTAACCCCAAACCTCAAGGGTGTTTGTGTAATTTCCTCTAAGATAAAAGCTTGACAAGCCGTGATAGGAACAGTCAAACTGTCACAAAAAGATTTATCTTTCCCTAAATTATTGTTTGTGCAGACTCTTAACAAGTCAAGACGACTTGTGTTAAGCAATATTCCTCTTCCGGTATAAACTAATTTGAAGATGCCTATAAATCCAACTCAAATCCTCTTCCGTGATTTCCAACCACAGCATAATCAATCCTCTCCTATCTTATATTACTTGTCTTTGAGAGCTAATTAAATCATTTTTGTTTTGGATCAAAATCATGAGTTTCTTCATATTTTTGTACTTTTCTTTTCTGCTCTTCCTTTTTCATCCTGTTTCTTCTAGGCAACCACTTTGCCATGACGGTGAACGTTCTGCTCTGTTAAGATTCAAGGAAAGCTTTTACATTGACTGCGAGTCTGCTTATTCCAAGACTGAACTCTGGAATTTGGAAGAAGACATGAGTGACTGCTGCTCATGGGATGGTGTGAAGTGCAATGAGGACACTGGTTATGTGATCAAGCTTGACCTCGGTAGTAGTTGTCTCTACGGTCCCATCAACTCTACCAGCACCCTCTTCAACCTTGTCCATCTTCAATGGCTTAGCCTCGCTGATAATTACTTCAGTGACTCTAAAATCCCTTCTGAAATTAAGAACCTTTCCAACTTGTCACATCTAAACCTCTCTTATTCTGTATTTTCTGGTCAAATACCATCGGAAATTTTAGAGCTCTCCAAGTTGGAGTCCCTTGCTCTAGACCAAAATTCGTTGGAGCTCCAACAGCCAGGTCTAGAAAGTCTAGTTCAGAAGTTAACCAACTTGAGAGTGCTTGATCTTGGTGGAGTAAATATCTCTTCTTCACTACCTCATGTACTAAATCTTCTGACAGATTTATCTTCCCTAAATTTTTTGTCTCTTGCAGACTGCAAATTGAAAGGTAAATTCATTATAAATATTTTCATGTTTATACTTATACTTTAAAAAATATATATATATCTTGAATTCTTATCTAATTTATCTTTCAGGAACCATTATGTCTTCCCTTGATAACCTAAACAATCTGGTCCATTTGTACTTCCATTTAAAATCATGTGTCTTCAAAAAAAATTGGATATCTATGAATGCAATCAGTTTAGTCAAGTTCCATCTTGACAAATATATCCCTTCATGAGGAAATATCTATTCTATCTTGCAGGAACCATCTTGTCTTCACTTGGTAACCTTAAGAATCTCGTTCATTTGGACTTATCCAGTAACAATCTTTGGGGTGAGTTGCTTACTTCCATTTAAACTTTTGTTTGTTTGAAAAACTTAGTGGATGCAATTTATCTTTTTTGACTTGTTAGGTTAAATAAAAACTCAATTGATGCAATTTATCTTCTTTGACTAGTTAGGTCAAATGCCTTCAGAAATTTTAAAGCTTCCCTTGATTTCTAGCAACCAAAATCTGCTGCATCTCCAATAGCCAATTCTAGAAAGAATAGTTGAGAAGTAACTGACCTGAAAGTGTTTGATCTTAGTCATGTTGAAATTTCTTCTTCACTACCTTGCATCCCGACAAATTTATGTTTTTTTGAATTTTTGTGTCTTGCATACCTCAAATTATCTAATCTATTTTTTATAAAAAAAAGAGAGAGAAATTTTCAAGTTTCATACCTTTACCTTTTAAATAAAAAAAGTTTAATCTTTATCTAATATATCTTTTGGGAGCCATGCTGTTTTTGCTTGATAATCCTAACAATCTTGTCCATTTAGAGTTATCTAGTAACAATTTTAAGGTTAAATTGTCTACTTACATTTAAAAGCTTGCTACTTTGAAAAAATTGGATATCTACAAGAACCATCTTGACTAATATTTATCCTTTTGAGTCATTAATATATCAGAAGTTGCAAATTACCATTCCTTATAAAGAATATTTTTCATTCATGTAGTTTTCATTCAGCTTGACCCAATATTCTTCTTCACTTAGTAATAATTCCTTATAAACATTTTCCAGTTACATGCATATACCTTTTATGAAAAAACAATTGTGAATCCTTATTTGTTCTATCTTTCAGGAACCATTCCGTCTTCACTTGGTAACCTTACAAATCTGGTGTATTTGGGCTTATCTCATAACGATTTTTGGGGTGAGTTGTCTACTTCCATTAAATTTTTTGGCTTCTTTTAAAAGATTTGGATATCAACAGTTGCAGTTTATTCATTCAGCCAAGTTCCATTGTGATCGACAAATATTTCTTCTTCGAGTGATTATTCTCTAGAAGTTGGAAATTTCCAAGTAAATTTCCTATAAAGATTTTCATTCACATACTTTTAAAAAAGAATCATTATCTTACATTTAAAAGAATCATTATCCACGGATGCAATTTATTTGGCGAAGTTCCATCGTGACAAATATTTCTTCTAAGGTATTATTATCTCGAAATTGCAAATTGCAAAGTAAATTCCCTTTAAAGAACATTTACATACTTTTTTTAAAATAATTGTTTTTTTCTCTCTTTTTTTTTTTTTTTTTTTATAGAAAAGTGTGCATGCAAATGCAATAATATTGCAAGAATTCCCTCGGTCAAAGGTTGAGGCCTCTGCCGAAGAAAGTTCTCCTAACTTTTCTTCTATTTTTTCAAACTTTTTGTTCACATCAACATCACGCAGACACCTTTTAAATGTTGTTGTGGAAAAAATCAAAAAAGTTAAATTAAAGTTTCTTTTATTTGATCAAGCCTCCAGAGAAGAATCGGTGACTTCTTAGAATTGAGAACGCTTTTATCTGTAGATCAAACTTGTTAACATGATATTGGGAGTGGATTAATTTATTTATAACTATATTCAAACAAGTTAATGTTAGAGATAATTCAATTTTATTGTGTATATAATCTATTCACATTAAATTAAAAAAAAAAAAAAATCGTACATAGAATTAGATTATTTCTATAATTGGAATAACCTTTAATGTAACATTACATAATTTATCAAATACAGAAGAGGTGCCAATGATTTAATCCGAGATCAATTGATTATAATATTTATAATTTCTTTTTTATATATTATTTGAAACCAATTCTTCATATGGCAACATTTTCAAAAATAATTCAAACAAAACAATATCTACTACCTTGGTCTCTAAGTTTTGACTACCACTAAGCATCTAATTGACTAATGACAACATATAAAACTGACCTAGAAAGTATCCGATGATCAGATGGCTGTAAATGACTTTGAGGACTGGCAAGGCATCAGATCATGAAGCATATAACAAGTGCAACCACCAACAGAATATTTAGAAATGAATAAATGTATCGTTTGCTGTTTAATTCTCTATATTTTGACTATGACTATTTTTTTTAAAAAAAACTAATATATGTGTTGGACATATAAATTTAGCTCTAATTTATTGTATAAACAATCAAGTTATCAATAATAAATTAAATCTTAATTAATCAAGCCAATTTTTTTTTTTTTTTGGAAGAAATAAACGAAGAAACTATCGATTGATCGAGTTACCTATAAATGCTCAATTTGAATCCTCTTATAGTATTGATCGAGGCACCCATGTTCTTTTTTCAGGAATAAGTCTATCTTCACTTGATAATCTTACAAATCTGGCCCATTTGGATATGAGTTACTGCAATTTATCAGGCCAAGATCTAGCTTCTTCACTTAGCAATCTTACCCAGCTCACCTATTTGGACCTCTCTGAAAATAATTTTTCAATCCCAGGTTCTTCATTGTCTTGGATCAGTAAGAATACCAAACTAACTCATTTGGACCTTCACAACAGCAACATTGGTGGTGAGATTCCCTTAAGTCTAATGAACTTGAACCAGCTTTCAACGCTAGATTTGTCATCTAATCAGCTGTCCGGCCACATTCCGTCTCAACTTAGCAACCTAACCCAATTGGAATACTTGGATCTTTCATCGAATAAATTGCAAGGTACGTACGATTCCTAGCTCTATCTTTAAACTTAACAATCTTGAAAGTCTTTAACTTTATTAAAATAATTTGAGTGGCACAATAGAGTTGCAAATGTTTCTTGGACTAAAAAGTTTAAAGTGCATTAGATATCTCATCAAACCGTTTTTCATTGCTCACCAACTTCACTGTTAATACCAGCTCTTATAAATTTGAAAGATTAAGTTTGGGTTCATGCATGCGACATAGAGGTGCTAACAATATATCAGGAAAAATCCTTGGATGGTTGTTTGGCATAAGTTTGGTATAGTTTACAATGCTTGAACCGACAGCCTAGCCTATTGTTCTTCCATGGACATTGGATCTTAGTTTCAAAGAAAATAGAATAGAAAGAGAGTAAGTAGATGAGAAAATAGAATAGAAGAGATAAATTAGAGTTTGAAATGGATGTAAATTCTTTCATAATCTGTAATAATTAATTACATAGCAAAGCATAACAGAATGTAATTGGGAAATTATTCCCTACAATAGACTCTTACTAATAATGATTAATGATAGCGCTTACCCACACTACTTCAAGTAAAGCCTAAACTGTGCCGTTTTAGGGAATCAGTAAAAACCTAAGTATAAAAGCCTTCTTATCTTCAGACCAAACCCCATGCGCAGATTCCTTCTCTCTCTCATCAAAACCTCTTCTGACTTCTCTCTACATTTCTGTCACCATGGATATGATGCACACCGACTTCTCTTTCGGCACACTGATTTATCTAATAACAAGCACTAAATTCCCTATAATGATTTTCATTCACATACTTTTCAAAAATAATCATTATCTTACATCGGCACTGGTTTTTTTTTTTTTTTTTTTCAGGAACAATTCCGTCTTCAATCTTTAACCTTACAAATCTGGCCTATTTGGATATGAGGGGCTGCAATTTCTCAAGCCTAGATCCAGATTCTTCACTTAGTAATCTTACCCAGCTCTACTATTTGGACCTTTCTCAAAATAATTTGTCAATCCCAAGTTCTTCATTGTCTTGGATCGGTAAGAATACCAAACTCACTCATTTGGACCTTTCCAACAACAACATTGGTGGTGAGATTCCCCTAAGTCTCATGAACTTGAACCAGCTTTTAGAGCTAGATTTGTATTCTAATCAGTTGTCTGGTCACATTCCATCTCAAATTAGCAACCTAACCCAATTGAAATCCCTGGATCTTTCATCGAATAAATTACAAGGTTCAATCCCTAGCTCTATCTTTGAACTCAACAATCTCTCAAGTCTTTACCTTTCTTCAAATAATTTGAGTGGCACAATAGAGTTGCAAATGTTTCTTCGATTGGAAAATCTAAGATCACTATATCTCTCATCAAACCATTTATCATTGCTCACCAACTTCACTGTTAATACTAGCTCTCATAAATTTGTAAGTTTAAGTTTGGGTTCATGCAACCTTAGGGGCTTTCCAGATTTTCTGCGCAGCCAAGATCAACTATATTGGCTAGACCTTTCGTCTAACATTATATCTGGAAAAATCCCTGGATGGTTGTTAAACATAAGTGAAAAGAGTTTACAATACTTAAACCTTTCTCACAATCTGTTGACTGGGTTTGACCAACAGCCTGTTGTTCTTCCATGGACAATTCTACGTTATTTGGACCTTAGTTTCAATAAGTTGCAAGGCCCACTCCCCATCATTTCACCAATATCTACCATGCAATATTATCTGGTTTCCAACAACAACCTGTCAGGGGAACTTTCACCATGGATATGCAAACTGAATTCTCTTGAAGCTCTTGATTTATCTAATAACAGCTTGAGCAGCAAACTTCCACAATGTTTGGGCAATTTCAGTTATGGGCTATCAATGTTAAACCTTCAAAACAACAAATTCAATGGGAGCATTCCTCAAACCTTCATGAATGGAACAGAGTTGAGGATGATTGATTTAAGCAACAACATGTTTGGAGGAAAAATTCCAAGATCATTGGCCAATTGTACCATGCTAGAATTTTTGGATCTTGGAAATAACAAAATCAATGATGCTTTCCCATCTTGGATTGGAAGTCTTCCAAATTTGGTGGTGCTCAACTTGCAATCAAACAAACTCTACGGTGCAATAGAGGAGCCTAAGTCCGATTTTGAGTTTCCTAAGTTGCAGATTATCGATCTCTCTGACAACAGATTTACCGGTAAACTTCCATCCAAATACTTTGAGTGTTGGAATGCCATGAAAGTTGTTAATGCGAGTCAATTAGCATATATGATGAAGTCGACTTCCGATATTGGCTATTATGATTATGATTACTCATTAAGAATGGTTAATAAAGGGATAGAAATGGAATATGTGAAGATCTCAAATATGCTCGTAAGCATTTGTCTGTCCAACAATAGATTTGAAGGAGATATTCCAGCTTCTATTTCCAATTTACAGGGACTTCGATATCTTAACCTGTCCAACAATAATCTTGTTGGCGGCATTCCATCATCACTTGACAACTTGACAGTATTGGAATCGCTGGACCTTTCAAATAACAACCTCTCAGGAGAGATTCCTCCACAACTGGTTAAACTCACACCCCTGGCCTTCTTCAATGTCTCATATAATAATTTCACAGGTCCTATACCACATGGAGCACAATTCAATACATTTAATAACATGTCCTATGAAGGGAATCCAGGATTGTGTGGACAACCTTTGTCAAGAAAATGTGGAAATTCTGAGCTTCCGCATAAAGAAGACGACGAGGGATCGGAATCTCCATTTGCATTTGGTTGGAAAGCAGTTGCGATAGGATATGCAAGCGGCCTAGTAATTGGAGTGGTTCTTGGACACATTTTCTGCACTAAGAAATATGAATGGTTTGTCAAGATTTTTGGGATGCCATTGAAAAAAATTGAGAGAAAGAGGGGACGACGTAGAAACTGAATGTAATTATCATCATGTGCTTCTTTTTTCCTCTTTTTTTCTCTTTTTCTTTTGGTTTTGTTTTTCTCTTGCATGTGTTTTCATTGTTGAATAAATTAAGCCTCATCCAGCTTTTGTTGTCCACTTGTCTGAAGATGTAAACTATTTTTGTTTGCAAATTGATCAAGAAGATTTGGATTAATTACATCAACAAGTCTTCACAGAAAATTAATTACTAAAAGGACATGCTCTTAAATCCTAAAACAGGGGACATGAAAACTGATTGTAATTACTCAACTATCATATAATTCCCATAACTTTTTTAAGTATTTTATTTGTGTCAAGTGAACAACTGCTACTGTGAGCCTGTGATGCACCAAAGTCATCACTGTTCAATTTTGTTCCTGATTATAATTTTTATACATATTCATCCCATTTATAATGTAGATTGATATGTATTTTAAGATGATATATATAGTTTGTTTATTCTTTTTCTTGATCTTTTTTAAAGGAATCCCTTCACTAGAAACCAAACAAGAACACTAGCAAGGTCAATCGGCCCGAAAAAAAACCCTCCACACAAGGGGGACAAGAGGGAGCAACTCCAAGCATAATCAAATCCACCACATAGTTAGCATCAGATTCAATGACTGCAGGGACTAAGCTGGCATCAACAGCAAACCTGATGCCACGAAGAACAACTGTAGCTTTGGCCACCTGGGGGAGAAACAAGCATGCAAGCATGAAGCTCGACAAGTAATCGAAGGAAAGAGCAAAATCGAAGAGGCAGACATTCAGAAACTTGATTAATTGAAATCAAGTGTCAAGGAAGCTTTAAGGATGCACCCTGCGGGGCCCACGAAGAAGATCTTAGCTGACGTGTTCCTAGAACTCAAGACCAGAGTTTCAAATTGAAACAAATGCCATAGATCTATCTTCGCATACACGGATTTAATATTCTCCCATTTTAGCAAGAACAACAGTTTCACTAATGACAAGGCTTTGCTACAACCCTCAACTATCACTAAGTAAATAAAGATTTATCAGAATAATTATCTAGAAAGATGAGTGCAACAACAACACGAAATTGCATGTCAAATAATCAACCTACAAGATATTAAATGCAAAATTTCTCCCACTGTACATGTATGAAACATTGCATGTTGACGGGATGATCTCAATGGTTCTATTCAAGTAACTAAGATAGTCTTCTAAAACAGAGTATGTGTTAAAAGAGTCAAAAGTAAACATTCGTAAATAAACTGTAGTATCTTAGGCTAATCAAGCAAAATCAACAGCAAGGCATTGGTGCATCTACCTTTCTCACTTTCATTAATGCAATTTGTTCTGCAGGAATGTCCTTTCGAAAAGCTCGGTAGTTAAAACGGTAGAAGGAGTTAACACAACCTTAAAGGGATATTTCCAATCTCTTTGTCATGATTCTGTGGTTTAGAGTTGATAGTTCTAGCTTTGTCAAAACCTTCTGGCAAAAGGCATCTAATTTCCATTTCATTGAGTAGCTTCATAGCCAATTGATCGTTTCCACACCGGCAAAGTCCACTGTAAAGATCAGACAGGACATGTATCTGGAGCCATACATCTTTCAATCATTTCCTGCATGATCCGAATTGCACCATCAAAGTTCTCGTTCTTGCAAAATGTAGATGTCAACATATCGAAAGTATGTTTGTTCGGATGAAAACCACTCTTTATCATGCTTTTATATAGCTGAAAGGCATTCTCGGAATTCTTCCTCACATTGCCCAGTGATAAAGAGCTGAAAAGGTAGAGGCATTCGGAACTAAGCAGCTTTCTTTGTCTTACCCACCTTGCATAGACCCAGAATTAAGGCATTATAAGTTAGTATATCGGCCTTAATTCTATTCCTCACCATCTCCTCATAAAGCCTACCGCCCATCTCACTATTGCCGGTTTGACTAAACCCATTTATCAAAGTATTATACGTCACAATATTGAGAGTCACATTCATGGATTTCATCTCACTGAACATCCTGTTCGCTTCATGTAACTTTCCTTCGTTGCAAAAATCATAGATAAGTGTATTAAAAGTCGTCACATTTGGCTGCAAACTGTCCTTCCCCATCGAGTTTTTAAGCTTCACAACCGAGCTCAAAAGACCCTTATTACAATATCCTGCAATCAATGTATTATAAGATGCAATGGTGGGACTAAAACCCATGCGTTCCATCTCTTTAAACACTTCAACTGCGTTTTCAAGATTCTCCGACTTACAAAAAGCACCTATAACCATATTTAGAGTGTAAACATTTGGCGAAATCCTACATCGCCACATCTCTTTATAGAAACCCAAAGCGATATCAACCCTATTCAAATCAAGCAATGAACTAATATACTTATTGCAAGACTCGATAGTTGGCAAAAAACCATAATCCTTCATTTGACAAAAAACATCAATTGCATTCCTAAACTTCTTCATATGAGCATAAGTCTTAAACAACGAATCAAAAACAAGCGGTGATGAATCGCACATTCTATACGAATACAAAACGGCATCAAACAACTTAGCAGGCAAATCAATCGAACCCAACACAAGAATACCTTTCAAAATGGACTCTGCAGACTTAAATTTCTTGCTCTTGGTCAAAATATGGAGGATCATCGAATGAGTCTCAAGGGTATGTGAATTGGGCTTGTGGGTTTTAACCCAATTGAAAAACTCAAGTGAAATACATAATCTTTTTGAAGTTTCAACAGAACATGCTTCACTCTAAATGGTGTCAAATGGGTTATCAAAGAATTCAATTTATCCCAATCAGAGTGAACCAAATGACTATAAGCAATGTTGACAAAATCAAGGTTTTGGCCTTTTGGTTCTGGGATTGTCCGATGAGGAACTGGAATTGGGTTCCAGTTCTTTTTCATTGAATTCACAGAAATTTAAGGTTTTCAAAGGGGTTTTTTTTTATTTCACCAGAATTGAAAATCGACGAATTTGGAAGCTACTCATGATGTTCTAACATGTAAATGAGAAGATGGGTTCTGTTCTTTATTGAAACAAGAGGGCAAATGAAAATATGTTGCAGTTAAGAGTACCGACCTTTGTATTGTCTTTTCAACACTGTTGTGTGTGGTTCGGATTTTTGGCGGCAGCTCCGTTCACTGTCTCTTGCTGTTGCGGGTCAGGCGTGCTTCCTAAAACTCTTGTTCGAGATCAAACAGTGCATACTTGGTCTGTGGCACATATCCAGCATCCCTCATCTTTTGGTTAAGTTCTTCGAGTTTTTTGTAAACAAAGTCTTTCTAAGGATGTGATTTGCCACCAGCCACAAATACATGAACACCGTCCTTCGTGGTGACCCAACTACTACCGGCTTCTTTCTTCACTTCTGCCTCTCTCATCAACTTTCTAACCCTTGCTGCATCTTCCCATTTGTCCCCATACGCATACATATTAGCAAGAAGCATATAATTCGCATCATTTTGGGGTTCCATCTCAAATAACATATCAGCAGCTTTCCTACCTAACTCTATTTTGTAACCATTTGCCCGGCAACAAGCCCCTAAAACAGTCCTCCAAATAATATTATTAGGCTTGATAGGCATCTTGTTGATAAAGTCTTCCGTCTTATCAAGTTCACCTGCCCTCCCAAGGAGATCCACCATACATGAAAAGTGTTCCATCTGAGAAGCCAATCCATATGCTTGACTCATGGATTTGAAATGTTTAAACCCTTCATCAACCAGCCCCGGATGGCTACAAGCTGACAAGACCCAGACAAAAGTTACATGATTTGGTGGCGGACCATCTAGCTTCATTCGTGAAAACAGCTCTAAACCTTTGTCTCCATGTCCATGACATGCATAGCCTGATATCATTGAATTCCAAGAACTTACATTCCTTATAGGCATCATATCAAATAACCTTAAAGCATAGTCTATTCTTCCACATTTCGAGTACATGTGCACAAGTACACACCCAACGAAAACATTTGATTCTAAACAAGCTCGTAGTGCATATGCATGAACCTCCATGCCACGCTCTAAAGTTCCAATGGAAGCACAAGCACTAAGAACAGAGGGCAAGGTGATGTGATCCAATCACTGACCACTTTGTACCATTCGTGAAAACAGCCTTCGCCTCCATGTCCATGACGTGCATACCCTGATATCATTGAATTCCAAGAACTTACATTCCTTATAGGCATCATATCAAAAAACTTTAAAGCATAGTCTATCCTTCCACATTTTGAGTACATGTCAACAAATGCACTCCCAAACACAACATCTGATTCTAAACAAGCTCGTAGTGCAGATGCATGAACTTACATGCCACGCTCTAATGTTGCAACAGAAGGACAAGCACTGAGAACAGTGGCAAAGGTGAAGTGATCCAATCTCTGACCCCTCTTGTATCATAAACCAAACCAAATCCATTGCCTTTAGCAAAAGCTCGTTATGTATATACCCAGAAATCATTGAATTCCAACTAACATCATCCTTTCTATCAGACATTCTAGAAAAGATTTTCTCACATTCATCCATCTCTCCACATTTTCCATAGCATGCCAATAGTTCATTCTCAATAGTAGTGTCATCTGTAATATGAGATTTAATCACTTGAGCATGTATCTGTTGGCTCACTTTGCCAAGTGAAGGAGACGACACAGCTGCAAGAATATTTATTAAGGTTACTCTGTTAGGACTCCATCCAACTCCCATCATGTTCAAATGATATTTTACAACTTCAGAATTGAGGCCTCTGAAACAGATAATGCCCCAATGACGGTATTCCATGGAACTTGATCGTGTTCTGGCATTAAGGAGAAAACTTTCAGACATTGAGCAAGACATTTTGAAACTGAAACATCCAAATCAAGTCCCGATTTGAAAGCTTTGCCTCGTCATCCAACCCAAGCTTGCACATGAACTCAAAGTACTAATCAGTGTATAATTGGAGGGTACAATTCCCGCTCTTCGCATTTCACAGAAGCTCTTGATAGCATCTTCAAAATACTCATTCTGGTCAAGACCAGATATTATGGTATTCCATGAGACAGAATTTTTTTCAACAATCAATTTAAATACTGATCAATAGCACAACATTTTGCATACATATTAATAAGCCCATTTCCACCAGCGACCTCCTTGTCAATTAACCCACTGCGGATTAAATATCCATGAACTTCTTTACCCATTCTTCTCCCTTTCTCCAATGAAGCAAATTTTGCAAAAGAACTCAACAGAAAAACATACGATTTAACATTCAATTCAACCATGTTTCTCATCTCCACAAAAACCTCAGTTGCTTCTTCCCCATGCTTATTCCTCACTAATCCAACCATTAAACCATTCATGGAAACCACATTCCTCTGACTCATCTGTTCAAATATCTTCCTGGCATAATCAAAAAACCCAAACCTTGCAAACCCATTTACCAAATAATTACCCACATATAAATCTGATACAAGTCCAGATTTCTTAACCCTAGTTAGCAGCTGCTTAAGCAAACACAAACCTGAATCAACACAAGAACAAGCAGCACTTATCAAGCTCCCAAACGTATACTCATCAGGTGTAAAACTATATCCCGAACCCTCCCTTTGCATGCTCGACAAAAGTTTAAACGCAGAAACTGCATCTCCTCTTTGTGAATAAACTGAAATGATAGAATTCAACGATATCAAATTCTTACTCTCTATATCCTCAAATACAAGACAAGCACAATCACTATACGCCGAACATCTCCCATACATGGATATCAGTACATTACACGCCAAAACATAAATCAAGCCATGGATTTGCATCCCAAGTTTAAGCCCACTCGGTCCAAATTCCTGGCAAGCTCGAAGAACACTACCATAGCTTAATGGTCTGGGAAAGAACCCGAGCAAACCATTTCTCTAAACATCCCACAACCATCACTAAACATTCCATTTTGAATATACCCCGAAATCAAAGCGACCCAAGAGTATGAGTTTCTATCAGGCATTTCATCGAACAACTTATTAGCCGACACCAAATCACCAGCTCTAACATAGACATTGACAAGGGTGTTGTATAAAAACGTATGGTAATGGAAACCCAGTTTCAAAGTCCGCAAAAGGAACAGTTTAGCATCTTTCAAGCAACGAGAATCACGATAAGTGGAAACCAAATGTTCTAATACGTCAAAACTGGAGTGAAGGGGAGGTGTTGTTTTGTGGTGTTGAATTGATGCTTCTAATGGCATTGCGACAGCGTTGTGTGTTGTGACAGTTGAGAAAGTACGCTTTTTGCTGGGTTGGAAGAGGCAGCGAAACATGGCGCCAATGCGATTGACTGTTCCACCTCTGTTTCATTTTATTTTATTTTTTGGTGCTTTCACCTAATTTGATTACTGAGATAATCAATTGTAATCACTTTTCATGTTTCACTTAATTTCACTGATAAGTGATAATCACTTTGGTTTGGTACTTTGGTTTATACGGAGAAAATCTTGTATGGGTCTATCTCTCAGTTGACGATGGTGAGATGTACCAATACAAAATTGCCATGTGGCATTACACTCAAACAAAAATTTCTCCTATTATAATCCAATCATATGCTGCCACATGGTCATTTAAAAAAGAATTAAAACATAAAATATCAAATAAATGAAAACCAAATCGGTGGCCACTAGGAAAAACCTTGCCGAAGGAGACAACATAAGCCTCCTCCGACGAAAGTTTTTCTCCATCAATAGAGTCCTTTTTCCTTCTCCCACGAGTCCGCAACGGAGGATGGGAGGACTCCTCCCATGAAAGAGGAGGTGCCGCCTCTAGTAATGCTCGTTTAACAAGTTCAATAAAATCTACCTATAAACAAAATTTAAAAAAATTTCGAGCACTCCCGATTTGCAATCTAATAGGTAGTTACTCCTCCAAAGAGAACCATAATATGTGATGATAAGATGATAAACCCCAAATGTTGGGATGGGGAGGGGTAGATGATGAGGGTTTTAGGAGGTGTCAGCTTAACTGGGATGTCCTGGTACACCTACGGATTACGATCAACAATAACTTTATAATAAATAAACAAATAAATAAAACATAGACTATTTTATTCATAAAGCTGTCTATTTTATTTATTATTTATTTGTTATGCTATTACAATTTCCATATGAGGCTATACATTATTACATTTGATTTTTTAAAATATTAGTATATTCGTCTTCCGTTAACTTAAATATTTGTTTTTGTCTTGACCCTCCAAAGCCAAAATCCTGGCCTTGCCCCTGCCCACACGATTAAAATTATAAATTCGAGTCATGTTCTCTTCCCTAAGCTCTCTCCGGAATACGTAAATGAGACTTCTCTCTAAATACAAGATTAGTAATCTAGGAATTCTATGTACAAAGAGGACTAAAAACCCTCATTATTTGAAAATTTTTCAAGCATTGCAATTGCTTTTTCTCAAATCTGCAAATCTAATAGGTAGTTACTCCTCAAGAGAGAACTATTATTTGTGATCATAAGATGATAAAACCTACGATTGAAGACAATCCGGAACAAGTTTTCAATGATTGTAGATTGTACAACATTTAATATACATCGGTCATTTCGTACCAAGAAAAGAGTTACATCCTGGCCAGCTCAAATTAGGTAAAAAAAAAAAAAAAAAAATGTACAGTTTGCCATGCTGTAACTTGTAAGTTGTAACACTTCCCTGGGAGAGATTTTTGCAACAGACAAAAATGATGGAAAATAGTCTCTATTTTTCCTCATGAGAAACACTATATAACTGGCAAAATTATGTTAAAAAACAAAGTGAACATGTTCTATCTCGCTAGGGACTTATTGAGGTTTCCACTGACCCGCGATATCTCAGGCACATTCGAACCCTAGGAATTTAGGTAGACATTCACCAGGATGACATGCCACTTGGCTGGATGGGTCGTATCTCTGCTCGTTAAATCCAAAAGGGTGTTGTGTTTTATCAGCAATCAGTTCGTAGAGCCAACGGAAATTCAATGAGAATAATGAAGGATGATTTTTCAGCCTCTCTCACATACTGCACGGTGCCATTCATGATCTTAACAAGCTTCTGGCACATATAGAGGCCAAGACCTTCCCTTGAGGCACCCTGGCTATGGTAGAACATCTCATGAATTAATTTTTCTGGTATTCCAGGTGCTGGATGGGTGATCCTGCCACAAAAACCAGAGGCAGATTATGAAATGTGAAAATCGTTGAAGCATAGAGAATAGTTCAGATGATAATTACCGGAATTCAAGATGAACAATGTGTATCTTTTTCCCTATTCGTTGCTTTCGTGGAATTACCCTGAAGGCGATTGAGGATCCCTCGTAAGCAGGAGTGAAGATGAGTGCATTAGTCAAAAAATCTGAAAGGACTTGCTGAAGCCTTAACCTGTCTCCATACAAGTTCATGGATGACACTTCATCCGGTAAATCACGGATGAGCTGCACTTGGTGTTCCTTGCTCGGTATCATTACTTGTGTCATGACAGCCTCGAGAGCTTCTGCGAGGTTGAACTCACCAGATTTCATTTCCATATAACTACAAGTGGGAGACATGAGGATCAAAAGTTATACGACAACCAAGTGTTAGTATACTCAATAAGAACTGAATCACTGGTATTGAAACCGAGATGCTAACAATGGATTCGATACTATAACTTAGCAAACTAGATCAGTTAAACACACAAGTAGACTAAGTAAAAAAAAAAATCATACCATTCCTCTATACTTTCAATGTCAGTGTCATCAACGATCTTGGTTAATTGTTCTTGACACAACAAGCTTGTTTTCAGAAGCTGCTTCTGCTCTTTGCTTAAATCAGAAGACCCCATTAGGTCCTGCATAAAAGCTATCCCACCTAAAGGCTTTTTTATTTCTCGACGGATATATGCTAACTTATTGAAGCTATTGGCAGCAGCCTGTTCTGATATTCTCTGTACTTGCAGTGCGTATTGAAGTTCTGGACTAGTTACATGCAAAAAGCACAAGGCCCCAGTAAGCTTTCCCTCTGCATCGGTCCTTTTGTTTGCAGAAAGTAACCCTTCAACATATTTACCCTGCTGATCAAAGAACCCAAATAACAACTTATCCACATCTTGGCCTGCAATTACCCTGTTCAATATTATCCTCAGTTTGGTTAAGGTGTCGACATTTTTAACCCGACAACCAAAACTATTGACTGTAAAAACCTCCCCAAGAAGCATCCGATCAATGGCTTCTTCCCTCTTCAAACCAGACAATTTTTCCATTGCGTCATTCCACTCCAAGCATCGACCATGCTCATCAGTCATAAAAATTGGAGGAATAAGTGCAGATGGGCTTCGCACGATATTTACATAATCACCTTGGATACGGGTATATTTATCTGTAATCAACTTCTGCCCTGTAATATCTTGCCCAACAAAGCAAACACCAACAACATTTTCCTTTGCGTCCTGAGTACAACAAGCATTAACTACCAGGATCACTGGACCACTGTTTTCAAGAGGACCAAATGTCTTGAGCTTGATTTCAACATTCCTTTCTTCTATACCTGCCATTGTTACATTGAGATAAGATCAGATGGAGATTCATCACAGAATTTGTGAAAGATTTAAGGGTGTAACAATAAAAACATACATAACAAGGATAAAAATTCAACCATGCAGTTAATTATAAACAAAGACATTGAAACAATGGACGATTTCAATAGAATATGTAATATATCTGCCTTCACTCAGTTGACCGAGTATCACAGGTGGGCACAAAAATAATAATAACAAGGCAAGTTCCAAAAGCATAGGATATCATTGTAATATTCAATTTTCTCAAAGTGCTATTAATCAGACAGCTAAAGCAGAAGATAACTACATTCTCTACGACTACTAATGAAAAGACAGTAAATTCGACTTGATGCAATTAGAACTTAGAAGACTAGATGAAAAGGCAGCACCTGAACTACAGACAAGCATGAGCTTTTGGCCAGCTTAGACTTGAACAAGTTTGTTGTTTAGGAGGTTGACAACATCAAAGTATCTATGCCTAATGATGAGTTTTTGTCTCCATGTACAATCTTGTAGACAGATATATATGCAACAAAAACAAAAGTTGTAAATCAAAGTAATAATTTGTTCAGATTTACAGATGAGGAAACCATTTAGCACATGTCTATGTTTGCCTGTAAAATATGAAGGTCTTCAAGAATACCATATATGTGTTTAATTAGCCATTCTAAAAGAAAAAAACAATCACCTAGCAAAGCCATTGATAACATGTTCTTGACCACGTCAACTGAATTCTCATCAACAAGATCGACGAAAAGTGTGCCAATGGCTTGCTCAACAGCAAGGCCAGTTAGTTCTGCTACTTTGGAATTCCACCCATTTATGCTACCACTTGCATCGACAGCCATGATTGGGACAGCAGCTGTCTCAATTAGGCGAACCATTTCATTTGTGATGATGCGCAATTCATCCACCCTTTCAATCTTGTCATCAATTGATGGAACATTCACGATTATTTTGGAATCCTCCACAACCTCGTCTTGCAAAGATCCCCTTAGTATCAGCTGCAAGGAATGTATGGCATCCATTTCCACATCTTCCCAAGGTAAACTCCGCTGCTTAACTACCTCCAGAAAAGCCTTGAATGATGATCTGGGATGCATTTTTCTTCCATTGTTTTCATCAACGGGATCATGTTTTGCTCCACCCCACTTGATCTGTTTTGCAGTGTGAGACCGAAACCAAAAAAGGAAATCTTTCGAAGTAATCCTAACAGCAGCCATACCACACACTGCATCTCCAAGTAATGAAGCATCTGGATAGCCAGCTTCGACAAGGCTATCTGTACTCAATCCAGTACTAGCACTGTGGCACTCGAGAAGCCAATCCGCTATATCTTTAATCTGTGCCTCTGTAGGAGTAACCCCAAGTAGCCAAAGTTTCTTCCCGTAGTAAAGTGCAGCTCCATCACACTTAACAAGATCCTTGACATTAGGTGACTGAGCAACAATTCCTACAGGAGAATCTCTAAGGAGCATGTCACAAAGCAACGTTTGAGTTTGCATAATATGCTTCTCTCTCAATTGAGCAGCCAACTCCACTTCCTTATTGATCTGTACGCCAAAGACTTGAATCAAGAACTCACAAGCATACCTCAAAGGAAATGGAACAAACCTCGGGCTTGTGTGATGGCAAACCACCAAGCCCCACAATTTTCTTCCCTTCTGCTGATCCTCATCCTGCACATCATCTTCCTCGTTGATTGTCACAGACATCACAAGAGATGCAATCGAACCCATATTTGCCATATACTGTGCATGACACCCATGAGGAGACCTCAGTGCAGAACCACAAAGACTTAATGGCTGATCCAGTTTCTTGTCTTGTATTACCTTAACTGGCGGTGCCAAACAATCGCATATCATTCTAACCTTATTTTTCATGATAAGGAATCTGGAAGCTTGTGGTATATCTGTGGCAGGGTAATGTAAGCCAAGATATGGTTCCAAGTCAGGTTTGTGGCACTCAGCAACAACTTCCCCATGCTCATCTTCATGAAATTTATACACCATCACCCGATCATAACCTGTCAAATCACTAACTTCCTTCACTAAAACATCACACAACAATGATATATTCCCGCTCGGCAAGGACTGCAATCTTGAGATAGCTTTGGCAGCAAGCTTATACGACATCAATACCCCAGCAGCTGTTACTGGCACGTCAGCAGGATTCACTGGCTCCAAATCTAAAACTAAACCCACATCATTTCTATGCAAAATTGCATAAAACGGCTTACCTGAGGTTTTACAATGAACTAATATTGGATTGAAAAGATTTACTTCCCCATAATTGGCAGCTTTTTGCAGCGCAGCAGCACCCGAGGACCGAAACAGTGATCGAATATCTGTTCCAAAAGTAAGAGCTTCTTGCTGTTCAATGTTTGGAACCGCATGTGGAGCCAAGTCCAACATTTCTGGCGCATTTTCACTATAGGCAAGAACTGTGAAGTTCTGCTCATCAACAGCAATCACACAACCAAAGGGTTGAATTAATTTTCCTCTCTGCACCTTTTGAAGGTAAGCTGATACAGTGGAAGATGGAACATTGCTAGTTGAACTTGAAATGTTGACAGAAGTAGAGTAATCAAAAACCCGCGTAGATTCTTCAAAATCAACATCTAGCTTCGCATCAATTGAGGTCTGTGCAACAACACTAGCATTTTGTTTCGATCGAACAGAACTGCTCCTAGAATAGTTAGTCTTGTTTGTCGATTTTGATGACATCTCTCCACTCCACACACCTCCCTCTTCCACCAAAATCTCTTCTTTTATTTCTCCTCACTGATTGACTGGCTTCTTAATCAAACCAATCTATGTAAATGAATAATAGTACAAAACCAGTGTACCGCAATTTAAACCCTCCGATATGTGATCTCCAAGATTGTTTTTTCAACAGAAAAACCATGAATTGCTCTAAACAAAAAACCATAATCAAACAAAAACAACATTCAACTTATCCATTCCTTGTCGCTTAGAATCTACTGGACCCAGGAATCATAATGAAAGATGAACATTTCAGGACCTAAAAAAAGCAATCTTTTTTGCCTTATCATCCGAGTACCATGAATCCATAACACACTTTAAAAAAACAAACAAAAGGAAAGTATTTTAATTCACATAGTCCTCTAATAGATTCTATTCTCAACCAGTAACGCCAACAAGAGAAAAGAAAAAGCTCGCCAGAAAATGATATTCCTCCAACTTCTCTTATAGTCGTTGCATCCAGCAAAAATCCCCAAGAAAACCAATACCCAGATAAAGAAATTTCAAAATAAAATAAAATTTCTCAGTCTAGATAAATGCAAAAATTCTTCAAAATGTCCAACAAATACAGCTAAAATTCCCTACACTTTTTCTCCATAGAATTCACATAAGTCCAAGCTAACCAATTGTTTTATGCTATCACAACTTGACACTCCTAATTCCTCTAAACAACACAACCCAAATCCCCAAAACAAGGACACAACACAAACTTGCGAAAGATGTGATGATAAATTATAATAACAATAATAGAAACAAATCAGTTACAAAATTTTCATACTTTTGCGTGGAAGAGAGACAAAGAGACAAGGGTGTCACTGGGTCACTGGCCATGAATTTGCTGGGTTGTGGAGATGGAACGGCAGCTACCTAGCATGTGAAAAAAAAAACCGACCAACCGACCGACCTATTTTGGTCTACCAGAAGGCAGAAACCAAAGTTGCTCTTAAAAGTCGTAAAAGAAAACCTAAAATGAACATATGTGTCTCTGTTTTTGTCAAGTGGGTGGTCATGTTGAGACTTGAGTTGTTGCTGTTGCTAGTGTCTCTGTGTTTTCCAACCTATTAGCTCAAAACCCGGCTCTGTTTCTTGTTATTTTCTCGCTTCAGCTTTTATTTTATTTTATTTTTATTATTTTATTTTTTTTTATAATGTTTTTTTAAGATCAATGTCGGATTTTGGTTTCGTAGAAAAACATGAACATGGCTCGTGTGTTGTAATAAAAAATAAATAAAAAATAAAAAGTACAGTTCATGTAAATATGTAATACAGCTGTACGGATCACGGTTAATGTTGTTGCCTCTTAATTTTTTGATTATCATCTCTCCTCTTCAATTTCCCCCCTCTCATGCCTATTTTTATAAAATGAGATTGGTTGTATTTGTGCATGGAATGGGGGAAATTAAAGAATTTTGAAACTAGAAGAAGGAGACTATAGAATACGGCAAACTACAGGGGTGAGAATAATAATTTCCCTAATTTTTTCCATTTTCTAATGTTTAATCTTTACCGCATTTACTAATCGAAATAGGTGCGTTTGTTAATCGAAATTAAAATCAAAGGAATATATTTCATTTCAAAATAAAGCTAACTTAATTTTGGTCGAAACTTAATTTATGATATGTGTATGAAATCCGCTTAACTTAATTATCAACTCTAATTACAAATTAGAAGCCAAGTTTTCATATTCGCATTAAGATTCTTAATTAATAAACACATCAAAAATAAAGCTTTTTTATTTTTGTTAAGATCTAAGTATCCGTTCAATTTTATATATATCTGTTTTGGAGATTGTTAATACAAGCCCATCAGTAAAAGAAATTAAAATCAATATAAAATAATCGGATAAGTATATCATCTTATACAAATATAAATTCTGATTAAGATCTTTCAAAATTCAAAAGTCCTAAAATTTAACAAAGATAGTTACTCAAATTGACTCGAGTTAAATATCTGAAATCACATTCTCATTGATATGGGCGGCAACGGTTACTACTAGCCTACCTTAACTTCTATAATTATGAAGCAATGAAATTGCTATTTTGGAATGAAAGGATGTACTTTTTTTTTTTTTTTTTTTTTTTGACAATATCTATTAATTCAGGACCATATATTTTTTAAAAAACTTTCATCATTGGTAGGATTTAAGCCGCTGACCTGGAAGTCATATTTACCCACGCCCCTATTGACAACGACAGGATGTACTTAGTGTTTCTATTTAGAGTTAAGAGACATTTAAATTGCAAGTTTTGGTTGCTCGGTTACCTTGTATATAGAAAATTTGTCATGAAAATCATTTTTACCTACATATATATTATATATACTGCTAGAACTGATGATGACTCAAACTTGAAACATTATCAGTTGAATGAATAATCTTACCACTAAGCCACGAAAGTCATTTTTACATATTATATATATATATATACACCACTCGAAGTGACAGTGACTTGAATTTGAGACATTGCCAAGCTACCACTAAGCCCCATGTGATCATTTTCACATATGCTTGAGGAGGTGAAAACAAATTCAGTGTTGATTGTTGAATGTACAACACTACAATTTTAAAAGCAATGGCTCAAATGAGGGAGAGGAGCCAACTTGGGTGGGGGGGTGGTCCCCCAAGTTTCTATAGATAAGTGATATATGATCTCACGTGGGAATATGGACACTTGTCAGCATCACAGCCAACCATCATCATACTTGATTGGTTTGGGGTAGATCTAGGCCAAAGCACTTGTGATTTTGATTGAAACTTGAAATGAAAAAAAAAATTAAAAAATTAAAAAATTAAAAAAATTAAAATTAAAATTAAGTCAAGTTTTTGTACCTTGTTGGGAAATCATCCCATCCATAATCCTAGAATTTATGTTCGTGTTTGGTAATTGATGACATTGTTTTTTATAAAGCAATTTGGTTTACTTTCTAAAAACAACAACAACAAAAGAAGATGCTCATGATTGACCATCCTTTTTGCCCTTATTTGAGCTTGTGTGTGTGAGAGAGATCATATCACATATCCAAAACTTTTGCAATTCAAAGAGTGAGCAAAGCAAGCTATTCAATTTTACACACAAAAGGGTGGTATGAGAATCAATCATGTTTCAACATAAGCAGATAGATACAACAAGGGCTGTCAAGCAAAGCACCTTAGTGCAAGTCCTGTCGAGCATATACAGATTCCAGGGCATTGCTCGTGCTAGAGAATGAGACAATGAGTATGGAGGATATATCCCCGTGCATGATCTGGCGTCACACAATGCATGGACAAACGAATATATATATATACCATTAGTAGCATCAGCTGGACTAGACATTGAATCCCAGAAGAAAACAAAAACCTCTTCTCATCTAGCACATACAATTCAGCAAAGTACAAGCTGAGAATCACAATACAGATCAATATTGCAGACAGCTGTAATTCTTAGCACATTCCAGAGGTCAGAAGAGAATCTATCTTAGCTATAGCTATGAAAGCAGGATTCTAAAGCAGAAGAGAGTGGAAAAGAAGATCACTTCACAACCCAAAATAACAATGAGAGGATAAATTCTAACCCACAAAAGAAAGAGAAAGCAAAGTAAGGAAGGACAAACAATAGAAGAAAAAAAAAAGAAGAGAAAAGAAAAGAAGATGTGACTTACCAAGTACATATTCGGAAAATGAATGATTCCCACTTTGTGTTTCCATCTCTGGACTGAAACCATAACATACCAAGAGCTATAACAAAAATTAGTCTCTACTGATAAGAGTGAATCCTATCATTACCATGACTACTATCGGTACCTTTTTCTTTTCATTTTTAAATTCTCAGTTTGTTCGGTAGGTTTCGTCCTATAAATATAACTACGATAACATAACACTAATTACAATTATGCATTTCTTCTTATATGTACAATTATACACACGCAAACATATACATATAAAGGGTAATCATCCACCTCCACAAGTAAAAAACATGTTTGTGTGTGTCTGTTCTAAGTATAGTACACTGGTGAAAACAAAAACATACACAAGGTTGTACACACATAAACACAGCAAATAATCATACAATTTTGTATGTATGTATGTATGTGCATAACAAAAATGAAGAATATAGGTAATCTTGTACATGCACACGTATGTGTATATATATATTTATATATATGAAGAGTTTTGTCCACCACAAGGTCCACAATGCAAATGAAAACACAACATTCTGATATCAAACATAAATTGTTCTATCGCACCAAAAGATAACCAGTTGTTTTGCAAGGAATTCAGAACTTGAGATGTTTAGTAAGACTGACTATATCATTATAAATTTTCCAAAATAATAAGAACCAGTCTGGATTAAACAAAACTTGGAAGAATCAACATAAAAATCAGTAATATATTACAATCATTTAAGAGTAATTTAAGCTTTTTCTTTTATGCTAAACAAAAATATCATAGACCGCACCAGTTAACAGTCAGAAAACTCAAGATGTCGAAAGCTCAACTCTTCTGGATCCAGCAGTGTTCGTGGAGTGATACATCTGAGCAAATTGCAGGCACAGCTTGTGGTCTCTCTCATCCCCCCAGCCTCCCCAACCCCTGAAACCAGCTTTATAACCTTGCTGTTGCTGTATAATACGCACACTCCATTCTGAGTTGATGTTGGTAACTTTATCAGTATCTTCTAACCCAATGTTAAACACACCGTTATCAATGCAAGCACCATTATTCCCTTGGCCCTGATGCAAACCACACTTCCCAAAATGAACTGCACTAGTCCTTGGCCCTCGTAATGTGTAAACAGGAGCCCCGAATGAGGGATAAACTGTTGCCCACATAGTTATATCCCAATTGTAATCATCAAAGGAACAGAATCCTCTTGCCTTCTTATGGATTTTTCTCCAAACAGTTCGGTTAAAAGAGTAACCCACATTTCCCATTCTCTCAGCAACCAAAGTAACCCCGCCTTCTCCTTTGGAATTGACATCACAAGGTGCTAAATTTGCAGCATAGCAATCAGGGCATTTCAGAGGCTTGAGTGTTGTAAGTACCTGTAAGTTGCGATATGCATTAGGGAAAATAAAGTGGTCTTCCTCTATGAAAAGAATATGTCCCGAGTGACCCCGTGTCTCCTCCAATCCATCCCACACTGTGTTCATCATCCACCACCAATGATGCTTCAGTGACACTATCTTTGGTGACCTGTGATTCCCATACTGATCAGGAGTTCCCATACAATGTTTTTCCGTTGCATTATCCTTATCCTTACAGTCATTCGACGATACACCAGGAAAACCATTGGCAAACACATGGGGTGAGTACGGGGCAAATATCTGTTTCACTTGGCAAAATTTTATACCATCCACAATCTTGTTCATTTCTTCAAAGTACCCATCATGGCTTACTATTAGCAAAGTTTCATTTATACCCACCACATGCGACAAGCTCTTCACAACTACTTGAAGATATTGTGGCCGATTGTGAACGTATAAGACAATAACTATGTGATCCTGAGTTAAATTTGGAAACAGATCTACATTTCTAGGTGGTAACCGGTTTCTCTCTTCCAATTGAATTGACATTTCATTCTGTTTAGGGAGCTTAAAATTTTCACTAGGAGTATAATTATAAACTTCATTTAAAGGAGGTGCTACAATTGAAACTGAATTTGTTCTAAGAACTAAAATCAATAGCAAAGCCGCTATTAGTGTGACTGAAACTAGAGACACGAATCGGCGAAAAGACGCAACTTTGAAAAAGGGTTTCTTGTAATAGGTACCCATAGCCACAAACAACATACACCTAATTCATCAAACACCTCTCAAGCACTATCAAAGTTACTCTATCCATATACAGCAGGAAAAACAAAATCAAAACTTTACAGTCAAATACAGCAAAACAACACAAAAATGCAACAACCCAGTTGAGAACAGATCATATAAACAAAAGGGTAAGCGTCAAAAACCTCAAACGAACCAGCATCCGAACTCGAAGTGGCTTCTACTTCATACCCACCAACCGATTCTTCACTGCAAACCAAATCAGCGTTTTAGCATCCAAGATCAAAAAACCCACCACCAAAAACTCAAGGGTTTGAAGTGGAAATGGAGATCAAGGATCACACAACACAGTTGACGGGCAAGACCGTTCCTTTTTTCTTTTTTCCAGTTATATTCAACAGAAGACTTTTGTTTATATTGTTGGGTGTTTTGGTTTTTGAAATAGAAATATTTGACTGATAACCGGTAAGTTGGGGTGGAGTTGTCTAGAGGCGGATAGTTCAAGTGGTATAACAGATGGATGGATTTTTTTACAAGAATTTGGGAAATTACAGTGAGAGATTAATCCATGAATTTGTTTTTGTTTTTGTTTTGAAGCTAGTAGTATTGTTATTTTTTATATATATTTTTTTAAATACTATGCATGGCGATGGAGACTCGAAACTGAAAACATTATCGGGATGAATGGGTGCTCTATGGGCGCAGGGACGTAACCAGAATTAAACACTAAGGTAAGCTAGAATATATTGTTTTTTTTCGATCATTAATATTATGTGAAAATTGTATTAACTAAAAAAGAAAGATACACCCAGTTAAGTCTGTTAAGAAGACAAAGCGGGAATTACTCTGTAAATGTATATTCTAAATAAATACATTAAAAAAATTAATAAAAAAAATCAAATCAAATAATATTATAAAATAAATATGAAATGCAAATACAATCAAATAATAATATTATTTACTATTTACTAAAAAATCTAAAAACAAAAGAATAATTAAAAACCAAAAAAAAAAATAAAAAAAAATTAATAAACATGTATCTAAATTTCATCCAAAACAAAAAGAAATTCATTAAATAATAGTGTTAGTTTGTAAATTAAAATTAGAATAACTAATAATTAGATTAATCCTAAAATTTTATTACGAAGCAAAATATTTAAATTCATAATATTTATAAAAACATACCTGGAAGATGAATTATTGATGTTGATAAGAGGTTTGACTAAAATTTGGAAAAAGAAAAAAGAGATAATAATTATTAAAGAAAAATAATAATAATATTGATATTAATTACCTATTGACTATTGCCTCAATGCCTTGTGAGATGTGAATACTTAATTGTGATAAAAGTCTTATAATCAAGTATATATAAATGTTGCCTACATCCCTACTTCTTAGAATCCTACTCAATTTTCATTGATATTTATTATTAATTTTTTTTTTTCAACTTCTCAATTTTTTTTTAAAAAAAAACTAGGCAAGCCCACCCTAACCCAGGCCAAGGTCCGTCCCTAAATAATGGACGAAAGTAGTAGTATTGTTAATTGCTTAGTTGTTTAACTAAAAGTAAATTAAATGCTTACTTGATTCCAAATAAAAGCATCTTCCTTTGAAAAAATTAATTAATTAATTTTTAAAGAGAACAATTTTTACTGTTTAGACATTTCATAATGATAGATCATATTAAAGGTTTGTTTAAAATCAGACACTACCAGTATTAATCTTCAAATAATTATTTTTTTTTAATGAATAAGTTGGGATCGAACTTAGAAGAGAGATTACATTAGATATCATTTGATAAAATGTTTTAATAGTTTTTTTTTTATATAATTTATATAATAAAAGAAAGAAATTGAAAAAAGATAATTTGTAGACTATGACAATAAAATCAGGCAGTCACCAACTTTATTTGTATGGTGTAAGTTGGTTGTTGACTGAGCCTGGCTGTATTGGTTGACTAGGGTTTACATTTTGGCTTCAACTTTAATCAAATTTAGACCATTTAGATTTTTTCATGTTGATGATGTTGTTTTCACTTGTTTGGTTGGTGACTTGGTGTTTGGTTAATTACATTGCAAGGAAAGAAATATCAAATGTCCATCATGTTTCATGATTACACACGTGTTGTTCATCAACCAATAAAATCCTGCCACATAATGTGAAGTGTTTCACTGCTCTCTCACTTATATTAAAGGTGTGTTTACTTCACCGATCGACAATGAAAATCGTAGGGAATCAACTTTTATCGGAAAGGTAATTAGGAAAGTGTACTTAATTCTAAGAAATAGTAATCGACAATGAAAATAGAAGGGAATCAACTTTCATCGAAAGGTAATCAGGGGGAATTAAGTTCACTTTCCGACAGTAACTATCTAGATGTTTTTAAATTTTTCTACCATAGGAGTAAAGATGGTTTAGCACCACATAAATCACAAATGAGAGAGAAATGGACACTTGGACAAGATAGTCATATGTTGTTTTAGATAAGGTTAGTATCCAGGAAAGCAGATATATGAGTACCACCAACCACCCAAATCCATATCCAAAACTAGTGAAACGGTTCAAGGGATGGGCACTCAGAGAGCATAGTACAATACAACTTCTGTCAAAAAAAAAAATGGCAGCCAAACTGGCACTCTCTTCTTCTCTGATCACCACCACCACCACCACCACCAAAGTTTCAGTCCTCCAAAAGCCATGTACATTTTCACAGCATCCTCTCAATCACAGTCACAGCCTTAGAAGGACTCATCATTTCAGAATCAATGCAAACTTAGGTGAGCAGCTATATCTCATACTGCATTATCATCATGTTTGTTTGTTTGTTTTTGTTTTTTTTTTTTTTTTTTTGGTCAAAATTGAATTTGGGTGACTGGTTAGGTGGAGGAGGAGATGGAGAATTGAAGCCAAAAGGGAAAAGGAAGTTTGTGACAAGAGAGGAAGAACCAGAAGAGTAAGCAAGCAAGCATTATATTCTTCATTTGTTTGTTTATAGCTCTACATTAATGGCACCAATTCAACAGGTTTTGGCAAACAGCAGGAGAAAGGGAAGGAGAGAATCCAATGATGACACCTCTTCCTTATATCATAATATTCGGTATGTCGACTCCTTTCGTGATCTTAGCCATTGCTTTCGCTAATGGTTGGATTAAGGTACCCGTTCGATGAGTACTACTGTTGAGTTCACTGGCACTGTCTGCAACAACACAAAGAGAAGCAAAAAAAATAACACCATCTTCGATTTTGATTCAGTTAATGTAAGCATATGTTTGTAAAACTTGTTTCTGAATACTTTTATGTTCTTTCTTATGAGTTCCAACTCTCAAAGTCATGCACATTTTATTTTCATAGAAAAAATTGAATCAAATCACTTCCACAAAAGCAGGTCAGCAAAAAGCATAAATTGTTGTTTCTGTCACATTGAGCTTGGAAGGAAACCATGTTAAATACAAAGCAATGGAAACACACAAGCTCACAAGTGAAACAAAAACTTACAGAAACTTAAACAAGGTCACTGATATTAATATGACTAACTAAAATAAATTCCAGATGTTAAATATGATATGTATGTACATTTATATAGATCACCTACTTGAAGGCTTGTAAAGTACTACAGTCACGTATTTTTGGCGAAAGCGACATGTTGAGCTGATTGCCACGGGAAGATCACGATCATTGCTGTTTTGGATGTAAAGATGGTTTAACATTGTGTTCAGAGGCCTTGGCAGAGACTGGTTACTGACCATAGCGGATGGGGATGGAGGATTGTTTAACAATGTCGTTTGAAGTTGTGGAGGTAGATCAGGTGGAGCCTTGCTAAAATCAAAGCTGTCCAGTGGCGCGTTGTTGTAGCTTGAGAACGGGGAAGGAGGAGATTCGAAATCTGACAGGCACTCAAGTGCATCTGGAACAAACTCCTGCATAGGACATTGCATTCAAATTTCTTTCTGGGGAAATTAAAGCACAAATTGTTGCAGGAATCTCATGAGTACAAAAGACAGAAAAATTGTAGTTTTTAGGTGGAAAAAAATTATGAATTGGTACCAGTATGTATTCCTTATTTCAACTTCATGAACCCGAGATATACAAATTTACCTTCAACGCCTCGCGCATTACAACGGTTATCCTTCACTAGAAGCTTTTTGATGAACAAGAGAAAGAATTTGCAACAGCAGTTATCCAGTTATCTATCGTAAACAGTCTCTGAACTTAACTGCTCTGCTACATATCTACTAGAAAACATAGTTTCTAGACAAACATTTGAATCACCTTAAACTCCATTGCTTTGGATAATTTGAAGTATATCACATCATGGTGCTTCCATAGTTCATAAATATGATGCCAATTCAGTAATCGTTTCATCACTCGTGATTACATGTCTGTTACATTATAGTTTGTTTATTTGCGATATGGCAGACATTAATAGTGTTTTAACGATGTCACTAGTCGATTTGCATATCCCTGTTTGTGTATGCATCTTCATTTAATTTAACATACTTCGAAAAGGCATCCATTACTACGGTAAACACCGCTGGAGTAACGAAAATCAAAGGCTCAACCAAAAAGAAAAAGAGGGAAACAATCAAAGCGGAAACTTTAATGTTACCTGCACATCCAAAATATTGTAAGCATTCCCTAAGTGATCGCATTCCCAAGGTAAGTCCGGAGCATACCTCAACCGTTGATCAACAATGAAGCGGTAGTGGTAAACACCTGATGGGAGCATCTTCAAGATAGTGAATTCTTTGTCTGTAATCCACAGAGGATCTCTAATAGGAAGGAATCAAAAAAGCTTTTCATCAGAACATGGAAGCGAAAGCATAAAAGTCGGTAGACAAAAATCAAAAAGAAGTAAGAAAATAAATTCCATACACAGTCTCCCAATCATCCCAAGAACCAGTGACAGCCACTTTCTTGCCACCATAACTCCATGTTATCATCACTCCTGTCTTTTTCTCAGGCACTTCATCATCATCATCCTCATAATCTGTCGTATCAGGCACCATTGCATGATCCCGAACTTGCATCACCTCGCCTAATCTTGATAAGGGAGACATTGCAACCTGGAAATATAAATGCAGGTAAGATTCAAGAGTTCCATGGAAAATATCCACAAGTATTGTACACCAGATTCTATAGAAAATCCCTTTCTAAGAAAGCACTTTTTTCATGTCTAACATATACTAAAATTGTGTCCCCTTTTGAGTTTCGACATAATTATGTATGCTCTCTCCTTTATTCAGACACATTAACACAATCAAATTCAATTATCATAAATATATATATATATACAAATCTCAAAAGCTCAAGCATATGCTCTGCTAATTATATTCAATAATGCAGAAGTACACATCAAAGGGAACACCGAAAATTGTAAAATTACATCGAAAAAACTACCATCAAGCGCAACCCTACCCCATAAAAGAAACATTTTCAATCAAACACATCCCCAAATCATTGTTGTCCTCCGCGAATTAATATCTCAATTCATTCGAAACATGCATGAATCTTTGCTAAAAAGGTAAAGTTTTTTTCACTTTATGAATGCATACAATCTCTTTCCAAATTCAAACTACCATTAACATGGAAGAACCAAAATAAGACATAATTCAAGACACTGAATCATTTAAAGAAACATTTTCAATCAAACATATCCCCAAATCATTGTCCTCCATGAATTAATATCTCAATTCATTCGAAACATTCATGAATATTTGCTAAAAAGGTAAAGTTTTTTTCACTTTATGAATGCATACAATCTCTTTCCAAATTCAAACTACCATTAACATTGAAGAATCAAAAGAAGACATAATTCAAGACACTGAAAATAGGAGAAATTCTAGAGAGAGAGAGAGAGGTGACCTGTGAAGTGAACATAAGAGGAGGAGGCTGGAATGTTATAGGGACATGAGGAAGAGGAGGAGGAGGAGGAGGAGGACAGTGAATCATGGGGGCATAATAGTTAACATGAGCCTGAACCTGTCCTCCAATTCCAAACTCCATAGACTGTTGCTCATAATCCTCTATGATGTTTTCACTCTTGTTCACTCCTGAAGGACCTTCTCCATCTTCTCTACCACTAACATTGCCCATTACTGCAAAAAAAGGTAAAATATATATCCAACCAAACCCAGTTACAATCTTCAATTACAGTCATCAAAAATCACATCTTTTTATCATCAACAAACTAAAAATCAAAACTTTTTCCCTGAAAGAACAAAAAAAAAAAACATTGAAAAATCCAACTAAACCCAGTTACAGTCATCAAAAATCACATCTTTTCTTCATCAACAAACTAAAAAACAAAACTTTTGCACATTAACCAGAAAAAGAAACTATAAAAAAAAAATAAAAAAAAAAGAGAAAAACAAGAGCTTTAACTATTGAAACTCAACAAGAGTAAAACTTTTTTGTGGAGTTGATGACATACCCATAAATCTAATAATTGAGTTGCATAAGCCCAAGAAATCAAACACAGAATTAAGTAGTTCTCCTCCGGTGAAAGCAACATTGTGTTTGCTTTTATTTATACTGGTTTTTTTTTTGATCGACTGTTGTGTGTTTTTTTAATGGAAAGTGCAATTTGTCCTCTCTCTCTCTCTCTCTCTACACACAAATAAATTCTTTCCTCTCTCTCAGTGCTTTAAAAGGGCAAGTAAATAATTGGAACTCAATATATTTTTTTTAATAAAAAATATATTCTCCTATGAATTTGGAAGATCCTGTGGTGGACTCCTGAAGTTCTGATGTTTGGTCTAAAAAAAGAATGTTGTTCTGGCTTTCTGCCAACTGTTTTCCTGCAGTTCGTACAGTTGACAAATACTTGCCTGCCACGTTACCTTATTAGATGTTGTCTTCACTATATGATCCTAGAATTTTTGTTTCTTTTTTGAAATTTGCACTTCCCTTTCCTAATTATTTAAAAAAATATATAATTTTTAATGTAATAAATTTTCTTATGTTAATAAATCCATTCATTGTAAGTTTCTTAAGATGTAGAATAATTTGATCTGATTTTAATAAATCAAGGTTTTTAATTATCAATTTCGATAAAACAAAAATCTTAAAAGCAATCAATTATTGACGGAAGTTGAGATTATCCAGCAGAAGCCTCTCTCATCCACATCAATGAGATCTCTCGACTATTAGTGGTCGTTTGTATTTTTGTATGAACACTGAATTTGTCTGAAGACTAAATAGAGACTGAAATCTGAACCTGAATGATATGTTTTTTCCCAACATGTTTGTTTTTTTTATAATAAAATTGTCTAAAAATAAATAATTTTATATTTTTACCCATACTAATTAAAAGAAGTAATTTAACATACAACATTCTTTTTAAGATTTTGTATGTTCTTCTGCAAACAAAATTCAACTTAACAAAACAATAAATTTATCAAAGAATATAATTTTATCAAAGAATATAATTTTGTATGTTCTGCAACACAAAGTTCGAGTTCAATTTATTGTCAAAAAAAAAAAGTTCAAGTTCAATATGCACCATAAGCCAAATAAAAAAAAGTTATTGATTTTTTTTTTTTTTTGAAATAGGTTCTTGAATTATATGCAAATATATATATATATATATATATAATTATTCTATAACATCTTCAAGCCATGGAATCTACTCAATATGATAGACAAATTTATTGAACACTACATCAGTAGTTAGATATAAATATATATATATATAATAATTCTTATCGTGATTTGGTAGGAGCTAGAAAAATTCTATTGTTCAATCCCCTGTAAATTTCAAAATGAGAAGTGATTAGGTTTTTTTTTTTTTTTTTTTTTTCCTTTTATAAAACCCATTTTAAATAAGAAATATGTTAAAAGAAATAATTCTACACCATATCAAATTAGAATAAAATTGGAAATATATCTTCTTTGGAAAGATATAATTGAAAGTGAATATTTTAATTGTAATCCATTGATTTAGAATTAAGTTAAAAGTCGGAATTTCTTACTTTTTATGTTAAGTTGTTTGTTGATATTTTTAAGTTGTTTGACCACTTAAAAAAACAAACAAAACATCTTAATGAGTTCAATTCAGACTCATTAAGTTTTAAATGGAAAAAATAAATGATCCCTTACTCTTAAATTTCTAATAAATTATAAAAAATGTAATAAATTATTTATTTTATTTTTAAAAAATAATCAATTATTTTATTTTCTTTGAAATCAATCAATTATTAATATTATTACTATTTTTGAACTACAAATCAATCAATTATTTTATTACTTTAATTAGAATAATAAAAAGGAAATAAAACCTTCATGTAACATGTGTTTTGACTTAATAAAAAGGAAAAATATTCTGCAGTATCCGAATATTTCTTATAGAATATTTTTTTAACAGACTCAATAAAGGTAAAACTTCAATAAAATATTTTATTCTTATATTGTTTTAGAATTTTTCTTTTTTTCCGATTGAAATTCTAACCTCATAATATCTTGCAGAACAATTTTGCTCGGAATATGCTTTAAATGAATAAATTAAAACTTTATTGTAGCAGCATTAATTATGTTATTCTATAATGAATCTATATTTGACATTTATTATACTGTACTATAGAAAGAATTTTATTTTTTGGGGAGGGTATATATTCTGCTGATATTATACTATATTATATATATATATGTAGGACAAAAAAAAACTAGTTGGAATCTTTTTTTTTTTTTTCTTTTTGGAAAATGGTAACCCTTATATGATGGCAAAATATATATATATATATATATATAGTCTTTCTATTATCAGTTTAAACTGACAATAAATATATCAGGACGAAAAATATGAACCACAGATTATTAAGAAGTTTTGACAAGTGCATACACTTTGAGTCAAAGTATATAAATCTAGTGGTCTACATTTTTCGTCATAATATATTTATTGTCAGTTCGAACTGATAATAGAAAATCTGTATATATATATAATAATATAACTTTATGTGGTATATAGGTCGCTTTAATAAAAAGGGTAATCCAGTAGTACATCCCTCACATCTAGGGATGGCAATGGGGCAGGTCGGGTGGGTCAAGGCCGCCCCAAACTCGAAACCCGGTTTTTAATGGTTGCCCCAAACCTTAACCGTGACCCGAACTGGTTTTCAATTTCCACCCCAAACCCGATCCGTTTGGGTCAAGGGTGCCCCAAACCCGGCTCAAATGACCCAATTCATTTACGTAAATTTAAATTTAATATAACACGATAACTAAGTTTAATAAATATTAAATTCATCCGTAAAGTACAAAATACATATCCCAAAATGACTTGAACAAAAATATAAAATACATACAACATTTTCGATATCAATAAAATCCATTCAACATCTTCACCAAAATAATTTAAACATAAAAAATTCAAATTGTTTTCTTTTCAGTCATCATAGAGTTTCCTTCTTTCTTTTCATTTTATATTTAAAATATATATTTTAAAAATATATATATATATTTCGAGTCAAATGGGGCAGGTTGGGTCAAAAGGGGCCGCCCCATACCCGACCCGGTAACCCGGCCTGATCAAGAAATGTACCCCAAACTCGCCCCGTTACCCTTTTTTACTACCCCAAACCCGTCCCAAATGGACCAAGGCCCCGCAGGTTTAGGACGGGTCAGGGATTTTTGCCGTCCCTACTCACAACTACACCATTGAGGACTTGAGGTCATGGGTTTGAGTCATATTCCCCTCTATCAAACCTGAATTTTTTGTAATTGTTCATGTTTAGAGTTTCATTCCGGATGATTGTCCAGCTCGGTTTTAATCTTTGTTTTTTGGTTTTATGATATTTCCTCTTCAAAAAGAAAATACAATTTATTATTATTATTATTATTTTGCTATTGAATTATCAAAATTGGAACTCCCATGTGAGAAGATATGAAAAGTATAGATTACACTTTTTTTTATTGCTTTTCCAAACTTATTGGTTTATGACCAAAACTTCTTTTCAACTAGGCCCTATATAAATTTTCTTTTTAGGTTTATGACCAATTTTTTTTTTTTTTTTTTTTTTTTGAAATACCAAAACTTCTTTTCAACTAGGCCCTATACAAATTTTCATTTTTCTCCATGTGAGAAATCTTGTAAATTTATCAAAAGCAAACCAAGCAAGAAAAAAATTTATCATATGCCCACAATAGATGATGATTTAGACTTTTTTTTTTTTTTCAATTTTTTGTTTTGGTGACATATTGAGTAGTGAAAAGATGGCTATGAGAAATTGAGAATTTAGTACAATGAGAGGAAAAAGTTAAGGAAAAAAAAGGGGAAGTTAAGTGGGTATCTCTTTTTGTTCCTCCAATCAATCATAACAAGCTCAAAGTTGTAATGTGCAAAGATGCTTAATCACTCCTTATAAACTCACAACTTTCTTTCCATTTCTTCATCATTTGGCCTTGAAAAAAATAATAATAAGAACATGGGTGAGAGAATCTAATGAGAGTGATATTTTAATACGGAAAAAGAACTTGTTGATTCTTGATAGAGGTTTGATTAAAATACTTTCATTTGATTTTGAAGTTTATCGAAAAGCATTTTTACAAAACACCCCTTCTATTTTTTTTAATCAACACTAATTTCGAATTTCAATGAAAACTCTTTTATATAATACTAAAACATCTTTTAGTTTCAAAATTTAGTTAAAAGAAAAAGAAAATTCTCTTGATTATGTACCTAAAGAGTAAAGAGTAAAGAGTAAAAACCCCATGTATGAGGGTTTTCGTTTAAATTTCAAACCAAAGAGTTTGATTTTTTAAAACGGTCGAAAATGGGTTTTTGGGAATCTTTCTTCTGTAAAATTTATCAAAATCTTTTCATATACCTTGAGAATTAAAAGAACATTGAGAGAATTTAATGAGAGTGGTATTCTTTTTTATGCTCTTGGAGAATCCCTAGCAAAGAAGGTAAGAAGGGAGAGAAGTGTAGGCCATGGAAGAGAAAAAAATAATAATATAGAAACATAATTTGATATATGAAAATAGGTTGCAGTTAAATGTTACCATCAAATTTTTTTTTTTAAGATGTGACAGTGGAAGGGATTCTAGCATGGTGGGCCGGCTTCATTTAGAGGCCCATTATAACATTAATGATAGCAACATTTGAGGCAGGGAGTACAATTCGAACTCACAACTTCAATGATACAAGTGTTAGGGGCATACCACTAGATGGTGATTGTCTCCAACATTATGTGGAAACCAAGCATCATAATTTTGGACTTTTGGGTTGCTTCATGTTACACCAACCCACATGAAAATTTGATCTAATGACAATTATGATTCTAGTAAATATATATATATATATATTTTATTATTAGTTCGTCCTGACAATAAATATATCAGGACGAAGAATGTGGACCACTAGATTTACATACTTTGACTCAAAGTGCATGCACTTGTCAAAACTTCTCCATAATCTATGATCCACATTTTTCGTCCTGATATATTTAATCATAGATTATAGAGAAGTTTTGACAAGTACATGCACTTTGAGTCAAAATATATACATCTAGTTGTCCACATTTTTCGTCCTGATATATTTATTGTCAGGACGAACTAATAATAAAAAATCTATATATATATATATATATAAATGTTCAAGTCAGTGCGCACTGATACAACTTCATCAGTCAGTGCGCACTAATACAACTTCATCAATCAGTGCGTTGGATTTGGACCATTAGATTTACATATTTTAACTCAAAGTGTATGCACTTGTCAAAACTTCTCCATAATCAGTGATCCACATGCATTGGTACTGATGTAGTTACATCAGTGCACACTGACCAGAACTGGACCCCTACATATACAGATTTTCTATTGTCAGTTCGTCATGACAATAAATGTATCAGGACGAAAAATGTGGACCACTAGATTTACATACTTTGACTCAAAGTATATGCACTTGTCAAAACTTCTCCGTAATTTATGGTCCACATTCTTCGTCGTAATATATTTATTGTTAGGACGAACTGACAATAGGAAGACTGTATATATATATATTTCTATAAAAATTACTCTTAATTCATTTAGTATTTTCATTCCTTGAATTAAGAGTTGTTCGATATTCAAATTTTATTTTATTTTTTGAAGAAAAACGTTAAACGATTCAAATTGTAAATTTAAATAGCAAAATTATGTCATTATATTTTTACCATTTATGATTTATCTCAAAGGAAAAAACAAAATAGAAAAAAGGTGCTTTTTGGGCAACTTGAGGTGGTCCATTTAAAGGATGTCTTGGGTCACCAAGCAAGTTGCAGTGTGAATTTTATTTGATTGAATTGGATTCCTTTGTCGATGGTAAAGTAATTATCACATTTAAAGAAATTTTTTGTAATACTTGTAAGAAAAATGAATTCATCTGCTCATCATTATTGTTTCTTCGACATCTTTGCCACCCCCACGCCCGTGACTATGAGCGATTAGAAGAATGGTCAGGTCTTTGGTTTGCTTCCACAAATTCCATTTATAGTATAAATTTAATTCATAATTTGTGTGCGAGGTAGGTAACTTGATTTTCAATAATCTTAGTAAATAATGTAATCAAAAATTAGGTTTTAAGTTCCATTTTCATCATTAGCATTCTCAATAAGTAAACACGTCTTATTAAATGAAAACGATTTGAAATTTAATTTCTAAGTTCGTAGTTAAGATTTCAATGTCAAAGTCAGAATGAGAACTATTAGCACTTGAAAAATCCCCAAGCTTCATTAACTGTGTGATCAACTTGCATTTCTTGTTGGGTTAAAAAAAAAAAAAATCAAACACTCTTAAGTCATGATTTATGCATGATTATAATGTAGAAAATTAAATATTTAATTAGTTAAAAATCAATGAATGATTAGAAGCATAAGTTTGGTGTAGTTTTCATTTCTGAAAAATTTTGGTTGTCTGCCATTGATTATCAAATCAATCATGCTTTTTATTATTATTATTATTATTAATTCTTCTGATAATTCAAATCAGAATCTCCAATTAAGGTAGTGTTGGTGTAAAAATGGAATATAATTATGAAATTGCAAGGGGCCAATATTTTAAAAGTATTATTTTTGGGCCTAAAAAGCCCACATGAGTAATGGAGTTGGTGAGACTTAAGAGACCTAATTAAACTTTTGCTGATCAGGACCTACTTCCTTGGGTTTTTACTTTTTATAGTTGAGGCTTCTTTTTTATTTTATTTTTTTGTGGACCAAAGCAAGTACAAAGCTATGACCCTCTTTTTATTATAATTTATAATCTGTCTTTTTTAATTTATTATTGAATATATAAAAAAAAAATTATGTCAAGTGATTATTGTTATAATGTGTAAAGGATAGAAGAATTTGTTTTTGTTTTATTTTATTGTTCTTGGTTACCATCAATCACAAACTCATATTATATATATATAATCTTTCTACTATCAGCTCGACCTAACAATAATAAAAGTTAGGACGAACCATCATAACCTTTAGATTAATCAAAGGGATAAAATCGTTTTGAATTAAATTATTAAAAAAAATAAAAAATTCTCTCTCTTAAATATGTAAATAAAACGCATTAAACTCATAAATCTTCTCCTAAGAACATCTTCAAAGCCAAAGTGGCTTGTATACCAATAATTGTTGACATAACAATAATGTCAAGAAACTTAATTCATATGTGGCATAAAAATAGATTTAATAAACAAACAACTCAAATTTTGGCCTCTCATGTTTCATGTTTAAAACATATTTATTTTTAATGATATGTCCAATATATTTTTCCTGTAAAATTAATATCAATCTTAACTACTTGTTGGGTCAACCAAAAAAAAATGGTTGTTATGTTGACAATGTCTAATATATATATATATATATATTAGCACATTAGTTTGGGGTTAAATATACACAACTGCATTGGAGATAAATTTATTAAATGACCGTCTATTTATACTAAGTGGTATCTTTTTTTCTTTTTCTTTTTTCACAAACCACTATTGTATTAGAGATGTTCTAAATATTTATTTACAATTTTAAACTCTTTCTCTCTTTCAATACATATTTCTAATTCTCTGTATCCATTCTTTTTTCAAGCAATCAACTGTTAAGGAAAAAAAAAACTTAGGAATAAACTTGATTAATTATATATATATATATAGAAAGAGAGAGAGAGAGAGAGAGAGAGAGAGAGAGAGAGAGAGAGAGAGAGAGAGAGAGATTATAAAATTGAAACTTCTAAAACTTTAGAGTGTAGCGACCAAGTTATGCACGATTCCATGGACAATCGCTAACATAACAAAAATCAAGGAAAAGAGAACAAGAGCAATTGACTGCCCAGTGTAGAACTAAAAGTCCATTAATTAATTAAAGTTGTAGTTAGCAATAAATAACAATAAACCCAAAAACTATAAGACTTGTCTATAGTCCGTAAATTGTATGATTTACGGACCAACCTAGTCTTGCAACTGTGTTAATTAATATAAACCCTTTGAATTGATAAAAGATTTAACAAGATGAATTTTTGAAAACATTTTCTTTGATAATTTGCTATTTGTGTCATTGTGCGATGAAATTGAAATTCTTTTGCAGGTGGACATTTGTATTAGTATTTAGTAAGTAGTAATTAATGGTCTATTTTGCGGTATGTCAAGCACTTGACCCCCTTTTTTCTTCCTCGAATTCAGAATTTTTTTTTAAAGAATTTGTTGAAGATTTGCTTGAGAGAATCACTTGGGATTTGACAGAGAAAGAATGAGAGTTGAGAGAGAGAGAGAGAGAGAGAGGTGTTGGAAAAGAGAGGAAAAACAATCTTACACTTTATTACAGTAATTAATAATATCTATGATTCTTATTAGGAATCATTTAAGGATCTACTAAGAGGGAATTTGTACTTAGTTATGATTATCAATACTCTACAAACTCAAAACTTCTTACACATTTTTTAGAGACCTTGCTAGTTGCTAGTTGAACCAAAAATCACCACCACATATGTGCATATCAATTAAGTTTAGATAAATTATAGACATACACATAATTTTAAACTTTACCATAGAATGAATGTATATATGAATATTGAATTATATAATTATTATTTTTCCTTTCAAAGGGATGCTATTTTTCTTCATTTCTTTTATTCTTTTTGGCATAGATAGGATAGATGCCAAAACAAGAACGTAAATATCAATAATATTCCCGATATATCTTTGATATATTTCATATTTAAGGGTATCGATAAAAATTATTATTGAATATCCTTACTGATATCGGTGATATTTTGAATTTATTGGCTATATTTCCATCCAAACTTACACAAATTTGAATCATCAATATTTCCATCGAAACCAATGGTGGAGGGAAACAAAAACTCGAACCTACCCTATATAAATTTTACTAAATTCATGCTACAATAGCACTTGGTTCAAGGGAAGATCTTGTTAATTATCCAAATAATATAAAATATATAGAAAGAGACATGCATCAAGATTGAGAAATGGTCAATTATCCAAATAATAGAAAATATATCGAAAGAGACATGCATCAAGATTGAGAAATGGTCCCCTCCAAGTCTTATATATTCACAACCCTAAAAACTCAAAACATTCCGCAAGTTAATTACACTCCCCCAAAACTGGTCCGATTTCTTCAATCTCATTGTTCTCATTTCAAGACAAATGCTTCTCTAAACAAATCAATAAAATTGTATTATATTAAATCATGTTTGCTTTCCAAATGTTTTGTAGTGAAATTGTAGAGCATGAAGCAGTCTAGTTAGGGTTTCATGCGGCACTGCTTTACTTGCACAACTTGCCGACAAGTGGCATGCACCAATTTGAATATACATATTCTTTCTTATTTTTGATAAAAAGAATTAATATGAATTGTTCGATCAAATCTAGTAAGTTTTAATTACACACAACTTGCCGACAAATATATATATTCTTTTTTATTTTTGATAAAAAGAATAACCCGAACATGTGAATCAAATCTATTATAATACCATGTTAAAATAGTTAATCTTAAAAGATCATCGATCATTGATCATTTGTGACTATTATATCACTTGGCACGCCATCTTTCCTCGTTGAATGATCATTTGTGATTATTATATCACTTGGCACGTCATCTTTCCTCGTTTCAATAGTATTAACAAGTCAGGATGATAGAATAAGTGATGCAGTGGTTCTTACTGTTTGGTTGAAATAGAAATCTAATAATAATAGTTCATAAGTATAGTATTATCTTGATCGAATATGCCCTAATACGATACCATAATAAAGATAGACCATCTTCAAATAATTAATCAAGTGGATTAAAAAAAAAAAGAATTAATTAATCAAGTTGCTTCAATTAAGTATTTGGCATTTGTCAAAGAAACCAAACAAAAATTACAAAAAAGAAACCAGTGATAGGCAGTGTATATATATAGAGAGAGAAATTTTCCGATGAGGACTTTTTACAATACACACTTTAAGCATTTTTGATGAAATTGTATGGAATATATTGAATCTTGATTTAATTTTTTGTATAGATAGTGAAAACATTGAAATACATCTATGGAAAAAAATTTAAAAAAAATTCGGGTGCTCGAACTAATTTTTTCCAATTTTTTTGAAGATAAAACATTTTAAAATAGAGAAATATAAGAAAAAAAATAGTTCTCAAATCCAAAAAGTTTCCAAATTTTTACCAAATATGTATTTTAATTTTTTAAAGATGTATACAAAAAATTAAATCAAGATTCAATATATTCCACAAATGTGCTTAAAGTGTGCATTATAAAAGTCCTCATTGGAAAATTACTCTCTCTATATATAAATATATATATATATATATTATAAAAAATTAATTATATACTTTATTAAGGTTAATAAACAAATATATATCTAGCTATTTAAAAAAAAAATTATTATTAATGTCAACAAACCCTTTATCAAATTTAAAAGCAAAAGAGTACAATATTAATCACAACTTGAGCCGAGTCTCATCATTATTACATGTAATGAGTGGAAATGTATAAGAACCATGAGTCTGATCGACCATCCACACACATCTAGAGATCGATGGGGTTGTCTTAATATGACTCGATGGTAAATAATACTCATTAAGTCCGACAATATTTTAGTTTCAAATTGTCGATCAATCATCTCATCGGTGATGCTGCTCGCAGGATTGAGTATATGTGGTGTGGTGTGGGGATAAAAGTTTAAGTAGGTGAAGAATAAAGACACAGTCGACATGGCCCCCATATGTTCATTAAAGCATATAAATAATTACTTGAAAAGCCATCATTAGAGGCGCTGCCTTGAAACATAAAGGCATGATTCACGAGTCATAGACTTGTAAATCTTTTTTAAGGGTAGACCCATAAGATGAAGAAGCACCACCAATTTATGGATAATATATTTCATTATGTTATAATAACCATGCATATCTTGATGCATCAGAAACTTAAAATGTGTAAGAAATTAAGTTTTCTTGACAATGGGATCGAGCATATATATATATAGGTCGCATTTAATCCAAGTGAAAATCATGCAAATGATTCGAACCTGAGAATTTTTATAATTGTACAGCGTACTGTAAAATTGTGTGACATAATGTAAAAATAACGATGTTTAACTATATATATATATAAACATTCAAGTTAACATGTATATAGATTCATGTTTAATTTCCCTAGAACATTATCAAATAAACATAAAATTGCTCTCAAAAGCATTTTTGAAAGTTTAAAAGCACTTTTAAACACACCCTAAATCTTATAAGAGATTAAGAATATAAATTGCTTCTCTCTAATTGTCCCTTTAGTGGTTGGAATTTGATTGTTCAGATATATCAAATAATTCTGATCTCTTTTAATTTTTTTTAATTTTTTTTTGAAGAAAGAATTAATTATTATCATATAATTAATGCAATATAGGCAAACAGCATAATATCATGATATGTTGTGTGATCTCATATGATATGATTTCTAGTTCACATTATAAAAACAAACTATATATAATTAATTTATTATTATCATTTTATTAATTTCACAAGTACTTTCCTCATCACTTCTGGCAGCATGCATTAATTGAGTGTAATTTGTAAGTGTTTTATTTTGCTATAAATCTTTTTTTTTTTTTTTTTTGCTATAAATCATTAACAGGAAATCATATATTTATCTGTTGATGCAATGAATTTGACCAGCCTGACACTTTTTTTAAAATGAAAAGCTAATCTCTTTTAGCATGGACTTAGTGGGAATATTTTGATTGCGAGTCAAAAATCATATATATATATTTAGATTTTATCAGTTTGAAGTGATTACACCTGAATAATATTCCTCCTAATTAAATAGTTTTTTTAATGGGAAAAAAAAAGTTCTTTTTTATATTTGCTTTTGCTGGTCACACACTCTCTGACATGCTAGGTAGCTAGCTACCAGATTAGAGTGGTTCTATAAATAAAAAAAGTGTTATTGAGAATAATTTTCATGTAAAAGTTTTGATGTCATTTGATCACTGCATGTATAAAGTATTATATATGCTTTCTCTTGCAAAAACCGTGAGGTTTCAGTGATGATTTCAATCTAGTGTCACACACACACACAAAGTACTTTCAGAAAAAAGGCTGGTATTTTAAGAGTTGTTATATTGGAATAAGAGATGGGAATTGAAAGGAAAGTGCTTTCTCTGAATGGGGTTGAAGATTAAAATGTGATCAACAACTGCTAGATGAAGTTTCTCAAAGAGTTCTGAGAATAGGGTTTCTTGGGGTTAGGAAGAAGGAAGAAAAAAATAATATAATAAATGATCTGTTTTTGGGGTTGTGTTTTTTTGTTTTTTTGTAATTTGGCTCAATATTGAAGTTGAAGGAGGAGGAGAAGGAGGGAAAGTGTTGCATGTGGTGAGTAGAGACAGGTGTCTGCACATGGGCTTTCTCTGATTTCCAAGCTTAGAGACTGTAAATGAATACAGGAGGCTTTGGGGTTTTCAAGAGAATCAGTCACAGAAGAACACCACCTGATTGGTGGTAAGTGGGTTAAATTAAAGAAGGAGAGAGCTATGGTTGGGGGAGGTGCTTGGAAACTGTGCTAGTTGTGACCTGAGTCTGTGTGCTTGTGTGTGTTAGTGATGAAATATATAGTTTTAGTCTGATCAGCTGCAGGTCCAGTTTTTAAAAAATTATGTTTTTCTTCTTTGTTTATAACTACTACTTGCTGTTGCTTTCTCAATGCAATAAACCACCACATTTTCACACTCTTTTCATTCTTCTTCATCTTCCTGTGTTTTTTTAGCATTTCATTTTGTTTTCAAGATTTCTGAAAACAAGAAAAAGCTTTGCAGGGTTGTAGTTTGATCAGTACTGTGTCTACTTCCTCATCAAGATTCTGTATATACATGCCCTTGATTTCATTCTTTGGCCAATTCTAGAGACCAGATTCATACACGGTATATGATCATCACATTCTCTTATTAGAAAACCATTATTGTTCTATCTGATCTGATCATTTGCAGACCCTCCACTCCACTCCAGTCAAAAAGAAAAAAAAAGTATTTTCTTTTTTCTTTTTTTTGCTTTTTCTTTTTTCTTGGTCCATGATGAAGTTGGAAAGCAGCAACATGGAGGATCAAATGGCTTCTTCTTCTTCCTATTCTCCTTTTTGTTACATCAAATGGGTTGCTGTTGTTGTTGTTGGTTCTCTAACTTTTGGTGGTTTTATTTTGGGGTTTGGGTTGTTATTATCATCAGTCATCTTGATCACATCTATAGTATTGATTCTATCAACTGTTCTGATCTTCACATTATTCACAGAGCAAAAAGTACCACAGAAATCAGTAACAGAAGAAGAGGTTTTGATCATCAAGTCTAATGATGATCATCAGGAAATCATAGAAGATGTTGTTGTCCCAACAGTACTACTGCTACAACAACAACAGCAACAACACAAGGAAGATCAACAACTACAAAAATGTCTAGAAACTGATCATGAGGCACTAGTACTTCTTCATGACTACTCATCATCACCTGATTTGCTCTCAGAAAGTGAAAGTATTGATGATCCCCTATCCATAAGTGAGGACTCAGAAGTCGACTGGCCTTTTCGGGACATCGTTTACCAGAGCCTTGATTGTTCCGATGATGGATCGATCTCTGACGAGGAAAGTCTCATTGAAATCGCTCTTCCAAGTGGGCACTATGTTGATCATGATCAAAACAAGTTGAATCATATCCAGCACAAGGTGGTGGTGGGTGCAGATCATCATTTCTTGCCTCATGAGTCAATTCTCAAGCAACATAGTCTAATGGACCTCTTAGCAGAACTCAATGACATGAATGAAGAAGACAATTTGATTGAGATTGACATATCAATGGGATCCATCAAGTGTTCAAGGTTTGAGATTGAAGCTTGAAGCCTGATTTTTCACATATATATATAAATATCTTTTTTAATAAAAGTTGATAAATTAATATATATATATATACTTGAAGCAATTTATGTTTTTGATCCTCTTCTGGATTTTGTACCACTGCTGCTAGCTGTGTTATATTATTGTGAAATTAAAAGCTTCTCATTTCATGTTCAATCTAATTAAATCTAAAATAAAAAATAAATAAAAACTTTGGATACCCTGTCAAAGAACTTGTACTATGAGTCCATGGCTTTTTCTTTTCTTTTCTTTTTTCTCTTAATTCACATTAAAGTGTTAAAGGTCAATTGATGGTACTGGAATTCCACTGTTAGCTTTTTTTTTTTCCTCTTCTTTTATCATTTTGTGGGTCCTTGGAGACAACTCAAGATTAGAGCATGATTTAAATATGAATTCTCACAAATTGGGATTTGATACACTATATATATACAGACAGTACTATGATCACTATATATATACAGACAGTACTATGATCACATATACATTTGATGCAAGAAAAGCTTTTAAAATTCTTTTAATAAGAGATGGTGTGTTGTTTAATCTCACAAAGTTATATAAATTTATTCCATTAATGCAGCTATTTAGATGATAAGTTGTTGATTGTTCAATATTGAAGTTTCATTATATTCTCTATAAGGTCATCATTAGTATTACTATAAATCCTGACAAAGAACGGTTTAGATGTCTGTCGGGGTCTGCTGATATCAAACGTTACACGTTTGTAAAATGTGTATGATAAGATTCATGTGATCTATTCTTAGACCTTTCATGTACTTATATCCCATACTTGTCCATAAAAAGTTGGGCGAAAGTTTCTAGTTTGATCAGTAGATTTTGTCATCTAACAAAGGAAACTTGTTTCTTCTATTGAGAAGATGAGTTCAAATCATCAACCCATAACAGAATTAACTACTTCTGCAATTAATATTGTCTTTTTCATGATCTCTTTTGTATTCTAATAGTTGTGAAGATGATTCCATTCCAAAAAATTTACATCTGAAAGTTCTTATGGATTTGTACGTATAGAAATACAGATTCGTAGAGACGTTTAAATAAAACCGCATGATGTCATGTAATGTGTATATTAGACTTTCTTATCATGGGCAAAAATGTAAATATATGTAAATGTGTTCTTTTAACACATCTTAAAATCAATATATCGTCTTTAAAATATACTTTCAGGATATACGTTAACATGATTCTGTATAGATAATCGGTAAGATTGAAGAAGACATTTCAAGTGTAAGAAAGAAGAGTGATACCATATTACAAGAAAGTCAAAGAAAATATTTGATACTAGCAAAGAAAATATATCTCATGTGTCCCAAGCTTTTAAAGAAGTCAAAGAAAATATTGGTTTTAAAAGAGTGCGATTGCACCTAATTGTACTACGTATACAAGATTGAAATATTTCATTTTCTTTCCTGAAAAAAAAAGTTACGGAAAGAAATAAACTGTCTCTCTTAAAAATTAAATTTCAATGAGATAGACGTATCATTTATCTGTATATTCGCCAAAGATAATCATTCAGAGAAGTGGCCAATGGATGACTCCAAAGGAGCAATATGGGCATGGATTAAACTATATATGTCTATGGTCAAGCTTCTTTGCAAAAAAACTCTATTGAAATATATATATATATATATTAACAAGATATAGATATAAGAATATTACTAGTTGATTATATTTATGGTGGTCCTGTGCCTGTCACAGATATTTAAGCTCTCATATGTATAAATATACAAATGTCTGACAAATTAAATTATGGGCCATACTAGTACTACCTTTGCTTCCAAAAGCTCCAAACTTTTGGACTTCATCAAGGGACAACTAGGACACAAGGACTAATTTAGATTGTTAAAACTTAGTATGCAAGTTTACGTAATGATAGTCAACCAAAAAATTTAATCTAAAAATCAATACAAATGATATGGATGTGATTTGTCATTATCATATCATCCATCATATCATCTATGATTTTTTATGGTCATGGCAACTCATTTACCAAATTATCTGGTTGAATTTTGAATTGCATAATATTACTCTACAAGTTTTGTTAGATTTTTTTTTTTTCTTTTTAAATTATTAAAAATTTGAAAGTTGAGGAAAACATAATCTCAGTTCTCAATCCATAATTTTTAGTGATGTAAGTGTGAATATATATATATATATATATGTCATGTAATATTTAATTGAAACATTATATTTTTTTTGAAAAATTCAATGTGTTTTTTTTTTTTTTTCATTATTTTAAGTTTTGTTTATTAATACAGTTTATAAAAAATCTTTTAAATGTTTTTAAATATTTTTAATCAAGATTAAGAGATTAGTAAGAAATTTTTAACTTACCGATTACCACAGCTCAACATTATTTGATGAGCCAATAGGGGCGTAGCTCAACTGGGTAAATAGATGAGTTTAGGATTTAGGTAAATGACTCACATGTCAGTAGTTCAAATCCTAACAATAACAAAAGCTTTAATATATATATATATATAATCTCGAATTAATAGATTGTGAATATATATATATATATAAATAGAGTTTGATGGTGGGAGCACTCGTCAACTTACAATGAATGTTTGAGTTGCCACTACACATGTGTATATATAAATAAAACAAATTATATGACTTTCTAAAAATAAATAATTTTACATTTAAAATAGAGGGGAATGACATGGCCTCTTGCCAATGTGGCTGGACGCTCCTTGGAGCCTCCATCACCACGGTTCAATGCTATGGTGCGTGTGCAAATATTGTATATATATTCTTTGTCCCACCTTGGCCTTTAAGCCCCAAGTGTGGGTAGCCCTTTCCCGGTTCTGGGAGTATTCCTCTCTCCAGTTGTGAGAAAAGCTGTATTTTACCTATATCCTCTCCTTGATAGTGGGAGTAGTATTCCGGGCTATGCTTGTAGAGCCTATTCTCGTCGGTCCCGATAGTAGTTATACATAAATAAAATAAAAAATAATAGTAATAATAATAAATGGAATTTTTATAATTTTATGGAGTTGAATGAATGTTATTAATTAGATTAGATATTTCCATCTTATCTTTTTCTTTGAGATATTTATCAAGTCAAAATTGGAACCAAAGTCAATTTCTAAGACAAAAGACTCAAAAATGAGAAACTCATGTCTTTATGCAACATCAACGCTTCTCATGAAGCCACGTCCCACGCGTGTTCACGATGGAGAGTTATAAACAATCCAGCTCGGCTCCACCGGCGCCAAGCCGCAGCAGCCGCCTTAAGATTCTCCAAAAAGTAAAAAACCCAACGAAAAAAACACCCCAACCCACACTCTCAACCCCACCACGTGTCGAATCCTAACGCGTCCATTCCTCGACCCCACCGCTCAATTCCAACAACTCCAGGAACCTCCACGTTTCCCACTCTTATCGACAAATAAACGGCCATAAACCGCCCACGTGTAGCATACGATGCATTATTACCCCATCAATCCAACGGACCCAACACCTCCAACTTCCCTCTCTGCAACTTTCTCCCTTCCCCGAAAAAAAAAAAAAAAAAAAAAACTCACTCACTCACTCAAACTCTTCTCCGGCCGCCCCAAAAATCCCAATAAAACACCAACAAGTTTCGTTATTTTCGTGATTTTTATACTCCAAATCGCTTTCTACGATCTGGGTATCGATCAAAATTCGAACCTTTTGATTTTTTTAGAGTGAATTGTGATGGCTGATTCAGACAACGATTCTGGGGGACCCAACAACAGCAACGCGAACAGCGAATTGTCGGCGAGAGAGCAGGATAGGTTTTTGCCGATTGCTAACGTGAGCCGGATCATGAAGAAGGCATTGCCGGCGAACGCGAAGATTTCCAAGGACGCGAAGGAGACGGTGCAGGAGTGTGTGTCAGAGTTTATCAGTTTCATTACAGGTGAGGCGTCGGACAAGTGTCAACGTGAGAAGCGGAAGACGATCAACGGTGATGATCTGTTGTGGGCCATGACGACTCTTGGGTTTGAAGAGTATGTGGAGCCGTTGAAGGTTTACTTGCAGAAGTATAGGGAGATTGAGGGGGAGAAGACCACCATGGGTGTGAGGGAGAAGGACGGCAGCGGTGGAGGAGGAGGTCCTGGAGGTGGTGTGGGAGGTGGTGGTGGTGGTGGTGATGGTGGAATGAGTTCAAGTGGTGGTGGGGTGTATAATGGAGGAATGTATGGTGGGATGATGATGATGGGACATCAAGGACACGTGTACGGTTCTGGTGGATATCATCACCATCAACACCAACACCAACACCAAATGGGTGTTGGAAAAAGTGGGACTGTTGCCGCTGCTGGCGGCGGCGGCAGCGGTGGAGGAAGTGGTGGAGCTGTCAGGTCAAGGTAGGTCTATTTTCAAGCATTAATAACTTTTTTATTTTTTGTTAATTTTTATAAATTGTGGAAGAATTATATATAAATATATATATGTGTAATTTGTGAAGGATACCTTTGATGATGTAGAGAGAGAAAAAGAGATATATATATATATATATATAATTATATATATATATAATTTGAGAGAGAGAGAGAGAGAGATAATTAGTGTTAATTGTGGGATTAAAGTCCTTTGTTATTGTTGTATTATGAAAGGGATATTATAAATATTATTAGCTGTTTTTTGGTTTTACTGTTGTAAAATGTAAAAATAGTTGAATTGACAGACAATGCAGCTTTCAGATTTTTCTTAATTTGTATCTTAATTTGTAAAATAGTATCTTAATTTGTAAGATTTATCTGACAAATTAAGTTCTTACAAGACTTTAAATAAAAAAACAAACAGTCTCTTACTCTCAATTCTCAATAGATTCTTCTCTCAATTTCTTGCATGAATCTCTTTTTTGATTAGTTGGGGTTAGGTGCTGATTCTAAAGCACCCTCCACTATCATCTTGCTATGTGATACCGTATTACATCCATATTATTAACGATATACACGATTGTGTTATATTTCCATGATAACGTAATGTATCAACATTAGTAACGATGTACAATCGATCAACTTACGTTCAATTACAGTGGTGATGTTAGCAAAGGGAAACCTGAAGTTTAATTTTTTACTTGAAAACATTTTGAGCAAGTGTGACAAAGACACATTATTATATATACAAAGTGTGTCTTCTGCTTCCAATGATTGGAAGCAGCTTCTATTCTGTATAAGCAATTTTGATGAAAGAAATAGATTCTTTGCCCGTAAAACGCGAACAGCTTTATTGTAAAAATAGCTTTTAGAGGAAACATAGTATAGACGTTCTTGTGTATTTGTGAAAGTGAAAAAAAGAAAAGGATTAGAGAGAGAGAGAGAGAGAGGCAAGTTGGGGTTCTATGAATCGAAATTAAAATGGGGAAGTTGATGGCTGATGATCAATGATCAATGATGATCATATACAGTTCATAAAGAGAGCCAATTTTGGGCCTACCAATCCACAGTTCCACACCAGTACACCACTAAACAAAAGTTAGCACAACAAAAGCACCTTTTTGAAAAGTTGCACTTCACTTCTTAGTTAGTGCTTGTTCCATGGCTTTTTTTCAAGATATTTTTATACAGTCGGCGGAGAAGATACAAAGCTCATTCGAGCTTTTTGTTAGTTATATATATATATATGTGTGCGCGCGCGCACGCGCGCATGGTCTGATCGATCATGTGGCGATGATCAGTTAATCAGATTTGAGTTATTTAGTATATGTTTGGTATGACTTTTGAAAGGGTAAAAATCGTTTTTTTAATAGTAGAAGCTGTTTTGAATTTTTATTTTTATTTTTGTAAAACTCAAAATAGCTTTTTTAATATATGAATTGTCTTAACTACCCTTTATGAAAATTACTTTATGGCTATATGGCTATTATGAGAAGCTCAAAATTTATGCTTTTCCAAAAAGCTTTTTTAAGCTTTTTTAAAACATATATGAATTGTTTCAATTACTATTTATAAATTATAGATATTCTACCATACAACAATTTCATTAATTACATTGTCAACACATTTTTTGTAATTTATATAACCGAAAGCTATTTTTAAAAGTACATATTGTCAACACCTTTTTTATAATTTTTACTATCAAAATCCTTTTTTGTTAAAAGTTCTATTCAATAAAAGTTTTATTACAAAAGATCAACTCTATAAGCTTTACTTGAAAAGTCATAACAAACACAAACTTAATCTATTAACTCTATAAAAAAGCACTTTTTCAATGACATTAATTTCTCGATTATCATCGTCTAATGTAGGGCTAGTTTGGTATTGCTTTTGAGAAGTTAAAATCAGCTTATTTCATAATTTTGACATAAAATGATGTTTGGTAAAACTTTAAAAAGTGATTAATTGATAATCTGACAAGTTTTGACAGTGATTTTGAGAAGTAGGTGGAGGGTTACTTTTTGAAAGTGATTATGGAATAATCTATTTCAGCATTTAATGAATATTTTAAAATATCATTATTATCCTTATGAAATTAAATTAAAATCATTTACATTCCTTATTTCATCTTAAAATTAAAGATTTTAATTAAATATTGATTTCATTATAAAATCTTTTTAAAATATTTTTATTATTCTTATGGAATTTTTTTTTCTAATTTAAATATTCTACGTAAATATTGATTTAATATAAATAATTAATGAAAAAAATTAAAAAAAAAATGTTATAAAATCATGTGTATTTTAGTCATTGCAACTAATTTCAGCACTTTTGAAATAAAATTACCAAACGTATGTATACTGCTTTTGAACTATACAGTAGTTTTAAAAGTATAATTAACCAAACATCTGCTGATTAACTTCACAGCTGATTATTTCTTCAGCACAGCTAACAGTGATTATTATAAAAGTTACAGCAATACCAAACTGACCCGTAGTTTGGTCAAAAGCCTTTTTTGTTAAAAGTTCTATTCAATAAAAGTTTTATTACAAAAGATCAACTCTATAAGCTCTACTTGAAAAGTCATAACAAATACAAACTTAATCTATTAACTCTATAGAAAAGCACTTTTTCAATGACATTAATTTCTCAATTATCATCGTCTATGTAGTTTGGTGATAAAAGCATTTAGTTAGTTTGATAATGTTTTAGGTTAATAACTTTTCTTGTAAATCGAAAAGACGAGATTGGTCCGATAGTAAACTCTTAACACTCGTACCACGTAATGGTGTAATACTAAAAAAAAAAAAAAAACTTATAAACATATATATTTATATTATTATGTGTGACAAACTTTTATTGGAGAATAATACAAATGACGTAGCCATGACATTTCGATTATCTATTGCTCCATCTATATTCAACGTGAAATAAATGTAGTGTGGAACAGATCAACTTAAGTGAATTATCCAACTAAACTTTTGATTTATTGTCCTTGAGTAAAAATTATCCTAATTCTAATTGAATGCATATTTGATGTTTTATTGTTTATTGACAACAAGAAGGGAAAAGTTTCAAGTAAATAATTATTAAAGAAAAAGAAAAGTTGTAAGGAATTACATCAATTTTTCTTTTAATAAAATAAAATAAAAATTAATCACATACTAAACTGATTGAATCTACCATCTTCGTATAATTAGCTCCTCATATGTCTTGTAAAGTAGTTAGGAAAACTCAATATATTATTGTAAAGAAAACTTTTTTACATGTTTATTTTTCTTGTAATAAAGTCTAGAATGTATACCGTTGAGGGTATGTTTGGTATGACTTTTCAAGTAGAGTTTTTAAATTAGATTTTTTACTAATAAAGCTTTTATTGAATAGAGCTTTCAATAAAAAAATAATAATAATAAAAAAAAACTTTTTGTTATATAAATTATAAAAATGATATTGACAATGTATTTTTTAAAAATAGTTTTGGTTATGTAAATTATAAAAAGTGTTGACAACGTATTTATAATGAAGGAGTTGTATGGTGGAATATCTAAAATTTATAAAGGGTAGTTGAGACAATTCATAAGTTAAAAAAGAAAAGCTTAAAAAAAAACTTTTGGGAAAAGTCCAAATTTTAGGTTTCTCCTAGTAGACATAAAATAACTTTTATAAAGGGTAATTAAGACAATTCATATATTAAAAAAGTTATTTTGATTTTTACTATAAAAAAAAAAAAAAAAAAACCCTTTAAAATAGCTTCTAACTTAAAAAAAAATGTTTTTGACCTATATAAAAGTCATACCAATCACACACAAAACAATTATAATTCGAAACGACACCACCAACTTAAAATCATTGCCAAACTTTATAAAACAACAAATTGATTCCAAAAAATCTTTCATTATTTGATAGGGAGAATTGCACAAACATCCCTCGAGATTTAATAATATTATACGAATATAATAGTTTTGGCCATATACACACAAACTTTCCCCAATATTTAAAAATTGTTACACAAATATCCCCTATCGTTTAATAGATCCATTAGTCAATGGTCAAATGTAGAAGAAGTCTAAAATATTCTATATTTTTATTTTTAAAAATCTATTTTTTTTAAAATAAGATAAAAAATATTTAAAAAAATATTTTAAAAAATATGAATGATCTTAAATCTGAAATCTAAAAATAAAAATTCATCTTAAAAAAAAAAATAGTTTGTGCAATTCCCCCTTGATTTTAAATAAATTTAAAATTTAAAATTTATTTATTATTAAATTGTTTAAAAAACTATTTTTTAATTGTAAAGATGCATTTTTTTCCAAGTTCCAGATTTAAAATACACTCATGTTTTCTAAAATATTATATATATATATATTTATCTTATTATTTTTGTATTTTTTAGTTTATTTAAAATAAAAATAAAGGATATTTTAGACTTTTTACACTTTTTACCATTGACTAACGGATCCATCTAAAGGTAAGGGATGTTTATGTAACAATTTTCAAATGTTAAGAGATGTTTGTGTATATATAGACAAAACTACAATATCTATATAATTTTATCAAACCTTGAGGGTTGTTTGTGCAATTCCCCGTGTTTGATATCATTTCATTCCAATATCACAACTTTGATGAAAAGACATGAGTTAATTAACTCCTCTCAAATCAAGAGAGAATGTTGATCCCCTTTCAAAAAAAAAAAAAAAAAAAAAAAAAAAGAAAAAAAAAGAGAGAGAATGTTGATCAACTTTGTTGGAAAATAAGGGCAATTTAGACTAGTAGGTACAAGCAACAACAGCCTGGACCCAGAGAAGAATCGACGTGAAATAAATAAGACCAACCGTCAAAAAATATTATTGGGAGATCGTCGCTGGGGGCATTTTGCTGACGTGTCACCACCAAACATGGATGTCCATGTGGCATCATTTGATTCGGCATCTCTATATTTTTTTTGATTAAATCTATCTGTCTTCTCTTGGATGTACATTGCTACCGACACGTGTGGCTCCCACAGAGACTAACCACTTCTGTAATCTTTAATTTGAAAATTAATTAAATATGATTAAATACAAAAGAGTAGAAGAAATAGAGACATCATATTATTAATTTATGCTTATAAATTAGTAGAAGGTAGGTGCTTAATTATTTTGTATGGAGAATTATTAGGCATTTTCATGGACCGACATGTATAGTAATATGGTTATCGGCCTATCTAGACAACGAGTAGCTATTGAATTGTATTCGTACGATATAATACAATCTAATAATTAGTTAAATTAGCAAAATAAAATTAGTGTAAATAACATAAGAAACAAGAGAAATATGAATTTTCATTAAAAAAAATACTATATAATCTAATAATCGACCGAATTAACTAAAAAGACAATTTAAACAACGTAAGAATCAAGACAAATTACCTATCTTTTGTAACATCAGAGTCAATTTATTGATACTGACAAAAGATACTTAATTATCTTGCATGGGGAATAATCTTATCTGAATAAATTGGTTGGATTGTATCATACAATATAATAATGCTAATACAAATTATATATTTATTGTCAACATGAAAAAAAAAATAAAAAATCTAGATCTATATTTGAATATATAAGATTATTTTTAATAGGTAGATCTAACTATCTAATTAAGAAAAATAATTTTATAAATTTGGGATCGATTTTTTTTTTTTTTTTTTATTAAACAAAATTAAATTTGAAGACATAAAATGATGAAAATCATAATTTATACATGTAACGTTGTGAGGTTATGGACCCACAAAAAATGTGGGCCCATGTCACTACCAACTGCCAAGCTGGCATTTCCATTATCCACCTCTACATATAAACACCGACACTCACTCACACACACTCCACTACTAACTAATTTGTAGCATTATCCCACCACTACATATCCACCGACACCGCCGTGTCTCATCTACAATGGCACACGCGCCGCCGCTCACCACCACATTCTTCTTATCTTTCCTTCTTGTTGCTATCTTCTCCACCACTACCTCCCACGCCCACAACATCACCCAAATACTAGCCAAGCACCCTGAGTTCTCCACTTTCAACCACTACCTCACCACCACCCACCTGGCGGCAGAGATTAACCGCCGCCTGACCATCACCGTACTTGCCCTCGACAACTCAGCCATGTCGTCTCTCCTCTCCAAGCAGTACTCCATCCCCACCCTCAAGAACATCCTCTCCCTCCATGTCCTCACTGACTACTTCGGCTCCAAGAAGCTCCACCAGATCACCGACGGCTCCTCTCTCACCGCCAGCATGTTCCAAGCCACTGGATCCGCCACCGGAACCTCCGGCTACGTCAACATTACTGACCTTAAAGGCGGCAAAGTTGGCTTCGGCTCTGAAGATAACAACGGCAAGCTCGACGCCGTTTACGTTAAGGCCTTGAAAGAAATTCCGTACAACATCTCGGTTCTTCAGATAAGTCAGGTATTAAATCCTGAAACGTTTTGAATTCTCAATCGTTAGAGATGTATACAATATATATTTTTTAGTATTGTTTTGCATGTAACAATAAAAAATTAAATATCTGAATTTATATTAAAAAATTGAGCATGATTTAAAAAAAAATGATATAGATGAATTTAACTGTTGATAATTTAGTAAAAATATAATAATTCTAATTTTAGTATTTAATAATTTTTAGGTTTTGAATTCGGAGGAGGCGGCGGCTCCGATAGCTGCACCTAGTGATCTGAATCTGACGGTGATCATGGCAAAGCAAGGCTGCAAAGCCTTTGCTGACTTGTTAATAGATACAGGGGCCAAAACGACATTTGAGCAGAATCTTGACGGAGGGTTAACGGTGTTCTGTCCGACAGATGCCGTCGTTAGCTCTTTTATGCCACGGTACAAGAACTTAACGGCAGCACGTAAGGTTTCATTACTGTTATATCATGGTGTCCCGGTTTACCAGTCATTGCAAACGTTGAAGTCGAGTAACGGTGTCATGAACACGCTGGCAACGGATGGTGCAAACAAGTATGATTTCACGGTTCAAGATGACGGCGAGGACGTTACTTTGAAGACCAAAGTTGTGACGGCAAAGATAACGGGGACGTTAAAGGATGAGGAGCCGTTAATTATTTTTAAGGTCAATAAGGTTTTGTTGCCTAGAGAATTGTTCAAGGCTGAGCCAGAGCCCGTGGCCCACTCGCCGAAGGCGGCTAAGGCACCGAAGGGTGCTAAGTCGAATAAGGCGGATGCCGCAGATGAGGACGCCGATGCACCGGTAGACGATTCGGCTGATCAGACGGCTGATAACGAAAACGGAGTCAATAAAATCAACGGTGGGAAATTAATTTGGATGGTTTTAAGTCTGTGTATGGGAATATTTTTCATGTGACAGGTCACATTATTAGCATGAATGATTTGAGTTGTTTTTTTGGTTTTTTTGGTTTTTGGTTTTGTCTATTTGTTAAAAGAAAAATAATATGACCACTCGATTGGGGTCAATTGTCAATATATTTTGAAAAAAATTTAATTTTAAAAAATTTGTTTGTGTTTGTATCTATAATGTAAATGCACATTGATTTGTATAATATTTATATATTTCTTGGAGTGATAAAAATATGTTGTAACATTTCCACATAGTCCTCTAATCGTAGCTATTTATTGCATAGTATATAGATTCAGATACAGAATGAATACATGTACGGAATAGATAATATCATCGTAATCGTAATTACGATAACGAATATTCAAGGAATAGAATCTTGTAATGTACGTTTAGAGATAATCCTTGTAATGAACATTGTGTTTTGCAGCAAGATAATGAACTCCAACTGGACCAGTACTGCCACAAGAGTAGAGCTCTGGGGCAACTTTCTTTATCTCCAATTCTTTCAACAATGGAGTGAATACTTCATAGGCTGCATCAAGCTCATCGCTTCGTATGAATGATCTTCGATCTCCTTCTATCGTGTCTAACAACTTCCTTTCGTATGCATCCGGAATTCCTCTTGGAGTACACCTACATTTGGATGTCAATTAGACCAAGGTTTAGATGAGCGTTAAAATACAGATATTCGGACTTGATAGTTTTATGTTGTTTCGGAGTTGCTTACCTTGATTTGTAGAGCAAGTTAAGGTCAGTTTGATCCAATCTCAAGCCAAGACCAGGAACCTTGCTATTGATCTTCAGATACATAGCTTCATCGGGAAGTACACGAATTACAAGCTCATTCGTAGTCTTATCTAGATCGGTTCCGAGTTTTCGATTGTATAGATTACCCGGGACATGTCTGAATTGAACCCTGATTTCTACTCTGTTTGATTGGAGAGCCTTGCCTGCTATCAACATAAAGGGAACTCCATCCCATCTAGAATTATCGACAAAAACAGTCGCTGCAGTGAAGGTGGGAGCGATGCTATCAACGTGACCCTTGTATTGACCTAAAACGACATCTTCAAGCTTCACGGGTCTCATTGATCGAAGAACCTTGACCTGTTTCGAAGCCATTTAGCCAATTGAACAAATTGGTGATTAGAAGAAAAAATTTGTAATATCGCGATACCTTTTCGTTTTTGATGTCTTCAGGATCTAAGCTGACCGGTGTCTCCATGGCGAATAGTGCTAGTAGTTGCAAGAGATGGTTTTGCATTACATCACGGATGAATCCATAGTCATCAAATTTGACTAACCTGCCTTGTACGTCTGTCCTGGAATCTTGAGAAAAGATGAATTGCACATTGCGGATGTAATTCCTCGACCATAGAGGCTCGAAAACAAGATTCGAGAAGCGAAGAACCAAGAGGTTCTCAACGAGCTCCTCATTCATGTGATGATCAATTCTGTTGTCAAGATTGACAATTTTTCAGGACACTGCATGTAGTGTGTGTGTGTAAGTCTAAAATTAGTCTAAAATACCTGAATATTTGGTCCTCAGACAGATACTGCTTGATATCTCTTGTGAGCTCTCTGGATGAGTCTAAATCCTGACCAAATGGTTTTTCAACGATGACTCGAGTCCATCCGTTTTCTGAAGAAGCTCGGCGTCTAGCACACCTCACCGCGTCCACAGTCACATTCGGAGGTATTGCCAAGTAAAACAACCTGTTTGATAGTCTTCCAACCTGAAATATGTTCATAATTTGATCACAAGAATTGTAATTATTGTCACAGCTTCAAAAATCTGACATGTTACCTCTTTTTCCTTCAACTTGCTATCCAATTCGAAGAAATGCTCCTCAGAGCTATACTGGCCGGAATGGTAAAAGCATCTTCCTAGAAACTGTTCGATTTTATCGTTACATTTCTCCCTGTAGTAAAATATCGTTAATTACCGATTAGTCATTAGTGAGACTAAAATTAGAAGAAATAAAATATATCAAACACCTTTGGCCAATTCTGCAAGTCAGGGTTCTGCTTATCAGATTCCTCAGCTCCTCACTAGTCATGACAGTTCTTGCATACCCGAAAATAGTAAAATTCTGTAACAGAGTGATACAAAAGAAAAATTGAATCATCATCATCAGTGATCACCAAAATATGATGATGATATTGGTGAATATATAAGACCTCAGGCAGGCGATCTTCGTAGAAAAGAGCGAAGAGGGTACGGAAGATTTTCGTGCTGGCAAGGTCTCCTGAAGCTCCAACAACAATAATGCTGAGAGTAGATTCTGATTTTTCATCAGTGTCGAAGATGTGATCAAAACAGCCCTCTTTCGCTGGAACCTCGACTTGTTCTGCAGCCGAAAAATCTACAGGTGACACACCTGTTTCCACAAGTATAGAAGAAATCAGAAAAAATTAAACTATCATATAACATTAAAGACTTGAGAAATCATCACCAGTGACAGCATTGAAGGGTTGTAGATTTGATGCTTTGAGCTCAAAATGTTTCTTCTTCTTCCTTTGATGATGATGATTTTCATCAGAATCCCACTTCAGAATACAAATTCTTCTTGGCAATGATGTCTCCTGATGATCATGATCATGATCATTGAATGAAGAAGGTGACAGAAATCTCTTCAAAGAAGCAGAAGAACAAGAACTCGAACATATCGCCATATCGAAATCAGTCATAAATCGTAAAGCCAGTTTCAATATGTCTTTTTATGCTGTGTGTCCACCAAACTTTTAAAATCATCAAACAAAATTTGGAATTTTGATTTCATTTTTAATTTTTCTAAACGGAATTGGAACTTGGAAACTGTTTGTTTGACATTCAGATGCAACCGCCATTTCTACTGTCTTTTCCATGCTTTTATAATTATAACCTCTCTCTGACTTTCAGATGATCACTTTCAAGCCCCCAGATCGGTCTGAGTTATTATATTATCAACAAACAGTCATGTACTAACAACGACAATTTATGACTGCTATTTACTGGGTATTATTAATTATCAACAAAAAAGAAAAAAAGTTGATAAAAAATTCATCTTTGATTGAATTAGCAATTTGGGAACACATATATTACATGGGAAATGCCGTCGTCGATCAAGTTTTATCATGGTGTGTTGAGAAAATTTGTTTGATCGAGTTGGGGTTGGAGATATTAGATAAGTCATGAGTTTGACTTGTAAAGTGACCGAGTCGATCCGTGACCTGACCACAGGTCAGGTTATGAGCCGACTCAGTAGGTGTTTTTTTTTCGTTTACACGTTATTGATCGGGCACGTCATGAGTCGACTCGTGGAATATATCTTGAATGAGTCCTGTATTTTGATTACTGGGATTTTTAAGACTAGAAGTTGAGGAACTGGTTTGGTTAGCCCAAACCTGGCCCATTTCCAGCCCAATGAGATGTGTTGCAATCCATAAAATCCACGAACGCCAGTGATGATTCGAATGTGATATAATACCATATATATGGTTCGATGTTTTTAATAATCTATTGAACATTTTTTATTTGACAATATCTATTAATTCGAGACCAGATATTTTTTAAAAGCTTTCACCATTGATAGGATTCAATCCGTTGATTTGAGATTCATTTATCCAAGCCCCAAGTTCGTCCGTCTTCTGATTGAGCTACCGGCTACGCCCTGTTGGCTAATCTATTGGAACATTTTATCTTTATCTATTGATCACGTGTGAAACGATTTAAGTCAAAAGTTATATATAAAATGGGTCCTACTTCTGACTCTTAAGTTGCCAAATTCATAGAACTCATCCAAAGAACCAGATGCAGTACCTTATTTGATATAGTATCAATCCATTCTTCCACCACCTATAATTTAAACAAAATTTCTGATCAAGAAAAGCATTAGAAATCAGCCACCCAAACAGAAGACCATCAATGGAGGAGTTACAAAATGTTCTGCACATGAATCAAGGAGAAGGAGACAATAGCTATGCTAAAAACTCAGGACAACCAGTCTCTCTCTCTCTCTCTCTCTCAAAATATATCAGAATTGTTTTTTACATTTATCTACTAAATAACTAATGAAATTTCACCATTTTGTTATTTTTTTGGTTTTCAGAAACAAGCCATCTTGAAAGCAAAGCCTTTACTTGAAGAAAGCATTGTTGAACTTTATTGCAGCAACACTTTTCCTGGAGGAGACTGCATAAGGTTTGCAGACATGGGTTGTTCTTCAGGGCCTAATTCTTTGATACCCTCCTGGGAGGCTGCAGAGGCTCTTCACATGGCTGCCCGGAAGCAGAATCGAAAGCCGCCCGCGTTGCAGGTGTTCCTCAATGATCTTCCTGGGAATGATTTCAACACCATCTTCAAATCCTTGCCAAGCTTTCATCAGAAATTGAAGAAATTGGGGAAGGATCATCATGATCATGATCATTATCATGAGTCCGTGTCGTGTTTTATAGCAGCAGTTCCTGGATCTTTCCATGGCAGGCTTTTTCCTCCCAGCTTCCTTCATCTTGTTTTCTCATCTTTTAGTCTCCATTGGCTCTCTCAGGTAATCAAACCATCTATTTATAATATATATAAACGAAAAATCTGAACTCTAGACTGTTCGAATGTTTAAATATTATTGTTGGGTCTTTTCCTATCAACTTAAACTTTTAGGTTTAATGGTTGCTAACATGATATCATATAAAGCTTTGTTTTACTTGCGATTCCTGGGTTGAGTCTCCCTGCATTTGTTTCTGAATTTGTAATATGTGTTTAGGTACGAGCCACATGGCAAGTCAATTAGTGTTGTACGTGAGGGAGTGTATTACCTTTCCTATCTGGTTAACCTTTTATACAACGATAAGAGACCTTATTAGATAAAATAGCTAATATCAAACACTTTTTGTGAAAAGTATTTTAAGTCGCTATAAACTAACTATACCTCACTATAGGTACCTGAAGGGCTGGTAAGTGAATCCGGGGTTCCATTGAACAAAGAGAATATTTATCCAACAAAGACAAGTCCCCCTTGTGTTCACAAGGCATACTTAGAACAATTCGAGAAAGATTTCACACGATTTCTCATGTTACGATCAGAAGAATTGATACCTGGAGGTCGAATGGTCCTTACAATTAGAGGCAATCAATCAAAGGAAGATTCTACCAAGAATTATCGTCCCATGTTGATGGAGTTAATTGGGATGGAATTGCAAGCGATGGTCTCTGAGGTACTTCTCTTTCAGTACTCCTCCTGTGTTGTCATATCATATCATAACGTTTAAGTGATAAGTATGTCTTAAGTTATAGTTCGATTCATTACAGGATATGGTTGAAGAATGGAAATTAGACACATTCAACGTACCAATGTATGCACCTTCTCTTGAAGAAATACAGAATGTGATTGAAAGAGAAGGATCCTACAACATCAATTTGCTTGAAAAATTCGAACTTAGTTGGGAAGCAGGCTCGGTAGACATTAATGGTGACAATAGCTTAGATGCAAGAGTGAGGCAAGCGCTGAAGCTTATAAGATCTGTTTCGGAGCCTATTCTGGCCAGTCATTTTGGAAACTCCATTATGGATGATTTATTCAACAGATTATCTATCAGGTTGAAGGATTGCATGGAAAAGGGTGTTGGAATCCTCACAAATCTGCTCGTTTCCCTGACCAAAAAATGAACTTGAACTCTCTGTGTGCTCTCTTGTTGTGCTTTTGGATTTCTAGTTAATTTCTACTGTTTCAGATTCAATCTAATCTATGAATTAATGCCTTGAAAATTATGTATTCAATCTTTAGAATCCTGAAGAAGCAAAAACCAAGATTGAGTTCTTATAGCAATCGACTCCATATACATGACAATCAAACGAGCAACACTAGTCAGGCATGGGATCCCGTACCTGATAAAATTTAACCAAACATGAACGATCACATGTAATGTAAATAAACTCCACAATATCAGACACTGCAAACTGAATACTAACAACATGATGACCATCATCAAAATGACTAATCTTCAAATGCCATCCAAGGCAGGAGTGAAAAAGTGAATGTCATCAAGCCTGTCATTACTAGGAGAATTCCCACCATATACCAATAGCCCTTGTTTGCCATCCCTACAGCCACCAGCAAAAGCACACCATCCGCGAGGCCCGGGATGGTTATCCAAGCCTGGCCCATCATCCCACCGTGTCCACACCAAAGACTCTGTGTCCAACGAGTAAACGTCGCCAGTAAATTTTCCAGCCCCTAAATGGCCCAAGTCACTAGGGTCTACTTCTCCACCGTATACGATTATGTATTTTCCAATCCCAAATGTAGGAAATACACTCCTTGCCGTTGGTTTTTCCCCGCTTGTCTCTACTTGGGCCCATTGTCCATGGACCGGATCAAAGCAGTGTACGTCGTCCATTTCCACGCCGGCGAAACCATACACGACCCAAATCTTCCCTTGGGCCACAACCAACCCAGGCCCACCTCTACCTTTGCAACTGTCTCCTGCTGTTGGATATTCAATCCACTTCTGATCAACAACATCAAAGGCCCATAGATCATTAAGCCTGCCTGCAACACCACACCCTCCGAAGATGTACACGTGTCGTTCATCAGCAGCTGTAGAGTGGTAGCTACGGTGCGGGGGCCCAACGTCATCATCGACGCTAGACAGTAGTGTCCACTTGTTTGTACACGTGTCGAACGAGTATAGCTCATTGAGCTCCTTGTGTGTACCATCCCTACCACCAAACACATATATGGTGTTCCCAACAGCAGCCATTGTGACACCAACACGAGGGGGAGGTACATCGCCGGTGGCATCGGCCACGGACCATGTTAGGGTTCCAAGGTCAAAGACATGGAGCTTGTTGTCGACAGGGACACGTGGCGCAAACTCGCCGCCAAAGGCATAGACCTTGTGTCCTACTAGGGCAATGGCATGTGAGCTTCTTGCTCCAGGACCAGATTCTTTTTGATCAAGCTGAAATGAAACAAAATCACCAAATGCTAACATTGAACTATAACACAAAATATAAAGTCAACTGACTAGGTCTGATCAATCTGGGAGCTTCTCTAGTGTGGATGTCTGACCGACAAAGTTACAATTTCACCGTCGTGAATTTTTATTTTTTTACCGATTGTCCAGACGAGAGAATTTTCAGTGATTTAAGATCTGATCTGGTCTAATCTTATGAATAACCAATTTCGAGATAAGTATTGACTGTATGTTGCAGAAAAACTAAACTTGGAAATTATATCAGGAAATAGAACTAGAAATGGTCAAATCGCTAGCAATTTGCTTGCAAGGAAAAATAAGAGAAAAATGAATTCTATTATCTAAAAATAAGAAAAGTCTTTAATTAAATACTTGTGGTTTCCATGAAATTTAATTTACAAGAATTCCAACTCAAGAATAATAAAACCCTCGTGTAACAGTTGAATCAAAATCAAGACTTGACCCAGAAATTAACAAAGAAGATAGAGAAAAAAAAAAAAAAAAAAGGATCCAGAAGCAAACCTTGATCCATTTGCCTTGCAGAGAAGCCATCACTGAAAAAGATTGTGAATTTCACACTCAGAAGTCACTTCAGGATCTGATTTTCTTTCTTTCTTTCTTTCTTTCTTTTGGGTTCTCAGTACTTGTATTTATATGTCACAACAAAGTTAATTTATCTGGCTTTGATCGTATCAGAACAGAACAGAGCAGAACAAAGGTTATCTGGGTAACTAACTAGTTAACTACAAATATGCCCTCAAATTGGAATAAAATTACCAAAATGACTTTGTTTTCTATAGAGTAATGCTACGTTGTCCAAATTTGGTACCTAAATCTGGTGCTCAAATGATGTGGCAACACTGTAGACCAATCATTTAAATCATGCAAATCTAATACAATTTAAATGAATGGTCTACAGTGTTGCCATATCATTTGGACACCAAATTTGGACGATGTAGCATTACTTTTTTTTATATGTATATCATATTCATAAACAGCAAACTTCAGTTGGTAAAATTTGCCACTTACAAGGGCAATTTTTGCAGTGTTGTCAAATTGTTTGATTAAGGAAATATTAAATTAAGGGATTATCTTGAAAGGCATGCAATGTGCCTTGCTGACGTGAGCTTTTATTGGAAGCTAATGATAAAGGGTTATTGATTCATCAAATATATATATATATATAAAAAATTCTTTTTTTAACATGATCGGGTGAGGAATCTATCTAGATCAAGTACTATTATGACTCGGATAGTTATTATAATTTTTTTTATTTTTTTTAAAGAGGTGTGACTCGAAAGTCGAAACCCCCGTTATAAATACAAACGGAGAGAGAGTTGCACAATTACTTAATAACTAAGTTGTTTTATCTGCCCTATCAATTTAAAATGTTAAAAATACATGCCCTCCACTAGTCATAACCTGTCCTAGTTGTGCAATTATATAACTCTTATCAGATTGGTGGTATCTGACTCAGAGCATGCCATCTCGTTAACTTATATCCGATTGGTTGTAAAGGATTTAGATCAATTTCTCATTAAATTTATATCATTATTAATTATGAATGTTACGATGCACTATTTAATGTTTGATTTCATAGGAATGTTAATTAGGGGTGTGCAAAAAACCACCAAACCGAACCAACACGTATAACCCAACCCAAACTTTATGGGTTGGTTTGGTTTTACATATAAAAATATTATTAATCGGTTTGTCATTTAACAAACCGATCAAATATTGGTTCGGTTTGGGTTGCTAAAAATAAAATTCATACAACCCAAACCAACCCATATATTTAATAAAAGTAAAATCCACATTTTTTGGGGTTTTGTAACTTTTATTTGTACTTATTTGCTTCTCACATAAATAAGATTTTTTTTTTCCTTCTCATTCATAGTTATCAACCATTTGGTATTGTACCACTCCTCCTTCTTTTATATATATTATATTCTTTTTAATAAATAAAATACAATTACTCCTCCCTTATGATGCATTTTAGAATATGAGTTTTATCTTTTATTTTTCTATTGTGATACCTGTTATTGTTAATTTGTTAATTATATAATATTTTTAATTTTTAAAATAATTAAATAACACCTATATTTAATATATTTTTTTATAATAATACAAAAAATGATTTTTGGGTTCAAACCTAAACCGAAGAATCTACCCAAACCAACACAACTTTTTTTTTGGTTTGGTTTGAATCGGTTTGGCAAATCACATTGGTTTGGTTTGGGTTGAAATATAACCAAACCGATACATATTGGTTTAATTTGACATTGAGCTTCAACCCAAACCAAACCGAAAATGCACACCCCTAATGTTAATTATATATACTTGGTATTACAAGTTTAACGTTCAACCACCACACAAACCGAACATGATACCGATCTCATTCGGTGTCAAAATTTATTGTGATACTTAAAAAAATATTGATATGAAAAAAAAAATTACAGTAAAAAGTTTTGCAAGCATACAATGCAACAAAGTTTTGGTCATTGTAATTCTTCTACTGCAGATTATCAATGCTCTGCAGATGGTTCAAAGTCCCTGTTGTTGAAGTACATGTAGATTCTTTCACTGGAGGATGTGGTCAAAGACATTGTCGAAAATCCGGTGTAGTCCTTCTCCGACTTTGTTAAGCATATTCCGGCCATATTTTTAAAAATTTCATTTTTCTGATTGAAAGGTTGGGTTGCATAATCCTCAGCTCTCATCCACTGTAAAACTAAATAAATAAAAAAACAATAAAAATTCATGTCTGAAAATTGATATAGAAGTTATTGAGACAATCGATCTACTACTACAATTGATTACAAGAAATCAAGTACCTGAGCAGCCTTAATTTCAGAATCCTATTTCTGAATTTCGAAAAAGCGTGGTCATAGCATGCACACAAAGAATAAATTTCCGATTTCCTGAAGAATGACTGGTGGCTTTGCCTGGAAGTAACCAAATAAAGAATAGAATACCTTCAGAAATGGTAAAACCCTATTGAAAATCTTAGAATATGATAGTATAACACTCTTTCTATATATAACAACTTCTAAGAGAAGTGCATGGTCACAAAAAATTAAATCGTTACACTATCCGTAACTACAAAAATTTCATACCCGAAGGATAAAACTTCGATAAATTTGGTATCAACCTAAAGGAAAAACAAAGATGTATGGTTTTAGAATTATGGTGTCATTGTAAAACCTGAAAAATAAACACAATTCAAATATTGATTATCCAATTGCATCTATAAATTGCACACTTACTGTAAGGTCCAGTTCTAGAAATTTTCCCAAACCTGGAATCTAAACCCAAACACATGATCCCAGATCTAGTTAAATAGGCCGAAAAGACCCAGATATTTGTTACCTGGCAAATTGCACTAAACCCCTTGAGGTTTGGGTAAGTTACACTTAGTTGGAAATGTTTTGTTATTATACACTAACACCCCCGAGACTTAAATTTGACTTTGAAAATACCTAAAATGCCCCTACTTATATTATTTTATACTCTTTTTTTTACCTTTTAACCAAAAAATTTATAAACTTTAATAAAATAAAATAAAAATAAAATAAAGATATGATTCATTAAATAAATTTATGGTTTACAATAAATAAATAAATTTTTTACTTAAAAAAATAATTAAATAAATAGTTTTAAAAAATCAAATAAATAAATAGTTTTAAAAAATTAAATAAATAAATGAAAAATATTTAAAATATTAATTTGTTTAAGGATATCCATTAATAGGGATAAAAAAAACTCTAAATATCCAAACTTTTACGGTAAGGATGATGGTGAGAGAAGCTTCAAGGTTCCCAACACTAGGAGTCTTCTTGCCTTCTTCAACCACTTCCTTCAGTGTTGGGAACCTTGAACCTTCTATCACCATCATCCTTACTGTAAAAGTTTGAATATTTAGAGTTTTTCTTGTCCCTATTAATGGATATCCTTAAAAAAAAAAAAAAAAATTAATGTTTTCAATTTTTTCATTTATTTATTTATTTAAAATATTTATTTATTTAATTTTTTAAAACTATTTAATTATTTAATTATTTAATTAATTTTTTAAATTACTTATGTATTTAATTTTTTTAAAACTATTTATTTTTTATTTTTTAAAACTATTTATTTATTTAATGAATCATATCTTTTATTTAATTTTTTAATTTTATTAAAGTTTATAAAGTTTTAAGTTAAAAGGTAAAAAAAAAGAGTATAAAATAATATAACTAGGGGCATTTTAGGTATTTTTAATGTCAAATTTAATTCTTGGGGGTATTTTTGTATAATAACAAAAAATTTCCAACTAAGTGTAACTTGTCCAAATCTCAACGGGCTGAGTACAATTTGCCCTTTGTTACCTGTTAAATTTGAGTATTTTAGATGAATTTTTTATATTATAAAATAAGAATAAAAAAAAAATGGGTTGAAAGGCGAAAGGTGTACATGTGGCAGGAGCTGCTGATAGATGGCAAAGGAAAAAAAAAAAAAAAAAAGGGCAACTAGCTGCGTGTCACGTGCATGTGTGAGATGTGGTGTGTGCATGTAAAGCAAGAGGTGGGATATTATTATATTAATATAAAAAGGAAAAGATATATATATAGAGAGAGAGAGAGAGAGAAGTGGGGGGATTCGGTTCCAACACAAAAACAGAAAAAGAATGAAAATTAAGAAAAGAGAGAGGCAGAGATATTTAACGTGGGTGAACCGGAAAAGAAGAAGAAAAAGAAAAGAGAGGAAGGAAGAGAGGGAGAAGAATTTTAACGGTGGATCCAGAAAGTGATGAATCCAGATGAAATCTAGTTCCAGACCGGATTTGGGTATAGAAGTTCTGTGAATGGACAGTTTTATTTATTTATAATTAAGTTAATTATTTCAGAATTATATGGTAGATTAAGTTATTTAGAGAATTAATAGAAATAAATATTTATTCATTTATTTAGAAAACAGATTTACATATGATATATGTTTTTAAGAAATATGTAGATTTCTAGAATCCAGAAATAGATTAAGAATTAAGATTTAGAAAGAAGAATAGTTCACGTATGTTTGGACAGATTTCTAGTTAGATTTTTAGATTTCCAGATAGATTCCTAGATTCCTAAATTTCTAGAATGTCAGATTTTATGTCAGATTTACAAGAATTTTAGAAAGTTTTCCAGATTTTCGGATTCAAGTGTGGTATGAGATTTTCAGAAAAGAAAATAAAAGTATTTAGAAAGAATTATATATGTATATTCAGAAAGCTAAAAGAATTTTTAAATACTAATCAGATTTTAAGATATCAGATAAGTACCTTCCCAGCAGTATTAGATTTCAGATTATTAGACTTTGGGGCTGCTCTGCGTGTATGTGAGATTACTTTGCACGTTCGATCAGATATCAACGTGTATGTGAGATTATATGAGATTACTCAGCACGTCTAATCAGATATCAACGTGTATATGAGATAATTGCTCTGCATGGGTGATCAGATATCACCGTGTATGTGAGATGTTTTTTCCCCTACTCTGCGTGTGCATTGAGATGATTTGCCACGTACATAAGATATTCCTCTGGGTACTAGTTTGATAAAGAGTTTTTAGATTATATATATTACTGATTATGATCAGTAGATAAAATATTTCATATTATTAGATAGAATTTAAACTATACCTCTAATATTTTTCTAATATCCAAAAACTATTCTAATAGTATATTTAGGATCACATATATTCTCTACATGATTAAGATAAAATTATTAACATTGTAATTTATAAAAAGGAAATTATCATTTCCCCCCTGAGGTTTAACATATTAGATAAACAGGTCTCTCTTGTTTCAATAATGGTCAGTCTCCCCCCTGAAACCCAAAATAATAGTGTATTTGCCCCTTCTGTTACCTTTTCAGTTTGAAAATAGCTTTGACTGTTTAAAACCAAGGGCATCATGGTAATTTTGTATTTAATCAAATAAAAAATATATAAAAATAATAAAACTAATTAAATAAAACTTAATATATATATATAACTAATTAAAACAATCTAAACTTAAACATCCAAATCCATTTTCATCAATGTTCATCTTCCCATCATCTTCTCATTTGCAAAATAAAATTGAATTTTTTTTTTATGGCGTGCTGATCTCCACACAAAACCCAAAGTCCCAAATCAATATTAAAAAAAAATAATAATAAAAAAATAATAATAATAAAAAACTATAAAGATATGAAGATCTCACCTGATCCACCATTTTCCTTCATTTTTCTACTTTTGCAGTTTGTTTCTCTTTTGCTATTGAACAACAACACAAGTTTCTTCTTCTCCATTTATTTTTTAGATCCTCATAGTAATTAAGTAAAATTTAACAACTTCATGCGAAATTTCATCTCTCCTCCATTTAAGATGAGATTTAAAGGTGAATGAATTCCCTTTTTCAAAAAAAAAAAAAAAACAAACAAACAAGAAGATTTTTTCTTGTAAAAAAAAAAAAAAAAGAGAGATTTTTTTTTTCTCAAAGAGAAACAAAAGAATTTATTGATTGAACAGATGGGTTCTGAGTTTACATATCATTTAAACATGACAACATTGATTTTATGGATCCCAATATCAGATATGGGCTCGATTGGCCGCTCATCTTCATCTCCTTCAAAAGCAAAATCTGAAGGCTCTCTACTGAATTCATCAGTAGCGACGACGGTGGTGATGCATCCAACGAAGCCGTAAACTTCAGTTGTTTTGGAACCAAACCCAGTAGAAGCTTTCACGATGTCTTTGATAGCATCGACACGCTTCACGTCGACGAGGATGTTGAGGAAGTTGGCCGTGTGCAGCAGCAACGCTGACAACTTGTAGATGTCATCGAGGACCTCTCTTCTTCTCGGCGTTGATGATAGGGTTTGCGAATAAATTGAACACCTGCTTGTCTAGTGTGATTCGCGACGGCGATTGAATGGGTGGAGATGATGGTGGGGAAGATGATTGAATGTTTGAGAGAGATTAGATTGAGATCGAGAGAGAGATTGATTTATGGAAATCAAAGAAAAAAGAGAGAGATCTGGATGGTGAGAGAGAGAATAAGATTAATTTTAATATTTATTTATTTATTATTATTTAATTAGTTTTATTAGTTTTTTAATATATTTTATTTAATTAAATACAAAATTACCATGATGCCCTTGGTTTTAAACGGTCAAAGCTATTTTCAAACTGAAAATGTAACATAAGGGGCAAATACACTATTATTTTGGGTTTCAGGGGGGAGACTGGCCATTATTGAAACAAGAGGGACATGTTTATCTAATATGTTAAACCTCAGGGGAGAAAAATGATAATTTCCCTTTATAAAAGGATTAGAAAATTCAAATAAGAAATAAGGGTAAAAACATAAAAATTCTAAAACTTAGGGGAAAATTTTATAAAATTGAAAAACTTCAGGAGGGGTAGTGGCCCCCCCTCGTCACTGTGTAGCTCCATCCCTAGGTATCGGTGCTTTTGTCATGAATGATAAAGGAGAGGTATCGTTGTTTAAACTTAAGGGTCCTATCCAGAGCATTTGTTTACGTATTTATTCTACATTTGATATTTGAATATGCATTTTTTTGTTGGTTACAAAGAAGACTTGTCTAAGTTGAATTATTTACAATTTTGGTAGGTTCTGGTAGTTCATGAGAGGAATGGAAGATTCAAGGGCACTAATGTATGGAAGCTTCCTACCGGGACTGTTAATGAGGTGAGTTGGTTAGGAATACATTTTTGTATCGCATCCTTCGTTTTCAGGAACTTTCCGGTTAACTGAAATTTCACCATTCTTAGGGTGAGGATATTTTTACGGCCACAATCAGAGAAGTTAAAGAAGAGACAAGAGTAAGTGATCACAGGACCCGCCCCGACTCTTATCTTGAGTACGGGGGAAATCGATCATGTGAAGTTCTTATCTTTCCATCTGAAATCTGAATCTTAAAATAATAATTATAATAATTTAGATAAAATCATATAAATCTGAAGGTGGTTTTTCAAAACTTTTCCACCTTTTCAAAACTTTTCAAAATCTTATCTTTTTTTCTTTCGCTAGTGGGCTTGAGTTTGAGATTTGCAACTCAAACGCCTACGTACCCTATACTCAATAAGGATCGAAGCCCTCGTAGTTCATTTAAATTTATATTAGCCAACAAAAATACAATTTGAAAATTATTAGCTATAGAAAGCTTTTCTCAATTTCTTTCTGAATTCTGTATTTCTTAGGCTAAACCTAGTCTGTATTATTTTTAAAGTAACGCTAGATATCCCCAACTAGTTGTGTGTCGATTGACAAATGGATATGTATATATTAATTATGATTTATTTCACCCGTCATATTTATATGAATTAAATTGTTTAAGTTACAAGTTGAGATATGAGTTGAAATATCTAACATTTTCTTATTTCATTATGTTATCATCATATTCAAGGATCATTTTAAATAGATAAGATAATGTTGGTTTAGTGGTATATCCCTCACATTTACGCTATGAGGTCATGGATTCGAGTCATCCGTCTCTTCCAAAAAAAACACAAATTAAGATAATTTATTTCAATAAAAAATTATTATTTATTTTAAACAATTAATTAAAAATTAATGTTTTAAAGTATAAACAACAATATTTTTTATTTAATGTTTTGTTTAACACAACTTCTAAGATATATGTCGATCTAACCCATTATTTCACAGTGCTCCCCTAGAACATAATCTTGACTTCGTCCCTGCCGATACCACACAATGAGAAGCATTCGCGGAGAGCATATCAGAAGTTTCAGGTGTAAAATTAAGATTGCAAGTGATAGAGAAAAAGAGAGGAAAATGAGAGGAAACAAACAAACTATTTTCTGGAAACTTTTCTTATTAAATAAACACAATTACAAGATCCCTTTACATATAAATACATTGAGTGATATTCAAAAAATAAAAAAAATAAAAAAATTGAGTGATCCTAGCCATTGACTGCTGACTGACTAAAATAATCTCAGCCTTTAAATCCTAATTAATTCTCTGATAACTTAGCTGATGATCAGCTGTGATACCAATTCCTCAATTGGTTGAACAGAGGCATAACAGAATTCCACCATGTCGGCTTTTGCATAGCTAGAGTTAGTTAGAGAAGCTGAAGTCATCACGAACCATGATCATCTTGGTGGGGATCATGCTCATCTTGGTGATCATGGTGATCATAGTTCACCTCTTGATCATCTTGGTGAAGGAATAACAGAACCTTTTTCACCTTTTGATCATCTTGGTGATCATGATCACGAACCATGTCCACTTGATCTAATAGTCCAACATCAGGAATCCATTTTACGAGCATCAGGTAATCTGATTCGGCATGGCGGTACCGAAATCCTTCCTGTAAAAATTTAACAGAACAAATTTAAGAAAGCTTTAGGAAAACACAACAACAAAATTCAAGTGACGTAGGTTAATTTCCATGTAAATTAATTAATTTATTCTTACCTTAACTGCTGGTTCAACAAGATTAGAAAATTCAATAGGCAATTTGATCCAAACACCTCTCTTCCCCTGCTGTCTCCAATGCGATAACGATGTTCCAAGCATCGAAGCAAACAGTTTTGAATCCATGGGCTCTTTTATCTCTACTGTAATTTCTCCATGTAAATCCTCAACTGAACTCAGCAATTCGATATTTTGAACTTCATTTTCAGGTTTCTCGATTGAAGTTGGCATGTTTTTGATCAAAAATGGAACTCTGTTTTTCAGAGGTTGTCCTGGAAAAAAATAAAAATAAAATAATATTAAAATGTGAGCTTGGAGCTCTGTAATGAAAACGAAACCATAACCAATCCATCAAATTATATACCTTTTGAAAACAATGAGACGGGTGTTGGAACACGAATCCTGTCAGGAATAAAAGAAGATACAAAGCTGTAGTATAGAGGAATGGTACTCTGTTTGGTCTGAAAACTTTACGCAAGAAGATTGAAATCCAGATTTCGAAAAACAGAGTCTCTCGATTCTCTTTATATCGAACAAAAACTCTCAAATTAAATTTACTTCCTGGAAACTTACAGGGATGTATGAACATCGACCTGGTCTGGTCTGCTTCGTTGAACAAGTCATTACTCTGTTTTTTCAGCAACACGCATTCACACACCAAAGTTTACTTGACCCAGTAATCAAAATTGAATCCAAACTCGGATCAGGAATTGACCCACCAAATTTAACAAGAATTAGAAACACTGTAAATTGATTTGAATCCGAAAAGCGAGCGAGCTTCCTCGAATCTCTTTTGTTGTTGAAGAATTAGATTGTTTTATTATTATTATTGTTATAAAAATTATTTATTTATTTATTTATGGACAATTACCAAATAGGTCTTTGACTTTTCCATTTTTGACCAAATTAGTCCTTGACCTTTTAAACAGTCAAAGGGATTATCTTTTTCACAAGTGACAAATTGATCCTTGACCTTTTAAAAGTGACCAAGTTAGTCCCTTTGTCCGTTAATTCAAACGGTAGACTTTAACTGAAATATTAAAAATACCTTAATGCCCTTAAGTTATATTATCTTTATAAAACATTAAAATTATAACATAATACTTTTATTTTGCTGCAATGGGGAGGGATTTTTAGATGAGAAGCCTTCCCTTCTTTTTTTTTTTTTAGAAAAAAAAAAACATTTATTATTATTATTATTATTATAGCAACCTCTTAGGCTTATTAGTTATTACATCTTTATAATAAAAACGTTTTAAATTTTAAAAAGATAAAGATCAAAATCCATTAAACATTGTTTTTTAATTTCCAGAATTTCTTTTCAAAAGTTTCAGAATTTATATTAAAATAATTTGTAGAAATTAAATTTATAAAAAAATATATATTTTCAAGAAGAAAAACAAAATTATATAGAAAAAGAAATATTAAAAAAAAAAACAGAAAAAAAAAATTCTGATGAAGAGAATATGAGAAGGGAAAAGTCTCCACTGTCCATCGAATCTCCATCTGGCCGTGGAGATCTAGGCGACAATCTCAGAATCCTCAGATCCCCATCACACCCTTAAATTAGTCAAGCTACTGCAATAACCAAAAGTCCAAAACCCATGCAATCAAACAAATCTTTTTCAAGTGTTCAAAATTGATTTTAGAGAGAGCAATATAAGGTTCTAGAGAGAAATTTGTTATCCTTATCCAAGTCCACTCATCGGATAAAGAAGAAACAAAAATTCAAAGATGAGAAAAAAAGAAAGAAAGAGAAAGAAGAAAGGAGTAGAAGAGAGAGAAAGGAGAGAGTTATGTTTGGAGTTCTAGAGACTCTGTCCAGATTTCTTCTGGGGACATTTCGGAGGTTAATTTGTGGTCCGATCATGCTCAAATTTTGTCAGCATGTTCTACTCTTGTAGTTCTTAATTCTGGACGGTGGAGATTTCAATTGGAGTTCCCTGTTGAGAGATATATGGCTCCGATTAGAGCTGGGCAGAAGCTTGGTAAAAACATTGGTCGGAAGATATTGGTACTAGGTTAGTTGTTCTCTTGTCATGGATTTCTTAGATATGTTAGATTGATTGTATGAATCATTTATGAGAATAAGCATGTATAGGATTGATTAATATTCATTTCATAGTTCATGATCCTTAGCATGATTTTAATTAGATTTTCGAATCATTAAAGAGATATTTGGAGATCCCCTGTTTTTACTAGACCAGCCAGATTTCGTAAAACTGTTTTGTGTCGGTTATTCATGTGGGAAAATTATGGGAATTTATATGAAGGTAGATGTATATGTCTAGTATCATTCTGTAAAGTTTCATGATTTTTAGATGTGTAGAAAAATTGTTATAATTTTCGGAATGGAAAAAGGTCGGATCTCATTTTCTGTTGGACAGATTTGGGAAAATCGGGAAAGGAATGAATAATTACACATTCAAATGATCATGGATTAAATTGATAGTTTTACCGTAGTATTTCCTATATGTCTAGATCATCCATGACAAATTTCGTAATAAATGGAGCCATATGATTACCGTTTATAAAAAAAAATATTGTTTATACCGTAAAAACATTGTTTACTGATTTATAAAGTGAATATCCGATTACGGTATTTTAAACTATGATTATTATTCATTAGATGATCTTTTAATTTATATTGTTATATTGTTTTACCAAATGCTTTATCATTTAAGAACATAAATGGGTATGATTTTAAATTTTGTTTTAACCGTTTTATCAATATCTTTCGAAAGGTTTATGAGAAAGGTTTTGAACGCAAAGGTTTTACAAAGGTTATTTATTTTACATGTTATGCATGAATTTATACCGAGTTGACGGCTCACCCCTCGTCACCATCATTTTACAGATTTAGTTCATGGATTTAGAATGGATTGGGTTTGCATTAGTATATGGTTGGATATGTACCGTTAAGGATTTAATTTCATGTATATATGTACCGTAAGGAATCAATTTATGTAATGGTGCAATTACATGTAAAATCTAGAAGTTTAGTGTAATTGATGGTATTGGGTTTGGGTATTGTATTTTGCTGGATATATTATTGATGATTTTAATTGTGAATATTTGTGAATAAAGTTTTTTTTAAAAGTCCTGTTTAACGTAGCAACCCAGTCCGGCTAGTCCCGGATTTGGGGGTGTTACAACTTCACCCATAAAAAAAACTCATATCATGTATTTGGGGTCCCTGGGCATGACGGGTCAGGGGCGAGCGCCCCCTGACCTACCCTAGGGTTGTCCTTGGGTAACGGTAGCAATTGAGGATTCCGTATGGAAAATCCTACAAGAAAGTTACTATATTTTGATATATTTAATTATTGTGGGTCAGGGTGAGTCTCTGGATCTGATGAGATTATGCTCTACAAACAAGATCCGGATTGCAACCTGTCAACTCCCATTTAAGGGGAGGGGTCTCTCCATAGTTTACATTTAATAGGTAAAGGTGAACATTTATCTAGACGATGACAAAATCATAAATACGAAAACAAAAAATTTCAGAAGGGCCAAAATGAAAACTTTTAAAATATAAAGATAATTTTGTACTTTTTTTATAAAACTTTTTATTTTTTTTAGGCTTGGCCACTGTGGGCCCCATCCCTCTACAACCAAGGAGTCCATTTTTGCTCACCCCCTACAAGGGGTAAGCATTAGTCCCCTCCCAAATGGATGACATGTGTTCATGGAGGGATAAATTTGTCTAAACATGATTACCTCCCTGGACATATGTCATCCATTTAGAAGGGGTGTAATGATTACCTCCCTTGAAGGAGGGTGAGCAAAAATGTTCTCGCAATGAGGCAATGCCCGTGGAGATTGTTGCACCAGGGTTACTCAAATTCTGACACCTGCATTGGTACTGCTACTTACGAGAGCATTTTTGTTCACCCACATTAACTAGGGTGAACCATTACCACCCACTTCATGTGTTGACACGTGTCCCAAACTTTGAGTTAACTTTGGATTAACTTTAGACTTTAAGTTAACTTTGGGACACGTGTTAACACCTGGAGTGGGTGGTAATGGTTCACCTTAGTTAGTGTGGGTGAGCAAAAATGCACTCGCTACTTCAACAAAAACTCATCCAACTCAGCCTTCATCAATCATCAGACAAAACATAATGTGTGGGGACCCCTTCAACTAGTAGTAGAGAAAATTCTTTGTCCATAATATGGAGATTTCTCATTTTATTTTTATTTTTAAAAATAACCAAAAAATATATTTCAAAAAAATTATCAAATAATTAAAATCTTCATCTTCTTTGCCCAAGAAAAAATGGTGAAAAATTAAATTAAATTCTTAATTTTCTAACAAGAAAAAAATCATCAAAAATCATCCAATCATCTCCAACAATTACCTTCATCTTCGTCTAATTTCTCATTCTCACTAACTTCATTCAACAAATAACTAACACAACCAAACAATAAAAACACCACAAAAATCTCACAATCATCCAACCATCTTCAACAATTCCACCGGCCATCAAATACAACATCTCAAAATCATCAAACATCACCCAGCTCATAGATCCACATTAAAAAAAAAAATAAAAAAAAAATACCATATCCTCTTCATCTTCATCAAATCCAACAAAAGAAAATTTGTCATTTCTCTATCTGTATCCATCCACGGTAAAACAAACACCACAATCATTAAACACCAACCCTTCTCACTTTCATCAATTTTACAAAAAGAAAAAAAAAAAACACCAGATCTGAAAATCCACCACTAAACAAAATAAAAAACAACTTGATTTACATGAAATCCATCTAAAAATCCCATGAACCAAACCCTCCAAACTCAAAAACAACCAAAACCCTTATACACAAGATCCCGAAAGAAGAAACCTAAAAATCAAAATCGGACCTTGTAAACAACCCATGAAGTACTAAAGCATGTAAACCAATACAAACCAGAAAAAAAAAAACAACAAAATCACAATCCCAAATGCCAAAATCTATACTAGACTACATCTCTCCATTGAAGAAAGAGAGAGAAAGAGGGATTTTGATTGGGTTTGGAGAAATGGATGGTGAGATTGAAGAGTGGATGTCAGTGTTGTGAGATAGAGAGTGATAATGGGCGGGTCGGTGAACAACGTCATTTTTAAGACCAGAGACTTTTTGATCTTTTTTGATTTTTTCTTGACCGGTGGTGAACTCAATGATGGAACCATCGGCTCCATTTGTGAAAATTGTGGGAAAATCAATGATAAAGAAAGCTGACGCTAGGGGAGTGATTCAAATTTTTTTTTTTCCAGATGGCAATTGGAGTGGTTGATCTCTGATGGAGTCTTGAAGATGGTCGAATGATTTTTGATGATTTTAAAATCATGTTCGATGATTTTTTCTTGTTAGAAAGGTAAGAATTATATTTTATTTTTCACCATTTTTCATTGGACAAAGAAGATGAAAATTTTAATTATTTGATAATTTTTTTGAAATATATTTTTTGGTTATTTTTAAAAATGAAAATAAAATGAGAAATCTCCATATCATGGAGAAAGAATTTTTGGGATATTATCATATGAATCCTTATGCTTTTTTCATTATTTGTTTTTTACTCATTTATTCATTTTTTAGTGGATTGGTCCATATGTTTTTAAAAACCGGTTAACCATCACAGAAAATGCTAAATGACATTTTTACCCTTGACATTTCTTAATTTTATTTATAATTATATATTAATTTAATTTTTTTAAAATGAAAGAAATATAAAAATTATTTTCTTAATTTTTTTTGTCATCTAATCATCAATATTTATATCTGGTGGAGATCCAATCTGGCCATCTGGGATCACACCGGATCTTAATTATATATATATATATAAATCAACAACATTCATCTCCCATGTCAACATTACCAAACCCTGGCCACTCAAATCACTGCCGCCCACCACCACCGCCACCGCCCTAATCCGTCACTGAAACCACCCCATAACCTGCCTCTCAAACCCACCACCGACTCAAACCCTCCGCCGACCCACCCAGCTCCGCCGCTGCCGTCCAACCTAGCTTCATGGAACCTAGAAACCTGCCCAACCAAAATCATCCAAACACAGAGTCACCATGTCCAAAATCCAAACCTAACTCCAATCTCGTCCTACAAACCAAACTCACAACCCCAAATCAAAGAAACAAAGCAGGACCCATATCACTATTTTGACCAAAACCCAATAAAAAGAAGATCTAATAGAATGGCAATTTCGAGCAAAAACCCAATGAAAAGAAGAAGATCTGAGACATACCCATATCACAATTTCTAGAAAAAAAAAACCAATAGAATGGCAAAGATCTAACAAAACAAACAACAAAAATCATGGGGCGGTGAGGGTTGGTAGGGTTCGATTTGGTGATGGGAGGGCGGCTGGGGTTTGGCGTTGCAGGTTATGAGGTGGGTTTTATAAAGAACATGAAGTTAGAGGGTGGGTTTTATGAAGAAGATGAAGTTTGGTCTGGAAGACGAAGAGGTGGATTTAGAGAGGCGAGAGAGAGATGGAGCTGGACGGCGGTGGGTCTCGAATCCTTTTTTTTTTTTTTTATAAACATTTTAAGTCGAAAGTTATATATAAAACGGTGGTCCTACTTTTGACTCTTGAGTTGCCAAATTCATAGAAATCATCCAACGAAATCAAATTCTAATTAAATGAGTAATTTTGACTAAATACATGAAGAAAAGCAACAAAACAAAAACAATTTTGGTTTCTTATTTTTATCTGTCAAGTTATTACACTTTTTTTTTTTTTTTTAATATATAGGCTACTCTAAACTCAAACATTCTTCATTACTAGACCACATTGGACGGTGATTAAAATGTGTCCTATGTTAATTTGACTACTTTCCACTTTTCTTTTAAGTACTAGATACTCAATTTGATACACTATCAATCCATTCTTACACCACCGATAATCTAAACAGAATTTCTGATCCAGAAAAGCCTCAGAAATCAGCCACGCAGACAGAATACCATCCATGGAGGAGTAATAAAATGTTCTGCACATGAATCAAGGAGAAGGAGAAGGAGTTACTAAAGACTCAGGATAACCAGTCTCTCTCTCTCTCTCTCAAAATATATCAGAATTGTTTTTTACATTTATCTACTAATTAACTAATGAATTTTCACCATTTTTGTAATTTTTTGGTTTTCAGAAACAAGCCATCTTGAAAGCAATGCCTTTACTTGAAGAAAGCATTGTTGAGCTTTATTGCAGCAACACTTTTCCTGGAGGAGACTGCATAAGGTTTGCAGACATGGGTTGTTCTTCAGGGCCTAATGCTTTGATACCCTCCTGGGAAGCTGCAGAGGCTCTTCACATGGCTGCCAGGAAGCAGAATTGAAAGCCGCCCACGTTGCAGGTGTTCCTCAATGATCTTCCTGGGAATGATTTCAACACCATCTTCAAATCCTTGCCAAGCTTTCATCAGAAATTGAAGAAATTGGGGAAGGATCATCATGATCATGAGTCCATGTCGTGTTTTATAGCAGCAGTACCTGGATCTTTCCATGACAGGCTTTTTCCTCCCAGTTTCCTTCATTTTGTATTCTCATCTTTCAGTCTCCATTGGCTCTCTCAAGTAATCAAACCATCAACTTACAACATATACAAACGAAAATTTTGAACTCCAGACCGTTCGAATGCTTAAATATTATTGATGGGGTTTTGCCTATCAACTTAAACTTTTAGGTTTGATTGTGAGTAACATGATATCAGATCGAGCTTTGTTTTACTAGGGATTCCTGGGTTTGAGTCTCCCTGCATTTGTTTCTGAATTAATTCTGGTTTGAATATGTGTTTGGGTTCGAGCCACGTGGCAAGTCCATTATTCAGGAGTGTGTTACCTTTCCTATCTAGTTAACCTTTTAAATCTGATGGTTGCTAACACAAATCTCTTGTACAACGATAAGAGACCTTATTAGATACGATAGTTAATTTCAAATACTTTTTGTGAAAAGTACTTTTAAATCGCTATAAACTAAATATACCTCACTATAGATACCTGAAGGGCTGGTAAGTGAATCCGAGATTCCATTGAACAAAGAGAATATTTATCCAACAAAGACAAGCCCTCCTAGTGTTCACAAGGCACACTTAGAACAATTTGAGAAAGATTTCACACAATTTCTAAGGTTACAATCATAAGAATTGATACTTGGAGGTCGAATGGTCCTTACAATTAGAGGCAATCAATCAAAGGAAGATTCTACCATGAACTATCGTCCCATATTGATGGAGTTAATTGGGATGGAATTGCAAGCGATGGTCTCTGAGGTACTTCTCTTTCAGTACTCTTCCTGTGTTGTCATATCATATCATCATGTTTAAGTGATAAGTATGTCTTAATTTATAGTTCGATTCATTACAGGGTATGGTTGAAGAATGGAAATTAGACACATTCAACGTACCAATGTATGCACCTTCTCTTGAAGAAATGCAGAATGTGATTGAAAGAGAAGGATCCTACAACATCAACTTGCTTGAAAAATTCGAACTTAGCTGGGAAGTAGGCCCGGTAGACATTAATGGTGACAATATCTTAGATGCAAGAGTGAGGCAAGCACTGAAGCTTATAAGATCTGTTTCAGAGCCTATTCTGGCCAGTCATTTTGGAAACTCCATTATGGATGATTTATTCAAGAGATTTTCTATCAGGCTGAAGGATTGCATGGAAGAGGGTGTTGGAATCCTCACAAATCTGCTCTTTTCCCTGACCAAAAAATGAACTTGAACTCTCCGTGTGCTCTCTTGTTGTGCTTTTGGATTTCTAGTTTCTACTGTGTAAGATTCAATCTAATCTACGAATTAATGCCTTGAAAATTATGTATTCGATCTTTAGAATCCTGAAGAAGCAAAAACCAAGATTGAGTTCTTATAGCAATCGACTCCATATACATGACAATCAACCGTGCAACACTAGTCAGGTATGGGATCCCGTACCTGATAAAATTTAATCAAACATGAACGATTACATGTATTGTAAATAAACCCCACAATATCAGACACTGCAAACTGATTACTAACAACATGATGACCATCATTAAAATGACTAATCTTCAAATGCCATCCAAGGCAGCAGTGAATGTCATCAAGCCTGTCATTACTAGGAGAATTCCCACCATATACCAATAGCCCTTGTTTGCCATCCCTACAGCCACCAGCAAAAGCCCACCATCCGCGAGGCCCAGGATGGTTATCCAAGCCTGGCCCATCATCCCACTGTGTCCACACCAAAGACTCTGTGTCTAACGAGTAAACGTCGCCAGTAAATTTTCCAGCCACTAAATGGCCCAAGTCACTAGGGTCTACTTCTCCACCGTATACGATTATGTATTTTCCAATCCTAAACGTAGGAAATACACTCCTTGCCATTGGTTTTTCCCCATTTGTCTCTACTTGGGCCTATTGTCCATGGACCGGATCAAAGCAATGTACGTCGTCCATTTCCACACCAGTGAAACCATACACGACCCAAATCTTCCCTTGGGCCACAACCAACCCAGGCCCACCTCTACCTCGGCAACTGTCTCCTGCTGTTGGATATTCAATCCACTTCTGATCAACAACATCAAAGGCCCATAGATCATTAAGCCTGCCTGTGACACCACACCCTCCAAAGATGTACACGCGTCGTTCATCCGCAGCCGTAGAGTGGTAGCTACAGTGCGGGGGCCCAGTGTTGTCGCCATAGGTACTAGACAGTAGGTTCCACTTGTTTGTACACGTGTCAAACGAGTATAATTCATTGAGCTCCTTGTGTGTACCATCCCTACCACCAAACACATATATGGTGTTCCCAACAGCAGCCATTGTGACACCAACACGAGGGGGAGGTACATTGCCGGTGGCGTCGGCCACGGACCATGTTAGGGTTCCAAGGTCGAAGACATGGAGCTTGTTGTCGACTGGGACACGTGGCGCAAACTCGCTGCCAAAGACATAGACCTTGTGTCCTACTAGGGCAATGGCATGTGAGCTTCTTGCTCCAGGACCGGATCCTTTTTGATCAAGCAGAAATGAAACAAAATCACCAAATGCTAACATTAAATTATAACACAAAATATACAGTACATACATAAAATATAAAGTCAGTTGACTAGGTCTGATCGATCGGGAGCTTCTCTAGTGCGGACGTCTGACTGGAAAAGTTACAAATTCATTGTAGTGAATTTTTTTTTTAATTTTTTTTTACCGATTGTCCACACCAGAGAATTTTCAGTGGTTTATGATCTGGTCTGGTCTAATATTATAAATAATCAATTTCTACATATGCAGAAAAACTAAACTTGGAAATTTTATCAGGAAATTAAATAGAACTAGAAATGGTCAAATCACTAGCATTTCCTACCAAAAAAGAAGAAATAAATTACTTAAAACCATGAAAAGTCCATCTAAAAACAACGTGCTTGCAAGGAAAAATAAGAGAAAAATGAATTCTATAATCTGAAAATTACTCAATATCTAAAATTAGAAAAGTCTTTAATTAAATACTTGTGGTTTCCATGAAATTTAATTTACTAGAATTCCAACTCAAGAACAATAAAATCATCACCTACTCCATAGACCCTTATGTAACAGCTGAATCAAAATCAAGACTTGACCCAGAAATTAACAAAGAAGATAGAGAAAAATAAACAAAATTGGAGAAGCAAACGGCAAACCTTGATCCATTTGCCTTGCAGAGAAGCCATCACTGAAAAATAAAGATTGTGAAATTTTTTTTTCTTTCTTTCTTTCCTGTGGGTTCTCAGTACTTGTATTTGATCGTATCAGAACAAAACACAACAGAAGTCATCTGGGTAACTAACTAACTAACTACATATATGCCCTCAAGTTGGAATAAAATTACCAAAATGACTCTGTTTTCTATATGTATATGATATTCATAGAAAGCAAACTCCAGTTTGTAAAATTTGCCACTTACAAGGGCAATTTTGCAGTGTTGTCAAATTGTTTGATTAAGGAAATATTAAATTAAGGGATTATCTTGAAACTTGAAAGGCATGCAATGTACCTTGCTGAAAGCTGACATGAGCTTTTTATTGGAAGCTAATGCTAAACGGTTATTGATTCATCAAAAAAAATAATATATATATATATATTATTCTTTTCTGAATATCACATTAACATCGATCGGGTCAGAAATCTATCTAGATCAAGAGTCTATTTTTGTTCACTTCCCTTCAAGGGGGTAAGCATTACCCCTTCTCCGATACATGACATGTGTTTAGGGAGTATTTTTGTTTAAATACAAGACATTTTTTAGACAAAAATACCCCTTTCTTGACACATGTCAGATGTTGGGGATGAGAGTAATACTCATTCCTCTTCAAAGGGGGTGAGCAATAGTAATCTCTTAGATCAAGTACTACTATGACTCGGATAGTTACTTCTATTTGTTTTTTATTTATTTATTTTTAAACGAGGTGTGACTCGAAAAGTCCAAACACCCATTATGAATAAAAGCGGAGAGAGAGTTGCACAATTACTTAATAACTACGTTGTTTTATCTGCCCTATCAATTTAAAATATTAAAAATACATGCCCTCCACTAATCATAACCTGTCCTAGTTGTGCATTTATATAACTTATATCAGATTGGTGGTATCTGACTCAGAGCATGCTATCTCATTAAAATATTGTAGTAAAGGATTTAGATCAATTTCTCATTAAATTTATTTGAGTTTTGAAGAGTCTCTTCCAACAGCATATACATATATCATTATTAATTATGTATGTTAATAATGATATATTAACAGCTCATTGTGTGATATATATCTTTTTTTATTTTATTTTAAACGTGTGATATATATCTGTGTTTAAAAATGATATATATATAATTTCTCTATTGTCAGTTCGAACTGATATAAAATATATCAGTTTCTTACATGTGGGCTATTGAAATAATGGAATTTATTGAATCTTGATGTGATTTTTGTATGGATGATAAAAAGAATGAAATGCATTTGTGGAAAAAAATTGAAAAAATTTCGGGTATAAGAACTAATTTATTCCGACTTCTTTGAAGATAAAATATTTTAAAATAGGTAAATATCAGAAAAAATAGTTCTTGGATCTAAATTTTTTTTAAATTTTTACCAAATGTTTATTTTAATTTTTTCAGGATACATAAAAAAAATCTCATCGAAAAACATCCAATTGCATATAATTTCATCAAAGGTGCTCATTATAGAAGTATGAATCGAATCCACAACTTCTTGGATCTAGGTGTGAAAGGCTTACCACCGAGCCACACCCATCTTGTCTAAAAAAAAGTTAAGAATATTGATCCAATGATTTATTTTTTATTTTTTAAGACTATTACAATATTTGGGGATTGGGAGAGAGGCATGACTCGAACTTTTATCCTCATGGATGCACTATTTAATGTTTGATTTCATAGGAATGTTAATTATATATACTTGATATTACAAGTTTAACGTTCAACCACCACACAAACTGAACATGATACCGGTCTCATTCGGTGTTGGAGTTTATTGTGATACTTAAAAAAATATTGATAGGAAAAAAAAAAAATTACTCAAAAGTTTTGCAAGCATACAATGCAACAAAGTTTTGGTCATGGTAATTCTTCTACTGCAGATTATTAATGCTCAGCAGATGGTTCAAAGTCCCTGTTGTTGAAGTACATGTAGATTCTTTCACCAAAGGATGTGGTCAAAGACATTGTCGAAAATCCGGTGTAGTCCTTCTCTGACTTTGTTAAGCATATTCTGGCCATATTTTTAAAAATTTCATTTTCCTGATTGAAAGGTTGGGCAGCATAATCCTCGGCTCTCATCCACTGTAAAAATAAATAAGTTAAAAACAATAAAAATTCATGTCTGAAAATTGATATAGAAGTTATTGAGATAATGGATCTACTACTACAATTGACTACAAGAAATTAAGTACCTGAGCAGCCTCAATTTCAGAATCCTGTTTCTGGATTTCGAAAGAGCGTGGTCGTAGCATGCACACAAAGAATAAATCTGATTTCGTGAAGAATGACTTGTGGCTTTGCCTGGAAGTAACCAAAGAAGGAATAGAATACCTTCAGAAACGGTAAAACCCTATTGAAAATCTAAGAATATGATAGTCTAACACTCTTTCTATATATAACAACTTCTATGAGAAGTGTACGGTCACAAAAAATTAAATCATTACACTATTCGTAACTACAAAAATTTTGTACCTGAAGGATAAAACTTCGACAAATTCTGTATCAATCTGAAGGAAAAACAAAGATGTATGGTTTTAGAATTACGGTGTCATTGTAAAACCTAAAAAATAAACACAATTCGAATATTGATTATCCGATTGCATCTATAAATTGCACACTTACTCCTGTCTCTTCTTTAACTTCTCTGATTGCGGCTGTACAAATATCCTCACCCTGAGAATGGAGAAATTTCAATTAACCGGAAATTCCTGAAAATGAAGGATGCAGTATAAAAATGTATTCCTGACCAACCCACCTCATCAACGGTCCCGGTAGGAAGCTTCCATACATTAGTACCCTTGAATCTTCCATTCCTCTCCTGAACTACCAGAACCTAACAAAATTGTAAACAATTCAACTTAGACGAGTCTTCTTTGCAATCAACAAAATAAATGCATATTCAAATATCAAATGTAGAATAAATACGTAAACAAATACCCCGGAAACGGATAGTAATACTCTATTAGGTAAAACCATCGGACCCATAAGTTTAAACAACGATACCTCTCCTTTATCGTTCATGACAAAAGCACCGATACCCACACGATGAGAAGCATTCGCGGGGAGCATATCAGAAGTTTTAGGAATCCATTTTACGAGCATCAGGTAATCTGATTCAGCATGGTGGTACCGAAATCCTTTCTGTAAAAATTTAACAGAACAAATTTAAGAAAACACAACAACAAAATTCAAGTGACGTAGGTTAATTTCCATGTAAATTAATTAATTTATTCTTACCTTAACTGCTGGTTCAACAAGATTAGAAGATTTAATAGGCAATTTGATCCAAACCCCTCTCTTCCCCTGCTGTTTCCAATGCGATAACGATGTTCCAAGCTTCGAAGCGAACAGTTTTGAATCCATGGGCTCTTTTATCTCTACTTTAACTCCTCCATGTAAATCCTCAACCGAACTCAGCAATTCGATATTTTGAACTTCATTTAAAGGTTTCTCGATTGAAGTTGGCATGTTTTTGATCAAAAATGGAACTCTGTTTTTCAGAGGTTGTCCTGGAAGAAAAAAAAAACATAATATTAAAAATGTGAGCTTGGAGCTCTATAATGAAAACGAAACCATAACCGATCCATCACATTATATACCTTTTGAAAACAATGAGACGGGTGTTGGAACACAAATCCTGTTAGGAATAAAAGAAGATACAAAGCTGTAGTAGAGGAATGGTACTCTGTTAGGTCTGAAAACTCTACGCATGAAGATCGAAATCCAGATTTCGAAAAACAGAGTCTCTCGATTCTCTTTATATCTAAACTCTCAAATTAAATTTCTTTTCAATTCCTTCCTGGAAACTTACGAACGTCGACCTTGAAGAAGTCATTATTCTGTTTTTTTAAGCAACGTTTACACACCAAAGTTTACTTGACCCAATAATGAAAATTGAATTGACCCACCAAATTTACCAAGAATTAGAAAAACTGCAAATTGATTTGAATCCAAATAGGGGAGCGAGCTTCCTCGGTTCTTCTGTTGTTGCGATGTGACTTGTTTACAGTGGTTGGACTTTGCGGCTCTTCTGTTGTTGAAGATTAGATTGTTTTATTATTATTATTGTTATTATTTTTATATAAAGTTGGTTTTTTTATTTATTAAAAGTTAAGTATTTATTATTCTCGATCTGACGGTCTCTAATTTTATATTGTCTCGAAATTATTAAACTATTTTATTTTATTTTTTGGTCTTAATAGGAAAGATATAGGAAAGTATGAAACCCTAAATAATTGGGTTTTGTATGAAAATAAAACGAAATGGGCCCAGTGTTAATTTTTTTTGGGGGTAATGTTTGAGCTTTTCTATTTAAAGCCAAAAATCGGGCCCTTTTTAGTTTTTGGGCCTTTTTTTTTTTTTTTTTTTTTTACAACTTAACCCATAAAAAAATTCAGATAATGTATTTGGGGCCCCTGGGCATGACGGGTCCAGGGCGGGCACCCCCTCACCCTACCCCAAGCTGTTCTTGGGTAACGGTAACAATCGAGGATTCCATATGGAAAACCCTACACAGGAAAGTTACTATATTTTGATATATTTAATTATTATGGGTCAAGGTGGGTCTCTGGATCTGATGAGATTATGCTCTACAAACAAGGTCCGGATTGTAACCCATCAACTCACTTCTAAGGGGAGGGGTCTCTCCATAGTTTACATTTAACGGGTCATGCAGGTGAACATATATTTACAAATGTCAGGATTTGAACCGTTTCCAAATAATGCAAGAAAGTGGTATTTTCCCATAGAATTTTAAGTAGATGCATCATGTTCTATAATTATATAAAATTATAAATCTTATATGAAAGTAAAATCTTTTGATTATATTTTTATTTAAAGTTTGTGGAAATTACAATTAACTTTATTTATTTTTTATTGAAACACTTAAAGATTATTATAACTTTTATGTATTTTTTTTTATTTTATAAATTTGTATAATGTTTAGATATTGCAACAAGCTTTCCTAGAGACAATGAGGCAACTTCCCAGTTATTCAAAAACATTATAATTTTGGATTTGTTGCAACACATGTCTTTCCACCACCTCAATTCTTTCTTATCTCTTGGACACACATGTCACGATGCATGTGTTATTTTGCTTTTCACGTGTCAATTTAAGATGGGTAATTGCAATAAACACCCCTCATCATATTGCCTATATATATGGCTTGTGTTTGTAAAGGTTTTTTGGTTGTTGAAAAATCTGAAAAGCTATCATTCAATATAAAGGCAATTTTCTTCTCTTCATCTCGTTCATCTCTTCTTCTTTCTTCTTATATTTTATTCTTTTGTTTTGTTAATTAATTATTGTGTTCTTCTCTCTTCTTCTTTCTTCTTGCATTTTATTCTTTTGTTTTGTTATTTAATTATTGTTATCTATTGTTGTTTTCAATTTTATTACAACAGGATTCAATTTTCCAAAATTTGGAAAAATATTAACTATTATATAACCAAGAAATCTCAGACTTCAAGCAAAAATCTCAAATACGTGGTTTTAAATAATTTGACAAATGAAGAAGATAATCTTCAATGACACGTTTGGTTGATTATTCATACTCCATGATAAGAATCAATGAATAAAATGTGTGCACTGTGATGCATTAAACATTTTACTGTAAAAAATAATATAGGTTTTATTATAATTATGAACAAACTTGTTACATATTTGAGTCTTGAATATGAGATTATTGTTAAAAATGTTTGTATTAATATGATATCTTAATCGTTACGTATCTCTCAATCTGAAATTATACATAACAAATATTGAAGTTGTCCAAAAATATAAAATATTTACCATCCCTCAATATGGTTTGGTGGTAAAAAACACTCATTCATCTAGACGGTGACGGAATCAGAAATACGAAAACAAATACTTTCAGAACGGTCAAAATGAAAAACATTTTAAACATTTTATAAAACTTTTAATTTTTTTTAGGCCTGGTCACTGTGGGCCCCTTCCCTCTGCAACCAGGCAATGTCCGAGACACGGTATCATCGGATGAGTGGATGGTATTATATATAAATAAAATATTTCAATTTTGCAGATACGAAGAAAAAAAAAAATCAAAATAATACTGTCAAGAAGTAGCAGGTTAATGATGATATATTATTTCTAAAATAAAAAATAAATATACATAAACAAAAGGGTAAGTTACATAAAATTACCCTGATTATATTCATAATTACATAGAAACCGGTAAAAAATCATACTAACACTCACTAGCCCTTAACTCGTTGACTAACCGTTGACCATCAATAGACATTAATTGGTTAAGGGCAATTTTATATTTTCTAGTATTATTAAACAAATGAAAAAAAAAAAAAAAGTTGCCCAATCAAATATTGCCACATCGACCCTAAAAACTTTTATTAATGAAATAATATATATCAATTAATTTTAGTTTTTTTTTTTTTAAAAAGACTAATTGGCATTAATTCCCCATCAACTCTTCCCCCCCCCCCCCCCCCCCCAAACAAAAAAAAAAAAAATTTCAACACTTGCAACTTTGAAACTACAAGAAAAATGTGTACATAATTATTTTAATTTAACAATTAATAAAGTCAAATAATATGGCCCAAAATTTCTACCAAATTTTTTGAAGTTTTTTTCTCTTTGTAAAATATTTCTTTGGAACTATTAGAAGACTGGAAGTTTGAAAGTACACTTGCAACTTTGAAACTACAAGAAAAAATGTATAAATAATTATTTTAATTTAACAATTAATAAAGTCAAATAATATGGCTCACATATAATTGTTTTTTCCAATAACAGACCCGAACAATAAATAACCTAGAAAACAAATTGAATTCTAGGTTATCAAGCAAAAAATTGAATTCAAAGCAAAAAATAAAATAAAATAAATTGTGCTTTTATTTTAATAAAATCAAAGATCAAACCTGTTATATATATATATATATATATTCTCTTGAGTCTTGACAAATAAATTTGTAAATGGTAATCCTCTGATCCTATTTTTTTTTTCTTTTTCATTATTTATTTCTCTTTTTATTTTCTATTGTGTAATTGAATAAAATATAAGTTTAGCTCAGCTGATAGATAGACGAGTTTGGGGTTTGGGCAAATGACTCTCAAGTCAGCAGCTCAAATCCTACTAATAGTAAAAAAACTTTAAAAAAAAAATACCTGATCTTGATAGGTGGATGGATAGATACCATAAAAAAATAATAAATAAAAAATTAAAAAAAAAACTAATGTTTAGCATTTGTTTAATCTATTGGCATTTAACAAATTATATAATAGAAATGTTTGTTATTAGAAAGTTGCGGGCCATGAAAGCTTGAGAATGTGATATGTAAAATTTAAAGTGAAGAGCAGAAAAATGTAATCTTTACTCTTATTAAGCCAATAATCACGTATTATCACATAATTGCTTGAAACTGTTATGAGTACGTGTTAATGAATTATTTTTTATATGATGCATAAAAGTTGGATTTATTATGTAATTCAATCTGAATTTCAGTACTAATTAGGTATTATATTGTAGAAACTTTTAAATTAATTATAGGTTCATTGTTTAAAAAAATTGTAATAATTTTACTCATTAAACTCTATTTGGAAACAGTGATAGAGAACTATTAAAAAAATTTAGTCAATTTTTTTGTTTAGCCTGGGTATGACCCTTATAAATTTGTGATGTTTCATTTTCGATTAAATGCACGCAATTTAAATAGTTCAAAAAATTTACCATTTTAATATTATTTAATGATGCCCCCCTAAATGAAATTCCTGGCTCCGTCCCTGATGCCCCTTATATATATATTTTTTTGCCACTTAATCCTCTGAACTCTCGTTTTTTTGGCAAACACTTGGGTTTTCTGCCCCCCTATGAGGGAGCAAATTCCATTACCTATTACCAATTTACGAGAGTTCAGAGGGTTTAATGGTGAAAAAAATATATAAGGAGTAAGATGCAAATTCCGGAATAGTTCAGGGGATATCAATACCAATTAGCCTAACTTCTCATTAAATTTTTCCACGGATTGCTAGTTGCAGCACCTATTTGCCACAATTATTTACCATGGATATACCCGGTAATTAGAAAATAAAATAAAAAACCCTGGTAACTTCACTTTACTTTTATTTTGACTATTTCACTTTTAAGGAAAAAAAAAAAAAAACTAAATTGTCTCAACTCGTACGCCTCCTTCACCGACCGCCGTCTTCACCACTGCCTTTGCTGACCGCCGCCTTCGCTGCTGCCTTCTCTGACCGATGCCTTCGTCACCTACGCCTTTCCGCCCCTCACTATTCTTCGCCGTCATCGGTTAGTTGCCTCTCGTTTCCATTCTCTGATTTGTCCAACGTAGTTAGTTTAATCTTCACTATTTCTTCATTTTATTTTTAATTCAGTGGTTAGATTGGAGGCTTCTGTTTGTTAAAGAGCCATGGCTTGGCTACTTCTTTGCTTTTAATTATTTTTTATCAACTTTGTAATCAGGTTAGATTCGCCTCAACTTGGATCCAATTTCATGTGAGCTTCATAATGTGAAAAAATATATATAATTTTTCTACTTCCATTTTGTCTACATCATATCAGATCAGTTCCTCTACCATAGGAACAGACGCGGTGGCACTAGTGTGCAAAAGGTGGTACGAACTGGATACAGTGACTCAAAAAGCTTTGTGATACACGAACACGAAGATGTCAGAGAGGTTGCAGCGTCGTTTCAGGGACTCGGAGTCGTTGAAGCTGAGTTTGACAATGTTAAATCTGACATCTGAGGACTAGAGTGGGTACGTGATGTTTTGGTTTGGAAATCTTGGACCAGTTGAAGCTCGATAAGTGTTCTGGATTCTCTACTGACGAGCTTCCACACGAGTCACTCGTGCAGGTGATTGATTCTTGCTTGATAGTCTCTGCTTGTTGGATTAGATATATAACTGTTTTTTTTTAATCGGTGTTCTTGTATGATATTTGTTTTGTTTTTAATTGTTTGAATGAATTGGTAATTGGTTATGTATTCACCATTGGATTGACTTCTGGATTCTAGTTAGTTAAATTTTTAACTGGATGTTGATTCAGATTGAGGATGAATTTTTTAATAGATAAGAGATTTGCTAATTAATTGAGTCGGCTATCAGCACCTGTTGTCCCATGCAACTTTACGTAAAATCTTATTGCTGGGGGCTGTTAACAAAGAGGAAATAGGTGAAGGGAGTTAGCAAAGTTGAAGAAAATGAAGCTATTTGATGTGCACTATCACCTTCAAGACCTAAGAATCTTCAACAAATCCCCATAACTGATATCCACCACCGTCGATTTTAGGGTCCTCCATTTCACTGTAAATGTAGTTTCTGAGAAGGAATGGAATTTGGTGAAAGATACGAGCTGAGTGAGTGCTATTCTTCTGTAATACCTTGCTATGGAGTTCATCCTTGGTTAGTACACCAATCGGTCTTTTTTTATTAAGAAAAGTTTAACTTGTACAAACAACAGGTGATTGTAGGGATCGTCCATCATCTTGATCTCCGAATCCCTCCTTCGTTTCGGATTGATCTTTTCCAGATTTGTTTTCTTCACTACCCCAAATTATCAGATTCAGGTCTTTGTTCTAGCTTCACGCTTCCTTCCCCGTTACTTCTTTTTTAATTAATTTATATTTTCTTGCTTCTTTTAATAGAACCATTTTCGATGTTATTTTGAATTGAAATTCGATATTCTGTGTGCAATACAGGAAAGTGTGTCCAATATTCTTTTAGGACTTGGTGCTTTCGGAATCGAAGCTAAATTCCCATTGATCAAATCTGTTGAGGTATTTTCCTGTCTACTTGGAAAAAAAAAAAAAAAATTATCTTCAAAGCCTCCTTTAAATTGAATCTGAATTTGACCCTCCAGTATTTGTATTGCAGGCTACATTCTTAAACATGTCAGATCTTAAAAACTGGTTAGAAATCAAAGCATCCATCTCTACTGTAACTCCTCCATGTGCATCCTCAACCGAATTCAGCAATTCGATATATTGAACTTCGTTTTCAGGTTTCTCGATTGAAGTCTACATGTTTTTTATTTTATTTTTCTGAGTGTCCTTAAAAAAAAAAAACGTGAGCTTAGACTTGAAGCTCTTCATATTCCTATGTTTTTTTATTCTCTGAATGTGAAATACGAAACAAGTACGCAACTCGCCAAATAAAATAATGGAAATTGAGTCCAACCCGGATCATGAATCGGCCCACCAAATTAAACCATTATTAGTATATTTGTGTAATTGACTTTTTATTTATTAAAGGAAAAAGTATTACGCGGTCTCTAATTTTAAATTCTCTTGAAGTTTCTAAACTCTTTTCCATTCAATTATATATCTAATTATTGCAACTGAAATTGATACCTTGTCAATTGGGATATATTGAGATCAAACAATACATAAAATCATGATCTCGATAGTTATCCCATTGGCTGAATGTTTTTTTAATTTTTAATTTTTTTTAATCATAATGCAAGAAAGTGATTATTTCCACAGTTTTTTTTTTGGATCTAAATAATTATCCCATCGGTCAAAATAAAATATTGTTTATATATTTAAGTTACTCTCCTAATGCAAGATTTTTTTATATTTTATTTTTAATTATATGTAGGGGTGGGCAAAAAACCATTAAACCGAACCGGTCCAATCGGTTTTTTTTTTTTGCCGGTTTTTCATTATTAACTGGTTTGGTTCGGTTTGTTTTTTTTTTTTAAATCGGCATTTCCGGTTTGGTTTCCGGTTCTAGGGTTCGAACTGGTGAACCAAACCGAGAACCAGTGTATATAATCAAAAATCCCTAAAGAGCAGACAAACTAAGTTGTTTTATTACCTAAGTAATCTAACAGATATTTAGATAATCCCTGCTTATATTAATATCATATCAGAGCAGTTTGTATCTTTGCTCAGGAAAAATTGCTATCATTAGTCAATTACCCACTAGACTCTTACTTTTTTCATATTGCTCCTATGAAGTATCTTGCACGATGGGTTGAGCTTGGAAATTTGTAGTTGGAAACCAATCAGTGATCCATAAATGTGGCCTATATATAATCAAAGCTAAAATGGCATGACAAAATTTGTGGTTTGGACTTCTCAACAATATTAGCCAATCACTCTATGTCACCAACGTAGACTTCTAAAGTCTTTGTTGTATTCATAACCACACAATACATGGATTAACGTACTTCGGTCTTTTTGGCAGCTTTCTCTAGTTTCCAAACTCTTGTTCTTTCTAATGTAGTTTCCATGGAAAATTAATTTCAGTCTTCATAACTTTGTGTCTCTGCTCTGGAAAGCTGTTATCATCAATCAATTTTCGACTCCACCACACACTCAAGTCAAGCATACACTTGTATGGCATGAGTCAATTTGAAAAATCAAATGGTTCAATGGTAAACCGAAAAAATCGAACCGAACCGAACCGAATCGGTTCAATCCGTTTTTGATCGGTTCACACTTTTCAATTTTATCGGATTGGCTCACTTTTTTAAAAATCGGATATTATCGGTTCACTCGAAAAATGAACCGATCCATTATACGCCCACCCCTAATTATATGAATCTTATAAGTGACCGTTTGGATGAGTTTGTCTATTGACTAAAAGAGTTTTTTTAATTAAAAACTTCTTTTAAATTTATTTTTTTGTCGTTTGGTTGTCACTAGTAAAGCTTTTAGATGATTAAAAAAACCGTTTAACATCTACTAGGAGAAGCCCAAATTTAAAGCTTTTCCAAGTAGATCTTTTGGAGTTTTTTTTAATAACATTAAAATCTCTGATATAACCCTATATTTAATATTTGCTTGAGTATTTTGGTAATTATATCATTGAAAAAGCTATTTTTTAATTGATAACCAAATGACCAAACATATTCATTTAAAAGCTCTACTTTTAAAAGATCTAATGCAAAAAGATGTACTTGAGAAACTCTTCCAAATGAACCCTAAGATAGTAATTTTTTTATATTATATTTTATTTAAAGTTTGTGGAAACTACAGTTGACTTTTTTATATTGAAATACTTGAAGATTATTATAACTTTTAGGTATTTTTAAAATTTGTATATTGTTTTGATATTTGTACCAGCTTTCCTATAGACAATGAGACAACGGGCCAGTTTGGTATTGCTGTAACTTTTATAATAATCACTGTTAGCTGCGCTGAAGAAATAATCAGCTGTGAAGTTAATCAGCAGATGATTGGTTAATTATACTTTTAAAATTACTGTATAGCTCAAAAACAATATACATATATTTGGTAATTTTATTTCAAAAGTGCTGAAATTAGTTACAATGACTAAAATAGATATGATTTTATAACCTTATTTTATTTTTTTCATTAATTATATATATTAAATCAATATTCAAGTAGAATATTTAAATTAGAAAAAAAAAAAATTCCATAAGAATAATAAAAAGATTTTATAATGAAATCAATATTTAATTAAAATCTTTAATTTTAAGATGAAATAAGGAATGTAAATGATTTTAATTTAATTTTATAAGGATAATAATGATATTTTAAAATATTCATTAAATGCTGAAATGTATTATTCCATAATAACTTTCAAAAAGTAACCATCCACCTACTTCTCAAAATCACTGTCAAAACTTGCCAGATTATCAATTAATCACTTTTGGAAGTTTTACCAAACATCATTTTATGTCAAAATTATGAAATAAGTTGATTTTAACTTTTTAAAAGCAATACCAAACTGGCCCAACTTCTCAGATAGTCAAAAACAATATAAATTTTCCAAAATTTGGAAAACATTAACTTTTGTGTGACCAAGAAATCTAATACTTCAAGCAAAAATCTCAAATACATGATTTTAAATAAGATAGACAATTTATTCGTAATAATACTGTGTCCGAAAAACTTTTAAATTTTGATAGTATATAATTTTGATGGTGTATAATAATATAAAATATTTCAAAATAATACTGAGAAGAAGTAGCTAGTTAGGATAATGATGAGATATTAGTATATACATAAAAAAAAAATTGACTTATATGGAGAAAATAAATAAATGCACATTTATTATTTTTCCTAATATTTGTGATATATATGGATATGTTGAGCAAGATTTACCAATTTCATTATCTACCAAAATTTCATTTATACTAAAAATTATTAAAATTTGTTATCATTTCCAAATACGTTTACACACCGTTTACACACCGTTTCAACTACTTTAAGAGCATCTCTAATGCAAAAGAGGTTTGCATACCAATAATTGTTGACATGGTAACAATGTCAAAAGATTTGCTTTCTATGTGGCATAAAAATATACTTGATAGACAATTAACTCAAAATTTGGTCTCCAATGTTTCCGTCTAAAACACAATTTTTTTAATGACGTGTCCATCTTTTTTTCCTGTTTTATCTTTTATTTTATTTCCTTACCAAAAATATATAAAAAATTAATGTCAGTTTTAAATATTGCTGAGTCAACCTAAAAAATAGTTGTACAACAAACATGTCTGAAAGTGGACGGTCATGTTGACAATGTCTAATATTTTTTTTGCCACGTCAGCTTGATGTTGAATATGCACGGCTGCATTGGAGACACAATTATTAACACAACATCTATTTATCAAACGTGATATCTTTTTTTTTCACAAGTCACGCTTGCATTGGAGATGCTATAAGGGCCAAAGCAAACCATTTGCTCTAAATTCTAATTTCAAAAATAAAATTAAAATAGTTTCACAAAATTCAATCCAAATCCAACTAGATTACACCTAGATATCACATTTCATATTTTTCACTTCATGGATTTACTTACCTAACTTAATTCAATATAGTCATTTGCCCAAGCCCCAAACTCATCCATCTACCAACTAAGCTATGCCCCTGAGGCATTATTATCTAACACTTAGTAATTAATCATTTGATAATTAAATGCAATCCAATGATCGATAAAATATGTCTAGTTAATTAACGATCCGACAAAATTAATATAACATAATTGAATGCATTTCATTGATCAATAAAATATGTCGTTAATTAACAGTCCGAAAAAATTAATATATCATAACCCTAGTAAGACCCTTCATTTTCATACCATAGAATTCAATTCAAGAATCTATTTATAAAAAAAATCTTACTTCCAAACCTTCGATAAAACTATAAAAGCTATCATTAGATGGTCTGATAAAATAAATATAATGAGAATATATCAAAACCCTAATGCCAACACTACAATTGTTATATAAAAAAGAAACCCCAGTGTTCATATAAAAGGTCAATGTATATATTGCTAAATAATTAATATTTATTGATTTTTTTACAAATATTTTAATGTATATATGGAAAAGGTTATGATATCAGTAATTAAAAAATGGTTAATGTGTTTACTTGTTTTAGTTTTTTTTTTTTTTTTTGGTTTTCTGGTCGTGTATATATCCATGAATTACCTGTACATGCAGAAAAATCACTTCAGGGCTAGAGCAGACATTTGTTTTTCAGGCAAGAGTGAGTGAGTGTGTGAGAGAACCAGATAATAAAAAATAAATAATAAAATCTGTCTTGATAAGAGACAGAGAGAAAAAAAAACATGTCTATGAGATATGCAAAGAGGTTCTCTTACAGAGAAGAAGTAGGTTCTGTTAGAATGTCTGAGATTTTTGACCCACCACAAGTGTTGCAAGAAAAAGTATACGGACTCCTGAAATCTCTGTTTTTTTTTTTTTTTTTTTTTTTTTTTTTTTTTTTTTATATTTAAATTCCAACATTAACATGATTTCATTTTTTATATATGTATATCTACGCTGTTATATATCGACCATTGTGAATGTTTGTTTTTTGTTGATCTCCTTGTTGTGGATTGCTTGAGTGCTGTGTGGTGGAAATCGAAGGTGGCAAGTCGTGTTGTATCAGATCATATCATATTGGTTCCATAAGAGACTGTGTTTGGTGGGCTGATGAAATGGGTTTTGAATGATTTTCATTGGTTTGTTTGCATTTTGATGTTCATTTTTTACATGTTTTTTTTTTTTTTTTGATTGAGAAAGCACATATTCTGGAGGTGTTTACTGTTTTCTGCTGATATATCTGTCAGGATTTTAGGTTTCTTAGAGATGGATGGAGTTGGATTTTTCATTTTGGTGCCAATATTGTTAGATCTTGAAGATGATAATTTGTGTACATTTTCTAGATCATTTTTATCTGAAGATGAAGTCTGCATCATTGATTTTGTAATATGTAGAGATTTTGAAAGTTGTTCCATTTTTAGTATTACGCAAGTTTGATTTGTTTAGTCCCGATTCGGGTCATCATGAATTATTTTCGGTAGATTGATATTGAAATAACATTGCTGGCCTAATCTTATTTTATGTCTAATGGCAGATTGCAGAGCTTGCAGAAATGGTAAAGCAGGTTTGAAAATCTTTAAATTTGGTCACTATAATTCTTCTACTGCAGATTATTAATGCTCTGCAGATGGTTCAAAGTCCCTGTTTTTTTTTTCTTTGATAAAAAAAAGAAAACAATAGAAGAGAAAAAGAAAAGTAAAAGCAAAGTGGTGCGCAAGCCCTAAAACAAAAATCTAAAAAGGTATGCAGACCACAACAGAAGACAAGGAAAAATGAACCTAAAAAAACATAAAATTAACCATTCCCTTCTGTCTCAAACGGTGTAACCCAATTAGAAATAGCAACACGATGTAATTCTGTATGGGCCAATGAAGTCGCAGAATGAGGGCGAATCTTAGTCTTAGCAACAGGGAGGCGTTTAGAACTTCCTTTACTCAATTGAGACTTGAAATTAGAGAAAGTCTTGAAAGTTGGTTTCACTCTTCTATTCGATTTTGTCACCACGGGAATCTAATTATTGTCAGGATCAACTAGATCTTGAACTTCCGTATACTTATCATTCTTCCCTGAGAAGTTTAACTAGTTGGAGTTAGAGGTTCCAACATCAACTGAAGTATTGTCCTTAAACGAATGTCGGTCTTGCAAATCTGACTCCATGGGGCTAGTATTAGAGATCAAAATAGGGGTGGAATTATGGAGAATAATAGGACCAGTATGTTGCCTCGTAGAAGCATCATCATTCATATTAAAGGAAATCATATTAGAGGCCTTGGTAGCATCCATAGTTTTAACAATATTAAAGTTAGAAGAATCAACCTCCACAATTTCGAGCTCGCTTGGAGAGAAAACAACAATCTGAGGGGAAGACAAAATATTAGAAACTTTCAAACTAGTCTTCTCAGAACCACTAGAAACCTTCCCAATAGCTGAAGAATCAACTTGAACCTCCTCCATGGGTTTATCATCATTGTTGACCTCATGAGTATCCTTATGCAAAGAAGGCGGTTCAAAGTCCCTGTTGTTGAAGTACATGTAGGTTCTTTTACCGGAGGATGTGGTCGAAGACATTGTCGAAAATCCGGTGTAGTCCTTCTTCGACTTTGTTAAGCATATTCCGGCCATATTTTTAAAAATTTCATTTTTCTGATTGAAAGGTTGGGCTGCATAATCCTCAACTCTCATCCACTGTAAAAAAAAATACAATAAATTAGAAACAATAAAAATTCATGTCTGAAAATTGATATGGAAGTTATTGAGAAAATGGATCTACTACTACAATTGACTACAAGAAATTAAGTACCTGAGTAGCCTCAATTTCAGAATCCTGTTTCTGAATTTCGAAAGAGCGTGGTCGTAGCATGCACACAAAGAATAAATCTGATTTCCTAAAAAATGACTGGTGGCTTTGCCTGGAAGCAACCAAAGAAAGAATAAAATGCCTTCAGAAATGGTAAACAGTAAACTATTGAAAATCTAAGAATATGATGGTCTAACACTCTTTCTATAACAACTTTTGTGAAGGGTGCGTGGTCACAAAAAATTAAATCATTACACTAACTGTAACTACAAAATTTTCATACCTGAAGGCTAAAACTTCGACGAATTCTGTATTAATCTAAAGGAAAAACAAAGATGTAAGGTTTTAGAATTATGGCATCATTGTAAAACCTGAAAATTAAATACAATTCGAATATTGATTATCCGATTGCATCTATAAATTGCACACTTACTCCTGTCTCTTCTTTAACTTCTCTGATTGCGGCCGTCCAAATATCCTCACCCTGAGAATAGTGAAATTTAAGTTAACCGGAAAATTCTTGAAAACAAAGGATACGATAAAAAAACGTATTCCTGACCAACTCACCTCATCAACGGTCCCAGTAGGAAGCTTCCATACATCAATACCCTTGAATCTTCCATTCCTCTCCTGAACTACCAGAACCTACCAAAGTTGTAAACAATTCAACTTAGACAAGTCTTCTTTGTAACCAACAAAATAAATGCATATTCAAATATCAAATGTAGAATAAATACGTAAACAAATGCGTAAAACCACCGATAAGTTTAAACAACGATACCTCTCCTTTATCGTTCATGACAAAAGCACCGATACCCACACGATGAGAAGCATTTGCCGGGAGCATATCAGATGTTTTAGGAATCCATTTTACGAGCATCAGGTAATCTGATTCGGCATGGTGGTACCGAAATCCTTTCTGTAAAAATTTAACAGAACAAATTTAAGAAAACACAACAAGATAATTCTAGGTTAATTTCCATGTAAATTGATTAATTTATTCTTACCTTAACTGCTGGTTCAACAAGATTAGAAAATTCAGTAGGCAATTTGATCCAAACACCTCTCTTCCCCTGCTTTTCCCAATGCGATAACGATGTTCCAAGCATCGAAGCGAACAGTTTTGAATCCATGGGCTCTTTTATCTCTACTGTAACTCCTCCATGTAAATCCTCAACCGAACTCAGTAATTCGATATTTTGAACTTCATTTTCAGGTTTCTCGATTGAAGTTGGCATGTTTTTCATCAAAAATGGAACTCTGTTTTTCAGAGGTTGTCCTGGAAAAAAAAAAACATAATATTAAAAATGTGAGCTTGGAGCTCTGTAATGAAAACGAAACCATAACCGATCCATCAAATTATATACCTTTTGAAAACAATGAGACGGGTGTTGGAACACAAATCCTGTCAGTAATAAAAGAAGATACAAAGCTGTAGTAGAGGAATGGTACTCTGTTCGGTCTGAAAACTCTACGGCTCTACACATGAAGATCGAAATCCTGATTTCGAAAAACAGAGAGAAGTCTCTCGATTCTCTTTATATCTAAATTCTCAAATTAAATTTATTTTCAATTCCTTCCTGGAAACTTACTCTGTTTTTTCAGACTTCTTCGAGGTCATTACTCTGTTTTTTCAGCAGCACACATTTCCACACCAAAGCCTTAGGCAATTGCAAAAATGGTCCACCCTCGGTTTTCAAAAACCAAATATACCCCATAGTTCAAAATTTTGTGTTTTCGTTCTTTTTATAATTGATTTTGCTAAACTGCCCTTTAAAATTTTTTTCTATCATTTACCTCATTTAATATGACATTACTACAGTATCCTTCTTACAACTTTACCAAATAAAAAGACAACAATATTTCAAAAAAAAAAAACAAAAGAAAAGTGATGACTGGTTCCAGTCTTCCGGACCATAGCTGCAACTCCGGAGTAGGGTTGGCAAAATGGATAGGGTCTATTGGACAGGTCCATATCCACATACTAATGGTTGAGTATATACCCAATCCATTTCAACTAAAGGCCCAAATGAATTTTATCCATTCAGACCCACAATAACTACGGGTCGGATATGGGTCTTAACCGGATATACTATAGACCTGCAATAGAACCGAACCGGATTAAAAAAAAAAAAAAGGGTTTCTTTGATTCTTTCTCAGCCTTTCCATTTTCACGATCTTTCTTTCACTTTGCTATCGCTGCCAACAAAACCACACATCGCCGATTGACAGCGCCCTCCTTTGCCAGTCCTGCCGATTGCCACCATTGACACCTCACCGGCGAAGTGGCTTTGGCTTTGTTTGTAACGGAGAGTAATCCGATGATTTCAAAATAAGAGGTGGAAAGGATCTTGGTCAATTCTGATTCCTTGGTATATGCATCGAGAGATTAATATGGATTCGGAGGTTCGATGATCGGATTTTAAAATGATCCAGCGCAGCTTGAATTCTCAGCGAACTTCGCAGCGGTGTCATGGTCTGGTGAGATGAAGAAAAGCTCCACGAAATCTGGTTTGGCGATAGGTTGAAGATAAGTTGAATGATTGGGTGCATTAAGAACGCAACTACGGGGTATTTAGTACATCCTTTCTGTCCTTTTTGCTGGGGTGCATTTAGAATTAGGCTAGAGTGCATTTAGAGGCCCAAATAACCAACCATTCCATAACTCACCGTTTCACTTAATGACATGGCGTGGGATGCTGCGATTTAAATTTGGACCCCTATACTCTTCCATAATCGTAAAAAATTCACTCTTCCTCAAATTTTAAACGTTTACCCCTGCTATGCTATCTCAAAAAATATACCAGCCTTTCCAAAACTCTAAATTCACCTTAAAAAAACCTTATTTACCCCATTAAAAACCCATTTTTACCTAAGAAACAAGCACAAAACAATAGGAAATGAGAACCTAAAATAGGTATAGAAATGATACGATCATTATATTCGGGTATGATATACCAATATCTAAACAAACATGATCCACTACAACAATAGAAAAAAATCTTGGTCGATGTATAATGTCTCCTAATTTAATTAAACTTTCAATGTGGGTATTTGATTTTAAGCCAGATTCGTAATGTTTTGAGCTCGAGAATAAATGTTTTAACCCCTTGAATTCATTTTTTGAGCCCAGGATTCTGCATATGCATTGACCAAGCTTTTTTTCTATTATTGTAGTAGATCATGCTTATTTAGATATTGGTATTTCATGCCCTTATTTTGGATAATGTCTCATAATTTAATTAAACTCTCAATGTGTATCTTTGATTTTAGGCCTGGTTATAGATCTTTTGAGCCTAAGAACAATTTTTTTGAACATGGGTATTCATCTTTGGATCCCGGGATTCTATATATGCATCGACTAGGTTTTTTTTTTTTTTTTTTTTCTATTATTATAGTGGATCATGTTTGTTTAGATATTGGCATGGCATGCCTTCATTCTAGGTTCTCATTTCTTATTTCTTGGTTAAAATTGGGTTTTTAATGGTGTAAATAATTTTTTTTAGGTGAATTTGGAATTTCGGAAAGGCTGGTGTATTTTTTGAGATAGAAGGGGTAAACGTGTAAAATGTGAGGAGATAATGAATTATTTGCGATTGTGGAAGAGTATAGAGATCTAAATGTAAATCACCAGCATCCCACGCCATGTCATTAATTGAAACGGTGAGTTTTGGAATGGCTTGTTAATTGGGGCTCTAAAAGCACTCTAGGACACGTCTAAATGCACCCCAGAAAAAAGGACAAAAATGAGGTACTAAATACACCATAGTGGCGTTCTTAATGCACTCAAATCATTCAACTTCATCTTCAACGTCTCGCCAAACCCGATTTCATGGAGCTTTTCTTCATCTCACCAGACCGTGGCACCACTGCGAAGTTCTCTGAGAATTCAAACAGCGCTGGATCATTTTAAAATCCGATCATCGATCCTCCGAATCCATATTAATCTCTCGATTGTCATCTCCGGTTACTTTTCAGTCCTCAAATATTTATTTCTTCATATTTCATTAGTTGAAAGTGGTGACAGAATAAGGCAAATCCTCAGCAACATTACATAGAATGGTCTTTTCCTTATACCAAATAATAAAACGAATTAGAAAAAATTCCCTTTCTGGTGAGAAGCAGAAGGAATGGAACGAACAGGTTAGATTGGATTGTAAGTGTGGAAGGGTAATTTAGTCCCTTAGAAATATTAATGGGCAATTTCGACATTTTTTAAGATTTAAGTAGAAAGGGTCTTTGAGGGGCTATTTGTGAGAAGGTGAAATCCAAGATTGACCATTAAAACAAAATTCTCCATGAGGGGCTGCTAATTTTTTATTATTTTTTTATTTTTTTTATTTTTTTTTATTTTTTTATTTTTTCAACTTAACCCATAAAAAAACTCAGATCATGTATTTGGAGTCCCTGGGCATGAGGGGTCTGGGGTGAACGCTGGCCCTACCCCACGGCCGTCCTAGGGTAACGGTAGCAATCGAGGATTCCGTACGGGAAATCCTACACAAGAAAGTTACTATATTTTGATATATTTAATTATTATGGGTCAGGGGGTCTCTGGATCTGATGAGATTATGCTCTACAAAAAAGGTACAAATTGCAACCCGTCAACTCCCATTTAAGGGGAGGAGTCTCTCCATAGTTTACATTTAATAGGTAAAGGTGAACATATATTTACAAATGTCAGGATTTGAACCGTTTTCAACCACCCAGACAATGGACCCTTGGTCTCATAAAACTACTTTTATAACACAAGAAAGTGTTATTTTTCCATAGAATTTTAAGTATATGCGTCATGTTCAATAATTATAAAAAATTATAAATCTTATATGAAAGTAAAATCTTTTGATTATATTTTTGTTTAAAGTTTGCGGAAATTACAATTAACTTTATTTATTTTTATTGAAATACTTAAAGATTATTATAACTTTTATGTATTTTTTTTAAAAAAAATTGTATAATGTTTAGATATTACAACAAGCTTTCCTAGAGACAATGATGCAACTTCTCAGTAATTCAAAAACATTATAATTTTGGATTCAATTTTCCAAAATTTGGGAAAATATTATCTATTATATAACCAAGAAATCTCAGACTTCAAGAAAAAATCTCAAATACGTGGTTTTAAATAATATGACAAATGAAGAAGATAATCTTCAATGACACGTTTGGTTGATTATTCATACTCCATGATAAGAATCAATGAATAAAATGTGTGCATTGTGATGCATCAAACATTTTACCGTAAAAAATAATATAGGTTTTATTAGAATTATGAACAAACTTGTTACGTGTATGTGTGTCTCGAATATGAGATTATTGTTAAAAATGTTTGCATTAATATGATATCTTATTCGTTACGTATCTCTCCATCTGAAAGTATACATAAAAAAATATTGAAGTTGTCCAAAAATATAAAATATTTACCACCCCTCAATTTGGCTTGGTGGTAAAAAACACTCATTCATCTAGACGGTGACGGAATCAGAAATACGAAAACAAAAAATTTCAGAAGGGTCAAAATGAAAAACTTTTAAAATATAAATATAATTTTGTACTTCTTTTTATAAAACTTTTAATTTTTTTTAGGCCTGGCCACTGTGGGCCCCATCCCTCTGCAACCGGGCAATGTCCGAGACACGGTTTCATCGGATGAGTGGATGATATTATATATAAATAAAATATTTCAATTTTGGAGATACGAAGAAAAAAAAAAAAATTCAAAATAATACTGTCAAGAAGTAGCAGGTTAATGATGAGATATTAGCATATACATGAACAAAAGGGCAAGTTACATAAAATTATAATTATATGCATATTTACGTAGAAACCTGTAAAGAAATCATACTAACACTCACTACCCCTTAACCCGTTGGTCTATGTAATTAAATCATACTAACACTCATTACCCCTTAACCCGTTGACTAACCGTTGATCATCAATAGACATTAATTGGTTAAGGGCAATTTGATCTTTTCTAGTATTATTGAACAAATGAAAAAAAAAAAAAAAAAAAGTTGCCCAATCAAACATTGGCACGTGGACCCTAAAAACTTTTATTAATGAAATAATATAATATCAATTAATTTTAAACTGTAATACCTTGCTATGGAGTTCATCCTTGGTTAGTACACCAATCGTTCTTTTTTTATTAAGAAAAGTTTAACTTGTACAAACAAAAGGTGATTGTAGGGATCGTCCATCATCTTGATCTCCGAATCCATCCTTCGTTTCGGATTGATCTTTTCCAGATTTGTTTTCTCCACTACCCCAAATTATCAGATTCAGGTCTTTGTTCTAGCTTCACGCTTCCTTCCCAGCTACTTCTTTTTTAATTTATTTATCTTTTCTTGCTTCTTTTAATAGAACCATTTTCGATGTTGTTGAATTGAAATTCTTTATTCCGTGTGCAATACAGGAAAGTGTGTCCAATAGACTCTTAGGATACTTAGTGCTTTCGGATTCGAAGCTGAATTCCCATTGATCAAATCTGTTGAGGTATTTTCCTGTCTACTTGTAAAAAAAAAAATTATCTTCAAAGCCTTCATTTATATTGAATCTGAATTTGACCCTCCAGTATTTGCATTGTAGGCTACATTCTTAAACATGTCAGATCTTAAAAACTGGTTAGAAATCAAAGCATCCATCTCTACTGTAACTCCTCCATGTGCATCCTCAACTGAATTCAGCAATTCGATATATTGAACTTCATTTTCAGGTTTCTCGATTGAAGTCTATATGTTTTTTATTTTATTTTTCTGGAGTGTCCTGAAAAAAAAACGTGAGCTTAGACTCGAAGCTCTTCATATTCCTATGTTTTTTTATTCTCTGAATGTGAAATACGAAACAAGTACGCAACTCGCCAAATAAAATAATGGAAATCGAGTCCAACCCGGATCATGAATCGGCCCACCAAATTAAACCATTATTAGTATATTTGCGTAATTGACTTTTTATTTATTAAAGGAAAAAGTATTACGCGGTCTCTAATTTTAAATTCTCTTGAAGTTTCTAAACTCTTTTTCATTCAATTACATATCTAATTATTGAAACTGAAATTGATACCTTGTCGAAGATCTGTTGGGATATATTGAGATCAAACAATACATACAATCGTGATCTCGATAGTTATCCCATCAGCTGAATGTTTTTTTTTATTTTTTATTTATTTTTAAATCATAATGCAAGAAAGTGATTATTTCTGCAGTTTTTTTTAGATCCAGATAATTATCCCATCGGTCTAAATAAAATATTGTTTATATATTTAAGCTGCTTTCCTAATGCAAGATTTTATTTTTTTATTTATTTTTATTTTTTATTTTATTTTAATTATATGAGTCTTATAAGTGACCATTTGAAAGAGTTTGTCTATCGACTAAAAAAGTGTTTTTTTTTTATTTAATTAAACAGTTCTTTTTAATTTATTTTTTTGTCATTTGGTTGTCACCTAGTAAAGCTTTTGGATGATTAAAAAAATTGTTTAACGTCTACTTGGATAAGCTCAAATTTAAAGTTTTTCCAAATAGATCTTTTAGAGTTTTTTTTTTAATAACATTATAATCTACGATATAACCCTATATTTAATAGTTGCTTGAGTAGTTGAGTATTTTGGTAATTATATCATTGAAAAAACTCTTTTTTAATTGACAACCAAATGACCAAACATATTCATTTAAAAGCTCTACTTTTAAAAGATCTAATGCAGAAAGATGTACTTGAAAAACTCTTCTAAACGGACTCTAAGATAGTAATTTTTTTATATTATATTTTATTTAAAGTTTGTGGAAACTACAGTTGACTTTTTTATATTGAAATACTTGAAGATTATTATAACTTTTAGGCATTTTTTAAATTTGTATATTGTTTTGATATTTGTACCAGCTTTCCTATAGACAATGAGGCAACTTCTCAGATAGTCAAAACCATAATAAATTTTCCAAAATTTGGAAAACATTTAACTTTTGTGTGACCAAGAAATCTAAAACTTCAAGCAAAAATCTCAAATACATGATTTTAAATAAGATGACAATTTATTCGTAATAATGATTATCTGACAAATGAAGAAGAAAATATATCTTCAATAACACGTTTGATTAGGTTGGTTATTCATACCACGTGATATGAAATCAATGAATAGAATACATGTACTGTGATTTATCGAACATTTTTTTGTGATAAATAATATAATTTTTATTACAATTACAAACAAACTTGTTACGTCATTTGAGTCTCGAATAGGAGATTATGATTAAAAATGTTGCATTGATATGATATTTTAATTCTTGCTTATTTCCCCATATGAGATTATACATACAAAATTTTGTTGTAAAAAAACATAAAATATTTACCAATGCCCAATGTAACTGGATGATAAAGAGCTCTTATTCATCTAGGCAATGGAGGAACAAGAAATACAAAAAGAAAAAATTTCAGGGGACTAAAATGAAAAACTTTTAAAAGATAAAGATAATTTTGTAATTCCATAAACATTTTTTATAAAAAAAATTAAAAAAAAAATTGATGGGACCCCTCAGGCAGTGTCTGAGACACCATACCACTATAATACTGGAGTCCATTTTTGCTCACCCCCCCTATAAGGGGGGTAAGCATTACCCCTCTCCCAAAAGGATGACATGTGTCCATGGAGGGGTAAATTTGTCTAAACATGATTACCTCCCTGGACACATGTCATCCATTTGGGAGGGGGGTAATGGTTACCTCCCTTGAAGGGGGGGTGAGCAAAAATGTTCTCATAATACTGTGTCCGAAACACTTTTAAATTTTGATGGTATATATATACATATATATACCGTGAAGAAGTAGCTAGTTAGGATAATGATGAGATATAATCCTATACATAAACAAAATTAACTTATATGGAGAAAATAAATAAATGCACATTTATTATTTTTCCTAATATTTGTGATATATATGGATATGTTGACCAAGATTTACCAATTTCATTATCTACCAAAATTTCATTTATACTAAAAATTATTAAAATTTGTTATCATTTCCAAATATGTGTACACACTTTTTCACCTTCTTTAAGAGCATCTCTAATGCAAAAAAGTGTGCATACCAATAATAGGTAACATGACAACAATATCAAGAGAGTTGTATTCTATGTGGCATAAAAATAGACTTGATAGATAATCAATTCAAAATTTGGTCTCCAATGTTTTTATTTAAAACACAATTTTTTTAATGACGTGTCCATCTTTTTTTTTGTCCTATTTTATCTTTTATTTTATTTCCTTACCAAAAATATATGAAAAATTAATGTCAATTTTAAATGTTTGCTGAGTCAACCTAAAAAATAGCTGTGCAACAAACCGTCTGAAAGTGGACGGTTATGTTGACAATGTCTAATATTTTTTTTTGCCACGTCAGCTTGATGTTGAATATGCACGGCTAAATTAGAGACACAATTATTAACACAACGTCTATTTATCATACGTGACATATCTTTTTTTCATAAGCCACGCTTGCATTGGAGATGCTCTAAGGGCCAAAGCAAATAATTTGCTCTAAATTCTAATTTCAAAATAAAATTAAAATAGTTTCACAAAATTCAATCCAAATCCAACTAGATTACACCTAGATATCACATTTCATATTTTTCACTTCATGGGTTACTTACCTAACATAATTCAATATTATTAACTAACACTTTATATATATATATATAGTATCTTTTTTGAAGCTTTTTGCCATTGGTAGGATTCGAATGGCTCACTTGGGAGTCATTTGCCCAGACCCCAAACTCATCCATCTACTAACTGAGCTACGCCCCTGGGGCATTATTAGTAACACTAGTAATTAATCATTTGATAATTAAATGCAATCCAATGATCGATAAAATATGTCTCGTTAATTAACGATCCGACAAAATTAATATAACATAATTAAATGCAATTCATTGATCAATAAAATATGTCGTTAATTAACAGTCCGAAAAAATTAATATATCAAAACCCTAGTATTCTTTTATAATAATTCATTCCGGAATTTACAGCAGCCGAACACTTTCTTTTCTTCTCTGTTCTTGGTAAGTTTGAGTTTAGTTTGAGTTCGCTGAGAGTGGCTTGTGCTTCGCACTTCCACTGTTGATCTGTTGTATCCTGGGAGACGATCGCTGCACACATACGGTGTGTTATATGGCGAAATCGTCTTAAGGACACTTGTGAAACACAGGCCTCGGTTTCTTTCATCGTATTTCTAACGTGATTTGTGTGGTTATTCATCTTCTGTTACTAGAGGTTCAATACCAGATTGTGTTTTCGGAAATCATAACAACAAATACACTCTCTTAATCCACTCTCTCTTATTTCTTTGACAAGTGTCAATATTTTACTTTTTTTACATGAAAGTTGAGCCATAATTATAAATGGTTTGTTTGCTCATATTATTTACAACTCAAACAAAACATTCTCTTCCCAAGTTGCCCTTTTACTTTTTACCAACTATAATTTATAATCTCTTTTATCTAATTAAAAAAAAAAACATTTTCAAGTGCATATATATATATGTGTGTGTGTGTTTTCATGTGTATATATGTGTGTGTATGTGTGTTTTCATGTGTGTGTATATGTGAGTGTGTGTGTTTTCATGTGTAAATGTGTGTGTGTGTGTGTGTTTTCATGTGTATATATGTGTGTTTTCATGTGTATATGTGTGTGTGATGATTTTTACAATCAATTTTTTCATATTAAATAAATGTTGAATGAAATAAGTGGAAATATAAATTATTTTTTAAAGTAATTATGCTTTTTTAAAGGAGACTAAATGATGTTTAGAAGTAAAAAAAAAAAGGGATTCCGTAGACTAAATTACGCAAGTTTGATTTGTTTAGTCCCGGCCAATTCGGGTCGTCATGACTTATTTTCGGTAGATTGATATTGAAATAACATTGCTGGCCTAATCTTATTTTATGTCTAATGGCAGATTGCAGAGCTTGCATAAATGGTAAAGCAGGTTTGAAAATCTTAAAATTTGGTCACTATAATTCTTCTACCGCAGATTATTAATGGTCCGAAGATGGTTCAAAGTCCCCTTTTTTTTTTATTTTTTTATTTTATTTTTATAAATTCAAATATAAAATAAAAAAGAAAACAAAAGAAAACAAAAAGAAAAGCGAAAGCAAAGTTGCGCGTAGACCCTAAAAATAAAATCTAAAAAGGTATGAAGACCACAACAGAAGGCAAAGAAAAATGAACCTAAAAAGGTATAAAATTAACCATTCCCTTCTGTCTCAAACGGTGCAGCCCAATTAGAAATAGCAACACGATATAATCTGTATGGGCCGATGAAGTCGCAGAATAAGAGCGAATCTTAGTCTCAGCAACAGGGAGGCGTTTAGAACTTCCTTTACTCAATTGAGACTTGAAATTAGATAAATTCTTGAAAGTTGGTTTCACTCTTCTATTTGATTTTGTTACCACGGGAATCCAATTATTGTCAGGATCAACTAGATCTTGAGCTTCCGCATACTTATCATCCTTCCCGGAGAAGTTGTTTAACGAGTTGGAGTTAGAGGTTCCAACATCAACTGAAGTATTGTCCTTAAACGAATGTCGGTCTTGCAAATCTGACTCCATGGGGCTAGTATTAGAGATCAAAATAGGGGTGGAATTATGGAGAATAATAGGACCAGTATGTTGCCTCGTAGAAGCATCATCATTCATATTAAAGGAAATCTTATTAGAGGTCTTGGTAGCATCCATAGTTTTAACAATATTAGAGTTAGAAGAATCTAATATTGAGCTTGCTTGGGGAGAAAGCAACAATCTCAGGGGAAGACAAAATATTAGAAGCTTTCAAACTAGTCTTCTTAGGACCACTAGAAACCTTCCCAATAGCTGAAGAATCAACTTGAACCTCCTCCATGGGTTTATCATCATTGTTGATCTCATGAGCGTCCTTATGCAAAGAAGGCGGTTCAAAGTCCTTGTTGTTGAAGTACATGTAGGTTCTTTTACCGGAGGATGTGGTTGAAGACATTATTGAAAATCCGGTGAAGTCCTTCTTCGACTTTGTTAAGCATATTCCGGCCATATTTTTAAAATTTTCATTTTTCTGATTGAAAGGTTGGGCTGCATAATCCTCAGCTCTCATCCATTGTAAAAAATAAAATAAATTAAAAACAATAAAAATTCATGTCTGAAGATTGATATGGAAGTTATTGAGAAAATGGATCTACTATTACAATTGACTAGAAGAAATTAAGTACCTGAGCAGCCTCAATTTCAGAATCCTGTTTCTGAATTTCGAAAGAGCATGGTCGAATCATGCACACAAAGAATAAATCCGATTTCCAAGAAGCTCCTTGAGTCTTGTTTGGTTCAACTAATTTATTCCGACTTCTTTGAAGATAAAAATATTTTTAAATAGGTAAATATTAGAAAAAATAGTTCTTGAATCCAATTTTTTTTTTAATTTTTTTTTACCAAATGTGTATTTTAATTTTTTTAGGATACATAAAAAAAATCTCATCGAAAAACATTCAATTGCCTGTAATTTCATCAAAGGTGCTCATTGTAGAGGTATGACTCGAATCCACAACTTCTTTATTGTAGGTGTGAAAGGCTTACCACCAAGCCACACCCATCTTGTCTAAAAAAAATTAAGAATATTGATCCAATGATTTATTATTATTATTTTTAAGACTATTACTATATTTCGGGATTGGGAGAGAGGCATGACTTGAACTTTCATCATCATGGATGCACTATTCGCTCAACCACCACACAAACTGAACATGATACCAGTCTCATTCGGTGTCAAAATTTAGTGTGAAACTTTTAAAAAAAAAAATACAGTCAAAAGTTTTGCAAGCATACAATGCACAAAGTTTTGGTCATTGTAATTCTTCTACTGCAGATTATTAATGCTCTGCAGATGGTTCAAAGTCCCTATTGTTGAAGTACATGTAGGTTCTTTTACCGGAGGATGTGGTCGAAGACATTGTCGAAAATCCGGTGTAGTCCTTCTTCGACTTTGTTAAGCATATTCTGGCCATATTTTTAAAAATTTCATTTTTCTGATTGAAAGGTTGGGCTGCATAATCCTCAGCTCTCATCCACTGTAAAAAAATACAATAAATTAAAAACAATAAAAATTCATGTATGAAAATTGATATGGAAGTTATTAACAGAATGGATCTACTACTACAATTGACTAGAAGAAATTAAGTACCTGAGCAGCCTCAATTTCAGAATCTTGTTTCTGAATTTCGAAAGAGCGTGGTTGTAGCATGCACAGAAAGAATAAATCCGATTTCCTGAAGAATGACTGGTGGCTTTGCCTGGAAGTAACCAAAGAAAGAATGGAATAGCTTCAGAAATGATAAAACCCTATGGAAAATCTAAGAATATGATAGTCTAACACTCTTTCTATTTATAACAACTTCTACGAGAAGTGCACGGTCACAAAAAATTAAATCGTTACACTATCAGTAACTACAAAAATTTCGTACCTGAAGGATAAAACTTCGACGAATTCTGTATCAACCTAAAGGAAAAACAAAGATGTATGGTTTTAGAATTACAGTGTCATTGTAAAACCTGAAAAATAATTAAACACAATTCGAATATTGATTATCCGATTGCATCTATAAATTGCACACTTACTCCTGTCTCTTCTTTAACTTCTCTGATTGCAGCTGTACAAATATCCTCACCCTGAGAATGGTGAAATTTCAGTTAACCGGAAAATTCCTAAAAACGAAAGATGCGATACAAAAATGTATTCCTGACCAACTCACCTCATCAACGGTCCCGGTAGGAAGCTTCCATACATTAGTACCCTTGAATCTTCCATTCCTCTCCTGAACTACCAGAACCTACCAAAATTGTAAACAGTTCAATTTAGACGAGTCTTCTTCATAATCAACAAAATAAATGCATATTCAAATATCAAATGTAGAATAGATACGTAAACAAATACCCTGAAAACGGATAGTAATACTATATTAGGTAAAACCATCGGACCCATAAGTTTAAACAACGATACCTCTCCTTTATCGTTCATGACAAAAGCACCGATACCCACACGATGAGAAGCATTCGCGGGGAGCATATCAGAAGTTTCAGGAATCCATTTTACAAGCATCAGGTAATCTGATTCGGCATGGTGGTACCGAAATCCTTTCTGTAAAAATTTAACAGAACAAATTTAAGAAAACACAACAACAAAATTCGAAGTTACGTAGGTTAATTTCCATGTAAATTAATTAATTTATTCTTACCTTAACTGCTGGTTCAACAAGATTAGAAAATTGAATAGGCAATTTGATCCAAACACCTCTCTTCCCCTGCTGTTTCCAATGCGATAACGATGTTCCAAGCATCGAAGCAAACAGTTTTGAATCCATGGGCTCTTTTATCTCTACCGTAACTCCTCCATGTAAATCCTGAACCGAACTTAGCAATTCGATATTTTGAACTTCATTTTCAGGTGTCTCGATTGAAGTTGACATGTTTTTGATCAAAAATGGAACTCTGTTTTTCAGAGGTTGTCCTGGAAAAAAAAAAAAAAAAAAAAAAAAAAAAAACATTAATATTAAAAAGGGTAAGTTTACTTGACCCAATAATGAAAATCGAGTCCAAACTTGGATCAGGGATTGACCCACCAAATTTAACAACAATTAGAAACACTGTAAATTGATTTGAATCCAAAAAGCGAGCGAGCTTCCTCGGTTCTTTGCGATGTGGTTTGTTTACAGTAGTTGGACTTTGCGGCACTTTTGTTGTTGAAGAATTAGATTGTTTTATTATTATTAGGGTTAATAGAACTAGCACCCTTTGAACATATAGTAAAATTGCATAGTACCCCTTGAATATTTTTTTTCCTGGTATTAAACCCCTCAAACTCTCATAAATAGGCAAAATTGGACGGAAGTGGGACTGACGTCGAAGACAAATTACATTTACACACCCTGATTATATGCATTATTGCATTAAAACTAGAAAAAAATAATAATATCACACTAACACCCTTTGACTTGTTTGACTAATGTCTAAAAAAATAAAAAATATATATTAATATTAATAATTTAAAATAATAATAAACTTTAAGAAATAATAATATATAATAATAATAATAAAATAATAATAATAATAATAATAATAATAAACTTTAAGAAATAATAATATATAATAATAATAATAATAATTTAAATAATAATAATAATAATAATAAAATTCTCCAACTAGATTACACCTAGATATCACATTTCATATTTTTCACTTCATGGATTTACTTACCTAACTTAATTCAATATTATTAATTAACTAACACTTTTTTTTTTTTTTTTATAGTATCTTTTTTGAAGCTTTTTGCCAATGGTAGAATTCGAACTGTTCACTTGAGAGTCATTTGCTCAAGCCTCAAACTCATCCATTTACCAACTGAGCTACACTTAGTAATCGATCATTTGATTATTAGCGAACACTTAGTAATCGATCATTTGATTATTAAATGCAATCCAATGATCGATAAAATATGTCTCGTTAATTAACAATCCAAAAAAATTAATATAACATAATTAAATACAATTCATTGATCAATAAAATATGTCGTTAATTAACAGTCCGAAAAAATTAATATATCATAACCCTAGTAAGACCCTTCATTTTCATACCATAGAATTCAATTCAAGAATCTATTTTTTTTTTTAAATCTTACTTCCAAACCTTCGATAAAACTATAAAATCTATCATTAGATGGTCTGATAAAATTAATATAACGAGAATATATCAAAACCCTAATGCCAACACTACAATTGCTATATAAACAAGAAACCCCAGTGTTCATATAAAAGGTCAATGTATATATATTGCTAAACAATTAATATTTATCGATTTTTTTACAAATATTTTAATGTATATATGGAAAAGGTTATGATATCAGTAATTAAAAAATGGTTAATGTGTTTACTTGTTTTAGTTTTTTTTTTTTTTTTTTTTTTTTTTTTTTTTTTTTTTTTGGTTTTCTGGTCGTGTATATATCCATGAATCACCTGTCCATGCAGAAAAATCACTTCAGAGCTAGAGCAGACATTTTTTTTAGAGGCAAGAGTGAGTGAGTGTGTGAGAGAACCAGATAATAAAAAATAAAAAATAAAATCTGTCTTGATAAGAGACAGAGAGAAAAAAAAAACATGTCTATGAGATATGCAAAGAGGTTCTCTTACAGAGAAGAAGTAGGTTCTGTTGGAATGTCTGAGATTTTCGACCCACCACAAGTGTTGCAAGAAAAAGTATACAGACTCCTGAAATCTCTGTTGTTGTTGTTTTTTTTTTTTTTTAAATTCCAACATTAACATGATTTCATTTTTTATATATGTATATCTATGCTGTTATGTATCGACCATTGTGAATGTTTGTTTTCAGTTGATCTCCTTGTTGTGTATTGCTCGAGTGCTGTTTGTGTTGGAAATCGAAGGTGGCAAGTCGTGTTGTATCAGATCATATCATATTGGTTCCATACTTCCATAAGAGACTGTGTTTGGTGGGCTGATGAAATGGGTTTTGAATGATTTTCATTGGTTTGTTTGCATTTTGATGTTCATTTTTTATCTGTTTTTTTTTTTTTTTTTTTGATTGAGAAAGATATATTCTGGAGGTGTTTACTGTTTTCTGCTGATATATCTGTCAGGATTTTAGGTTTCTCAGAGATGGATGGAGTTGGATTTTTCATTTTGGTGCCAATATTGTTAGATCTTGAAGATGATAATTTGTGTACATTTTCTAGATCATTTTTATCTGAAGATGAAGTCTGCATCATTGATTTTGTAATATGTAGAGATTTTGAAAGTTGTTCCATTTTTATCATTACGCAAGTTTGATTTGTTTAGTCCCAATTCGGGCCATCATGAATTATTTTCAGTAGATTGATATTCAAATAACATTGCTGGCCTAATCTTATTTTATGTGTAATGGCAGATTGCAGAGCTTGCAGAAATGGTAAAGCAGGTTTGAAAATCTTTAAATTTGGTCACTATAATTCTTCTACTGCAGATTATTAATGCTCTGCAGATGGTTCAAAGTCCCCTTTTTTTTTTTTTTTTTTTTTTTGGATAAAAAAAATCTTCATATAAAAAATAAAAAATAAAACAAAAGAAAAGAAAAAGAAAAACAAAAGCAAAGTGGCTCACAGGCTCTAAAACAAAAATCTAAAAAGGTACACAGACCACAACAAAAGGCAAGGAAAAATGAACCTAAAAGGCATAAAATTAACCATTCCCTTTTGCCTCAAACGGTGTGGCCCAATTAAAAATAGCAACACGATGTAATTCTGTATGGGCCGATGAAGTCGCAGAATTAGGGCGAATCTTAATCTCAGCAACAAGGAGGTGCTTAAAATTTCCCATACTCAATTGAGACTTGAAATTAGATAAAATCTTGAAAGTTGGTTTCACTCTTCTATTCGATTTTGTCACCACGGGAATCCAATTATTGTCAGGATCAACTAGATCCTGAGCTTCCGCATACTTATCATCCATCCCTTAGATGTTGTTTAAGGAGTTGGAGTTAGAGGTTCCAACATCAACTGAAGTATTGTCCTTAAACGAATGTTGGTCTTGCAAATTTGACTCCATGGGGCCATTATTAGAGTTCAAAATAGGGATGGAATTATGGAGAATAATAGGATTAGTATGTTGCCTCATAGAAGCATCATCATTCATATTAAAGGAAATCATATTAGAGGCCATGGTAGCATCCATAGTTTTAACAATATTAGAGTTAGAAGAATCAACCTCCACAATTTCGAGCTCGCTTGGGGAGAAAACAACAATCTGAGGGGAAGACAAAATATTAGCTAGAAACTTTCAAACTAGTCTTCTCAGAACCGCTAGAAACCTTCCCAATAGATGAAGAATCAACTTGAATCTCCTCCACAGGTTTATCATCATTGTTGACCTCATGAGCATCCTTATGCAAAGAAGGCGGTTCAAAGTCCCTGTTGTTGAAGTACATGTAGGTTCTTTTACCGGAGGATGTGGTCGAAGACATTGTCGAAAATCCGGTGTAGTCCTTCTTCGACTTTGTTAAGCATATTCCGGCCATATTTTTAAAAATTTCATTTTTCTGATTGAAAGATTGGGCTGCATAATCCTCAGCTCTCATCCACTGTAAAAAAAATACAATAAATTAAAAACAATAAAAATTCATGTCTGAAAACTGATATGGAAGTTATTGAGAAAATGGATCTACTACTACAATTGACCAGAAGAAATTAAGTACCTGAGCAGCCTCAATTTCAGAATCCTGTTTCTGAATTTCGAAAGAGCGAGGTCGTAGCATGCACACAAAGAATAAATTCAATTTCCTAAAAAATGAGTGGTGGCTTTGCCTAGTAGCAACCAAAGAAAGAATAGAATACCTTTAGAAATGGTAAACAGTTAACTATTGAAAATCCAAGAATATGATGGTCTAACACTCTTTCTATAACAACTTTTGTGAAGCGTGCGTGGTCACAAAAAATTAAATCATTACACTAACTGTAACTACAAAATTTTCATACCTGAAGGCTAAAACTTCGACGAATTCTGTATTAATCTAAAGGAAAAACAAAGATGTATGGTTTTAGAATTATGGCATCATTGTAAAACCTGAAAATTAAATACAATTCGAATATTGATTATCCGATTGCATCTATAAATTGCACACTTACTCCTGTCTCTTCTTTAACTTCTCTGATTGCGGCCGTCCAAATATCCTCACCCTGAGAATGGTGAAATTTCAGTTAACCGGAAAATTCTTGAAAACAAAGAATGCGATAAAAAAACATATTCCTGACCAACTCACCTCATCAACGGTCCCGGTAGGAAGCTTCCATACATTAGTACCCTTGAATCTTCCATTCCTCTCCTGAACTACCAGAACCTACCAAAATTGTAAACAATTCAACTTAGACAAGTCTTCTTTGTAACCAACAAAATAAATGCATATTCAAATATCAAATGTAGAATAAATACGTAAACAAATGCGTAAAACCATCGGACCGATAAGTTTAAACAACGATACCTCTCCTTTGTCGTTCATGACAAAAGCACCGATACCCACACGATGAGAAGCATTCGCAGGGAGCGTATCAGAAGTTTCAGGAATCCATTTTACGAGCATCAGGTAATCTGATTCGGCATGGTGGTACCGAAATCCTTCCTGTAAAAATTTAACAGAAAAATTTAAGAAACACACAACAACAAAATTCAAGTGACGTAGGTTAATTTCCATGTAAATTAATTAATTTATTATTACCTTAACTGCTGGTTCAACAAGATTAGAAAATTGAATAGGCAATTTGATCCAAACACCTCTCTTCCCCTGCTGTTTCCAATGCGATAACGATGTTCCAAGCATCGAAGCGAACAGTTTTGAATCCATGGGCTCTTTTATCTCTACTGTAATTCCTCCATGTAAATCCTCAACCGAACTCAGCAATTCGATATTTTGAACTTCATTTTCAGGTTTCTCGATTGAAGTTGGCATGTTTTTCATCAAAAATGGAACTCTGTTTTTCAGAGGTTGCCCTGGAAAAGAAAAAACATAATATTAAAAATGTGAGCTTGGAGCTCTGTAATGAAAACGAAACCATAACCGATCCATCAAATTATATACCTTTTGAAAACAATGAGACGGGTGTTGGAACACAAATCCTGTCAGTAATAAAAGAAGATACAAAGCTGTAGTAGAGGAATGGTACTCTGTTCGGTCTGAAAACTCTACGCATGAAGATCGAAATCCTGATTTCGAAAAACAGAGAGAAGTCTCTCGATTCTCTTTATATCTAAACTCTCAAATTAAATTTATTTTCAATTCCTTCCTGGAAACTTACTCTGTTTTTTGAGATGAAGAAAAGCTATGGAATGACCATCTATGGAATGATCTACATCCTCAAATATATATATTGAAGGAAAATGTTTGGGTACTGACCGGTCAGAATCCAAGATACTGACCCACCAATAAAGTGTTGGCACATGATATTTTTTCTTTCATTTTTTACATTTATCTTCTTACATTCTTTCAAAATTGACCACGTGTCAACACCTCATTAGTAGGATCAGTACCTGGTCAGTATCCAAGCATTGTCTTATATTGAATTCATCCAGCTGTATAGTATAGTTAAATGCAATGGTTTCAATTCATGTTATCAAATTTAAAATGATAAGAGCCTGATTTATTATAATATTAAAAAAAAAAAACAAATTAATGATATTTTTTTGAGGCAAAGGACAAAGTGAGAGAGAGATTAGGATCGGGGTTCAGATTCCAAGGACTTGTTCAGGACATTTCGAGTATTTTTTATAGGAAATTGCTTGGGTACTGGCCAGTCAGTACCCAAGCCATACTGACCACATCAAACCACCCAATGGGGTGTTGCCACGTGGCAAAACCCTTTTGATTTTTCCATTTTTCTCTTTGCTTTGGGTTACGTGGCAAGCAATGAGTCGTGTGGTCAGCACCTTGGATACTGACCGGTCAGTACCCAAGCATCGTCCTTTTTTATAAGTTTTGATTTGTAGACAAATTAGAGGGTGTCAGACTCTTCAACTTTGAAATGAAATAAATAAATAAAAAGCCACGCTGTGCTGCTGTCTACTTGTATTCTAGACTTCTAGTATGCTGTATGCCCTAGTTGTGGGTCGGCTGTCAAAACTTCAATTTGATCACCCCCTGCCACGTGGAATACGATGTCGGACGAACTCATGATAGTGTTTGTCAATTATCAAAAATAGGTGTAATCTCCATTCAAGATCTCGGTCTGTAATTGCCACATGGCAAGATCTTGGTGGGAGAAGTATTTTCTTTATTTTTTTTATAAAGAAAATACCACGTGGCAAGCCTTACGCGATTGCAAAAATGGTCCACCCTCGGTCAAAAACCAAATATAGCCCGTAGTTCAAAATTTTGTGTTTTCGTTCTTTTTATAATTGATTTTACTAAACTGCCCTTTAAAATTGTTTTGTATCGTTTACCTCATTTAACATGACATTACTAAATTATCCTTCTTACAACTTTACCAAATAAAAAGACAACAATATTTCAAAAAAAAAAAAAAAAAAAAAAAAAGACAAAAGAAAAGAGAAGACTGGTTCCAGTCTTCCGGACCATAGCTGCGACTCCGGAGAAGAAAAAGAAGAAAGCAGTGAAATTCGAGGTGGGTTTGGCTTTGTTTGTAACGGAGAGTAATCCGATGATTTCAAAATAAGAGGTGGAAAGGATCTTGGTCAATTCCGATTCCTTGGTATATGCATCGAGAGATTAATATGGATTCGGAGGATCGATGATCGGATTTTAAAATGATCCAGCGCACCTTGAATTCTCAGCGAACTTCGCAGCGGTGTCATGGTCTGGTGAGATGAAGAAAAGCTCCATGAAATCTGGTTTGGCGAGAGGTTGAAGATAAGTTGAATGATTGGGTGCATTAAGAACGCAACTACGGGGTATTTAGTACCTCGTTTCTGTCCTTTTTGCTGGAGTGCATTTAGAAGTGGGCTAGAGTGCATTTAGAGGCTCAATTAACCAACCATTCCAAAACTCACCGTTTAGGGTCCATTTGGTAGGGAGGAAAAAAAATAGGAAGGATGAGAAGATATGGAAAGATTTGAAAAGATAGAAAACATAAGGGAAAGATAGGAAAATGATTTTCCCTCGTGTTGTTTGGTAAACAGGAAGGAAAGAAAAGATCATTTTATCAATTTTACTATTTTACCCTTATATTATATTTTATATATTAAATTTTTTTGGATAAAATTGTAATTTACCATAATGGTGGGCCCCACTTTTTTTTTTTTACTCTTTCTTTCCCTCCCTTTTCCTCCCACTTTTGGAAGGAAAGAATATGGTGGGCACCACATGGTTTTTTCTCTCCATTTTTCCTTTCCCTCCACTTTTCTTTCCATACCAAACACTCACTTCTCCCTTTTCCCTCCACTCTTCCCTCCACCCCTTTCTTTCCTCTCCCTTTTCCTTCCTACCAAACATACCAATGACATGGCGTGGGATGCTGGCGATTTACATTTACACCCCTATACTCTTCCATAATCGTAAATAATTCACTCTTTCCTCAAATTTTAAACGTTTACCCTTACTATGCTGTCTCAAAAAATACACTAGCCTTTCCGAAACTCTAAATTCACCTTTAAAAAACCTTATTTACCCCATTAAAAAATCAGTTTTACCCAAGACACAAGCATGAAACAATAAGAAATGAGAATCTAGAATAGATATAGAAATGGTACGATCATTATACTCGGGCATGATATACCAATATCTAAACAAACATAATCAACTACAACAATAGAAAAAATTCTTGGTCTATGTATAATGTCTCCTAATTTAATTAAACTCTCAATGTGGGTATTTGATTTTAGGCCAGGTTCGTAATGTTTTGAGCCTGGGAATAAATATTTTAAGCCCGTGTATTCATTTTTTGAGCCCAGGATTCTGTATATGCATTGACCAGGCTTTTTTTCTATTATTGTAGTAGATCATGCTTATTTAGATATTGGTATTTGATGCTCTTATTTTGGATAATGTCTCATAATTTAATAAAACTCTCAATGTGTGTATTTGATTTTAGGCTCGATTATTAATCTTTTGAGCCTAAGAACAATTTTTTTGAACATAGGTATTCATCTTTGGAGCCCAGGATTCTATATATGCATCGACCAGGTTTATTATTATTATTATTATTTTACTATTATTATAGTGGATCATTCTTGTTTAGATATTGACATGGCATGCCTTCATTCTAAGTTCTCATTTCGTATTGTTTCGTGCTTATTTCTTGGTTAAAATCGGGTTTTTAATGGTTTAAATAAGTGTTTTTAGGTGAATTTGGAATTTCGGAAAGGTTGGTGTATTTTTTGAGATAGAAGGGGTAAACGTGTAAAATATGAGGAAATAATGAATTATTTGCGATTGTGGAAGAGCATACGGGTCTAAATGTAAATCGCCAGCTTCCCACGCCATGTCATTAAGGCTCCGTTTGGTAGGGAGGAAAGAAAATAGGAAGGATGGAAAGAAAATAGGAAGGATGGAAAGATTTGGAGGGATAGAAAACATGAGGGAAGGAAAGAAAAATGATTTTCCCTCGTATTGTTTGGTAAATAGGAAGGAAAGAAAATATCATTTTATCACTTTTACTATTTTACCTTTATATTATATTTTTTATATTAAATTTTTTTGGATAAGATGGTAATTTGACTTGCCCAAAAACTTGCCCCTTTCTTTCCCTCCCATTTCCTCCCACTTTTGGGAGGAAAGAAATTGGTGGGTCCCACCCACATTTCTTTCCTTCCATTTTTCCTTTCCTTCCCCTTTTCTCTCCATACCAAACACACATTTCTCCACTTTCTCCTCCCTTTTCCCTCCACCCTTTTCTTTCCTCTCCCTTTTCCTTCATACCAAACATAGGCTAAGTGAAACGGTGAGTTTTGGAATGGTTTGTTAATTGGGCCTCTAAAAGCACTCTAGGCCACATCTAAATGCACCCCAGCAAAAAGGACAAAAACGAGGTACTAAATACACCATAGTGGCGTTCTTAATGCACCCAATCATTCAACTTCATCTTCAACCTCTCGCCAAACCCGATTTCATGGAGCTTTTCTTCATCTCACCAGACCGTGGCACCGCTGCGAAGTTCTCTGAGAATTCAAACTGCGCTGGATCATTTTAAAATCCGATCATCGATCCTCCGAATCCATATTAATCTCTCGATTGTCATCTCCAGTTACTTTTCAGTCCTCAAATATTTATTTCTTCATATTTCATTAGTTGAAAGTGGTGACAGAATAAGGCAAATCCTCAGCAACATTACATAGAATGGTCTTTTCCTTATACCTAATAATAAAACGAATTAGAAAAAATTCCCTTTCTGGTGAGAAGCAGAAGGAATGGAACGAACGGGTTAGATTGGATTGTAAGTGTGGAAGGGTAGTTTAGTCCCTTAGAAATCTAAATGGCCAATTTCTATATTTTGTAAGATTTAAATCGAAGGGGTATTTTGGTTTTTGAGGGGCTATTTGTGAGAACGTGAAATCCAAGGTTGACCGTTAAAACAAAATTTTCCATGAGGGACTATTTTTTGTTTTTAAAAATTGAGGATTGACCATTTCATTGTATTTCCACAGCCTTATTTTTTATTTTATTTTTCTGGGGTGTCCTGAAAAAAAAAAACGTGAGCTTAGACTTGAAGCTCTTCATATTCCTATGTTTTTTTATTCTCTGAATGTGAAATACGAAACAAGTACGCAACTCGCCAAATAAAATAATGGAAATTGAGTCCAACCCGTATCATGAATCGGCCCACCAAATTAAACCATTATTAGTATATTTGTGTAATTGACTTTTTATTTATTAAAGGAAAAAGTATTACGCGGTCTCTAATTTTAAATTCTCTTGAAGTTTCTAAACTCTTTTCCATTCAATTATGTATCTAATTATTGCAACTGAAATTGATACCTTGTTGAAGATCTGTTGGGATATATTTAGATCAAATAATGCATACAATCGTGATTTCGATAGTTATCCCATCGGCCGAATGTTTTTTTTTTTGTTTTTTTTAATCATAATGCAAGAAAGTGATTATTTCTGCAGTTTTTTTTTTTAAGATCTAGATAATTAACCCATCGGTCGAAATAAAATATTGTTTATATATTTAAGCCACTCTCCTAATGCAAGAATTTTTTTTAATTTTTTTATTTAATTATATGAATCTTATAAGTGACCGTTTGGATGAGCTTGTCTATTGACTAAAAGAGTTTTTTTAATTTAAAAGTTCTTTTTAATTTATTTTTTTTGTCATTTAGTTGTCACCCAGTAAAGCTTTTGGGGCCTGTTTGGCGTGTGGGTTTGGACTGGGATTGGACTAATTTAGTCCCAGTCCTACGTTTGGTGAGAGTCTGAAGCATTGGATTATTAATCCCAACATCAAAATAGTCCCATGATCATGGGATAAAATATACTCATCTCCCATCCCATCTCTATTTGTCCTAGGACTAATTACTATGTGGACTCCACCCATTAAATTCATTTTCTTCACTTTTTTCCAACGTGCAACGTTTCCTCTCACTCTCTGAAACCAAACCCAAATTTCTTCTTCCTCTCTCTCTCTCTCTTCAACCTCTCCTTCTCCTTCCGCCTTCGTCTTCATCTCCTTCCACCACCGCGGCCTTCGTCTTCTTCTCCTTCCGCTCGGTCTGATCCAGGCCTTTATGAGTTTATGAGTTTCCAGATCATTTTTTTTTTCTGAGTTTCCATATTTGCATGGAGGAGAACTTTATAATTTCTTTTTTTTTTCTTTGATTTTTTCTCCTATAAGAAAGAAGAAGACAAATATGGGTTCCCAAATCTCGACGAAATATATTAATTTTTCTTTGATTTTCTTAATTGATGATGATGATTGAGAAAGAAGAATATAAATATAGGACCTTTCAAATCTTGAGTTTATGAAGAATATGAATGAGTTTCCAGATCTTCAGCTTCCATATATATGAATATATATATGAAGAATATTTATGAGTTTATGATTGAAGAATATATGAGTTTCCATATCTCCAGTTTCCATATATATATATATATATATGAATATATGAAGAATATATGAATATTGATTGGAATGATTTTTACACCTTTTGAGGTTCCCATTTCCTATCGTTTGCTTTCGTTTTCGAGCGTTTTTGTGAATATAATATGTTTTGTGAGCCTTGTGTAGGTTCATTTTGTTTTGGGAAGTCATTTTGTGGAAATGGGGTGTTTCCGGACCAAAACGCAACATGAAAGAACGAAAGAGTTTTCATTGAAAATTTCCAGATTTCGTCGAAGTGTACCACGTCAGGCAAATTGGCGTATCACGTTGTATCACGTTTTTGAAGACCTAATGCACTGCCAACTTTCGTGGTTGGACGTTAAAGCGTATCACATTGTACCACATTTTTGAAGACCTGATACACTGCCAACTTTCGTGGTTGGACGTTAAAGCGTACCACGTTAGGCAAAAATGCGTATCACGAGTTTTGGCAATGTGTCCAGATGAGTTTCGTCAAACAGTTTCGTTAAAGCGTACTGCGAGACGTACCACGAGATGACAGCCACCACCAACTTTTCCTCTTTTTGACCCACTCTTTGACCTACCTATATATATATAACTTTACCAATTTTTCTAAGGTGTGCTTCATAATATCTAAATCCCTAGAATCCCAAATAAATCTCTCTCTCTCTTTTCTTCCCATTTTTCACGCCTATCTTCAATCTTCTTCCATCTTCTTTTATTTTCTTCATCTTCTACCCAATAAGTTGAGAGACCCATGCTCCCATGGAGGTTCTTCCTCCATGGGAGTCCACCATACACCTCCACAACCCTCTTTCTCACTTCCTCCGTCCATTTTAGAACCGAAATTTCAAGGAATTATGAGCAATTTCGAGCTAGGAAAGATATGGAGCATCTTTGGAGGCTTGTCTTCAAGGGTTTGCTTTTATTTACTCTTTTCTTTGTAATTTTCGTTTCTTTGATGTGTAACCCCAATTTGGGGAATATTGTGAACCTTCACATGTGCTATATATATATATATGTATTTTGTTCATAAATTCGTTTGGGTTTTGTTTTGCTCTTTGATTTATGTATGTTTAATCTCTTATTGTGAAATTCATGTTTGTGGAGGTTAAAAATTGATATGTATGCATGATTGGGTTTAGGAGTAGAATAATTTAATGTAGGAGTAGAGTAATTTAGCTTCCCATGATTGTTTGTATGTTAATGGATGACCAAAATACCATTTATTGAATGATTTGAGTGTTAGGGATTTTATCCCCAAAGAGTAGAAAAGGCTACTTTATGCATTTAGTTGCTAAATTGGCTTTGGTTCGCATCCTTGTGCTTAATGAGTCTTTTTAAGACACATTTGCCCATCTTTGGCCGGAATGGATGATGAATTGATTTAGGGAAAATTCTCAAGTCAAGAGGAGAACCCTTAATTCATTTGAATGTTCTTAATGTTTAACAATTTGTATTGATGCACATTAGTGTTAGGTGGACTTGTTTCCCATTTTTTTGCCATCCTAGGGAGATTGATAAAACCAAATCCGTATCTAGAGTAAAGGCCAATTGAATTCCTCTTGTGCTCGTGTAGTTATAGGGGTATTTCATTGCTTAATGCTTTCACTCGGTTAGCCACCTTGTGAATGATATTTAGGTTGTGTGTTAAATATTGCGTGGTGTCGCATTGACATGCTCAGCGTGATATCCTCTGCATTTGACCAGAAAGATGAGAGATCACTAGGCTGACGTGTAGAGCTCGTGTGTGTGTCCCACGGTCCTTAATGAATCCAAGCATTTATGCATAGATGTAATCTCTATGTCGCTCGAGAGAGGGTAGAGATTAATTAAGGGGACACGAGCATATAACACTCGTGTTATATGGGTATCTTGTATTCTTAATGCTTTCACTTGGTTGCCATCCCGTATTTGGTTAGCCCCGTGGATGAATTATTGGCTGTAGTATGGCCCACGCGGTTGCGCATTACATGCCCAACGAAATAACCAATGTATTTGGCCGAAAAGTTGAGAGATCACTAGGCCGGCATACATGGCTCGTATGTGTCTCACGGTACTTAATGAATCCATACATATGTGTGGATGTGATTTCTAAGACTCGAGAGAGATTAGAGATCAATTAAGGGGACACGAGTCTATTACATACTTGCATATTGAGGGACTAAGTGAGTCTAGCACTTAATTAGGAGGATTGTTACGGTTGAATCGTTTCTCTAGTGTAACCACATTTCATGCATCTCTCCATTCCATTCTATCCATGTACATATTATAGTATGTAGTTTATTTATTTATATTATTATTTACATTTTCCATACCCGCAACACACGAGTTCTCTCGGCGTGTTGTAATAATAGTTAGAACCGGTAACGGTCGATGAATTCCATCTCCCTGCGGAACGATACCCTCACTTGCCGCTGTGCTAGTCTCTGTGACTCTCACGCTAGCGAGGTCGAACTTAAATGTTCATCTTTTGACCGACACTGCAACGACGTGTCGTCAAATATGGGTTTCCAGATTTTTTTAATTTTTTCCTTTAAAAACTGATGTTGTTAATAATGATTGAAGAAATTGAACTTTATTATTTCAATTTCTTCTTTGATTTTTGATTTTTTTTTTTCTCCTCAGAAGGAAGAAGACGAAGATCTCTCTTAAAAAAAAAAAAAAAAAAAAAAAAAATTCTCATGTTTATTATTCAATTTTAAAATATTATCAAATTAAAAATATTATTATATTAAATCCAATCTCATGTTTCCCCAAACAAAACACAGTATTAATTCAGTTCAGTCTCATGTTTCTCCAAACACAGTATAGTATTCATTTAGTCCAATCCAGTTCAGTCCAATCCTATCTAATCCTAGTCCCATCTTAATCCAATTCAATCTCATAAAATAGTCTAATCCAATTCCGCGCACCAAACGGGGCTTTGGATTATTAAAACAACTGTTTAATGTCTATTGGGAGAAGCTCAAATTTAAAACTTTTCCAAATAGATCTTTTAGAGTTTTTTTTAATAACATTAAAATCTACGATATAACCCTATATTTAATATTTGCTTGAGTATTTTGATAATTATATCATTGAAAAAGCTCTTTTTTAATCGACAACCAAATGACCAAACATATTCATTTAAAAGCTCTACTTTTAAAAGATCTAATGCAAAAATGTGTACTTGAGAAACTCTTCCAATCAGACCCTAAGATAGTAATTTTTTTATATTATATTTTATTTTAAGTTTGTGGAAACTATAGTTGAATTTTTTATATTGAAATACATGAAGATTATTATAACTTTTAGGTATTTTTTAAATTTGTATATTGTTTTGATATTTGTACCAGCTTTCCTATAGACAATAGGGCAACTTCTCAGATAGTCAAAAACATTATAAATTTTCCAAAATTTGGAAATCATTAACTTTTGTGTGACCAAGAAATCTAATACTTCAAGCAAAAATCTCAAATACATGATTTTAAATAAGATGACAATTTATTCGTAATAATGATTATCTGATAAATGAAGAAGAGAATATATCTTCAATAACACGTTTGATTAGATTGGTTATTCATACCACGTGATATGAAATCAATGAATAGAATATATGTATTGTGATTTATCGAACATTTTATTATGATAAATAATATAATTTTTATTACAATTACAAACAAACTTGTTACGTCATTTGAGTCTCGAATAGGAGATTATAATTAAAATGTTGCATTGATATGATATTTTAATTCTTGATATGATAATTAAACGTCATTTGATATTTATCTAGGCAATGGAGGAACAAGAAATACAAAAACGAAAAATTTCATAAACATTTTTTGTAATTTTGTAATGAAAAACTTTTAAAATATAAAGATAATTTTGTAATTCCATAAACATTTTTTATATAAAAAAAATTTGATGGGACCCCTCCGCCTCTGCATCCAGGCAGTGTCCGAGACACCATACCACTATAATACTGTGTCTGAAAAACTTTTAAATTTTGATGGTATATATATATATATATACACCGTGAAGAAGTAGCTAGTTAGGATAATGATGAGATATAATCCTATACATAAACAAAATTAACTTATATGGAGAAAATAAATAAATGCACATTTATTATTTTCCTAATATTTGTGATATATATGGATATGTTGAGCACTTGAGCAAGATTTACCAATTTCATTATATACCAAAATTTCATTTATACTAAAAATTATTAAAATTTGTTATCATTTCCAAATATGTTTACACACCGTTTCACCTACTTTAAGAGCATCTCTAATGTAAAAAAGGTGTGCATACCAATAATTGTTGACATGAAAATAATGCTAAGAGACTTACTTTCTATATGACATAAAAATAGACTTATAGATAATCAACTCAAAATTTGGTCTCCAATGTTTCCGTCTAAAACACAATTTTTTTAATGACGTGTCCATCTTTTTTTCTTATTTTATCTTTTATTTTATTTCCTTACCAAAAATATATGAAAAATTAATGTCAGTTTTAAATGTTTGCTGAGTCAACCTAAAAAATAGTTGTGCAACATATCATCTGAAAGTGGACGGTCATGTTGATAATGTCAAATATTTTTTTTGCCACGTTAGCTTGATGTTGAATATGCACAGCTGCATTGGAGACACAATTATTAACACAACATCTATTTATCATACGTGACATCTCTTTTTTCCACAAGCTACGCTTGCATTGAAGATGCTTTAAAGGCCAAAGCAAACAATTTGCTCTAAATTCTAATTTCAAAAATAAAATAAAAATAGTTTCACAAAATTCAATCCAAATCCAACTAGATTACAACTAGATATCACATTTCATAATTTTCACTTCATGGATTTACTTACCTAACTTAATTCAATATTATTAACTAACACTTTATATATATATAGTATCTTTTTTGAAGCTTTTTGCCATTGGTAGGATTTGAACCGCTCACTTGGGAGTCATTTGCCCAAGCCCCAAACTCATTCATTTATCAATTGAGCTACGCCCTTACGGCATTATTAACGAACACTTAGTAATTAATCATTTGATAATTAAATGCAATCCAATGATCGATAAAATATGTCTCGTTAATTAACGATCCTACAAAATTAATATAACATAATTAAATGCAATTCATTGATCAGTAAAATATATCGTTAATTAACAGTCCGAAAAAATTAATATATCATAACCCTAGTAAGACCCTTCATTTTCATACCATAGAATTCAATTCAAGAATCTATTTAAAAAAAAATCTTACTTCCAAACCTTCGATAAAACTATAAAAGCTATCATTAGATGGTCTGATAAAATTAATATAATGAGAATATATCAAAACCCTAATGCCAACACTACAATTGATATATAAAAAAGAAACCCCAGTGTTCATATAAAAGGTCAATGTATATATTGCTAAACAATTAATGTTTATCGATTTTTTTTTACAAATATTTTAATGTATATATGGAAAAGGTTATGATATCAGTAATTAAAAAATGGTTAATGTGTTTTCCTTTTTTTTTTTTTTCTTTTTTTTTTGTTTTTTTTTTTGTTTTTATTTTTATTTTCTGGTCGTGTATATATCCATGAATCACCTGTACATGCAGAAAAATCACTTCAGAGCTAGAGCTGACATTTTTTATTTCTGGCAAGAGTGAGTGAGTGTGTGAGAGAACCAGATAATAAAAACTAAAAAATAAAATCTGTCTTGATAAGAGACAGAGAGAAAAAAAAACGTCTATGAGATATGCAAAGAGGTTCTCTTACAGAGAAGAAGTAGGTTCTGTTGGAATGTCTGAGATTTTCGACCCACCACAAGTGTTGCAAGAAAAAGTATACAGACTCCTGAAATCTCAGTTTATTTTTATTTTTATTTTTTATTTTTATTTTTAAATTCCAACATTAACATGATTTCATTTTTTGTATATGTATATTTATGCTGTTATATATCGACCATTGTGAATGTTTATTTTGTGTTGATCTCCTTGTTGGGGATTGCTTGAGTGCTGTTTGTGTTGGAAATCGAAGGTGGCAAGTCGTGTTGTATCAGATCATATCATATTGGTTCTATAAGAGACTGTGTTTGGTGGGCTGATGAAATGGGTTTTGAATGATTTTCATTGGTCTGTTTGCATTTTGATGTTCATTTTTTATCTGTTTTTTTTTTTTTTTTTGATTGAGAAAGCATATATTCTGGAGGTGTTTACTGTTTTCTGCTGATACATCTGTCAGGATTTTAGGTTTCTTAGAGATGGATGGAGTTGGATTTTTCATTTTGGTGCCAATATTGTTAGATCTTGAAGATGATAATTTGTGTACATTTTCTAGATCATTTTTATCTGAAGATGAAGTCTGCATCATTGATTTTGTAATATGTAGAGATTTTGAAAGTTGTTCCATTTTTATCATTACGCAAGTTTGATTTGTTTAGTCCCAATTCGGGCCATCATGAATTATTTTCGGTAGATTGATATTGAAATAACATTGCTGGCCTAATCTTATTTTATGTCTAATGGCAGATTGCAGAGCTTGCAGAAATGGTAAAGCAGGTTTGAAAATCTTTAAATTTGGTCACTATAATTCTTCTACTGCAGATTATTAATGCTCTGCAGATGGTTCAAAGTCCCTGTTTTTTTTTCTTTGATAAAAAAAATCTTCATATAAAAAATAAAAAAGATAACAAAAGAAAAGAAAAAGAAAAGCAAAAGCAAAGTGGTGCGCAAGCCCTAAAAATAATAATCTAAAAATGTACGCAGACCACAACAGAAGACAAGGAAAAATGAACTTAAAAGGCATAAAATTAACAATTCCCTTCTGCCTCAAACGGCGCGGCCCAATTAGAAATAGCAACACGATGTAATTTTGTATGGGCCGATGAAGTCGCAGAATTAGGGCGAATCTTAGTCTCAGTAACAGGGAGGCGCTTAGAACTTCCCTTATTCAATTGAGACTTGAAATTATATAAAGTCTTGAAAGTTGGTTTCACTCTTCTATTCGATTATGTCACCACGGGAATCCAATTATTGTCGGGATTAACTAGATCATGAGCTTCCGCATACTTGTCATCCTTCCCTAAGAAGTTGTTTAACGAGTTGGAGTTAGAGGTTCCAACATCAACTGAAGTATTGTCCTTAAATGAATGTCAGTCTTGCAAATCTGACTCCATCGGGCCAGTATTAGAGTTCAAAATAGGGGTGGAATTATGGAGAATAATAGGACCAGTATGTTGCCTCGTAGAAGCATCATCATCATTCATATTAAAGGAAATCATATTAGAGGCCTTGGTAGCATCCCTAGTTTTAACAATATTAGAGTTAGAAGAATCAACCTCCACAATTTCGAGCTCGCTTGGGGAGAAAACAACAATCTCAAGGAAGACAAAATATTAGAAGCTTTCAAACTAGTCTTCTCAGGACCACTAGAAACCTTCCCAATAGCTGAAGAATCAACTTGAACCTCCTCCACGGGTTTATCATCATTGTTGACCTCATGAGCATCCTTATGCAAAGAAGGTGGTTCAAAGTCCCTGTTGTTGAAGTACATGTAGGTTCTTTTACCGGAGGATGTGGTCGAAGACATTGTCGAAAATCCGGTGTAGTCCTTCTTCGACTTTGTTAAGCATATTCTGGCCATATTTTTAAAAATTTCATTTTTTTGATTGAAAGGTTGGGCTGCATAATCCTCAGCTCTCATCCACTATATAAAAAAAATACAATAAATTAAAAGCAATAAAAATTCATGTATGAAAATTGATAGCGAAGTTATTGAGAAAACGGATCTACTACTACATTTGACTAGAAGAAATTAAGTACCTGAGCAGCCTCAATTTCAGAATCCTGTTTCTGAATTTCGAAAGAGCGTGGTCGTAACATGCACACAAAGAATAAATCCGATTTCCTAAAAAATGAGTGGTGGCTTTGCCTGGAAGCAACCAAAGAAAGAATAGAATACCTTTAGAAATGGTAAACAGTAAACTATTGAAAATCTAAGAATATGATGGTCTAAGACTCTTTCTATAACAACTTCTGTGAAGCCTGCGTGGTCACAAAAAAATAAATCATTACACTAACTGTAACTACAAAACTTTCATACCTGAAGGCTAAAACTTCGACAAATTCTGTATTAATCTGAAGGAAAAACAAAGATGTATGGTTTTAGAATTATGGCATCATTGTAAAACCTGAAAATTAAATACAATTCGAATATTGATTATCCGATTGCATCTATAAATTGCACACTTACTCCTGTCTCTTCTTTAACTTCTCTGATTGCGGCTGTCCAAATATCCTCACCCTGAGAATGGTGAAATTTCAGTTAACCGGAAAATTCTTGAAAACAAAGAATGCGATAAAAAAACGTATTCCTGACCAACTCACCTCATCAACAGTCCCGGTAGGAAGCTTCCATACATTAGTACCCTTGAATCTTCCATTCCTCTCCTGAACTACCAGAACCTACCAAAATTGTAAACAATTCAACTTAGATAAGTCTTCTTTGTAACCAACAAAATAAATGCATATTCAAATATCAAATGTAGAATAAATACGTAAACAAATGCGTAAAACCATCGGACCGATAAGTTTAAACAACGATACCTCTCCTTTATCGTTCATGACAAAAGCACCGATACCCACACGATGAGAAGCATTCGCAGGGAGCATATCAGAAGTTTCAGGAATCCATTTTACGAGCATCAGGTAATCTGATTCGGCATGGTGGTACCGAAATCCTTCCTGTAAAAATTTAACAGAACAAATTTAAGAAAACACAACAAAATTCAAGTTACGTAGGTTAATTTCCATGTAAATTAATTGATTTATTCTTACCTTAACTGCTGCTTCAACAAGATTAGAAAATTGAATAGGCAATTTGATCCAAACACCTCTCTTCCCCTGCTGTCTCCAATGCAATAACGATGTTCCAAGCATCAAAGCGAACAGTTTTGAATCCATGGGCTCTTTTATCTCTACTGTAACTCCTCCATGTAAATCCTCAACCGAACTCAGCAATTCAATATTTTGAACTTCAATTTCAGGTTTCTCGATTGAAGTTGACATGTTTTTGATCAAAAATGGAACTCTGTTTTTCAGAGGTTGTCCTGGAAAAGAAAAAACATAATATTAAAAATGTGAGCTTGGAGCTCTGTAATGAAACCGAAACCATAACCGATCCATCACATTATATACCTTTTGAAAACAATGAGACGGGTGTTGGAACACAAATCCTGTCAGTAATAAAAGAAGATACAAAGCTGTAGTAGAGGAATGGTACTCTGTTAGGTCTGAAAACTCTGTGCATGAAGATCGAAATCCAGATTTCGAAAAACAGAGTCTCTCGATTCTCTTTATATCTAAACTCTCAAATTAAATTATTTTCAATCCCTTCCTGGAAACTTACTCTGTTTTTTCAGACATATTCGAGGTCTGATGTACGAACGTCGAACTTGAAGAAGTCATTACTCTGTTTTTTCAGACACATTTCCATACGGGGGGGCAGGGGGCGTTTACTTGACCCTAAATTGAAAATCGAGTCCAAACTCGGATCAGGAATTGACCCGAGTCAAAAAGCGATTAGAAACACTATAAATTGATTTGAATCCAAAAAGCGGGCGAGCTTCCTCGGTTCCTCCTCTTGCGATGTGGCTTGTTTACAGTGGTTGGACTTTGCGACTCTTTTGTTGTTGAAGAATTAGACTGTTTTATTATTATTATTAAAAGTTAAGTATTTATTGTACGCGGTCGAAGTTATTAAACCTTTTTTTTTTTTTTTTTTTGGGTCTTAGTAGGAAAGAGATAGGAAAGTACGAAAGTTTGAATTGTATGAGAATAAAACGAAATAGGCGGCCCAGTGTTAATTTTTTTTGGTATTCTATTTAAAACAAAAAATGGGACCCTTTTTATTTATTTATTTTTACAACTTAACCCATAAAAACACTCAGATCACATATTTAGGGCCCCTGGGCATGACGGGCCTAGGGCTGGCCCCCCTACCCTACCCCAGGGCCATCCTAGGGTAACGGTAGCAATCGAGGATTCCATACGAGAAATCTTACGTAAGAAGGTTACTATATTTTGATATATTTAATTATTGTGGGTCAAGGTGGGTCTCTGGATCTAATGAGATTATGCTCTACAAACAAGGTCCAAATTGCAACCAGTCAACTCCCATTTAAGGGGTGGGGTCTCTCCACAGTTTATTTTTAACGGGTAAAGGTGAACGTATATCCCGAACCGTTTCCAACCACTCAGGCAATGGAGCCTCGGTCTCATAAAACTACTTTTATAATGCAAGAAAGTGTTATTTTCCCATAGAATTTTAAGTTTATGCGTCATGTTCGATAATTATAAAAAAATTATAAATCTTATATGAAAGTAAAATCTTTTGATTATATTTTTATTTAAAGTTTGCGGAAATTACAATTAACTTTATTTTTTTTATTGAAATACTTAAAGATTATTATAACTTTTATGTATTTTTTTAAATATTTGTATAATGTTTAGATATTACAACAAGCTTTCCTAGAGACAATGAGGCAACTTCCCAGTTATTCAAAAACATTATAATTTTGGATTCAATTTTCCAAAATTTGGAAAAATATTAACTATTATATAACCAAGAAATCTCAGACTTCAAGCAAAAATCTCAAATACGTGGTTTGAAATAATATGACTAATGAAGAAGATAATCTTCAATGACAAGTTTGGTTGATTATTCATACTCCATGATAAGAATCAATGAATAAAATGTGTGCACTGTGATGCATCAAACATTTTACCGTAAAAAATAATATAGGTTCTCTTATAACTATGAACAAACTTGTTACGTATTTGAGTCTCGAATATGAGATTATTGTTAAAAATAATGTTTGCATTAATATGATATCTTAATCGTTACGTATCTCTCCATATGAAATTATACATAAAAAATATTGAAGTTGTCCAAAAATATAAAATATTTACCACCCCTCAATGTAGCTTGGTGGTAAAAAACACTCATTCATCTAGACGGTGATGGAATCAGAAACACGAAAACAAAAAATTTCAGAAGGGCCAATATGAAAAACTTTTAAAATGTAAAGATAATTTTGTACTTTTATTTATAAGACTTTTAATTATTTTTAGCCTGGCCACTGTGGGCCCTATCCCTCTGCAACCAGGCAATTTAATATTACATAAATTTACCTTGATTATATGTATAATTACATAGAAACTGGAAAAAAATCATACTAACACTCACTACCTCTTAACCTGTTGATTAACCGTTGACCATTGGTAGACGCAATTTGATATTTTCCAGTATTATTAAACAAATGAAGAAAAAAAATTTGCCCAATCAAACATTGCCACATCGGCCCTAAAAACTTTTATTAAAGAAATACATATAATATCAATTAATTTTAAAAAATAAAAAATAAAAAGTTGTTCCCCTACTCTAGCAGAGGAGATGGAGTTGGAGGTAGTCTAGCAGAGGAGTCCTGATTTCCATTTGAATCTTCCTTGGCCATTCTTATCAAAAGCTTCTTGAATCACTAAAACCTCCAAACAAAAAATTCAAATCAAATCTTTCAAAACACACGTATAAAAGCACTTTTAAAAGTATGAAACTTGACTTCAAACTCACAGATACATCAATAATAATAATAATAATAACCCTTGGTCTGGGAGCACTAAAGCAAGCCAAAATCTACTAGGAGACTTTTTCTTCCCATACAAGATTTCCTATTTCGCACAAAATTCGTCGTCACCGCGGTCTGAGCCGTGGTGTGCAACTCGTGCCCTACACCGCGGTAAAACCTTTGTAAACCACCGCTCAGAAAATCGTGGTAGGTGCACCCTGCCTTGGCCGCAGTCTACACTGCGCTTAGCTCTCTGGAATCTACCACGATGTGTGCCGCGGTTTGTCCTGTCTACGCCGTGCTTCCTTCTGGACTTGGGTTCTTCAGCTGATTTTAGGCTTCATAAAACCCAACAAAAAGCTACTGTTATTCGTCGATAAAAAGATTATCAAATACTTGTGGAGGTGATGGAAGTTGCATATACTTACGGTGTTGATTCCGTGGAGTGAACGAGTGTCAATCTTTAATTAATTCATTGCAGTTTTTAGTAATCTAATCAGATTTCTGTTGTGCAGTTTACGAATAACTCCAGATGCAAACCTTCCTTTGCTATGTCTCCCTCGTGGGGGAAAGATCGTAATTGTAAACCTTTAGGTATTTTTCTATCTACGTCTTCTCTTTGAATACGATATCTTTGATTGCTTTGTTTACATTTCTGATATAATTTTGCAGCCAACTCCAAAGGACACCAAAGCTAGATTGATCATCAATGGTCATGTTTGATAAGGTACTTTTTTTATACTTTTGACACTCTAAATCATCACATATATCGCTTAGCTAGAATGAGTACTTGGTCTTTTTTTATTAAGAAGAGTTTACTTGTACAAACAACAGGTGATTGCAGGGATCGTCCATCATTTTGATCTCCGAATCCCTCCTTCAGGTCGGATTGATCTTTCCAGATTTGTTTTCTTCACTACCCCAAATTATCAGATTCAGGTCTTTGTTCTAGCTTCACGGTCCCTCCTCCTTACTTTTTTTTTTAATTTATTTATCTTTTCTTGCTTCTTTTAATAGAACCATTTTCGATGTTATGTTGAATTGAAATTCTTTATTCCGTGTGCAATACTGGAAAGTGTGTCCAATACTCTCTTAGGATACTTAGTGCTTTCGGACTCGAAGCTAAATTCCCGTTGATAAAATCTGTTGAGGTATTTTCCTGTCTACTCGGAAAAAAAAAAAAATTTATCTTCAAAGCCTCTATTTATATTGAATCTGAATTTGACCCTCCAGTATTAGCATTGCAGGTTTCATTCTTAAACATGTCAGATCTTAAAAACTGGTTAGAAATCAAAGCATCGAAGCATCGAAGCAAACAGTTTTGAATCCATAGACACTTTCATCTCTACTGTAACTCCTCCATGTGCATCCTCAACCGAATTCAGCAATTCGATAAATTGAACTTCAGGTTTCTCGATTGAAGCCTATTTTTTATTATTATTATTATTATTATTTTCTCAAAAATGGAACTCTGTTTTAGTCTCTACCGACTAAAAGAGTTTTTTTTTTTAATTAAAAAAACTCTTTTTAAAATTTTTTTTTGTTGTTTGGTTGTCACTCAGTATAGCTTTTGGATGATTAAAAAAACTGTTTTACGAGAAACCCAAATTTAAAGTTTTTCCAAGTAGATCTTTTGGAGTTTTTTTTAATAACACTAAAATCTCCGATATAACCCTATAATTTAATATTTGCTTGAGTATTTTGATAATTCTATCATTAAAAAAGCTCATTTTTAATTGATAACCAAATGACCAAACACTTTCATTTAAAAGCTCTACTTTTAAAAGATGTACTTCTAAAAGATCTAATGTAAAAAGATATACTTGAAAAGCTTTTCCAAACGGACCCTAAGATAGTAATTTTTTTATATTATATTTTATTTAAAGTTTATGGAAACTACAGTTGACTTTTTTTATATTGAAATACTTGAAGATTATCATAACTTCTAGGTATTTTTTAAATTTGTATATTGTTTTGATATTTGTACCAGCTTTCCTATTGACAATGAGGCAACTTCTCAGTTAGTCAAAAACATTATAAATTTTCCAAATTTTGGAAAACATTTTTTTTATGAACAACAGATTTTAATAGCCAAAAGGCAAGCACCCAACAAAGAGAACAGCAAACAAAGGCCCAGAGAGCCAAAACAGAAGAAACGCGCCACCATTAACTTTTGTGTGACCAAGATATCTAATACTTCAAAAAAAAAAAAATCTCAAATACATGATTTTAAATAATATGACAAATTTATTCATAATAATGATTATCTGACAAATGAAGAAGAAAATATATCTTCAATGACACGTTTGTTTAGGTTGGTTATTTATACTACGTGATATGAAATCAATGAATAGAATACATATATTGTGATTTATTGAACATTTTATTGTGCTAAATAATATAATATTTATTATAATTACAAACAAACTTGTTAAGTAATTTGAGTCTCGAATATGAGATTATAATTTAAAATGTTGCATTAATATGATATTTTAATTAATGCTTATTTCTCCATACGAGATTATACATACAAAATTTTGTTGTAAAAAAACATAAAATATTTACCAATGCCTAATGTAACTGGATGATAAAGAGCCCTTATTTATCTAGGCAGTGGAGGAACAAGAAATACAAAAAACAAAAAATTTCAGGGGCTAAAATGAAAAACTTTTAAAATATAAAGATAATTTTGTAATCTCATAAACAATTTTTATAAAAATATTTTGATGGGACCCCTCTGCCTCTGCATTTGGGCAGTGTCCGAGACACTGTACCACTATAATACCGTGTCCGAAAAACTTTTAAATTTTGATAGTACATAATTTTGGCGGTGTATATATATAAAATATTTCAAAATACAGTAATACTGAGAAGAAGTAGCTAGTTAGGATGATGATGAGATATTAGTACATACATAAAAAAAAAAAAAAAAAAAAAATTGACTTATATGGAGAAGATAAATAAATGCACATTTATTATTTTTCCTAATATTTGTGATATATATGGATATGTTGAGCAAGATTTACCAATTTCATTATCTACCAAAATTTCATTTATACTAAAAATGATTAAAATTTGTTATCATTTACAAATATGTTTACACACTGTTTCACCAAATATGTTGAGCTACGCCCCTGAGGGCATTATTAATGAACACTTAGTAATTAATCATTTGTTAATTAAATGCAATCCAATGATCGATAAAATATGTCTCGCTAATTAACAATTTGACAAAATTAATATAAAATAATTAAATGCAATTCATTGATCAATAAAATATGTCATTAATTAATGGTCCGAAAAAATTAATATATCATAACCCTAGTAAGACCCTTCATTTTCATACCATAGAATTCAATTCAAGAATCTATTTAAAAAAATAAAATAAAAAATCTTACTTCCGAACCTTCAATAAAACTATAAAAGCTATCATTAGATGGTCTGATAAAATTTATATAATGAGAATGTATCAAAACCCTAATGCCAACACTACAATTGGTATATTAAAAAGAAACCCCAGTGTTCATATAAAAGGTCAATGTATATATTGCTAAACAATTAATATTTATTGATTTTTTTTGCAAATATTTTAATGTATATATGGAAAAGGTTATGATATCAGTAATTAAAATTGCTTAAAAATAGTTAATGTGTTTACTTGTTTTAGTGTTTTTTTTTTTTTTTGGTTCTCTGGTCGTGTAGATATATCCTTGAATCACCTGTAACATGCAGAAAAATCACTTCAGAGCTAGAGCAGACATTTTTTTTTTGGGGCAAGAGTGGGTGAGTGAATGTGTGAGAGAACCAGATAAAATAAAAAAAAAATAAAAAATAAAAAATAAAAAAAAATAAAAAATAAAAAAACTGTCTTGACAAGAGACAAAGAGAGAAAATAAAACATGTCTATGAGATATGCAAAGAGGTTCTCTTACGTACAGAGAAGAAGTAGGTTCTGTTGGAATGTCTGAGATTTTCGGCCCACCACTAGTGTTGCAAGAAAAAGTATACAGACTCCTGAAATCTCTGTTGTTGTTTTTTTTTAGGGAGAATCGCAAATACCCCCCCGACTTTTAAGCTAATGGCAAATCAAACCCTCTGGTTTGAACAATCAGCAAACAACCCCCTACAAATTTGAACAATCAGCAAATAACCCCCTACAAATCAGCAAATAAACCCCTACATGCAGTAAAAAATGCAAGGGTTCTTAACGGTAGGGGGTTGTTTGCTGATTGTTCAAACCAGAGGGTTTGATTTGCCATTTGGTTAAAAGTCGGGGGGGTATTTGCGATTCTCCCTTTTTTTTAATTCCAACATTAACATGATTTCATTTTTTATATATGTATATCTATATTGTTATAGATCGACCAGTGTGCATGTTTGTTTTTTGTTGATCTCCTTGTTGGGGATTGCTTGAATGCTGTTTGTGGTGGAAATCGAAGGTGCCAAGTCGTGTTGTATCAGATCATATCATATTGGTTCCATAAGAGACTGTGTTTGGTGGGCTGATGAAATGGGTTTTGAATGATTTTCATTGGTTTGTTTGCATTTTGATGTTCAATTTTTATCTTTTTTTTTTTTTTTGATTGAGAAAGCATATATTCTGGAGGTGTTTACTGTTTTCTGCTGATATATCTGTCAGGATTTTAGGTTTCTTAGTGATGGATGGAGTTGGATTTTTCATTTTGGTGCCAATATTGTTAGATCTCGAAGATGATAATTTGTGTACATTTTCTAGATCATTTTTATCTGAAGATGAAGTCTGCATCATTGATTTTGTAATATGTAGAGATTTTGAAAGTTGTTCCATTTTTATCATTACGCAAGTTTGATTTGTTTAGTCCCAATTCGGGCCATCATGAATTATTTTCGGTAGATTGATATTGAAATAACATTGCTGGCCTAATCTTATTAATGGAAGATTGCAGAGCTTGCAGAAATGGTAAAGCAGGTTTGAAAATCTTTAAATTTGGTCACTATAATTCTTCTACTGTAGATTATTAATGCTCTGCAGATGGTTCAAAGTCCCTGTTTTTTTTTTCTTTGATAAAAAAAATCTTCATATAAAAAATAAAAAAGAAAACAATAGAAAAGGAAAAGAAAAGCAAAAGCAAAGTGGTGCGCAAGCCCTAAAACAAAAATCTAAAAAGATATGCAGACCACAATAGAAGGCAAGGAAAAATGAACCTAAAAAGGTATAAAATTAACCATTCCCTTCTGCCTCAAACGGTACGGCCCAATTTGAAATAGCACCACGATGTAATTCTGTATGGGCCGATGAAGTCGCAGAATTAGGGCGAATCTTAGTCTCAGCAACAGGGAGGCGCTTAGAACTTCCCTTACTCAATTGAGCCTTGAAATTAGATAAAATCTTGAAAGTTGGTTTCACTCTTCTATTCAATTTTGTCACCATGGGAATCCAATTATTGTCAGGATCAACTAGATCCTGAGCTTCTGTATATTTATCATCCTTCCTTGAGATAGAGTTAGAAGAATCAACCTCCACAATTTCGAGCTCACTTGGGGAGAAAACAACAATCTCAGGGGAAGACAAAATATTAGAAGCTTTCAAACTAGTCTTCTCAGAACTACTAGAAACCTTCCCAATAGCTAAAGAATCAACTTAAACCTCCTCCACGGGTTTATCATCATTGTTGACCTCATGAACATCCTTATGTAAAGAAGGCGGTTCAAAGTCCCTGTTGTTGAAGTACATGTAGGTTCTTTTACCGGAGGATGTGGTCGAAGACATTGTCGAAAATCCGGTGTAGTCCTTCTTCAACTTTGTTAAGCATATTCCGGCCATATTTTTAAAATTTTCATTTTTCTGATTGAAAGTTTGGGCTGCATAATCCTCAGCTCTCATCCACTGTAAAAAAAAAAATACAATAAATTAAAAACAATAAAAATTCATGTCTAAAAATTGATAGCGAAGTTATTGAGAAAACGGATCTACTACTACATTTGACTAGAAGAAATTAAGTACCTGAGCAGCCTCAATTTCAGAATCCTGTTTCTGAATTTCGAAAGAGCGTGGTCGTAGCATGCACACAAAGAATAAATCTGATTTCCTAAAAAATGACTGGTGGCTTTGCCTGGAAGCAACCAAGGAAAGAATAGAATACCTTAAGAAATGGTAAACAGTAAACTATTGAAAATCTAAGAATATGATGGCCTAACACTCTTTCTATAACAACTTTTGTGAAGCGTGCGTGGTCACAAAAAATTAAATCATTACACTAAATGTAACTACAAAATTTTCATACCTGAAGGCTAAAACTTCAACGAATTCTGTATTAATCTAAAGGAAAAACAAAGATGTATGGTTTTAGAATTATGGCATCATTGTAAAACCTGAAAATTAAATACAATTCAAATATTGATTATCCGATTGCATCTATAAATTGCACACTTACTCCTGTCTCTTCTTTAACTTCTCTGATTGCGGCCGTCCAAATATCTTCACCCTAAGAATGGTGAAATTTCAGTTAACCGGAAAATTCTTGAAAACGAAGGATGCTATAAAAAAACGTATTCCTGACCAACTCACCTCATCAACGGTCCCGGTAGGAAGCTTCCATACATTAGTACCCTTGAATATTCCATTCCTCTCCTGAACTACCAGAACCTACCAAAATTGTAAACAATTCAATTTAGACGAGTCTTCTTCACAATCAACAAAATAAATGCATATTCAAATAACAAATGTAGAATAAATACGTAAACAAATGCCCCAGAAACGGATAGTAATACTAAATTAGGTAAAACCATCAGACCCATAAGTTTAAACAACGATACCTCTCCTTTATTGTTCATGACAAAAGCACCGATACCCACACGATGAGAAGCATTCGCGGGGAGCATATCAGAAGTTTTAGGAATCCATTTTACGAGCATCAGGTAATCTGATTCGGCATGGTGGTACCCAAATCCCTTCTGTAAAAATTTAACAGAACAAATTTAAGAAAACACAACAACAAAATTCAAGTGACATAGGTTAATTTCCATGTAAATTAATTAATTTATTCTTACCTTAACTGCTGGTTCAACAAGATTAGAAAATTGAATAGGCAATTTGATCCAAACCCCTCTCTTCCCCTGCTGTTTCCAATGCGATAACGATGTTCCAAGCATCGAAGCGAACAGTTTTGAATCCATGGGCTCTTTTATCTCTACTGTAACTCCTCCATGTAAATCCTCAACCGAACTCAGCAATTCGATATTTTGAACTTCATTTTCAGGTTTCTCGATTGAAGTTGGCATGTTTTTGATCAAAAATGGAACTCTGTTTTTCAGAGGTTGTCCTGGAAAAAAAAAAAAAACATAATATTAAAAATGTGAGCTTGGAGCTCTGTAATGAAAACGAAACCATAACCGATCCATCACATTATATACCTTTTGAAAACAATGAGACGGGTGTTGGAACACAAATCCTGTCAGTAATAAAAGAAGATACAAAGCTGTTGTACAGGAATGGTACTCTGTTCGGTCTGAAAACTCTACGCATGAAGATCGAAATCCAGATTTCGAAAAACAGAGTCTCTCGATTCTCTTTATATCTAAACTCTCAAATTAAATTATTTTCAATTCCTTCCTGGAAACTTACTCTGTTTTTTCAGACATATTCAAGGTCTGATGTACGAACGTCGAACTTGAGAAGTCATTACTCTGTTTTTTCAGACACTTCCATACCGGGGGGCAGGGGGCGTTTACTTGACCCTATATTGAAAATCGAGTCCAAACACGGATCAGGAAAGTTTGAATCCAAATTTAACAAGAATTAGAAACACTGTAAATTGATTTGAATCCAAAAAGCGAGCCAGCTTCCTCGGTTCCTCCTCTTGCGATGTGGCTTGTTTACATTGGTTGGACTTTGCGACTCTTTTGTTGTTGAAGAATTAGATTGTTTTATTATTATTATTGTTATTATTATTAAAAGTTAAGTATTTATTATACGCGGTCGAAGTTATTAAACTTTTTTTTTTTTTTTTTGTCTTAATAGGAAAGAGATAGGAAAGTTTGAATTGTATGAGAATAAAACGAAATGGGCGGCCCAGTATTAATTTTTTTTTTGGTAATGTTTGAACTTTTCTATTTAAAACAAAAAATGGGGCTCTTTTTATTTATTTATTTTTACAACTTAACCCATAAAAACACTCAGATCACATATTTAGGGCCCCTGGGCATGATGGGCCTGGGGCTGGCCCCCCCTACCCTTTCAAGGCCGTCCTAGGGTAACGGTAGCAATCGAGAATTTCATACGGGAAATCCTACGCAAGAAAGTTACTATATTTTGATATATTTAATTATTGTGGGTCAGGTCCCATTTAAGGGGAGGGGTCTCTCCACGGTTTACATTTAACGGGTGAAGGTGAACATATATTTACAAATGTCGGGATTTTAACCGTTTCCAACCACTCAAACAATGGACCCTTGGTCTCACAAAACTACTTTTATAATGCAAGAAAGTGTTATTTTCCCATAGAATTTTAAGTATATGCGTCATGTTCGATAATTATAAAAAAAAATTATAAATCTTTTATGAAAGTAAAATCTTTTGATTATATTTTTATTTAAAGTTTGCGGAAATTACAATTAACTTTAATTTTTTTATTGAAATACTTAAAGATTATTATAACTTTTATGTATTTTTTTTAAAAATATTTGTATAATGTTTTAGATATTACAACAAGCTTTCCTAGAGACAATGAGGCAACTTCCCAGTTATTCAAAAACATTATAATTTTGGATTCAATTTTCCAATATTTGGAAAAATATTAACTATTATATAACCAAGAAATCTCAGACTTCAAGCAAAAATCTCAAATACGTGGTTTGAAATAATATGACAAATGAAGAAGATAATCTTCAATGACACGTTTGGTTGATTATTCATACTCCATGATAAGAATCAATGGATAAAATGTGTGCACTGTGAGGCATCAAACATTTTACCGTAAAAAATAATATAGGTTTTATTACAATTATGAACAAACTTGTTACATATTTGAGTCTCGAATATGAGATTATTGTTAAAAATGTTTGCATTAGTATGATATCTTAATCATTACGTATCTCTTCATCTGAAATTATACATAAAAAATATCGAAGTTGTCCAAAAATATAAAATATTTGCCACCCCTCAATGTGGCTTGGTGGTAAAAAACACTTATTCATCTAGACGATGACGGAATCAGAAATATAAAAATAAAAAATTTTAGAAGGGCCAATATGAAAAACTTTTAAAATATAAAGATAATTTTGTACTTTTATTTATAAGACTTTTAATTATTTTTAGCCTGGCCACTGTGGGCCCTATCCCTCTGCAACCAGGCAATTTAATATTAAATAAATTTACCTTGATTATATGTATAATTACATAGAAACTGGTAAAAAAATCATACTAACACTCACTACCTCTTAACCCGTTAACTAATCGTTGACACTAATTGGTTAAGGGAAATTTGATATTTTCCAGTATTATTAAACAAATGAAGAAAAAAAAAAGTTGCCCAATCAAACATTGCCACATCGGCCCTAAAAACTTTTATTAATGAAATACATATAATATCAATTAATTTTAAAAAATAAAAAATAAAAAGTTGTCCACCTACTCTACCAAAAACCAGAACAAACACGCAAATTATATTTTTTCTCCTATCAGAACAAATCCCCTCCGTCTTCTTCTTCTTCTCCAGAAACAATTGAAAGAGTACATTTAAATGAGAATATGGGAGACCTTTATGACAATTTGTAAACAAATAAAAAAGTCAAAAATAAGATTCACACAAATCTATCAAACAAAAACCACTCATCAAAAAATGAACAAGAACAATTTCCTGGAAGCACAAACTTTCAAAAATTTAGAGAACCTCAAAGGAGATGGAGTTGGAGGTGGTCTAGCAGAGGAGTCCTGATTTCCATTTGAATCTTCCTTATCCATTCTTATCAAAAGCTTCTTGAATCACTAAAACCTCCAAACAAAAAATTCAAATAAAATATGTCAATCTACCATCAAATCTTTCAAAACACATGTATAAAAGCACTTTTAAAAGTATGAAACTTGACTTCAAACTCACAGATACATCAATAATAATAATAATTATAATAATAATAACCCTTGGTCTGGGAGCACTAAAGCAAGCCAAAACCTACAGGGAGACTTTTTCTTCCTGTACAAGATTTTCTATTTCGCACGAAATTCGTCGTCACCGCGGTCTGAGCCGTGGTGTGCAACCCGTGCCCTACACCGCTGTAAAACCTTTGTAAACCACCGCTCAGAAAATCGAGGTAGGTGCACCCTGCCTTGGCCGCGGTCTACACCGCACTTAGCTCTCTGGAATCTACCACTATGTGTGCCGCGGTTTGTGCCTCCTGTCTACGCCGTGCTTCCTTCTGGACTTGGGTTCTTCAGCTGATTTTAGGCTTCACAAAACCCAACAAAAAGCTACTGTTATTCGTCGATAAAAAGATTATCAAATACTTGTGGAGGTGATGGAAGTTGCATATACTTACGGTGTTGATTCCGTGGAGTAAACGAGTGTCAATCTTTAATTAATTCATTGCAGTTTTTAGTAATCTAATCAGATTTCTGTTGTGCAGTTTACGAATAACTCCAGATGCAAACCTTCCTTTGCTATGTCTCCTTGGTGGGGTAAAGATCGTAATTGTAAACCTTTAGGTATTTTTCTATCTACGTCTTCTCTTTGAATACGATATCTTTGATTGCTTTGTTTACATTTCTGATATAATTTTGCAGCCAACTCCAAAGGACACCAAAGCTAGATTGATCATCAATGGTCATGTTTGATAAGGTACTTTTTTTATACTTTTGACACTCTAAATCATCACATATATCGCTTAGCTAGAATGAGTACTTGGTCTTTTTTTATTAAGAAGAGTTTACTTGTACAAACAACAGGTGATTGCAGGGATCGTCCATCATTTTGATCTCCGAATCCCTCCTTCGGGTCGGATTGATCTTTTCCAGATTTGTTTTCTTCACTACCCCAAATTATCAGATTCAGGTCTTTGTTCTAGCTTCACGTTCCCTCCCCCTTACTTTTTTTTTAAAATTTATTTATCTTTTCTTGCTTCTTTTAATAGAACCATTTTCGATGTTATGTTGAACTGAAATTCTTTATTCTGTGTGCAATACCGGAAAGTGTGTCCAATACTCTCTTAGGATACTTAGTGCCTTCGGACTCGAAGCTAAATTCCCATTGATAAAATCTGTTGAGGTATTTTCCTGTCTACTCGGAAAAAAAAAAAAAATTATCTTCAAAGCCTCTATTATATTGAATCTGAATTTGACCCTCCAGTATTAGCATTGCAGGTTTCATTCTTAAACATGTCAGATCTTAAAAACTGGTTAGAAATCAAAGCATCCAAGCATCCAAGCAAACAGTTTTGAATCCATAGACACTTTCATCTCTACTGTAACTCCTCCATGTGCATCCTCAACTGAATTCAGCAATTCGATATATTGAACTTCAAGTTTCTCGATTGAAGCCTATATGTTTTTATTATTATTATTTTCTCAAAAATGGAACTCTGTTTTAGTGTATGTTTGGTATGACTTTTGAAAAGATCAAAAGCTTTTTTTTAATGTTAGAAGCTATTTTGAAGTTTTTTTAGGTTGTTTGTCAAAATTTACAGCTTTTTTAATATATGAATTGTCTCAATTACCTTTTAAAAAAAGTCATTTTATGTCTATTTGAAGAAGCCCAAAAAATTTTTTGGGCTTCTTCAAGAAGCATTTTTTGAGCTTTTTAAAAACATATGAATTGTCACAACTACCCTTTATAAATTTTAGATATTCCACCATACCTCTTACATTATAAATACATTGTCAACACTTTTTTTGTAATTCATTCAACCAAAAGCTATTTCTAAAAATACATTGTCAACATCTTTTTTTGTAATTTACACAATTAAAAGTTTTTTTTTTAGAAACGCTACTCATTAGAAGCCCTACTATAAAAAGATCTACTTTAGAAGCTTAAATTAAAAAGTCATGCCAAACACACTCTTAGTCTCTACCAACTAAAAGAGTTTTTTTAATTAAAATAAGAGAGCTTCTCCTTACAATCCATAAATTATCTATTTACACTCCAAATTGATTTTTTTTATTAATGACAATTTTAACCTAAACTAAAATTACTAAACAAGACAAAAAAATAATAATAATAATTAAAGACACTCCAAACTAATTAATTTGTTAAAAAAAAAGTAAACATTCTCTGTCCTAAATCATTATATTAAATATTACATACTAAACTCTCTTCCTTAAATTTGTTATTTCCATATTAAATATTCTATCCTGATAATCTCTCTCCATTTCCATATTATCCTAATTAAGTACAGTAATATATATATATATATGTTAAAAAGTCAATTTTTTTTTTTTAAAAAAAGAAGATATATGAAAGCTTGAATTGTTTCAACTATATTCGATTAAACTCAAAATTTCTAAGACTAATGAAAGAATTGAAGCTCTCTAGGCAATCACATACCTACAAGAGTAATAATTTTTTTTTTTTTTCATATTTCGATTTTTTTATAAAAAAAAAAAAAAACAAGGTACTTTTTTTTTTTACATATATATGGTTCCTAAAAATCATTAGTAAGTTTTTTTTTTTTTCCTTAACTGTTATTAGTCTTGCTTGAAAAAGAATGAAGATAGAAAATTAGAGATATTTATTGGAGGAGAGAGAGTTTAATATGGTAATTAAATATTTAGGAGAGAGTATTTAATATGTAATAATTAATTTAATGATTTGGGAGAGATAATTTCTTTTTTTAATAATTTAATTCAAAAAAGATAAAAAGGATAATCTTGTAACAAAATGAAGTGTCTTTAGAATTTTTTAAAATTTAAATTTTGAGAATGGAGTATTTTTAGAAAAAAAGTGTAAAAAGAAAAAATTGAATTGTCAAAAGAAGCTCTCTTAAAAAAACTATTTTCAAATTATTTTTTTTGTCGTTTGGTTGTCACTCAGTATAACTTTTGGATGATTAAAAAAATTGTTTTACGTATACTGGGAGAAGCCCAAATTTAAAGTTTTTCCAAGTAGATCTTTTGGAGTTTTTTTTAATAACACTAAAATCTCCGATATAACCCTATAATTTAATATTTGTTTGAGTATTTTGGTAATTCTATCATTAAAAAAGCTCATTTTTAATTGACAACCAAATGACCAAACACTTTCATTTAAAAAGCTCTACTTCTAAAAGATGTACTTTTAAAAGATCTAATATAAAAAGATATACTTGAAAAGCTTTTCCAAACAGACCCTAAGATATTGATTTTTTATATTATATTTTATTTAAAGTTTATGGAAACTACAGTTGACTTTTTTACATTGAAATACTTGAAGATTATCATAACTTCTAGGTATTTTTTAAATTTGTATATTGTTTTGATATTTGTACTAGCTTTCCTATTGACAATGAGGCAACTTCTCAGTTAGTCAAAAACATTATAAATTTTCCAAATTTTGGAAAACATTAACTTTTGTGTGACCAAGATATCTAATACTTCAAAATAAAAAAATAAAAAAAATCTAAAATACATGATTTTAAATAGGGAGAATCGCAAATACCCCCCCGACTTTTAAGCTAATGGCAAATCAAACCCTCTGGTTTGAACAATCAGCAAACAACCCCCTACAAATTTGAACAATCAGCAAATAACCCCCTACAAATCAGCAAATAACCCCCTACATGCAGCAAATAATGCAAGGGTTACTTAACGGTAGGGGGTTGTTTGCTGATTATTCAAACCAGAGGGTTTGATTTGCCATTTGGTTAAAAGTCGGGGGGGTATTTGCGATTCTCCCTTTTAAATAATATGACAAATTTATTCATAATAATGATTATCTGACAAATGAAGAAGAAAATATATCTTCAATGACACGTTTGGTTAGGTTGGTTATTTATACTACGTGATATGAAATCAATGAATAGAATACATATACTGTGATTTATTGAACATTTTATTGTGATAAATAATATAATTTTTATTACAATTACAAACAAACTTGTTAAGTAATTTGAGTCTCGAATATGAGATTATAATTTAAAATGTTGCATTAATATGATATTTTAATTAATGCTTATTTCTCCATATGAGATTATACATACAAAATTTTGTTGTAAAAAAACATAAAATATTTACCAATGCCCAATGTAACTGGATGATAAAGAGCCCTTATTCATCTAGGCAGTGGTGGAACAATAAATACAAAAACAAAAAATTTCAGGGGCTAAAATGAAAAACTTTTAAAATATAAAGATAATTTTGTAATCTCATAAACAATTTTTATAAAAATATTTTGATGGGACCCCTCTGCCTCTGCATTTGGGCAGTGTCCGAGACACCGTACCACTATAATACTGTGTCCGAAAAACTTTTAAATTTTGATAGTACATAATTTTGATGGTGTATATATATATAAAATATTTCAAAATACAATACTGAGAAGAAGTAGCTAGTTAGGATAATGATGAGATATTAGTACATACATAAAAAAAATAAAAAAATAAAAAAAATAAAAAAATAAAAAATAATTTGACTTATATGGAGAAACTAAATAAATGCACATTTATTATTTTTCCTAATATTTGTGATATATATGGATATGTTGAGCAAGATTTACCAATTTCATTATCTACCAAAATTTCATTTATACTAAAAATGATTAAAATTTGTTATCATTTCCAAATATGTTTACACACTGTTTCACCAAATATGTTGAGCTACGCCCCTGAGGGCATTATTAATGAACACTTAGTAATTAATCATTTGATAATTAAATGCAATCCAATGATCGATAAAATATGTCTCGTTAATTAACGATATGACAAAATTAATATAACATAATTAAATGCAATTCATTGATCAATAAAATATGTCATTAATTAACAGTCCGAAAAAATTAATATATCATAACCCTAGTAAGACCCTTCATTTTCATACCATAGAATTCAATTCAAGAATCTATTAAAAAAAAAAAAAAAAAAAAAAAAATCTTACTTCCAAACCTTCGATAAAACTATAAAAGCTATCATTAGATGGTCTGATAAAATTAATATAATGAGAATATCAAAACCCTAATGCCAACACTACAATTGGTATATTAAAAAGAAACTCCAGTGTTCATATAAAAGGTCAATGTATATATTGCTAAACAATTAATATTTATTGATTTTTTTTGCAAATATTTTAATGTATATATGGAAAAGGTTATGATATCAGTAATTAAAATTGCTTAAAAATAGTTAATGTGTTTACTTGTTTTAGTGTTTTTTTTTTTTGGTTCTCTGGTCGTGTAGATATATCCTTGAATCACCTGTAACATGCAGAAAAATCACTTCAGAGCTAGAGCAGACATTTTTTTTTTGGGGCAAGAGTGAGTGAGTGAGTGTGTGAGAGAACCAGATAACAAAAAAAAAAAAAAAAAACTGTCTTGACAAGAGACAAAGAGAGAAAATAAAACATGTCTATGAGATTTGCAAAGAGGTTCTCTTACAGAGAAGAAGTAGGTTCTGTTGGAATGTCTGAGATTTTCGACCCACCACTAGTGTTGCAAGAAAAAGTATACAGACTCCTGAAATCTCTGTTGTTGTTTTTTTTTAATTCCAACTTTATTAACATGATTTCATTATATATATATGTATATCTATATTGTTATAGATCGACCAGTGTGCATGTTTGTTTTTTGTTGATCTCCTTGTTGGGGATTGCTTGAATGCTGTTTGTGGTGGAAATCGAAGGTGGCAAGTCGTGTTGTATCAGATCATATCATATTGGTTCCATAAGAGACTGTGTTTGGTGGGCTGATGAAATGGGTTTTGAATGATTTTCATTGGTTTGTTTGCATTTTGATGTTCATTTTTTTTTTTTCTCTTTTTTAATTTTTTAATTTTTTAATTTTATTTTGAAAGCATAATTCTGGAGGTGTTTACTGTTTTTGCTGATAGTGTATATCTGTCAGGATTTTAGGTTTATTAGAGATAGGAGGAGTTGGTTTTTCCATTTTGGTGTCAAGATTGTTAGATCTTGAAGATGATAATTTGTGTACATTTTCTAGATCATTTTTATCTGAAGATGAAGTCTTCATCATTGATTTTGTAATATGCATGTCGAGATTGCAGAGCTTGCATAAATGGTAAAGCAGGTTTGAAAATCTTTAATTTTGGTCACTGTAATTCTTCTACTGCAGATTATTAATGCTCTGCAGATGGTTCTAAAAAAAAAAACTTCATATATAAAATAAAAAAGAAAACAAAAGAAAAGAAAAAGAAAAACGAAAGCAAAGTGGTGCACATACCGTAAAACAATAATCTAAAAATGTATGCAAACCATAACTGAAGGCAAGGAAAAATGAACATAAAAAGACATAAAATTAACCATTCCTTCAAACCGTATGCCTCAATGGTGCGGCCCAATTAGAAATAGCAACACGATGTAATTCTTCATAGGCCGATGAAGTTGCAAAATCAGGGAGAATCTTAGTCTCATAACAAGGAGGCACTTAGAACTTCCCTTACTCGGACTTGAAATCAGATAAAGTCTTGAGAGTTGGTTCCACTCTTCTATTTGATTTTGTCACCACGGGAATCCAATTATTGTCAGGATCAACTAGATCATGAGCTTCCGCATACTTATCATCCTTCCTTGAGAAGTTGTTTAACGAGTTGGAGTTAGAGGTTCCAACATCAACTGAAGTATTGTCCTTAAACGAATGTTGGACTTGCAAATCTGACTCCATGGGTTCAGTATTAGAGTTCAAAATAGGGGTAGAATTATGGAGAATAATAGTACCGGTATGTTGCCTTGTAGAAGCATCATCATTCATATTAAAGGAAATCATATTAGAGGCCTTGGTAGCATCCATAGTTTTAACAATATTAGAGTTAGAAGAACCAACATCCACAACTTCTTGCTCACTTGGGGAGAAAGCAACAATCTCAGGGGAAGGTGAAATATTAGAAGCTTTCAAACTAGTTTTCTCATAACCACTAGAAATCTTCCCAATAGCTGAAGAATCAACTTGAACCTCCTCCATGGGTTTATCATCATTGTTAACCTCAGGTGCATCCTTATGCAAAGAAAGCGGTTCAAAGTCCCTGTTGTTGAAGTACATGTAGGTTCTTTTACCAGAGGATGTGGTCGAAGACATTGCCGAAAATCCGGTGTAGTCCTTCTTCAACTTTGTTAAGCATATTCCGGCCATATTTTTAAAAATGTCATTTTTCTGATTGAAAGGTTGGGCTGCATAATCCTCAGCTCTCATCCACTATAAAAAAAAAAAAAAAAAAAAAATTAAAAACAATAAAAATTCATGTCTGAAAATTGATATGGAAGTTATTGAGAAAATGGATCTATTACTACAATTGACTAGAAGAAATTAAGTACCTGAGCAGCCTCAATTTCATAATCCTGTTTTTGAATTTCGAAAGAGCGTGGTTGTAGCATGCACACAAATAATAAATCCGATTTCCTGAAGAATGACCGGTGGCTTTGCCTGGAAGCAACCAAAGAAAAAATAGAATACCTTTAGAAATGGTAAACAGTAAACTATTGAAAATCTAAGAATATGATGGTCTAACTAGACTTGATACGGTTCCGATTCTTACCAAAACCAAACCGTAAAAATCGAAACCGAAGGAGGTTGGTTCCGATTCCAGTTCTAATTTTTACGGAACCGAACGGTTTGAACATAAGTTTTTTATTTTTTTTTATAAATCCTAAACCTAAATCCCTAAATCCTTCTTCTTCTTCAACCGTCACGTAAAATTCTTCTTCTTCTTCGATCTCTTCTTCTTCTTTGATCTCCTCTTCCTCTTCTTTTTCTTCTTCCATCTCTTCTTTAGTTCTTCTTCTTCTTCAATTAAGGGTTACTGCAGCATCATTGACACGAAGAAGATCCAAGCAAGACTGTCATTTCTCATCTTCCTCTCTCGATTGATCAAAGCAAGAAAACGAAGAAGATGACAGACGAAGAAGAAAGAAGAAAGAAGAAAGAAGATGATGATGATCGATCCAAATTTGGGTTGATTTGGAAGAGAGAGTGATTTGGGTTGATTTTGTGTTGTGTTGTGTTGATTTGTGAGAGTAGAGGCTGAGTCACTGAGAGGGAGACAGTGAGACACGGTATGTGACGTGATTGAGTGGAATCGGAACCGGAACCGCCAAGCGATTCCACCTAACCGTGGAACCGGAACCGGAACCATGTCAGGTCTAGGTCTAACACTCTTTATATAGCAACTTCTATGAAGCGTGCGTGGTCACAAAAAATTAAATCATTACACTAAATGTAACTACAAAAATTTTGTACCTGAAGGCTAAAACTTCGACGAATTCTGTATCAACCTGAAGGAAAAACAAAGATGTATGGCTTTAGAATTATGGCGTCATTGTAAAACCTGAAAAATAAATGCAATTCAAATATTGATTATCTGATTGCATCTATAAATTGCATACTTACTCCTGTCTCTTCCTTAACTTCTCTGATTGCGGCCGTACAAATATCCTCACCCTAAGAATGGTGAAATTTCGGTTAACCAAAAAATTCCTGAAAACGAAGTATGCGATAAAAAATGTATTCCTGACCAACTCACCTCTTCAACGGTTCCGGTAGGAAGCTTCCATACATTAGTACCCTTGAATCTTCCCTTCCTCTCCTGAACAACCAGAACCTTCCAAAATTGTAAACAATACAACTTCGACAGTTAGACAAGTCTTCTTTGTAGCCAACAAATCAAAGTAACAATGTAACATTGCATAATAGATTTTTGCATTAAATAAGATCAAGTTGGTAACAGAAAATGACAGAATAAATACATGAACAAATGTCCTGGAATTTTCCAGGAAACCGATACAAAATCAGGTAAAACCATCAGACCCAAAAGTTTAAATAATGATACCTCTCCTTTATCGTTCATGACAAATGCACCAATACCGACACGATGAGAAGCATTCGCGGGGAGCGTATCCGAAGTTTCAAGAATCCATTTTACGAGCATCAGGTAATCTGATTCGGCATGGTGGTACCGAAATCCTTCCTGTAAAAAATTAACAGAAAAAATTTAAGAGAACAAAACAACAAAATTCAAGTTACATAGATAAATTTCCAACGTAAATTTTTTAAATTTTTTTTTTTTATACCTTAACTGCTGGTTCAACAAGATTAGAAAATTCAATAGGCAATTTGATCCAAACACCTCTCTTCTTCTGCAAAAACATTTCAACTTTCTCTCAATATAAAAATTCAAACCTTGAAGGCACAAGAAAACCGAAAACTGGTCAGAAATCAAAGCACCTGTTGTATCCAATATGATAACGATGATCCAAGCATCGAAGTGAACTGTTCTGAATCCATATGCTTTGTCATTTCTACTGTAACTCCTCCATGTGCATCCTCAATCGAACTCAGCAATTCTATATTTTCAACTTCATTTTCAGGTAGTACCATCTCCTTCTCAATTAAATTTAACATTTCTGGGGTTGTCAGGGAAAAAAAATTAAATTTTTTTTAAAATGTAAGCTTGGGCTTGGAGCTCTGTAATGAAAATGAAAAACTGAGTCTCTCAAACAGTCGAACTCTCTTTTATATCAAACAAACAAAACAAAGAACTCAAGAAAATTTATTTTGATTCGTTTCCAGGAGATTACACAGCAGCGTGCTGCATGCATACGACCTGGACCTATTTGAAATTGAGTACGTAATTTATGCAGTTTTTCAGTGAAATTGAGTAGTAAAACACAGGCCAATACGAAACAATAAGGAAACACGTTGAATAGCGTGTCAAACTTTTTTTGGCTGACTGGAAATACGAAATAAGTATGCAACCCACCAAAATACAACAATGGAAATTGAGTACGTAATTTGAGTAATTAATTTTTTATTTATTAAAGGAAAGAGTATTACACGTTTTCTGATTTTAAATTCTCTTGTAGTTTCAAAACTCTTTTCCATTCAATTACATATCTAATTAATGCAATTACCATCGGAGAAAATCTTCCATGAACCGTCTGAGACGGACCCAATCAAAACAAGCCAAGTGGCACACCATTAAAACCCTCTCTGATGCCGTTGGGATCACCATTAAAACGTACGTAATCACTGATGCCGTTGACGGCGCAGCGGAGGAAGTCAAAACCCTCTCTGGGTCGGGGTTTGGTGTTGGTGTGGTGTTTCTTGGCTTGCTGTTGGTGATGATGATGGTGGTTTGGGTTTGATTTTGATTTTGATATTGATTTCGGTTTATTTCGATTTTGGCTGTGTGAGATAGTGAGGGAGATGGGAGTTTGGTGTGTGAAATTTCTGGGTTTGGTTGTGGGAGAGGTTTTTTGTTTTGGTTTGATTAAGGGGTTTATGGGTTGGATTTTTGGTGGCTGACTACTGAGGGTTTCTGGTTTTGGTTGAGGATTTTTGGTGGTGAGAGAGAAGAGAAACAACGTGAGTGAGGAAGAAGAAGAGGAACAGAGGAGATTAAAAGATCTTTAATTACTTTGCCATGTGTCAGTATATAATTGTAGAAGGGAAAAAATAAGGTTTAATTTTAATGGTGTGCCACTTAGCGTGTTTGATTGGGTCCGTCTCACCAACATCATATATGATACGGAACCTTGGAAGATTTTTTCTTAGCATTGATATCTTGTCCCAAAATCTGTTGGGATATATTGAGATCAAACAATATATACAATCTTGATCTTGATAGTTATTCATCTGCCGAATGCTTAAAATAATAATAATAATAATTCATAATGCAAGAAAGTGATTATTTTTACGGGTTTTTTTAATCATCATCATGCAAGAAAGTGATTATTTCCTTAATTTTGTTTAGATCTAGATAGTTATACCATCGGACGAAATTAAATACTGTTTATTTTATATATATATATTTGAACCGCATGAAAAAACTGGCAAGGCAAACAGCCAAGCCTAAGAGACAACAGACAAAACAACAGAACACCCACAAAGCCCACGGCTGGGCAGCAGCCAAAAAAGGCACAAACCAACAGTAACGAACAAAAAACAAAAGAAACAAAATCAATGCACCAACATCCATAGTTTTAACAATATTAGAGTTAGAAGAACCAACATCCACAACTTCGAGCTCGCTTGGGGAGAAAGCAACAATCTTAGGGGAAGACAAACTAGTCTTCTCAGAACCACTAGAAACCTTCCCAATAGCTGAAGAATCAACTTGAACCTCCACCATGGGTTTATCATCATTGTTGACCTCATGAGCATCCTTACGCAAAGAAGGCGGTTCAAAGTCCCTATTGTTGAAGTACATGTAGGCTCTTTTACCGGAGGATGTGGTCGAAGACATTGTCGAAAATCCGGTATAGTCCTTCTTCAACTTTGTTAAGCATATTCCAGCCATATTTTTAAAAATGTCATTTTTCTGATTGAAAGGTTGGGCTGCATAATCCTCAGCTCTCATCCACTGTAAAAAAATTAAAATAAATTAAAAACAATAAAAATTCATGTCTGAAAATTGATATGGAAGTTATTGAGAAAATGGATCTACTACTACAATTGAATAATAGAAATTAAGTACCTGAGCAACCTCAATTTCAGAATCCTGTTTTTGAACTTCGAAAGAGCGTGGTCGTAGCATGCACACAAAGAATAAATCCGATTTCCTGAAGAATGACTGGTGGCTTTGCCTGGAAGCAACCAAAGAAAGAATAGAATACCTTTAGAAATGGTAAAAAGTAAACTATTGAAAATCTAAGAATATGATGGTCTAACTAGACTCGATATGGTTCTGGTTTGAACCGGGGAACCGAACCAGAACCAGAACCGTAAAAATCGGAACCGAAACTGGAGGAGGTCGGTTTCGGTTCCGCTTCCAGTTCTAGTTTTTGCGGAACCAATCGGTTCGAACATAAGTTTTTTTCCTAAACCTAAATCCCTAAATCCTTCTTCTTCAAAGCCGTCAGGTAAGATTCTTCTTCTTCTTCTTTTTCTTCTTCCATCTCTTCTTCAGTTCTTCTTCTTCTTTGATCAAGGGTTACTGCAGCATCATTGACACGAAGAAGATCCAAGCAAGACTGTCATTTCTCATCTTCCTCTCTCGATCGATCAAAGCAAGAAGACAAAGAAGATGACAGACGAAGAAGAAGATGATAGACGAAGAAGAAAGAAGAAAGAAGAAGAAAGAAGATGATGATGATCGATCGATCCAAATCTGGGTTGATTGGAGAGAGAGTGACTTGGGTTGAATTTGTGTTGTGTTTTGTTGATTTGTGAGAGATTAGAGACTGAGTCACTGAGAGGGAGACAGTGAGACACGGTATGTGATGTGATGTGATTGACACGGTATGTGGTTCTGGAATCGAAACCGGAACCACCAAGCGATTCCACCTAACCGTGGAACCGGAACCGAAACCATGTCAAGTCTAGGTCTAACACTCTTTCTATAACAACTTCTATGAAGCGTGCATGGTCACAAAAAATTAAATCATTACACTAACTGTAACTACAAAATTTTTGTACCTGAAGGCTAAAACTTCGACGAATTCTGTATCAACCTGAAGGAAAAACAAAGATGTATGGCTTTAGAATTATGGCGTCATTGTAAAACCTGAAAAATAAATACAATTCGAATATTGATTATCTGGTTGCATCTATAAATTGCATACTTACTCCTGTCTCTTCCTTAACTTCTCTGATTGCGGCTGTACAAATATCCTCACCCTAAGAATGGTGAAATTTCGGTTAATCACAAAATTCCTGAAAACGAAGTATGCAATAAAAAATGTATTCCTAACCAACTCACCTCTTCAACGGTTCCGGTAGGAAGCTTCCATACATTAGTACCCTTGAATCTTCCATTCCTCTCCTGAACAACCAGAACCTACCAAAATTGTAAACAATACAACTTTGACAGTTAGACAAGTCTTCTTTGTAGCCAACAAATCAAAGTAACATTGCATAATAGATTTTTGCATTAAATAAGATCAAGTTGGTAACAGAAAATGGCAGAATAAATACATAAACAAAAGTCCTGGAATTTTCCGAGAAACTGAAACTAAATCAGGTAAAACCATCAGACCCAAAAGTTTAAATAACGATACCTCTCCTTTATCATTTATGACAAATGCACCGATACCGACACGATGAGAAGCATTCGAGGGGAGCGTATCCGAAGTTTCAAGGATCCATTTTACTAGCATCAGGTAATCTGATTCGGCATGGTGGTACCGAAATCCTTCCTGAAAAAAATTAACAGAAAAAATTTAAGAGAACAAAACAACAAAATTCAAGTTACATAGATAAATTTCCAACCTAAATTATTTATTTTTTATTTATTTATTTTTATATACCTTAACGGCTGGTTCAACAAGATTAGAAAATTCAATAGGCAATTTGATCCAAACACCTCTCTTCTTCTGCAAAAACATTTAAACTTTCTCTCAATATAAAAATTCAAACCTTGAAGGCACAAGAAAACCGAAAACTGGTCAGAAATCAAAGCACCTGTTGTTTCCAATACGATAACGATGATCCAAGCATCGAAGAGAACTGTTCTGAATCCATATGCTTTGTCATTTCTACTGTAACTCCTCCATGTGCATCCTCAATCGAACTAAGCAATTCGATATTTTCAACTTCATTTTCAGGTTGTACCATCTCCTTCTCAATTGAAGTTGACATGTTTTTTTTAATATCAAAAATGGAACTCTGTTTTTCTGGGGTTGTCCTGGGAAAAAAAATTTAAAATTTTAAAAAATGTAAGCTTGGGCTTGGAGCTCTGTAATGAAAATGAAAAACTGAGTCTCTCAAACAGTCGAACTCTCTTTTATATCAAACAAACAAAACAAAGAACTCAAGAAAATTTATTTTGAATTTGTTTCCAGGAAGATCACAGCAGCGTGTGCATAAGACTGGACCATATCAATACGAAACAGTAAGGAATGTGACAAAACCTCTGTTTTGTTTTTCCTCTGAATGTGAAATACGAATCAACAAGGAACACGCCAAATACAACTATGGAAATTGAGTCAGACATGGATCATTAATCGACCCACCAAATCAAACCATTATTAGTATATTTGAGTAATTAATTTTTTATTTATTAAAGGAAAAAGTATCACGCATTCTCTAATTTTAAATTCTTTCCCATTCAATTATATATCTAATTATTGCAATTACCATTGGAGAAAATCTTCCATGATCCGTCTCGGACCCAATCAAAACACGCCAAGTGGCAAACCATTAAAACCAAAACTTTTTTTTTCCCTTCTCCAATTATGTACTGACACATGGCAAAGTCATTAAAAAAATTCAGTACCTTGTGTTTCTCTTCTTCTTCCTCACGTTATTTCTCTTCTATCTCTCCCTTGTTCAATCTCACGCCGCCGCCTCTCTCCCATTTACAAAAATAAAAAACTGAAACCAAATCAGTGTTGATTTTTCTCTCTTCCATTCACCATAATACACCGCATAAATCCACCTAAGAAAATCACTGATGCAGATGGAAACGTAATCACTGATGCAGTCGACGGCGCAGCGGAGGAAGTCAAAACCCTCTCTGGGTCGGGGTTTGGTGTTGGTGTGGTGTTTCTTGGCTTGCTGTTGGAGATGATGGTGGTGTTTTGGGTTTGATTTTGATTTCGATTTTGATTTCGGTTTATTTCGATTTTGGCTGTGTGAGATAGTGAGGGAGATTGGAATTTGGTGTGTGAAATTTCTGGGTTTGGTGGTGGGAGAGGTTTTTTGTTTTGGTTTGATTAAGGGGTTTATGGGTTGGATTTTTGGTGGCTGACTACTGAGGGTTTCTGGTTTTGGCTGAGGAATTTTGGTGGTGAGAGAGAAGAGAAACAACGTGAGGAAGAATAAGAGGAACAGAGGAGAAAAAAGATCTTTAATTACTTTGCCATGTGTCAGTATATAATTGTAGAAGGGAGAAAGTTAGGTTTAATTTTAATGGTGTGCCACTTAGCGTGTTTTGATTGGCTCCGTCTCACCCGAGTGTAACTTTGCTCACCCACCTTAACTAGAGGTAACTATTACCTCCCTCCCCAAATATTGCCACGTGTCCAAAACTTTGGGTTAACTTTGAACTTTGGGTTAAGTTTGAGACACGTGGTAACATTTGGGAGGGGAGGTAATGGTTACCTCTAGTTAAGGTGAATGAGCAAAGTTGCACTCATATGAGACGGACCCTTGGAAGATTTTTTCTTAGCATTGATACTTTGTCCAAAATCTGTTGGGATATACTGAGATCAAACAATACATACAATCATGATCTCGATAGTTATCCCACCAGCCGAATGCTAATAATAATTAATGCAAGAAAGTGATTAATTTTACGGTTTTTTTTTTTAATCATCATCATGCAAGGAATTGATTATTTCCTTAATTTTGTTTAGATCTAGATAGTTATCCTATCGGACGAAATTAAATACCGTTTATATATATATATTTGAACCGCTTGAAAAAACAAGCAAGGTAAACAGCCAAGCCTAAGAGACAACAGAACAACCACAAAGCCCACAGCTGGGCAGCAGCCAAAAAAGGCACAAATCAAACCAAATCTACCAAAAGCAACGAAAAACCCTAGAAAAGCGCCCAGAAAACAAACAGAAGGCAAAGCAAGACAGTAACAAACAAAAAACAAAACGAAACAAGAAAGAGATTATTTTTAAGGTTTTTTTTATTTATAAATGAAGTAGATTTTTACATATATGCGTCATGTATTTTAATTATATGAAACTTATAAGATAGTAATTTTTTTTAACATTATATTTTATTTAAAGTCTGGAAATTACAGTTGATTTTTTTTTTTTTTATTATTGAAATACTTGAAGATTATTATAACTTGTAGGTATTTTTATTAAATTTGAAGATTACACCCCTGTTGCAGATTCGTCCCCCTTCCTCCTGACCTTGTCTTGTTTGTTCTGTTTCTTTTCTTGTTGTTTTAGTGAAAAAAAAAAAAAAGGACCAGCTTTCCTAGAGACAACGAGGCAACTTCTCAGTTGATCAAAAACATTATAATTTTGGATTCAATTTTCCAAAATTTGGAAAATATTATCTTTTGTGTGACCAAGAAATCTCTTCAAGCGAAAATCTCAAATACATGATTTTAAATAACATGACAATTTATTCGTAATAATGATTATCTAACAAATGAAGAAGAAAATATATCTTCAATGACACGTTTGGTTAGGTTGGTTATTCGTAGGAAGAATTATAAATAACCCCTAACTTTTGATTAAATGTCAAATCAAACTCACTGGTTTCATTAGAACAAAAAATGGCTATTGGGACAAAACTTTTAGGAAAGGATGTCTATTGGGACAAATTAAATTATTCGTCCCTATAAATCGCAAACTTGACGAAACTTTTAGGGACGAAAAAAATTGTTCTAATAGGATGTTTATTGGGACGAAATAAATTTTCCGTCCCTAGAAAGTGCAAACCTGACGCGAATTTTAGGGATGAAAAAATTATTCGTCCCTAAAACTATAAGCAATACGGAGTAAGGACTATATTTTTCGTTTTGATAGAAAACCTATTGGGATGAATTATATTTTGTCCCAATATTGTCACAATAGAGGACCTATTGGGACAAATTAGTTTTTGTATCAAAAAGTTTTCTTTTTTTTCCTTATTTTATTTAAAATTATTTAGATTTAATAATTATTTAATTTTATTGAGATTCTTAATTAATTTTCTTCACATTTTTATATTAATTACTATTAATGAATTCATACAATATATATATATATATATTCTTGTTTTTTTTGACGAGATTAGGTTGGTCCGATAGTAAAACCCCTCACACTTGCACCACGAGATTGTGGGTTCGAGTCATCTCCTTTCCCCAAAAACCCTGATTTATGTAATAGTGTAATATTTCAAATATATATATTCTTTTTATTTATAAATATAATAGTAAGAATCTAAAATATGTTGTAATAATTAAATAATAAATGATCAACACCTTTATCAAAGTATATGGACACTTTCCCTTCTTTTTTTGTAAAAAAGATTCAAGTACTCTAACTAGGGTTGCACATTTTCCCCCGGATCCCCATTTTCCCGCTTCCCCATCCCCATTTGGGGGAAAAGTTTTGGGGAAAAATGGGGAAATGGGGAGGGATGGGGATGAAAATCATCCCCAAATTGTAATGGGGATGGGGATGGGGAGACCTCCCCCCATCCCCATTTTCCCATTTTCCCCACTAATATAGTGAAATGGGGATGGGGATGGGGGTACCCTCCCATCCCCATTTGCCCATTTCCTCCACAATATTATAAAAATAATTATATATATATATTTATATATATATTGCAATGTATTTTCTTTGACATTATTTTCTAATATATATATATAACGTTATTTTGTAATGTATTTTCTTTTGTATTTGTAATGGAATGGTTTTTTTTTTTTTTTTTTTTTTTTTTTTAGTTTAATTTGTAATTTTCAGTCAAATGGGGAAATTGGGGAATGGGGTAAACGGGTAAACGGGGAAACGGGGAAAATGGGGAAATGGGGATGGTGATGGTGATGGTGATGGTGATGGGAGGACCTCCCCCCAAAACTCCCCCATCCCCATTTTCCCCAAATGGGGAAATGGGGAGGGATGGGGAAGGGTTTGAGAAGTGGGGATGGGGATGGGGATGGGGATGGGGGGACCTATATCCATCCCTATTTCCCCAATGTGCATCCCTAACTCCAACTTTACTCATTAAATCGTAGATATGAGGAGAAATCTCATTTGTAGTGAGAGTTGCATTCCCAATTTTTTCTTGTTACAATTGATCTGTCATCGATTCTAGTAAACTATTGACTCGATTGGTATCTGATTTAAAAAATAATAGTTTAGTAAATATTTATCTAATAAAAGTTTTTTAATATCAGTTTGTGTATCATATAAAATAATTATAAAGATTGTTGGAATCAATTTAAATTATCTAGTAATAAGTTTTTATTATTTGTTCATTAAAATTTTAATTTTAACAAAAAAATAAATTTAATAAAATATTTACATTATATATAAATAATTTTACATAAAACATCAAAGTTGAAGTTATAGTGTATTTGTTTAAGCTTTATATGGTCTAAAGGATATCTATGGTTCAAATCCCCACCAAATTTAAATAACTGTGGGATGAGGGTGGGCTGCACGTGTGAGGTGGGTGGTGGGTGTGGGTCAAATCCCACTAAACTTAAATAACTGTGGGATGAGGGTGGGCTGCACGTGTGAGGTGGTGTGGTGGGTGTGGGGTTGAGTGTGACAGGTGGTTGTTGACTATTTTTTTTTTTTTTTTTTTTGTTGGTATGAAGTGTAATTTGTCCCTTGAAAAATACAATAATACTAAACATTCCACCTTAAATCCCACTTTTTTCATCCCACTACATGTGGTATGTGAGGTGTCAAATTGTGAGTGGATATATATTAATGATGATTTATCTCACCTACCTCATGTATCCATTCACTATTTGACACCTCACATACTACATGTAGTGGGATGAAAAAAGTGGAATTTTAGGTGAGATGTATAGTATTACTGTGAAAAATATATAAAAATATATAAGGACGTAAAAAATTGCCCCAATAGTATGGGTTTAAGCTTTACATGATCTAGAGGATATCTACTGTTCAATTCCCACCAAACTTAATTAATTGTGGGAGGATGGGCTGCACTTGAGGTGGTGTGGTGGGTCTGGGGTTGAGTGTGACCGGTGGTTGTTGACTTTTTATTTATTTATTTATTTATTTTTCTGTTGGTTGAAAAATATATAGGGATGTAAAAAATCGCCCCAATAGTATATCTGTTGGGACAACCCAAAATATCAATTTTTTAAAGTTACTATGTTTCATTGCAATAGGTACTCTTTAGTCTTTAGGAACGAATTTGAATTTTCGTCCCAAAGAGGCTATTGCAACCCACCTAAGGTAACGAAAATTGGGATGAATTTTTTTCGTCCCAATAGATCTCCAGGGACTAATTTTGGGCTATTGGGACAAAAAAAAAATTGTCCCAATAGCCTTTTTTTTCTTATAGTGTTTGAACAATCAGTAAAAAACCTTATATTATTAGTTAACAGTTAGTTGACCATTAGTTGACTTTGTATAAATCAAATATTACAATTTAAATATTTTATTACAAACAAAATAAAAAAGGAAAATATAATAAAAATATATACTAATAATAATAAAATCAATTTCTTATAGAAATAATTTTTTGCATTTTAAATACTTTTTTTGTTTAAATTTTATAATGATTTTATTGCTTTGTTATAATATATTTAATTTTCATTAAAATATTTTTATTGAATTTGCACCTCACAGGGGTAGATTCCTTCAGCGATTGCCAAATTACAAGGATTCAGGGGGTTTAATGGCGACAAAGAAAAGTATAGAGGGTAGAGGTGCAAATTCGGTCATAGTTTAGGGGGCATCAGTGCCAATTAGCCTTCATGAAAATATTTTGATGGGACCCCTCTGCCTCTACATTCGGGCAGTGTCTGAGACACCGTACCACTATAATACTGTGTCCGAAAAACTTTTAATTTTGATAGTATATAAATTTTGATGGTGTATATATATAAAATATTTCAAAATTATACTGAGAAGAAGTAGCTAGTTAGGATAATGATGAGATATTAGTATATACATAAACAAAATTGACTTATATGGAGAAAATAAATAAATGCACATTTATTATTTTTCCTAATATTTGTGATATATATGGATATGTTGAGCAAGATTTACCAATTTCATTATCTACCAAAATTTCATTTATACTAAAAATGATTAAAATTTGTTATCATTTCCAAATATGTTTATACACGGTTTCACCAACTTTCGGAGGTGATTAGTTTTGGAATGATAAAAAATTTAAGGGCCAAAGCAAACAATTTGCTCTAAATTCTAATTTCAAAAATAAAATTAAAATTGTTTCACAAAATTCAATCCAAATCCAACTAGATTATACCTAGATATCACATTTCATATATTTTCACTTCATGGATTTACTTACCTAACTTAATTCGGTATTATTAACGAACACTTAGTAATTAATCATTTGATAATTAAATGCAGTCTCAATGATCGATAAAATATGTCGTTAATTAACAGTCCGAAAAAATTAATATATCATAACCCTAGTAAGACCATACTATAGAATTCAATTCAAGAATCTATTAAAAAAAATCTTACTTCTGAACCTTCGATAAAACTATAAAAGCTAACGTTGGATGGTCTGGTAAAATTAATATACCGAGAATATATCAAAACCCTAATGCCAACACTACAATTGGTATATAAAAAAGAAACCCCAGTGTTCATATAAAAGGTCAATGTATATATTGCTAAACAATTAATATTTATTGATTTTTTTTTACAAATATTTTAATGTATATATGGAAAAGGTTATGATATCAGTAATTAAAATTGCTTAAAAATAGTTAATGTGTGTACTTGTTTTAGTGTTTTTTTTTTTTTTTTTGGTTCTCTGGTCGTGTAGATATATCCATGAATCACCTGTACATGCAGAAAAATCACTTCAGAGCTAGAGCAGACCTTTTTTTTTTTTCAGGCAAGAGTGAGTGAGTGTGTGAGAGAACCAGATAACAAAAAAAAAAAAAAACATGTCTATGAGATATGCAAAGAGGTTCTCTTACAGAGAAGAAGTAGGTTCTGTTGGAATGTCTGAGATTTTCGAGCCACCACACGTGTTGCAAGAAAAAGTATACAGATTCCTGAAATCTCTGTTGTTGTTGTTATTGTTGTTGTTTTTTCTTTTAATTCCAACATTAACATGATTTCATTAGAGCTTCTCCAACCTCTGTGCCAAAATCCCCATTTTGCAGCCAAAATCCCCTCTAACCCACAGGCATCCACTGCACCATCTGTGAACAGTGTTACGTAAGTGAACAGTGTCATGCAATATATTGTATGACACTGTTCACTTACGCAACACTGTTCATCTGTTCACTTAGCAACATGTACTTTTTAAATTTTTTTATTTGTTTTTTTTTTTAATTGGAAATTGGGTTTTGATTAGTTAGAGATTAGCATTTATTGACAAATAATAATAAAAAAAAGAAAGGAAAGAGAATATTATTTTTAGTGTAAAATTTGATGCAATAGGTTTGAGATGGAATAGTGAAATAGTGTGAAAGTTGTACTATTTTTGTGCGAAAATTGCACCAAAAGAACTATTCGGGTTGGAGATGCTCTTTTATATATATATATATTTATATCTATATTGTTATATATCGACCAGTGTGCATGTTTGTGTTTTGTTGATCTCCTTGTTTTGGATTGCTTGAGTGCTGTTTGTGATGGAAATCGAAGGTGGGGCAAGTCGTGTCATATTAGATCATATCATAATGGTTCCGTAAGAGACTGTTTGGTGGGCTGAAATGGTTCATTTTTTATCTGGTGGTTTTTTTTTTTTTTTTTTTTTTTTAATTGAGAAAGCATATATTGTGGAGGTGTTTACGGTTTTTTGCTGATATCTGTCAGGATTTTAGGTTTCATAGAGATGGATGGAGTTGGATATTTCATTTTTGTGCCAAGATTGTTAATTAGATGTTGAAGATGATAATTTGTGTACATTTTCTAGATCATTTTTATATGAAGATGAAGTCAGCATCGCTGATTTTTAATATATATAGATTTTAAAAGTTGTTCCATTTTTATCATTAGGCAAGCTTGATTTGTTTAGTCCCAAGTCGGGTCATCAGGATTTCTTTTCGGTAGATTGATATTGAAATAACATTGCTGGCCTAATTTTATTTTATGTCTAATGGCAGATTGTAGAGCTTGCAGAAATGATAAAGCAGGTTTGGAAATCTTTAAATATCCTACCGTCATATTGATTTGAAAGATTTAATTACCGTGGCATCGTTAATCTTATTCAAGTCTTTATCCTGTGCTTGCAGAGCAAGCATCTAGTGGCTTTCACGGGAGCAGGAATATCAACTTCCTGTGGAATTCCGGACTTCAGAGGCCCTGATGGAGTTTGGACACTTCAGGTTGGGAATATGATTCGTATATGTATAACACGCTCACAAAGACATACACATTAATACATAACCGTAGTGCGTTGCAGCAATGAATATAGTTCTTTTATGTTTATTATAGAGTAAAGGCGAAGCTATCCCTGAAGCAGCACAGCCGTTTCACCGCGCCATGCCTGCTATTACTCATATGGCTTTGGCTGAACTGGAGAAGGCTGGCATCTTGAAATGCGTCATTAGCCAGGTTAGCGTTTTGAATCTCGATATATTCTACTGTATTCCATCTCCCCGCGTAATTATTTTGCATATAGGTCTAATTTTATATCAACTTGCATGGTGTTTATAGTGGTTTCTCATACGTGGATGAATTAATTATTTTGTATATTGGTGTAATTTTCCAACCGCTTTTCTTTTCTCTTAGCGACTGATTGTAATGAAAAAGAGATTTGAGATGGTTACCATTTCTTGTCTAGTATTTGTATGTCCAAACAGGCTTTACGCACTCTCTATTTCTGCTAATAAAGTTTTTTTTTTTTTTTTTTTTTTCAATTTTCAGAACGTTGACAATCTTCATCTTCAGTCTGGAATACCGTGGGAGAAACTTGCCGAGTTGCATGGCAATTCGTTTAGGGAAACCTGTCCAAACTGCGATGAAGAGTACTTGCTTTGTTTCTTTTTCAGTTCCTAATATGATTTGGTGTTTTTGTTTCATCAGTGCGGAGAACCTCTCTCTCTCTCTCTCTCTTTTGTAGAGCTTCCATTTTCTTTTTCTTTTTGGAATAAATTCAATTACATTTGATTTTGCAGGTATTTTTGAGACTTTGAAATCGAAACAATTGGAATGAAGATTACACCACGGCGATGCAATGTTGATAACTGTAAGGAGAGACTCAGCCCTCAGGGACAGCGTTGTTGATTGGATGGTAACTCTTTTATTGTTTGCTCTTCACATGTTATATATGGCAATAAATACTTCTATTCATATTTCTAATTAAGAAGGTTTTCGTTATCTTTGAATACTCGAAATTTACTGATTCTAACAGTCGTATCCCTTTCATTGTAGGGTCCATTGCCACTGAAAGAGATGCAGCTTGCAGAGAAACATTGTCAGAAGGCAGATGTTGTACTATGCTTGGGGAGTAGGTTGGTTTCCATGATATATTTTATCAACATATTGCTTTGATCTGTATCAAATGCTGTTATTCGTCAACAAAAAGTCTGTAGAATAATTGTGGAGGTGATGGAATAAGTTGCATATCTGGTGTTGATTTCTTGGAGTAAACGAGTGTCAAACCCTGTCAATCCTTGATTAATTCATTGTTTTTTAGTAATATAATCAGATTGCTGTTATGCAGTTTACGAATAACTCCAGCTGCAAACCTTCCTTTGCTATGTCTCCCTGGTGGGGGGAAGATCGTAATTGTAAACCTTCAGGTATTTTTCGATCTACCCTTTCTCTTCGAATACGATATCTTCGATTGCTTTGTTTACATTTCTGATATAACTTTGCAGTCAATTCCAAGGACACCAAAGCTAGATTGATCATCAATGGTCATGTTGATAAGGTACCCTTTTTTTTTTTTTTTTTTTTAAAAAAAAAAAAAAACTTTTGACATTCTAAATCATCAAATATATATATCATCGCTAGCTAGAACGAGTACTTGGTCCTTTTTTTATTAAGAAGAGATTAACTTGCATAAACAACAGGTGATCACAGGGATTGTCCATCAGCTTGATCTCCGAATCCCTCCTTCGGTTCGGATTGATCTTTTCCAGATTAGTTTTCTATACTACCCCAAATTATCTGATTCAGGTCTTTGTTCTAGCGTCATGCTTCCTTCCCCTTACTTTTTTTTTTAATTTATTTATCTTCAAAGCCTCCTTTTATATTGAATCTGAATTTGACCCTCCAGTATTTGCATTGCAGGTTACATTCTTAACCGGGTCAGATCTTAAAAAAAATATTTAAAATAAGAAACCCTTAGAGTTCAAAAGTTATATATATTATAATCCTCTTTTAATTAGAAAATGTGCCGCAAAACTGGCAGATTCTGATATTTTTCGTTCTTCCATTTTCAATAATGAACTAGGAAAATTTCTAAAGAAGCACCGATCACATTTGTTGTAAAGCTCAACTTTTGTGATGGTTGCGGTATTGAGTCCACCACGGTTCAATTCCCTATCAACTTTCAGGTGAGTTCCCCCATACTTGTATAATTGTATTGGCCTTGAGCATTAGCTGTCGAGTTCTACGTACTCAGAGGAAAAAGCTCAAAAACAAAACAGTTGATTAATTAATATTTTTCCATGTACAATGCAGAACCAAATTGAAAACATCAGCCATGACACTGATGATGTGGCACGGAAGCTGACCAACGCGGCGATAGAGAGTCACTGCTGTGGGCAGATCTCCCTTGTAAAGAGAGAGAGAGTCTACGATCAATGAGGAAGGAAATAGCTGTCTTCGCAGTAGCAACTAATATCGTTTGCTATGAAAGTTTGCTGGACAGCTACACAATGAGGAAACTTTCCGGTTACTCGAAAACATTAAAACATTAATGATTATCCAATGGCACGTTTAGTTTTATTTTATTTTTTTTGAAGGAAAGAAACTTTTATTCAAAGAAAGCAGAACACACTAAAATGGAATCTCATCAAGAATTAACCTCTCTACACACGGAGGGTAATTCTCCATCCAAAACTGGTCACCATCAATGGCTAAAGTCAATTTGGAAAGATTGTGAGCAACATAATTCGCTTTTCTAGAAACATACACAACAGACTGCCCCCAGAAACACTTTGGAACTTGATTAAAATCTCTCCAATGACCAGACCAATGTCAGCCAAAGAAGCTTTCCGGGTCTTGATTGTTCATACTATATGCATGATATTACTCAATGAATTGATCGAATTTATGCACTGTGATGCATAGAACATTTTATCGTGATAAATAATATAGTTTTTAATTTTAATTACAATTATAAGCAAACTTGTTACATCATTTGAGTCTTGAATATATTGTTTTTAAAATCGTTTGTGTTAATATGATATTTTAATCCTTTCTTATTTCTCCATCAGAAATTATATCTAAAAAATTTTGAAGTTGTCAAAAAATATAATATATTTACCACAAACCAATGTGGATTGGTGGTAAAAATCGCTCATTCATTTGGGTAGTGGTGGTGTCAAAAATACAAAAACAAAAAATTTAAAAGGGGTTAAAATGAAAAAAAAAAAACTTTTAATTTATATTCTCCATATAAATTAAAAAAAAAATTAACTTATATGGAGAATATAAATAAATCCACATTTATTATTTTTCCTAATATTTGTGATATATATGGATAGTTGAGCAAGATTTACCAATTTAATTATCTAACAAAATTTCATTTCTACTATAAATGATTAAAATTTGTTATCATTTCCAAATACGTTTATACAAATTAATTGCCTGAACTGTTTCACCAACTTTCAGAGGTGATTAGTTTTTAAATTATCAAAAATTTGAGGGGAAAAACAAACAATTTGCTCTAAATTCATAATTTCAAATATAAAATTAAGAGTAACGTTAGGATTGATTTGGGACACATAGATGATAATGATTCAAATGCTAAAAGAGTATGCATGATAAAATAAAGACTTGGTGGATTTTGTATACAAGCATTAATATTGTAAAAGAATAAATTAATATAGAAAGTGAAAATGGTTTCTTCATTATTATTTGTGTATGGCGAAGATTCGTTTTTTCTGTTACCTTCCGATCACAACTTTTATCTGTGATTTGATATATAAATCATTTAGATAAGCAGGAAATCGAGTTCATCTTCGGAGTGGAACCTGGAGAAGCAGCAATTGCCTGGACTATTGATGTACAGATGTACTTGTAGCTGGTGGTGTATTGGGATTTGGGATTACAGTGGCACAGTGCCTCAAAGTTATTGATATATATGTATGTATACCCGGTAGAGCTGACCACGGTTCGGTTAAACCGTCGGTTTTGTCTGCGGTTTAACTGGAACCGGATTGGCCAAACCGGAACCAAAACCGCCGGTTTGGAAACCGGTGGTTCCGGTTCCGGTTCCGGTTTCGGTTTGGGATTCCTCCAAACCATCAGAAACCGGCGGTTTAAACAGCCGGTTTATAAAATAAAATAAAAAATAAAATAAAATCAACCAATCAGAAGTTGCCACGTGGCACTTTTTTGATTTTTTTTTTTGAAAAACCGTCCAAAACCGAAACCGTACACAAACCGCCGGTTTTGAAACCGGAACCGCCAAACCGGCGGTTTGAAACCGGTAACAAACCGGTTTTTCCGGTTTCGGTTTCGGTTTTAGGTGACCTAAAAACCGGAACCAAACCGAACCGGTGCCACCTCTAAATTACCTGGTTTTACTTCAAGCCAGTACATTTTTTTGGTTGCTTGATCAGATGATATTAGGAATTAGGATTGACACTAGGAAAAGATACAGAAATAATGTATGTAAATGCTATAGGATTAATACTATGAAGAACTCAGAAGAAGTAGTTAAGATAATGATGAGATATTATTAGCGGATCTGAATCCTCTCCTTACATTGTCATTGTCCTCACTTCTATAATCTATTGTCACCTCTAATATAACAAATCAATAGTTTAGATTATTTCTATTAATTTTTATGTTTTTAAAAAAATTAATCATGACCATTGATTTAGATAAGGACAAAATGAGGTGAGGAGGGGATCCAAATCAATTATTAGCATATACATAAACAAAATTAACTTGACGGGATGAGGTTTGTTTGGTGGTAAACCCCTTACCTCTGCACCACGAGGTTGCGAGTTCAAATCCCCCTTTCTAAAAAAAACATTGAATTTATGTATTACTTAAAAAAAAAAAAAAAAAACAAAAAAAAAAAAAAAAACAAAAACAAAATTAGCTTATATATATGGAGAATTTAAATAAATGCATATTTATTATTTTTCCTAATATTTGTGATATATATGGATGAGTTGAGCAAAATTTAACAATTTAATTATCTACAAAAATTTCAGTTATACTAAAAATGATAAAAATTTGTTATCATTTCCAAATATGTTTATACAAATTAATTGACTGAACTGTTTCACCAACTCTCGGAGGTGATTAGTTTTGAAAAAATTTGAGGGGCAAAACAAACAATTTGCTCTAAATTCATAATTTAAAAATAAAATTAAAAGAGATTTTCTCCTTACAATCTAATTTTTTTTTCACCCAAAATTATCTTTTTTACCTTTTAATACTTTTTTTGTTGAAAACACTCAATTATAAAATCTTAATGTAAAAGCATCTCCAACGCAAGCGTGACTTGTGAAAAAAAAAAGATGTCATGTAGGATAAATAGACATTATGTTAATAATTGTGTCTCCAATGCAGCAGTACATATTCAACCTCAAACTGACGTGGCAAAAAAAATTAAACATTGTCAATATGACAGTCTACTTTTAGAAGGTTTGTTGCATAGCTATTTTTTAGGTTGACTTAGCAAATATTTAAAACTGACATTAATTTTTCATATATTTTTTGTAAGGAAATAAAATAAAAAATAAAATAGGAAAAAAAGATGGATACGTCATTAAAAAAAAAATTGTGTTTTAGACAGAAGCATTGAAGACCAAATTTTCATTTGATTGTCTATCAAGTCTATTTTTATGCCACATAGGAAGCAAGTCTCTTGACATTGTTACTATGTCAACAATTATCGGTATGCAAGCCACTTTTACATTGGAGATGCTGTAACTAAATCATTCTTTTTATTATTATTATTATTATTATTATTTGTTTATGTAAAAAAATCTATAAAAATCTAACACTTAAAAAAAATTGTTTCATTATTATTGTAAATCATTCTCATCATTTTGAAATCAAATAAAACTTTAGTGATGTTGAAAAAAAAAATGTTTTAGGGTTTGTGAAAAGCAAAAAGATTTATAAAAAAAAAAGGATTGGTTTTCTGTAGATAAAATATTAAAATTGTGGATTTCAATCATGTATAAAAAATATTGCCACTCCTTTAATGTCAATTTCAATATTAAAATTGGATTTCAATCTTTTTGGTGATGATATTTTACAGCCCCATATATGTATTAGTAATTTTAATTAGGATAAAAGAAGGTTTTCGTTATTTTTGCATATTCAAAATTTACGATGCTAACAGTGATATCCCTTTCAATACTAATTGTAGGGTGCATTGCCACAGAAAGAGATGCAGCTTGCAGAGAAACATTGTCTGAAGGCAGATGTTGTACTATGCTTGGGGACTAGGTGAGTTTCCTTGATATATTTTATCAACATATTGCTTTGATCTGTATCAAAAGCTGTTATTCGTCGATAAATAGACTAACGGAGGTGATGGAAGTTGCATATACGGTACGTGTTGATTTTGTGAAGTAAACGAGTGTCATACATACCCTGTCAATCCTTGATTAATTCATTGTAGTTTTTAGTAATCTAATCAGATTGCTGTTGTGCAGTTTACGAACAACTCCAGCTGCCAACTTTCCTTGGCTGTGACTCCTTGGTGGGGGAAAGATCGTAATTGTAAACCTTCAGGTATTTTTCTATCTACCCTATCTGTTTGAATACGATTATCTTTAATGGTTCCAGCATTACTTTGATTGCTTTGTTTACATTTCTGATATAATTTTGCAGCCAACTCCAATGGACAACGGAGCTAGTTTGATCATCCATGGTCATGTTGATAAGGTAATTTTTTTTTATATATATTTTTGACATTCGAATTCATCACATATATCATCGGTAGCTAGAACGAGTACTTGGTCCTTTTATGAAGAAGATCAGATTAACTTACACGACAACAGGTGATGGCGGGGGTTATCAATGATCTTGATCTCCGAATCCCTCCTTCAGTTCGAGTTGATCTTCTCGAGATTAGTTTTATTCACTACCCCAAATTATCATATTCAGGTCCTTGTTCTATCTTTATGCTTTTTATCTTTTCTTGCTTCTTGTAATTGAACCTTTTTTGATGTTATGTCGAATTGAAATTCATTATCATTTTGTGATTTTGAGTATACCATTTCGAAGCTCTCACGGAGGAGAATTCGAATATGCATTTATCTCCCATTTTCATGGAATTAATCATACCCAAATAATGCTCTCAAATTATGAGTTTATCACAAAATTTTCCAACAATATATACTTTCGGGAAAAAAGTGTATGAATGATAAAATAAAGACTTGGTGAATTTTGTATACAAACATTATTTAAAAGAAGAAATATAGAGAGTGAAAATGGTTTCTTCATCATTATTATTATTAATATTATTATTTGTGTTTGGTGAAGATTCGTTATTTGTGTTACCTACCAATCGCAAGTTTTATACGTGATTCGACAAATCATTTAGATCATTAGCAGGAAATCGATCGAGTTCATCTTCAAAGTTGAACCAGGAGAAGCAGCAATTGCCTGGACTTTTTTTATTCAAGTAATTATTTTTTATTATTATTAAAGTATGTAAAAATATATAAAAGAGAAGAATAATTTTATTATTCGTGATACCAAGGGGTCGTTTGTTTTTTCCACTTAAGACTTAATGTGTCTAAATTGAACTCATTAAGTTGTTTTGTTTTGTTTTTTTTTTTAAGTGGTCAAACTGACTTTTAACTTAATTCTAAATCACTGAATTATAATTAAAATATTTTCTTCCAAGTCTATCCTCCAAAAAAAGATATATTTCTAAATTTATCCTAATTTGATATGGTGTAAAATTATTTCTTTTAAAGTATTTCTTATTTTAAAAGGCTTTTAGAAAAAAAAAAAAAAAAAAAAAAAAAAAAAAAAAAAAACCCTAATCACTTCTCATATTGAAATTTTCCTGGGATTAAACAATTGAATTTCTCTCCTACCAAATCTTGGTAAGAACTCTTTAATATTTATTTATTTATTTATTTATTTTTATCTACATGACTACATGTAGTGGCACTTTTAGAACTCTTTAAACATAGTCTAGAATAATAATTTGTTATTATTGTTATAGTTGCAGTTATATAATTTATCAAATATTCTTTTTGTGGTTGCATTTGATATTGAGTAGATTTCGTGGCTTGAAGAAGTTATAAAATAATTAGAGACCTATTTAAAAAAGAAAAAGAAAAAAAAAAGAAAAAAAAAGAAGGTATCTAGGAACCTTAAAAAAAAAATGGTTTCTGGTTGCATATGATCCAGGAAACAAAAAAAAAAATGATTTCTAGAATTATATACTGGATATTTGGACAAATGGACAATATGTAAAATTGAATTTGAACTCTCTTTTTTTTTACAATAATTTGAACTTGAACTTTGTTTGCAGAATAACATGCAAAATTATATTCCTTGATGAATTTTTTTGTTTTGTTAAATTAAACTTTGTTTGCTAAAGAACATTTAAAATCTTATAAAGAGTGTTGCATGTTAAATTACTTCTTTTAATTAGTATGAGTATAGATGTAAAATTACTTCTTTTCAGACAATTTTATTTTTAAAAAACAAACATATTGACAGTACATTCGAGAAAAAAAAAAACATATCATTCAGATTTAGGTTTCAATCATTATTCAGTCTTCAGTAAATTCAATTCAAAATGAAATACAAAAGGTAACCATATGAAATATTTTATATATGGCAGATAATAATTCAGAGAATCAATTATTAACAAAGTAAAGTATTAGGGTCTCATATTTTATATTCTCTTGTAGTTTCTAAACTTTTTTTAGTTTTTTCCGTTTAATTACTGAAATTGACATCAAAATCGTGTCCAAAATCTGTTTGGAAAATTATACATTTAATAATTATTATTACATTATTATTATTATTTGTGTATGGCGAGGATTAGTTTTTTCTGTTACCTACAAATCACAAGTTTTATCTGTGATTTGATATATAAATCGATTAGAGATTAGCAGAAATTTCCTGGACTATTGAAGTACTTGTAGCTGGTGTGTGTATTGGAATTACAGTGCCTCAATGTTATTGTTGACAGTGGAATATATGTACCAGGTTTTACTTCAAGCCATTACAATTGTTTGGTTGCTTGATCAGATTAGGAAATAGGATTGACACTAGAAAAGATACAGAGATAATGTATGTACAATCAGTTTTGTACCACCGATTAGTGAATTTGGATGTAGTACTTTTCGTTGATTATTCAACTATCTAGATCAGGTTTTTTTTTTTTTTTTTTTTTTTTTTATTTTTTTTTTTATTTGAAGCTTTTGCCATTGGTAGATTCGAGCTATTGACTTGGGAGTCATTTGCCTAAACCCTAATCTCGTCCATCTACCAGCTGAGCTACGCCCTGGGACTTGGAAAAACATACTTAAAGCACTGTCTAGAGGCATCTTTCTGTTTTCCACATTAAAAGGGATTAGTTACATTTTTTTTTTCTTTTTCATGTACATGCAAATATTGTGATATATGTTACATTTTTGAGGCCAGGCATGGCATGTGCATCTCCTTGAATATAGATCTGTGATATATGTTACATTTTTTAGGCCAGGCATGGCATGTGCATCTCCATGAATATAGATCAACTAGCTGAGCTGAATGGCAGCTGGACCACCATTGATGCATCAACATCAAGTCTCCACTCTCCACTGCTTTTATGTATAATATTCAATTCCATGTCTATAGCATGAAAGTTTCCTTTTTTTTCTTCTTTTGTTAAGTTTATAGGGTATACGGACAGCCATATTTAAAGGGAAATTATCATTCTCTTGTAGTTTGCTGTATTCTCCAGTCTCCCCCCTCTAGTTTCAAAATTCTTCAATTTCCCCCTCCCATGCCTATTTTTATATAGTGAGATTGGTTGTATTTGTGCATGGGAAGGGGAAAATTGAAGAATTTTAAAACTAGAGAGAGAAGACCGGAGAATATGGTAAATTACAGGGGAGAGAATAATAATTTCCCATATTTAAAAGACAGCTCGCAAAAAAAATCAAAAGCACTTTGACATGATGGAAGTTGTTTTAATAGAGATTTTTCATTCATATATACATAGAAAATTAAAAATTATCAAATGCGAGATTCATATGATTTTTTTTTTAACGTGAGGGATCATAGTTTATCGCAAATGAAAAAGAAATATGCAGGACCATATGCATTAACAATGAATAAGTGGAACAGGACCATAGTACTTGTTTGTTCCAAGATTACTTGAAGTCATGCAAGTACTGTTCTTTTCAACTTTTATCTGAAAAAACCCAATAAATCCCACCTCCAACATTGATTTTCAACACTTCACACTAACTCTTCCATCTTCTCTTCTTGTGAGTATCCTCATCTGGGTTCTCTTAATTTAATCATATACATATATTTTTTTTGGCTAAGAATCAATGTAAATTTAATTTAATTTCATGTTGTTTATCAATTGATATATATATATATATAGGTAGTCTGTTGCTTGAATGGCTGCAATGCTTGCATCACAAGGCTGTTATTGCCACAACAGTAATTTGTTTAATCAAGGAAGAACAATGGACAGTCTCAGGTTTTCAAGCTTCAGAGCCGAGTTTGAGAACCAAATATGCAATCCAGTGATGATGAGGACCAAAAAATCTTTCAGGTTTCGCGTAAAAATGCAGAATGAAATTCCCTCGAGAATCAAAGGTCAAAAAACTGTTAAAATGGTGCCTACTAGTGAGATAGTGAATGGCACAAAGCAGCAGACTGTTCATAGAACAAGTCTAGTTAACAGAAATTCTAACTCTGCCCTGGTCAGAGTACCGAAAGATAGACACTCGAAAGAACTTCCACCATTGGAGGAGCCAAAGGTCCTGCCTTCGGATGAAAGTTTCGATTGGGCTAATGAGAATTACAGTTCCTGGCAAAGGTCCATAGATGTCTGGACAGCAGTGATTTCATTTCAAATACGTCTTGTGTTGATCGATGCAAAGTGGACGTATTTTGGAGGATTCAAAGAAGATAAGCAGGTGATCTTGCAGGCATATTGGTTCTTCATCGTGACAATTTTTTGGTTTCTTGGACTAATTTGTCTTTTGTTCTCTGTTGTTTTCATGAATTCTGCCTGATTTAGAAGAACAGAAGGCAAAGAACAGCCTCATGGGTACGTGAGCGTGCCCTGCAGCTTGGTCCAACTTTTATCAAGCTTGGACAGTTATATTCATCAAGGTCTGATCTGTTTCCATCTGATTTTGTGGAAGAGCTTTCCAAGTTACAGGTACTTGTACTTCTTCATTCTCTGTCTTTAAAGATTTCGAATACGATTATTCTCCTCACATGATTATTGCCTTCTATGAGATTCTCAACATTGTATCTTCCAGGACAAGGTACCTGCCTTCTCACCAGAGAAAGCAAAAAGCTTGATTGAGAGTGAACTTGGAGCTCCTGTTGATCAATTGTTTAGAACATTTGAGGACCTGCCAATTGCTGCAGCTAGTCTTGGTCAGGTACTACGTACTACTGTTTGAATTCTTAAAGTTTTTGCTACATTTTTGCTCTCATCTTTTGAATTTGAAAAGGATCCTGTGATCTAACAGGTACATCGTGCAATCCTGCACGATGGAGAGAAAGTAGTTGTGAAAATTCAAAGACCTGGTCTCAAGAAGCTTTTCGACATTGACTTACGTAAGTAAAGACACTTTTTCTATCAATTTGACCATATATATGTTAAGTTCATAAATGCACAAATTCAATGTCTTCAATGCAGGAACTTTGAAGCTGGTTGCAGAATATTTTCAGACAAGTGAAACATTTGGTGGTCCAATAACAGATTGGGTTGGTATATATGAAGAATGTGAAAGGATTTTGTACCAAGAAATTGATTACATAAACGAAGGCAAGAATGCAGATAGATTCCGTAGAGATTTCAGGAACACGAAGTGGGTTCGAGTACCTGTATGTCGTTTCATGCTTTGAAACTACAACATTGATGCTTATTCAATTAGTCTTTCAAAACTGACCCTCTCTTTTTGTAGCTGGTGCATTGGGATTATACAGCCTCCAAGGTGTTGACAATGGAGTATGTACCAGGTTGGAGTCAGCGCCAATGTTTTTCTTCTGGTTCGGGTACTAATTGTAGATATCTTGGTGGCCGGTAATAGTTGATAATGAGATTGTTACTTGTGTATCAGGCATCAAGATCAATGAATTAGATGCACTAGATTTACGAGGATTTAGTCGCGCCCAAATCTCATCGCGTATAGTCGAAGCATACTTGATTCAGGTAATTGTAACATATATTGATCTTTTCTACACTGAATTTATGTGATGACTATTAGTGTTCTCTATGCAGATACTCAAAACCGGTTTCTTTCATGCTGATCCTCATCCTGGAAATCTCGCCATTGATGTAAATGAAACGATAATCTATTATGATTTCGGTATGATGGGGGAGATCAAATCGTTGACTCGTGAGAAATTGTTCATACTCTTCTATGCAGTTTATGAGAAAGATGTGAAAAAGGTCCAGTTTCTACTTATTGATCATCAACTGTTTCTTTTGCTTTTACTTTCATAAAAATGATCATCAAAACGGAGAAACCATCGTGCAGGTTATCCGGAGCCTGATTGATCTTGAAGCACTTCAGCCGACAGGGGATGTGCCATCGGTAAGTCACCATGTCGTACTCTACCAACTATCAACATTTTTGAGACAGAAATGGTTACTTAATTAGTGTTTGTTAATTATTTTGTTGTCATAGGTGAGGAGGTCTGTGCAATTTTTCTTGGACAATTTGTTAAGCGAGACACCGGATCAGCAGAAGACTTTAACTGCAATTGGTGAGGTAATTAATCTCAACATGTACTCTCAGTATATTGATACTGAATTTTACTGAAACCTACATTGCACCTAGACTAAGGTTTTTCGTTCATTCAATTCGTTCTGTTTTTTCGTAGGATTTATTAACAATAGCTTACGATCAACCATTTCGGTTTCCATCTACCTTTGCTTTTGTTTTAAGGGCATTCTCAACAATGGAAGGTCATCTCTCTCACTCTTGATCTACTCATCGGTCTGCATAGCATACCGATCTTTCTTTAGCCATACGAGTATCGTTGTTTTTTTTTTTTTTTTTTTGTGTTACAGGTAATGTTCACTTACTAGACCCAAGTTTTTCTCTCATAAAGGTTGCAGCCCCTTATGCACAGGTTATATCCCCTTCCCCGAGCATTAACGTATCACTCCTTCATATGTTTGTAGAACCTTTTCGTGATCATATATCCGTAGTTATAGTACTTATACAACCTCCTGCTGCCTATACAGGAGCTGTTACATACGAAAGAAAACCAGCCTTCTGCGACACAGCTAGTGGAGGAAATCAGGAAGCAAACAGATGATGTACCCATAACATTGCCTATACATATTTCTCTTGCCGCTACATTTCTATTAGTACCAACTAAGATCACCTCTCTATTGTGTAATTTTCAGATCAGGACTCATACCATATCCATGCCACACAGAGTCCAACGGATCGAAGAGTTTGTGCAACAACTTGAAGCAGGAGATTTAAAACTCTGCGTTCGTGTGCTTGAGGTAGGTTAACCATCATCTCTCAGTAGTTTTTGACAATGCAGGTTGGTTTTATCGCGCCATTATTCTGATTCAAAATGGAAAATTTTGCATCTACCAGTCGGAAAGAGCAGCTCGTAAAGCAGCAATGTTACAAATGGCAACCATGTATATAGTTATCGGAACTAGCCTGCTAAATCTTGGTGTCACCCTAGTTGTTGGTCAAGCTTGTCCAGCAATTGCAAAGGGATCTTTCATTGGTGCAGGTGTTTTCTTTGCATTGTTTCTTTGGTCCATCCAAAGAGTGAAGAAGCTTTGATGAATTTGAGAAAATGATTTGAATTTCTTGATGTTAAATATAAGGAAATTCTTTTAAGTTGTTCAACACATGAGACTCTTTCTCTTTGTATTAGTGTTTAAAAGTATATTTTGATATAAAATTTTATTAAGTTTATAAATGATATAAGGTTGGTCTAATGATATATTTCTCAAATTAGTCGGAAGTTGTAATCAAACTATTTCCGACAATGGAAATCTAGATGGATCTCTAACACCGAGGATCCATCACCTCGACGATGAAGGTTCATCGATGGACCTCCATATGTCGACGATGGAGTTCCGTTGAGGGATCTTACATTATGTTTGGTTTGATGAAATAAGAGACAAATGAATATGAGAGAATATTATTGGATTTCTTATCTCTCGTTTAGTGTGTTAAATTAAATAGGAACGGAAAAGAAAAGGAGGGAAACAAAGAGAAATAAAGAGAATAGTTTCTTCTTATTTTACCCGATTTGATTTCTCACCTAAATTGAACGGAAAATAATGAAAAGTTAATGAATTTTTGTAATATCCCAAAACTAACCCTCGTCTCTTTCTCTCTTTCATCAATACAATATTTTGTATGAAATATTTTCCTGATATTATTAAATACCCGACCCGAGATGGAGAAACTCCAATCTAATATTTCTTAAACCCGGCCCAGTATAGTCCAACCAAGAATTGCCACGTAAGCACCCAATGTTCGATTGAAACAAGAACACATCACCCCCTAACCCACCAATAAAATCTCAACCACCAACAGTCTCTCTCCATTGACCCACCTCACCGTAACCCTACCCAAACTCCAGAAAGAAAAAGAAAAACAATATAAATATATATATACAACAAAAATATTTTTAAAAAATTAAAAAAAAAACTCACCACACGCAATGATTGGTGGTGGTAGTTAAAAGTTGAAACTTGAAAGATCCTATAAAAATAAAAATTCAATTTTCTGTTCTTGTTCGTTAACAATTATAAAATAAATAAATAAATGAAACACTAAAATCCAATTGAACAATAATAGTGAACTATGCCTTAAAGAAATGAAATTTTAAAAGGTGACACGCAATGATTTGTTGTCCAGGACTCCACGTTCTTCGTTGTCACGTGTTAAAAAAACAAATTCGATTTTTTTGGTCAAATTTTTATTTTATATTTCTTTGTCTTAGTAAAACCCAACGAATTCCCACTTCAAGTTTCGAGTCCAGATTCCAGATTCATTTCAAAGACTCTTGCTTGCTAGCTTCACTTGTGAGTATCTTCATCTGGGTTCTCTTTAATTTCAGACAACATAGTTCATGACTTCATGTTATATTACTTCTGTTTCTTAGTGTTTATGGGATTTTTTTTTTTTTTTTTCCTTTTTCGGTTTGTTTAGTTTAGAGATGTTATATGGATTTTGTGTTTTTCCATTTCAATTGGCAATCTGACTTCAAGCTCCTGTCTTTAATCTGATAAAGCTTTCATCTTTTCTTTGAATTCCAATAATATTTGGTGTTTATGTTAGATTCTTGATACATGGTGTGTTTTGATTTTGAATGCTATGATTTGCTTGAATTTGAAGCCAAATTTGGGTTCTTTTATTTGTCAATGCAATAGGTGTTTACTTTGTTGCTTGAATGGCGGCAATACTGGCTTCACAAAGCTGCTATTGCCTCAATAATGATTTGATGAATCATGGAAGAATGATGGACAACCTCAGTTTCTCAAACTCCGTATCGGAGTTTCAGAGACAACCATGTAGTAGTACTACCACCACCATCACCAATCAATCACTCCGGCTTCAAGTGGACATGAGACAAACTGATTTGCCTCCAAAACTAGGTGTCAATGGACGGCCTGTTGTTAAAATGGTACCAGCTACTGAGGTAATGAAGAGAAAACCCCTATCCAACGGAAAAGTAAAGACGGTGAATGGCACGAAGAAGAATGTTAATGGAGCAACTCTAGTTAAGAGAAATTCTAGTTCTGCCTTGGTTAGGTCACCGGAAGGTAGAGATTCGAAAGGACTTCCGCTTATTGAGGAACTCAAGGTTCTGCCTTCAGATGAGAATTTCAGTTGGGCTAATGAGAATTATAGTTCCTGGCAAAGGTCTGCGGATGTTTGGTCATTTGTGATTTCTTTTCGGCTTCGTGTGCTGTTGGACAATGCCAAATGGGCATATGTAGGGGGATTCTCGGAAGATAAGCAGGTGAGTTTTGACAGGCCTTTACAGTTGATACTGCCTTATGAATGCTAATTATAGTCATTAGATATTACTGCTTATATCATACTTGCGAAGTTATCGTTGTTTTGTGGTTTCTTGGTGTTTATGAACTCTGTTCCTTTCAGAAAAACAGAAGGCGAAAAACTGCCTCATGGCTAAGGGAGCGTGTGCTGCAGCTTGGCCCAACTTTCATTAAACTCGGGCAGTTATCTTCGACAAGATCAGATCTTTTTCCACGTGAGTTTGTGGATGAGCTTGCCAAGTTACAGGTACTTCTTGATCTCTGTCTTCAAACTTTTTAATAGTAGATTATTCTCTCATGTTTCGGCTATTAAGTGCGAAACTTCTTTTTCTAATGTAATTTCAAGTTCTTCTATTCCAAAATAATATTTTAGTTCTGTTTTTTTCCTAATAAATTTATATGATTCTCATTTAATATTATTCAGGATAGGGTTCCTGCCTTCTCACCAGAGAAAGCAAAACGCTTCATAGAGAGAGAATTGGGAGCTCCCATTGGGAAATTGTTTAAAACATTTGAGGAACAGCCAATAGCTGCAGCCAGTCTTGGTCAGGTGTTTGATTCTTGTTAATTTCCTATAGATTTTCATCAAAATTTGTAAAGTTTACCGGTTTATTTACTTCATTTCAACAGCAAAGAGCTTTAAAAAATTTCACATTCTACTCATTTCTTACTCGAGCCAATTCACATTTGCCGATTTGAATCTTAAAGAATCCTGTCTACAGGTACATCGGGCTATCCTGCATAATGGAGAGAAAGTAGTTGTGAAAGTTCAAAGGCCTGGTCTCAAGAAACTTTTTGAAATAGATTTACGTAAGTAATGCTCAATTTTTCCTTTCCCTATTACGTGGTTTCATTACTTCTCGCTATGATGTTTGGTAGAGTTACATCCCCGATCACTTTTTTTTTTTTTTTTTTTAAGTTCCAAGTACAGGAATTCATATGGCAAATTCCTTCGCATTTGCTTCTACATTTGGGCATCCCTTGGTTTTATGATTTTACAAAGTAACCAAGGAAAACACGAGTTACTAAGCGGGTTACGAAAAACTTATCTTTTACGTGATTGAACAATAGAATAAAACTTTTTTGTTTCCATGGATGTATGCCTATATAAGCGAGTCGCTAATATGGTTGACTCTAATAATTTTTAAATTTAGATCATTCACCATAAATATGAAATATGCCTAATGTGTGTATGCATTATGTCCATATATATATATGCAGTCATGTGAAAATTTGTTTTCAGACTGGTTGCTTCTGTGTATGCTGATATTATAATTCAGCAAGGTTTTATGCTTCTGGTATTTGCTCTGTAGATCTTTGAGTTTGCTGATTGGCTTTAAGAGGTTTAGTTGTTTAATTTCCTCAAATCTTGCTTCTTCTATACAGGAAATTTGAAGCTAATTGCAGAATATTTTCAGAAAAGCGAAACATTTGGTGGTCCAGCGAGAGATTGGATTGGTATATATGAAGAATGCTCCACGTAAGTAGTTAGCATCTATGGGTTATGTTATCTTCCTTTTCTTTTCTTCCAGATGATTGATTATGGAACAGTAAGATGATCCTAAGCATACGAACAATGGCATGTGTTTCGATGTCATCGTAGTTTTGTGTTTTTAAATATGTTTTGGTTGGACTATTTCTTTACATTTATATAACATGTTTATGGATTAATATTTACATAACATGTTTCTTCTTCTTTTCTTATTTTTCCTCCAGCAATTTTGATGCTTTGAACTTATACTTGCTATTGCTACCTGTTTCATTGACTTCAGGATTTTGTATCAAGAGATTGATTACATAAATGAAGGCAAAAATGCTGATAAATTCCGCCGAGATTTCCGAAATACAAAGTGGGTCCGAGTACCTGTACGTTTCTTGCTTCAAGACTGCAACTTAACTGATGCATTTTCTATTTCTTTCAACGTTTTTATTATTCCCATCAGTTTTGATTATTAAATTATCACTTTGATATTGTTAGTGATCAAAGACTAGTCTTTGAAGTTTAGACCCCGTCACAGATTCTTAATTTAACTTTTTTCCTTTTGTAGCTGGTGTTTTGGGATTATACGGCCACAAAGGTGTTGACCTTGGAGTATGTACCAGGTTTTATTCTAAACCAATGCATTTATTTTGGTTCTAGTTGATATCAAGAATTGACAATTTGAAGATGCACAATCCATGTTTCAGTGGGAAACTGGGAATAATGTAGATTTTATGCTTGTTTGTTAATGTTGTGCCAGGCATTAAAATCAATCAGTTGGATGCACTAGATTTACGAGGTTTTAGCCGTTCTCGAATTGCATCACGTGCAATTGAAGCATACTTGATTCAGGTAATTAAGATTAACCCTTTATTGATTGATTTGTTTAACTTCTTATTCCTCACTCGGAATTTGATGGCTACTAAGTGCGTGCCTGAAGAAAGTACGGTCCCTTGAATACCTCATTTATTATATTTGCCTGTGATGATGCAGATACTCAGAACTGGTTTCTTTCATGCCGATCCTCATCCTGGAAATCTTGCTGTTGATGTCGATGAATCGCTTATCTATTATGATTTTGGCATGATGGGGGAGATCAAATTGTTTACTCGTGAGAGATTGCTTCAACTTTTCTATGCAGTTTATGAGAAAGATGCAAGAAAGGTCTACTTTCCATCTATTTTTACTGTTTCTTTTGCACTGTTTTCTTTTCTAACTGTGATTTGATCATAAAATGAAATTGTAAGAATATATGAAATTGCAGTATCCTTCACCAATATGAAAATTACTCTCAGTTTCTGCTTCTAATTTTCTCTATACAGCAGAAGAACTTTTCTGTACCTTTTACGTTTGAGGAAGGTTGGGGTAAAAAGCAAACGAATATAGAACAATTTATCAGAATATTGTACTGTCACTTACTAAGATCATTGTTTCTTTCTCGGTCAGGTCAATTTAATAGGAACATAGTTCACAAATATGCAATTGAATTCATTAGGAAAGTTTAGTGAATCCACTTTTTCTCGCTATGCTTTCCCGGGCTCAGATTGAGCTGCCTTTATACAGGTTATCCAGAGCCTGGTAGATCTTGGAGCACTTCAGCCCACGGGAGATATGTCATCGGTAGGCCATCTTGCCATACTATCAAATATCAATCTTCAATGCACTCAGTAGAATCCGAATCCATCTTATATGTTACTCTTTGTTTCTTATCCTTAGGTGAGGAGATCTGTACAGTTTTTCTTGGACAATTTATTAAGCCAGACACCAGATCAGCAGCAGACTTTAGCTGCAATCGGCGAGGTATCGAAACTTGGACCCTGAAAAATCTTTCGCTAGTAGTTGAATAAATATGATCTCTCGGTTATTGCAAATGGCAAGTAAATAACATGAAACTCTTGATAGTGTAAAAATCACTTTAATAGATTCTTTCTCATTTAAAAACCTTATGTGATCGTATCAATATATTTATATTTTGTGTTTGTTTATTCTGTTTTTTATAGGATTTATTTGCTATAGCTCAGGATCAACCATTTCGGTTTCCGTCCACTTTCACTTTTGTTTTAAGGGCATTCTCAACACTCGAAGGTGCTCCCTCTCTCACTCACATCATACATATCCTATATACGGTTGTAGCTCACTGCAAATCAATTCTTTATTCAATATTTCTGAAAACCGAAGATGTGATCAGCTCTGCTATTTTAATTGTATTTCTATTTTCTAAGTATTGTCATTTTCTTACAGGTATTGGCTACATCCTCGACCCAAATTTTTCCTTTACAAAGGTTGCCGCACCTTATGCACAGGTTATATCCACCTCCCCGTGCATTTATGATTAACTCCTCCGTTAATATAATCATGATGTTTCGGCAATCATTTCTGTAGTATAATACTTGTACTTTCTTACTGCCAACAGGAGCTATTAGACGTTAGACAAAAGCAGCGGACTGGGACACAGCTAGTGGAAGATATAAGGAAACGTGCCGATGATGTATGGCACTTTGCCTATGCTGCTTATTTTGGTTGCTGTCAAATATAGAATTCTAGACCGTAAAGAAAAGATAACGAAAATTTTGCTCGTATTAAAACCAACCGTGTGTTTATTTTCAGGTCAGATCTTCTGCCATATCCATGCCATCCAGAGTTCAACGTATCGAGGAGTTCATGAAACAACTTGAAGATGGAGATCTGAAACTCCGAGTTCGGGTGCTTGAGGTAATCATTTAGTACATCCAGAATATACATCATTGGTTCTCTTTTCTTGCCATAAATGGTCTGACACTTTGACATTGTTTTAATTTGAAAATGTCAAAAAATCTGATGAAAAAATGTACCAGTCCGAAAGAGCAGCTCGAAAAGCAACAATACTGCAAATGGCAACCATGTATTCAGTACTTGGAGGTAGCTTGCTAAATCTCGGGATTACGTTTAGCGGTCAAAGCAATCAAATTATTGCAAACGGATTATTCATCGGTGCAGGTGATTATTGTTCTTCTCCTCCTGCTAATAATTTGAAGACAAAGATATATCCTTTTCCATTTTTCCTCCATTAGTAGAATCAAACTTCATATTCATCAAATGTTTCTTCTATGGACTGATGATGATTGATGATCATGATTCCATGAAATAAATGCAGGTGTGTTCTTCACACTGTTTCTTCGGTCGATGCAGAGAGTGAAGACGCTTGATAAGTTTGAGAAAATGATCTAAATTTAACCCTTGTCTATATACAATAAGTTATAGAAAAAATTATAACTTCATTTTTAACACATGAAGTCTGTGTACTCCTTGTATTAGTATAGGAGACAACATCGTTGAAGAAAATAGAAATGGCTCCCTCCTGTGAAATTGGGAGCTGTTGCACATTGATTGTACAATTGGAAAAAAGAAAAATAAAAAAAACATTCTTGAAATTGAAAGAGAGAAAAGAAATATAGATGGAGCAGCTTCTTTACTTCTAATGCTTTTTTATTGATATATAGATCTTAAATTGCTTTTTCAAGAGTAAAGATCTCGAGTTACTGATGGAATTAAAATTGGGACGTCTTTTCTAATCGGTTTAAAGGTATAAATGTCAAATTCTTTGTTTTTCCATATATTTTCGTCTTAGGAACAAACTTCAGGTTTTAGTTTATTTTCTGATGTAATTTGTTTATTTTATTTTTTTTCACTTTAACAACTAAAAATTGGTCCGAATTTATCAAACAACTTAAAAATACTAAAAACATCTCTATTCAGTTGAGTGAATCACTAGAACCTAAAAATCTCACTAGGATTTTTGGCTTTAATTGTTATCACCCATTAACTAAGGCTCAGTTTGGCATTGCTTCATGAGAAGATACAAAATGTAACTTCTCATTTTGGCTTTTGGGAGAAGCCAAAAATGATAAAAAATGATTATGGTTTTTGGTAACATCCTAGGGAAATGCTTTTAGTTATTTTTGGCTAATAGAAACAAAACAAGAAGTGTTTGGAACACTACTTCTAATAGAAACAAAACAAGCTAACTTGTGTACCACTACTTCCTTCTTTGTGGAAATTGCTTAATAGAAACAAAACAAGAAGTGTTTGAACATTTTAGTGTGTGGGACTTCATGTCATGGGCAGTGATTTTAACTTGTTTGTTCTTTGGTTGGTGTATGTGGCTCTTGAAATCTTATTTTTAGGTATGTGCTTACCTTACAACAAAATTAATCATATGTTAAAAGAAATAAAAAAATAAAAAGTCTTTCATTTAGTAACATGGGCATTTTTGTGTTTTCACAACTTAAAGTACATCATTTTTTTTTCTTAAAAGTGCTCTTAAATCTTGGGTTCACCTTTGTTGGTCAAGTTACTCTAAACAGTAATGTTAAACATCTCGACTCATATCTAGAGACGGACCATCATTGGGGCTAGAGCGGGCTTGAGCCCACCCTAACCATTCTAAAAACAATTGGAAAGTTAGGAAAATAAAAATTAATAATGAATATACTAATAACAAAAGAAGACGTGTAGTAGTAGTACTGTAGGACTACTGTAGGTGGTATTTATATGTTATGTTTTTTATATTTTTTCATGAATCACGAGGTGGTGTGAATTATTTTATTTTATTTTTCTATCTTCAATAATTATTTTCTCTCATTCTTTCTCAGATTTACTTAAATTTGGTCCAATTTCTTTATTAACACCAACAATTGATCTTCTAATAAGCTATGTTTTTATGAATATTATGAATTTAAACATTTTATATTTATATTGAAGTTTTAGGATTACTATAATTTTTAGTTTATAAAATTTTAGAAATAATCTAATTATCAGTTAATCTAATTTTAAATTTACAAACTAACAATATTGTTTAATGAATTTCTTGTTGTGTTTGATTGAAATTTATAAGGATGCTTTTTAAGTAATAGTGTAATACTATACAACCCAAATAATTAACCCAAAATTAAACCCAAATAATTACCACACAAATCATGGGATTATATGTTTAATGAATAAACCATTTGCCACATCATTTGAGTTGGTTTTTGGACTAATTTTTTTGGTTGTCTAGCATTAGTGTTTTAATTATTCTTTTTCTTCTATATATTGCTAGTAAATAATAATATAATCGTTTCTATTTTCTTGACATGTATAGAAGGTAATAAAATAAGGATTATTTTAATAGCTTATTTTTTATTTTTATTTTTATTTTTGAAAAATCATTGAATACAACTCAATTAGTATTTGATTGTATTTGCATTTCATGTTTATTTTATAATTTGTTTTTACTTTACTTTTTTTTTTATTAATTTTGTTAATATATTTATTTAAAATATACATTTACCAGGTAAGCCTCGCTAATATGTTCTATTGAATAGGTGTATATTTATTTATAATTAATAAAATTTTCTCGTGTTGTCTATAAAAAAATAAAAATAAATAAAAAATAAAAAATAAAAAACATTTTAGCCTACCCTAGTGTTTAATCCTGGTTACGTCCCTGTTTTTTTTTTTTATTATTATTATTATTTATTTTATTTTATTTTTATGTTGAAGTGGATATTGAGAAGCCTCTCTCTCTCTCTCCAACTCCCAAAATTGTGATAGTTCGATATATGTTAATGTTATATACTTATATGTAATATTAGAAGTTAAGAAAAGAAAAAAAAACTAACATTTACACATAATTAGAATTAAACAAGCTGAGAGTTCTTCCCTAGTCAAATCGGTCATAAAACAAAATCCTTTTCTTTTTTCTTTTTTTTCTTTTTTTTTTTTCTTTTTTTTGAGAAAAATTAAAACAAAATCATAATGTTATGGAATTACACAATGTTAAGTAACTTTTGTTGAGAGTGAACTTGGAGCTCCCATTGACCAACTCTTTAAAAAATTCGAGGAAAGACCAATTGCTGCATCAAGAGATTGATTACAAAATGAAGGCAAAATTGCTGATAAATTCTGCCGAGATTTCAGGAACATCAAATGGATCCGAGTATCTGTATGTTTTTTTTTTTTTTACTTATTCTCATATATTATATGAAAATACTCTAGTCATGATGGTTCTGAAATTTTTCGTGCAAGATCTCGATTGGCATGGGTGCAAAATGTAGATATTTTCATTTTACAACGGTGTCAATTGCGATTCCGCTATAATATATATAAAAACTTATCGTCACTCTTTCTCTCCATACGTAACTGGTGTTCTAGGATTACACTGCCTCAAAGGTCTTGACATTGGAGTATTTACCAGGTTTTTTTTATAAACCAATGCACACTTATTTTCGTTCTAGATGATATTGTGTAAAGCAGGATCGCAACAGAAAATACATGGTACGTGCATTTGAATATTGTTGATGCTGTGCTTGCAGGAACCAAAATCAATCAGTTGGATGCACTAGATTTAGGAGGCCTTAGCTGTTCTCAAATTGCTTCGCGTGCAATTGAATCATACTTGATTCAGGTTTTTAATCAAAATTGAATTACCCATAATCTAAGCAATGAACTGAAAAAGGTTTTCGCTCGAAATGCAGATACTCAAGACCGGTTTCTTCCATGCCGATCCTCATCCTGGAAATCTTGCTGTCGATGTAGACTAATTGCTAATCTATTATGATTTTGGTATGATGGGGGAGGTCCGATCGTTTACTCTGAGAAATTGCTCCAACTTTCTACACAGTTTACGAAAAAGACGCCGGAAAAGTCTAGTACTGCCAACCTATTAATACAAAAAACAACAAACATGCTTTCAATTTTAACAAATCAAAATGTTGTTGCTTTCCATTACTATCCTGAAATTTATCTTCCTTTTTGTTCAGGTTATCCAGAGTCTGGTGGATCTAGGAGCACTTCAGCCCACCGGAGATATGTCATCGGTGAGGAGATCTGTATAGTATTTCCTGGACAATTCATTGAACAAGACACCGGATCAGCAGTAGACTTTGTCTGCAATCAGCGAATATATATCTAGACACGGACTCTGAAAAATGGTTAGCTAGTAATGTGATGGTGTGTTTGTTCTGTGTTCAGGATTTATTTGCTATAACTCAGGATCAACCATTTTGGTTTCCATCCACCTTTTACTTTTATTTTAAAGGCATTTTCAACACTTGAAGGTACTCAGGATTCATCAACCATAGATTTGAGGTCACTTTCATTGGCTGCAAATCAATTCACTTATCTAAATACAGGTATTGGCTACATCCTGGACCCGAATTTTTCGTTCATGAAGATTGCTGCACCGTATGCACAGGAACTGTTAGACATTAGACAGGACCAGCGCTCTGGGATGTGGCTAGTGGAAGAAATAAGGAAACAAGCCGATGGAGTATCCTTTGGTTTCTTGATAATCATGATTTCTTGAAATGCAAGGGTTTTGTTTACACTGTTTCTGGTGCCAATGCAGAAAGTGAAGAGGCTTGATAAAATTGAAAAAATGATTTGAATTTAACATTGCAATCATCAAGGCTGTACTTTTTGTATTAGTATTCTGCGAAATTGGGAGCTGTGCTCCACCTTGTACAATGGAAAAACATTCTTGAATTTGAAAGAGAAACAAAGACATATCGATGAATTCATCGCATTATTTCGTACGATCATCTTTCAGGACATTGTAAACGATATCATGTCACTCACTTGTGACATTATTTGTACAAAACTGTTTGAGGAAATTGTTGATAAAGTAATCCTCAAGTATCACTACTATCTTCTTCATAGCAAATGCTCATAACATACAAGGCAGTATATAAAAGTCAAAGGAATCAAATCAACGGACCTGAGAAATGCAGAGTGAAACTCTCGAAGAATATTATTTATGTTCCCGAAGCTTGAAAGCTCATGCTAGTCATCAATTGGGCAGGGAGAATCTCCCTTGAATCAAAACCCGTAAACTGTTATGAGATGGTTTCTCAGAAATAAATACTAAGCACAATATAATCAATTTTTAAAACCTTTAGACAACAAATATTGAATATGTTAACGAAAAGGATACAGTTTTTTTTTTTCTACCTCTATGAAGACTGGAAATGCCACTCAATCAGTCAATTTAAGCAGCAGCAAAGGTTGAAATCATGGCAAGCTAATAACAATTTGGAGTTTCCTTCTGATTCCACTGTCTATCCGCAGAGTAAATAGAATTGACCGGAACTGTTTTCTTCCTAAACCATTTGCTTAATTAGATTGTTTGAGTCCTCAAGATCTAGACAATTTTTGTTTCCATCAACCAAGTCAGCTATGCTAATGGAGTTTGAAACCCATCCAAACCGCGTCATGCGCTCCAGAACCTGTGCAACTCTATCCGTATTGCCTTCCCTGAAAAATCTACGAGCTATAGACTTGCAAGAGCGAGAACTGAGACTAAGTCCATCCTCTCCCATTTGATCCAGCAACCTGAAAGCTTCAGAAAATTCTTCTTTTCCACATAGGGCAGTAATGAGAGCTCTGTATGCAGGCAAACGGATTCTCATACCCTTCTCCAACATAAAATCCTTCAACTTCAAAGCTTCCATCAGATTACCTTCTTTACAGTAAGCATCAATGATTACACTATAGGTGACATTATCAGGTTCAATTCCTTTCGCCACCATCTCTTCAAACAGAGCAAGAACCTCGGATAAATTCCCCATGTTGTTGTAACCGTTCAAAAGTGATGTGTAAGTTATAGTTGATGGCATCACATTTTTTGCCTGCATCTCCAAGAAGAGTTCCTTTGCTTTCTCCATATTTTGCACCTTGCAATACGCATCCATAAGAATACTGTACGTGTCATGATCAGGCATAACCTGCTTTGCCAGCATTGCTTCCAACAATCCGTATGCTTCTTCGAGCTTGTTACTCTTGCACAAGCCTTCTATTAGAGTATTGAAAAAAGAAGTAGAAGCCCAGCCTTTCTGCAACATATCTTGGAACAGTTCCGGTGCTCTCTCTAGTTTTTTCTCTGTGTAGCATCCAGTGAGAAGGACATTGTAGACAACTCTATCAGGTTGGACACCCCTTTGTGGCATCTCATCGAATAAATGGAACGCCTCAGTTACATTTCCGGACTTGCAATAACAATCTATCAATGTAGCATATGTCGCACTATCAGGGATCAGACCTCTTTCGAAGATGCTATTGAGCAAGTTCTTAGCTTTCTCAGCATCACCTACCTTGCATAATCCAGCAATCAAAACATTGTAAGTAACGATGTTAGGGTCAATTCCTTTCTTGCACATTTCCTCATGATATTGAAAGGCCTTATCCACGTCACCTCGTTTGCAAAAACCAGTGATGATGGAGTTGTAAGTGTAAACATCAGGTAACAACCCCTTCTCCAAAAGTTCTGAGAAGAGTCCCAACGCTTCTTTCAATTTTCCATATCTTGAGAGACCATTGATGAGGACATTGTAAACTTTAACTTCTGAGAGAATCCCCCGTGCAAGCATGCATCTAAATGTTGAGAAAGCTTCTGCTATGTTCCCCTTTTTGCAGTGCCCATCAACAACTGACGAACAAACTACATCATTAGGCACTAGACCATGGCCTAGCATATCATTGAAATACCTGTCAGCTATCTGCATCTGCCCTGCCTTACTATATCCAAGGATGATAGTTCCATAAGTATAAATATTTGGTGTTAATCCTCTCCGTAACATTTCATCCAAATAGGTCCTTGCTTCTTCCATCCTTTTGGCTTTGCAGAGGCCGCGTATAAGAGTATTGTAGCAGTACACATCTAGTGTAATTCCTTCCTTCTTAATCAACTCAAGCACCTTTCTCGCTTCTTCAAACTTATCTTTCTTGGAGTAAGCCCAAAATAGAGTTGAGTAGATGAAGCCATTTGGCTTCAAACCCCCGGAAATCATTTCTTCTAAAACAGAATTGACCTGTTGGAACTTTCCACATTGGCATAACCCATCAATAATCATACCATAAGTGACTACCGTTGGTGCCAAATTCTTCTTCTTCATCTCATCAAGTAACTCAAAAGCAATAACCATATCTCGCCTTTTGCAAAACCCCTCTATTAACAAAGTATAAGTTCCTGCATTCGGTTGCATACCCATTCTAATTATCTCATCCATCACTGCTCTCGCCTTATTCATATTACCGCTCTCACAAACCCCATTAAGCAGATTGTTATATGTGAACAAATTTACCTGATTACCACAAGCAATCATCTCATCCTTTACTTTTAATGCCTCTTCAACATCACCTTTTTTCAAGAAGCCATCAATCAAAGCATAAAAAGCAACCGCATCGGGCTTTAGACCCTTCCCAATCATCTCCAATAAAACCGATTTGGCATCTCTCATCCTCTTTTTCGCATTAAACCCATGAAAAAGAGCTATAAATGTGTAACTATCAGGAACCAACCCCTTCTCAACCATAGAATTCTTCAACTCAACCGCTTCATTAACACGCCCCGCCCTACACAACCCACCAATAACCACATTATACGTCACAACATTGGGGCTACAACCCTTCTCTCCCATTTCCATAAACACCCTCTTCGCTTCCTCAACATTATTCTCCTTAATGTGACCATTGATCACATGAGTGTAAGTATAAACATCGAAACCTATCTTTGTCTCCTTCATCTTACCATAAACCTTCCAAAACAACTCCATTCGCTTACCCTTCAACGCCTCCCTCAACAAAGCATTACAACATCGCAAACTATGTCCAAATTCGACACCTTTATCGCACAAAAACACATCAACAGCCTCGTCGAAAGACCCCATCTTCCGATACCCATCAATCAACAATTCGAAAACAACCCCATCACACACAAAGCCCTCACATTCCCTATAACAACTATCAATAGCACTTAAAACATCACAAGGCGACCTAACACTACCACCCAAATCACTACTTTTTCTTATCATTCTCCCAACAATATCAATTGCGCGTCCGTACAACTTAGCATTGCATAGAAAAACAACAACAAGAGACAAAACGTTCAAGTCAAGTGGTTGGTGGGTCTTACCCGTTTTGCGTTCGGACCAGTAGAAGAAACTGAGGAGGCGATTCGGGTTGCAGTCGGTCAGGTTCTGGTGGATAACGGATCGGATCATATCCGGGTTCAGTTTACTTGGTATGTCGGAGGAGTCTAGGAGGAGCTTCCAATTGTTGTCGCGGAGGATGTTTATGATTTCTCGTACTGTGTCCTGTACCTGTTGTTGTTCGGTGGGTCGTGAAGTGAAGTGGCGAACCGGGTCGGTTGTGGAAATTCGGGTCCTTTTGAACACTTGTGGACTCACACGTGTGAGTCTCCACATTTTTGTTTGTCTCACAGTAGTATCTGGAGATGGAGGAGGAAGAAGAAGAAGAAAAAAGACGTTTTTTTTTTTTTTTTCTTATAACCCTATAGTAAAATTACATATTGATCCATATATTTTATTTATTTATATTTTTATCCCAAATTGACTCATGAAGTGCCTAGACACGTCACAAGTCGACTCAAAAGGTTACAAACCATGCACTAGGTTAACTCGTGATATTCCCAAGCATATTAGTGTACAAGTATACCGTCACTCCAATGTGGTTTGATGGTAAATGACTCATTTAGAGTTCGAGTTATCGTCTTTATAATACATTTAGCGTTCGAGTCGATGCTGCCATGATATTATAAAAAAAAAAGGACACTCATTTAGAGTTCGAGTCACCACCACCATAGTTTATTCAATGTTCAAGTGACCGCTGTCATGATATTATATTTATAAAAAATAAAAGAAAATAAAAAACAGTGTATACAAGTATGATAAGAAAAAAAAAAAATTTAATTAAATGGGTGACTTGAACAGTTGAGTTGCCTATTTTGATTGATGGCTTTTTTATGGGTTGAATAATAATACAAAATTAGGACTTTTGGTTCATGAATTGACTCTATTTAAATGAGTAATGAATATTTGAATCTGAAGTCCATCACTAAAATGATCTCTCCTTATCTATTGATACATATTAGTTAAGGGTATGTCCATAACTACTCTCACAATATACGAAAAAGTCTCCTCACTCTCACATTTTAGTAACCTCCCTGGTTATCTATGTCAAATGTGGACAAAGTCCAAGTAAATACTTGACCTTTCATTCATCACTATCAATAGAAAAAAATCATTAAAAAAAAATTTGTCAAATAGATTGCTTTTCTGAGTCATCAATTGTTGTTGAGAATGGAGAAATATTCTGTTTGAGTCAATGTTCATACGAACATTTAATATGATTCTCATATGACATTGTTGCAAACTTATTATAATGTCAAGTTTGTGATCTAAAATCTTCAACAAATAAAAATAAATAAATAAATAAATAAAACATAAGAAACAATATTACTATTTATTTCACATGAGTAACATGTATTGATATTAAAGTAATAAATCCATGGATGAAATTTAATTCAAATATATGAGAAACCAAGCATGATTTTCTCTAATAATTTATATGATCTCATTTTTCACATGATGACTTACTTATCTTTAGTGAAATATCAAATCTATGTATATATATATATATATTTTTTTTTAAATATACAACAATTACCGAGACCGACAATATTAGACTTTACTAGCGCAGTCCGGACCGCAGCTCTCCACAAATGGAGAGAGAGCACCCACACATTGGTGGGACAACACCCACACAAGGCCATTGAAAATTTGCATATATTCATGCATGCCTTGGCTCTTGAACCGGTGGTAGAGCCTCTCTTAGAGCATCTTCAATGCTGTGCCAATGCTAAAATTTAGTAAAGGGTGTAATGCAGTGCCAAATGATGTGCCAAATTTGGCATATGCTATATTGTGTGCCAAATTTGGTACACAATATAGCATATGCCAAATTTGGTATAGCAATAAATGTTCTTTTTTTTAATTACAAAAATACCATTATATATATATATTAAATGAAATAATGAATGCATTAATGAAATTTTACATTGAAACATTAAAAGAAATAATGAATGTATTTATGGTAAGTGTTTACTTTTATAATTTTAATTAATAAAATAATAAAAATAGCATTTTAAATAGGATTATGCATTGGATCACAATACTAAATTGATGTACCAAATATAACATTTTACATTTTTTTTGTGCCAAATTTTCATTGATATTAACATATGCATTGGAGATAGTCTTAGGAGGGTCACACCACATTGGTAAGAGGCAATTGACTTAAATATTTTGTTCATATATATAAATTAGTTAAAATGGTTTTCCACCAACTTAGATTAATTAATTAATTAACCATTGACTAGGGAGTTGGTGAAAATTGAATTCAGTATTAATTGTACATAAATTATACCAACCTAAATGTAGTGGAAAACAATCAAAGTCAAATTCTTGTGCAATCAAATTAAGTCAGCCAATTTAAGTGGGCTAAACTTTGAGGGTCAGGTGAGAGAATCTCCAACGGTCTTCCCTTGGAGACTCCCTTATTTAAAGGTGTATGTTATTGCAATGGACTCCCTTTAATAATTTTTTATTATTATTTAAATGTTAGATATTGTGTTTAATAAATATTAGATATTGTTTATCAATTATGATAAGTGAAGCCAATTTAAAAATAATCTTAAATAGGTAGAGCTCACTTTAAGGGGGGTCTCAAAACATCCCTTAATTAAGAGAGCAAACTCCACCAAAACACAATTAAGGGAGCCATTTAGGTACCTATTAGAGCTGTAAAAATACACATACTCCCTTAATTAAGTTAAGGGATGTTTTCAAGGGATGCTATTGGAGATACTCTAAGTAACTGATTTTCGTATTTTCAGAAGCTGAAAACACCAAAAACACGTCTGGTAACAATAATTAAAAACAGTATTCAGTGAAGAAAACAAGTAAAAAACTAATAATATCATTTAAAAACATATATTGTAATAGTAAAAATAATGTTATTTGTAGTTAAATTATATATATATATATAAGTATATTATAAATAAAAACAATATAAAGTAATTAAAAATTGATTTACAATTGATTTGTGTTTTATATTTTTATACTAAAAAATATAATATATTTTTTTTCATATAATTTTTTTTGAACTAAGTATAATTATTATACATATATATATCTTTTTTTTTTTTTTTTTTGAGATCACTTTCTTATTATTATGTCACGTGGTTAAATGTTAATTATTAATTAGAATATCTTTTTTATATTTTAATCGATTATAAAATTGTATACGATATAGTGAAATTGATTTAACCAATTTAATAAATATTATATATATATATAGTGAGTCTCTTATAAAGGATTCCTTATTTTAATTTCTGTAAGGACCTTGATGAAAATATATCGATTATAATGAATTTTGATCTTATTTTATTTATTTATTTATTTTTTTATTTTTTTTTGTGGATGATGAGTTCATTGAAATCTACTTCTGAACTAAATTTGAGATTTTTTTCAAATACTATAACTATTTTTTATGAATTTTCCTATATTTCATCTATTTTCCGATGCCTTCATATTTAATAAAATTTGGATAAATAGTTATAGTGCTCGAAAAATTCTCAAATTTTTTTCATATGTAGATTTCATTAAACTCGTCATAAAAAAAACATATTTAAATTCATTAAAATCGATGTGTTTTCATCATGATCTTTACCGAAATTAAAATAAGGGATCTCTTATGAGAGATCCACTCTATATATACACAATATTTCTATTGTCAGTTCGTTATGATATAAAATATATCAAGACGAATAATGTGAACCATTAGATTTATATATTTTGATTCAAAATGTATGTACTTGTCAAAAATTTTCCATAATTTATGGTCCATATTCTTTATTCTGATATATTTTATATTTTAATAACAGAACGAACTGACAGTAGAAAGAATGTGTATATATACATATAAAAGATATTTACATATTAATATGCATTGGTCCCACTTAATTAATAACTCTCAAAGTCTTTGGCTACATTCAATAGAAAACAGTTGGATAAAAAACAATAAGAACGAGAACATTTTTGCTCACCCCCTTCAAGGGGGGTAACCATTACCTCCCTCTTGCATGGATGACATATGTCATAGAGGAGTAAATTGTTAGACAATTTTACCCCTCCATAAACACATGTCATGTGTATGGGAGGGGGGTAATGGTTACCCCCTTAAAAGGGGGTGAGCAAAAATGCACTCAATAAGAACGCCCCAAACGTTGAAATCAAAAATTGATTTTTTCGTTTTTTGCGCCAATCTTTCCCAGATCATTACACGTTTTTCAAGTTTTTATTTTTTTTTTATTTTTTATTTTTTAATTTCGAAAACATAAAAACGGTATCAGGAAATGATACCGAACGCAGCCTTACATTTTTTATTTAGATTTAGATTCTGACTAAAGATTTTCTTTCTGGGTCTGGTTCCTTGTGTCTCCATTAATTTTGTTCCTAGAAATGCCAATCAGGTGGCTCATGAGTTAGCTAAAAACGGTCTCTCCTGCGTTGAGGACATGTTTTGCCTTGAGAATTTTCTTCCTTGTGTTAGTTCCTTTGTTTCGGCGGATCGCCGTGGTTGTTTGTAATTCTCCTTTCCTTCAAAAAAAAAAAAAAAAAAAAAATCGGATCAAATCGAATATTTCAATATAAGAATCCAAATTTAATATATCTAAAATCACAATTCATTTTATATTCATTTTTTTTTTTAATAGATCACTCATTTACTAGTTTTTTGTCTACAAAGAGTTAAATTATGTATGGGCATAATATTATCACATTGAATATTGATAATTAGGTGACGGGTCAGTGTCGATATGTTGACCAATAAGGACGTTGGCTCAGAAACGTGGTAAAATGTTACGATCTTGTTTATTATCTTTCTGTTTATATTTTATACAAGTTTCTCATTACAGACTTTTGGGTTTGTAACATAACATTGATATTATATTATTAACCATTCGACCTAGAAAAACAAACAAACTAATAGATAACTGTCCAACTAAAAACAAAGAAGATGCTATGTCTTGTACCTATTAATCTTTTTTTGTAACTAGATTAAATTTATTATCAAGTACAGGATGCTGATATGCTATGTCTTGGATGTATTTACCAAGTTTCTCGTATTTATTTATTTATTTATTTATTTTTACTTACATTTATGATTTTCCAAAACAACATGATAAGGAATTTGAGCTCAGCTGTATTTTATTGACTGACTTGAGTTTTGATCATTACAATGTCCGTCTACATATGAATATGATTCACGCTCTTGTCTTTTGTTTGTTACATTTATGAACCTATTGACTTCACCAATATCAATTCTCAATAATTTGATTCCACCTCCCCTTTTGTTCAAATTTTGAACAAAAATAAGAACATATTATACAGTAATGCTACACATTCCACATAAAATCTCACATTTTTCATCCCACCACATGTGACATGTGAGGTGTCAAATGGTGAGTGGATACATGGGGCAGGTGAGATAAATCATCATTAATGTGTATCCATTCAGAATTTGATACCTCACATGCCACATGTGGTGGGATGAAAAATGTGAGATTTTATGTGGAATGTGTAGCATTACTGTATAATATGTTCTTATTTTTGTTCAAAATTATGTATCCATTCAGAATTTGATACCTCACATGCCACATGTAGTGGGATGAAAAATGTGGGATTTTAGGTGGAATATTTAACATTATTGTATATTATATATGCTTAGTACAAAATTTGACATCTCTATTTTATTTTCATCATGAATTCTATAGATTCCGGGTGATACCGGGTTTACGATAATCCTATCTGAACGGAATTATGGTGAGAATTGCCCCCAAATAGAGAAGAGGGATCGTAAATAATCAGATCCCCTTTGTCCGATATGTCTACTCTCATGAATCATGATATGTTGTTAATTGGTTAGGCATATATACACAAGGTGGAGGGAGGGGACCTACATAGGCCGTGACCCCCTTACCACAATATTTTTTATTTTTATAGTTTTATTTTTGTCAGTCATGATCGTCACTTCACATAAAGTATACCAATTAATCAATCTCATCTTATCATGTAAATACTATTTTATTTTTTGACTTTTAAAACATAAACTTTAAAAAAAAAAAAAAAAAAAAAAAAAAAACCCCTTCGGCGACAATATTAAAATATCGTAATTTAAATCTACTTAGATTTTTAAATCACATAGTAATATGTGGAATTTTTTTTTTTTTTTTTTTTTAAATTGTGCATGAAACATTTATCTGCTATTATATTATTTAAAATTAATTTTCGGATCACGAACCATGTATCCTTACAATTTATTTAATTAATTAATTTGAATATGGAATCAATCAGGTCACAGAAAAGTAAATAAAGTGGATCAACAAGGGCAAATCAGTAAATGAACAACAACTCGTGCGCCACGTGCTCAGACAACTGCAACTCCTCCTATATAAAAGTTCTCGAACTCTCACTTCCAAGTTCCAACTCAACAACTCCCCTGACCTCTATATCTAAAACGCAGGTCTCCACTGTCGTTTTTGTGTTCCTTTTTAAATTTTTAAATTTTAATTTTGATAATCAATTGAGTTTATGCATGTTTATGCTGTGGATTCTGATTCTAACTCAAATGGGTCACATGTACTGTGTTCAATTAACAATCTTGTACTGATAAATTCTGTGATTTTGCTGCAGATTTTTTTTTTTTTTGATTTGCATTTCAAAGATGGCTCCAGCAACAGCAGATTCGATAAAGGCTAGAGGTGATTTGTAATTTCATTGAATTTGATTAAATTTAATTGAATATTGATGTATGATTTTGATTGTTTTTCGTCAAAATTTGTTAAAATGCTTGGTGGGTTGTTTAAATGTTCTTGCTTTTCTATATATTTGTACAGATGTTTGTATTGTTGGTGTTGCCCGTACACCAATGGGTGGATTTCTTGGTTCTCTGTCGTCTTTACCGGCTACCAAGCTTGGATCTATAGCTATTGAAGGTTTGTTATTTAGAAATTATAATGTTTTTCGTATTGTATTGTATCTCTTTCAATATGTGTTTTTTTAATAGTTGAATTCGTAAACTTGCAGCTGCTCTTAAAAGGGCTAACGTTGATCCATCGCTTGTACAAGAAGTGATCTTTGGCAATGTTCTCAGTGCGAATCTTGGGCAGGCACCAGCTAGACAGGCCGCGTTGGGTGCAGGAATTCCTAATTCAGTCGTCTGTACGACTGTTAACAAAGTTTGTGCATCCGGGATGAAAGGTGTGTCGTTTTGTAGTGACTGAGTAGTCTTTCATCGTTTTCTTTGTTTGGGAATTTGTGTTGAAATCTGTTGGGAATTTTTGTTGCAGCAACAATGCTTGCTGCACAGAGTATTCAGTTGGGCATCAATGATGTCGTTGTGGCTGGTGGCATGGAAAGCATGTCTAACGTTCCGAAATACTTGGCAGAAGCAAGGTCTGTATCGTATCCCTTCTCTCATCCATGTTTTCTTTCATTACGAAACTCGATTTTGAGATTTCTGATTTTGTTGTTGCATTGCAGGAAGGGGTCTCGACTTGGACATGATTCTCTTGTTGATGGAATGCTCAAGGACGGGTTATGGGATGTTTATAACGATTGTGGCATGGGAACTTGTGCTGAATTATGCGCAGATCAACATTCGTTTACAAGGGAGGATCAGGTACTTTGTTACTACTCCCATGGTTTGCTATGAAGATCAGATTTTTATGATTTATATACCGCATGATTGATATATCTTTCTGGTTTTTGCAGGATAACTATTCTGTTCAGAGCTTCGAGCGTGGTATTGCTGCCCAAGATGCTGGTGCCTTTGCATGGGAAATTGTTCCGGTTGAAGTTTCCGGGGGAAGGGGAAGACCATCTACCATCGTGGATAAGGATGAAGGTTTAGGGAAGGTAATCGTAGTTTCATTATGTTTCTCGTTACTTATCTTCATGTGCATACTTGTATCTTCATTATCAGCGTTTGAACATATGGATTTGAAAAATCACATACTGCCAACCAACATCCTGCATTGATGGTGTTTTATATGTTGCTTTTTCTATGATGCCAGTTTGACCCTGCAAAATTGAGGAAGCTCCGACCAAGTTTCAAGGAGAATGGAGGAACTGTTACTGCTGGAAATGCCTCTAGTATAAGGTTCGTTCCTATAACATCTTCTTGTTGGAAGTTTGTTTATGTAACATCAGCTTTGTAATATTCATGTATGTGATACTAGACTTACAAATACTCGAAACCAAACTTCTGCTGAAATTGAAATCTATGTGATTGACAGTGACGGGGCCGCAGCTTTGGTTCTAGTGAGTGGAGAGACAGCACTTAAGCAAGGCCTTCAAGTCCTTGCGAAGATCACAGGATATGCTGATGCTGCCCAGGTACTTTTCGTAATTTATGTGTACACCAAAAAGAGTTTTTACGGTGACTAGTATACTACAAAATCATAAGTTTCATATCACTTATGTTCGTACAATTCATTGTTACTCTGTCAACTTGCAAGTATCATATCACTTGAAGCTCATATGTGCTTGTTGTGCAGGCACCAGATCTCTTTACGACAGCACCAGCCCTAGCAATACCAAAAGCTATTGCCAAATCCGGCCTCAATGCTTCTCAAATTGATTATTATGAAATAAATGAAGCCTTTGCTGTAAGTTTAGGCCTAATCATTGATATGGTTTCCCAATCAATCTTTGGGATTTCTGATCTTTAGTTATCAAAATTCGTATTTGCAGGTCGTGGCCCTTGCAAATCAGAAACTGCTCGGACTTAATCCAGTGAGTTTTATCTCTCTATCTATCTCTAAAATTAAAAAGAAAACAGTAATAAAATTGCTTTTGTGCCTGTGCTTGTGCTGATATGTTGGACAAGTTTCGGTATATGACCTTGTATAAACAATATGCTAAGCTTTATTTTTGGCTTACAGGATAATGTTAATGTGCACGGTGGAGCTGTATCTCTAGGACATCCTCTGGGCTGCAGTGGAGCTCGTATCTTGGTGACACTTTTGGGAGTACGTTCTTTGCCATGTCCTCTGCCATAATTAAATTATTGCATTCTTTCATAAGATTTTTTTCTTCTCATTTGTCCTAATATATATACGCCACTTGCAGGTATTGAGGCAGAAAAATGGGAAATACGGTGTTGGTGGTGTTTGCAACGGAGGAGGTGGTGCATCTGCACTCGTTGTAGAGCTTATATAAGCCTTTAAATTTTCCGGTATGTCTGAGGATGCATATATATAGTCCACACTTCACATTCTTCCTATCAGGAAATTTAGTTCAACAACCTGACATTGCAACTGTGAAACTGACCGTTACCTCTCCATGATTCAGGATAGAAATTAGGGGTGTGGCGTTCTCGAGCACTGGATAGAATAGAAACGGTGATGGGGCCTTCTCGTAGAGGATGGATCAATCTGCCGAAATCAAAGTTAAAATGTTGTGCAATTTTATTACCATTTCTTTTCTTTTTTGTGATTCTCCTTCTCCAATAAAAGCTTAAATGCTTATTTAGCTTTTCACATGGAAATATCTATTCAGCATCTATAGTTCATCTTTTTCCTCTCTCAATATATATCTATATCTATAGTTCTCTCTGTGTGTGTGTGTTTTTACGACGCCCTGTTGGATAGAATGTGTTGTCATGTCTAACATTATCGGGGTTTCGTCATGTCTAACCTTATCGGGGTTTCATCATGTCACGTTTGATTGCGATAGGAAATGTGACAGGTTCATTGATTCAATCTTATGCTTGGAATTGATATTCCAACATTATTGATGTAGTTGTAAGATTTAAATGTTGTAGGGAGTATTGACCGTTACCAACTACCAAGTCATGTCTCGTTATATTTCAAAAAAAAAAAAAAAAAAAGTCATGTCTTGTTATTTGTTAACAGTTTGCCATTAATGACATCCTGCCATGTATTCCTCCAATTCCTTCTAAGTCCTAACTACATTATCTTATAATATATATATTTATTTATTTTATTTTAGAGAACCCATAAAATAAGTTGGTTAATTAAACTATTAGTGTTGTTAATTACAATAGCTATATGTTTGGGATACACTGAAACTTCACCAAATTAAACAAGGAGTTGAATGGTTTAAATGATATTTTGTTAATCCGCTTCTGTAATAGTCGTGGAAAAAGAAATGTCAATTCTTTTATTAATTACAAACTTCAGGAACTCACGGCTTCGTTGATTTGGATATGAGAAATTTACCACTTATCTTCTTTAAGAATCAATGTGGATATGAGAAATTTACCGCTTATCATCTTTAAGAATCAATGTGGATATGACAATGACAAATTTACCGTTTATCATTTTTAAGAAAATATGCCTTCGTTGTAAGTTGTAATGAGCAATTAATTTCTACTCAAAACTTTTACTATTTACCAACTTAAGTATATTGATTAAAATTAAAAAAAAAATCAAAAAATCAATACTAACATTGCTCAAATCAAAGGATTATATAAAGAACATAAAATGGAAACATTGATCAAATCATGCAATATTACATTGGTTGAAGAAGAAAGAAGAAGCAAAAATTCTTGCATTTGCATTGTGCATAGCTGGATGACTGGAAGGAGTACCAAAACACACTTCCAAACATCATTTTCAAGTCATTCAACTTTGTGGGCCCCCACAATAACATGTCCTGTCTTTGGGCCCATTTTGGCCCCTCTCTCTTTCTCTCTCTCTCACGCCAAAAAAAATAAAAATAAATAAAAATTCTTTTCGTCTTCTCTTCTCCTCCCTTCATTATCATCACATTCACAACACCAAAAGAAGAAAGGAAAAAAAAAAACCAAAACAAAAAAAAAAAAGCTTAAAAAACACAACAGACAACGACTTCATAGTTTCTCTCATCAAAATCATGGCTGTATGGTCTCACCCCTCTACTTTTTTATTCATTTTTTTAGATTTTTGAATAAAAGTTTGTTTGTTTGTTTTTGTTTTTGTTTTTTTGGTGTTATTCATTAATTTTTTGAAAAGATCATATCTTTGTTGTTGTTATATGAATTTCTATGTGTTTAATGATCTGGGTATTCTTATTTATCGCCTCTTGAATGAATTTGTTTGGTTTCCTTCTGTGATAATTTGGTTCTCGGAGATTGATATATTAGAACCTATAGAATGTTTAAATATTGCCACCTTTTTTCTTTTCTTTTCTTTTTTGTTTATTTGGGTTTGAATTTAAGATTAGAAACAAAAGAAAAAAAGGTATTATTTTGTTTCAATTTCTGATTTTACCTGAGTCATTTAATGGATCTCACATACCCAGAACCTTTTTTTTTTTCTTGGATGGCAAATTAAATTTGATTGAGCTACTCAGAATCTGAATAAATTTTAACTGCCCCAATCTTTAATTATGTTCTATCTTCGAATATGTCATTTGTAGAGTCTAGCAATTTTTCTGTCATAAGTGGAATGCTTTACAAAGATTGATGTATGTGAAACATATTTGTTGCTTGTAATGTTATTGAGAACATCATTGTACAGGTAAAATATTCAATTTTCTTGATGAAAATCATGAAATTATTGCTCGTTTATTAATAACATAAGTGGGGCTAAAATGGGATTTTGATTAGTTTTTTGAATAGAAGAGGATTTCAATTTATGAATTACGAATGTTATCTATGTCATATGCAAGATATGTGTAATTGTTATTCAATAATTTCTTGTTGAATTTGTCTTCGTATCATAAGCATATTTCGCATGTTCATATGTGGGAAGCCAGGCTTCTACTGGGATTATACATGTTTTCGACTGTTTTGTTATGCGATATTATGCAACGAATGCATTTCATAATGCAAATTGTGTTGTGACTTGTGAGCATGCCTGTGTTGAGCTTCATGTTGCTTTATTGAAATACTACTTTTTAATAAACTACTTCACTTGTATATATGGAAGCTCTATTTTGGAACCGAGGTAATTTTTGATGTACATTCAACATATTATGCTCCTGTCCATTGGAGATAGGATGATATAGTAGTTTGAGAAATTTTATTTTCATTCACGAGGATCTAGGTTCCGTTTTATGTACATATTTTCATGGAAGCGTGATTTACATGTCTGTTTCAATGCATAGCAAGTAAAGGTCACAAGTTAGGGCTTTGATGTGTATGAATATTGCTCATCTATTCGTGGTCATTTTTCCTTTCAATGTCTGACTCGTTAGTGAAATTTTTATATTACAGGATAAGGGTCGACCATTGCCGAAGTTCGGTGAATGGGATGTGAATGACCCATCATCAGCTGAGGGATTCACGGTTATTTTCAACAAGGCTAGAAATGAGAAAAAGACAGGCGGTACCAAGCCTGACTCGCCTGCAAAGGATGAGTCTCAATATAAACATAGGGCTGTTCTTGGAAAACCTCAATCTGTAAGTTGCTATAGACATAGTTAAGCTTTTCCTTTTAGTTATTTTTCTGGAAACAATTAAAAACCCCCACACCAATATCATGGTTCGGTTGAAGCTTTAAGAAGAAAACCTCCGAATTAATCCCATATAGCTTTTAACTCATTAAGGAGAGCTTATTTTTATAACAGAGCAACCAAGCTACATAATTTCCATTTTCCTTTTTCATTTTTTCTTTATCCTCCAAACTTCAAAGTGAAGTCATACTGCATGATCCAGTGTTTGTCGTTTATTACTTATCATAGTCTATCTCTTATCACTTGCTACATATTTGCGTTTTCACTTTTTTGCACTGTTTAAAATTCAAAATTATTAGTATCTTTTATCAACATTTAAATGACTGATTTGTCCTTGTCCTATCAGTTTGTATACGTTTCATGTGTCTTCATACTTCAATCTTAGCGGTTTTGTTGTTACAATGAAGAACTATTCTGACTTGATGGTTATTGTTTGGTTTTTTCGAATCTGGATATAGACGACTAACCATTATGATAATTGTTTTCGGTAGCACTCTCTTCTTTCCTACGAAAGAACACACATGAAAACGTGATGACAATTTATACATACTGTCTGCAATTCTTCTTATATGCTTATTCTTCTAACGTTTTCAAATGCATTAATTTTGCAGAAAAAATGGTTCTGCTGTGTAGCCGCCAATACAGAACCGTGAACTCGTAGTGAAAGGTGCTATATATCTATCTAGCTATCTATTCTCAGACATGATATATGATATACAAAAAGAGGGACTGGAGCTGTTGTATTCAGAAGCTATGATGGGTCCTTCTGGAATCTGTTTGTTGTGAATTTTTTAAGCTTTGGTGATGGTTTTGGAGTTAGGGAAGAAATTCATGAATATCATGAAAGAAACAATTTTTATTATGTTTATGTATCATACTGTCCAGTTATTTGTTTGTTTGGGGTTCCTCTGCTCTCCTCTTCCATTCGATTAATATTTCTCGGATCGATGCATAGGATCGATGCCGTTTACGTATGACTATTTGTTTTCTTTTATTGTTTGTTTCAAGTGGATGTGATTTTCTTGTGTGAAACTGTGTTTATACACCTCTAATGGAAGCCTTTCTCTCCTTATTATGTTAGAATTCTCCATCATTGATGTTTGCTTTCAAATTACTAGCTCAAATTCTTTGTGCTTATTCTGTTGCTAGCAGTAACTATCAACTTAAAACTGGATCTCCACCGTTCCTTTTATAGATGGATGATAAAGAAAAAACCAAAATCCGATAAACCAAAGTTTCAATTTCCCCCTCACAAATTACAAAATAATTAAGCATAGGATTTATTAAACTCTGGATGATCCATGTTTTCGATCGAACAAGTACTTGAGAAGGAAGACTTGGAGAAAGCTTGTAGCCACGAGAGAAAGTGATTCAATCACTGCCTTTTGAATTGCTCTCTTGCTCATGTGATCATTCACTGCATTCAACAACAATCACAAACAACTCTTATGAGGCTTTGAGTTCCGGTTCAAATTCTATCAATAAATGGTTTATGTATACTCAAGTAAGAACTCAGATCACTAGAGAATTTTCCGTTACCTATTGCCTGGCGATCGGTTTGAGCCTCTAACCAATGTTGTTCAAATTGAATGTTGTGAAGGGCTTCCTCCAACTTTGATATCTGTTCAAGCAATGGAGAGAAATGCTCTGCAGAATATTTACAAAACTCATTAGTAATATTTCAAGTGAAAGGGATCGAGAGGAAGAAAACATGTAAGATTATTTAAGAATTGTTCTCATCACCATCTTTGGCATGCTGATCATAGTGTATGAAGTGACCAACATAGATGTCGAAATCGATGGTTTCGTGATAAGGGGACTTGTTGGTGAAGCAGAATTGGTAAACCCCTTTCTTCGTGACGACAAACTCATACTTTTCGCTTAGCTTATCACGAAAATCATGTATTTGCTCACCGGAAGGTCCTTTTATCTGACAATCGTGACATAAAAGTCAAGTAATCAGTTGATATATTGGAAACAAAGGAAATTCCAAGCCAAACACATCACTAGTATCATTGGGAAAAAGTTGACATGAACAGCCAACCTAGTTAGGACTCCCAAAGAGCATATAACATATGAACCACCGTTTTTTCGACCGGATATAGAAAAGAATCAAACATCTATAGAATCAAGAATCACTTTTTGATTCAGAACCAGATCATTGGTTTTCGTACAAGATTGAAAAACACACAAGACAAGTAATGAAGCAGGCAGATGTGAAATATAAGTTGAACAAGAAACCAAACCCATGTAAATCAATGAAAACCCCATCACAAGAAATACAACATATATAGATAGATACACACCACAAGATCGACACCATCTTCTTTGAAATGCCAGGGAGTGTCAGCCTTGATGAAAACGAAAGAGAGATGGAGAGTGACTCCCTCAAAGTGGACATTATAAGAGAAACACTCTTCTCTGTCTATATCAAATCTTATTCCTTCTGTCCTTGTTATTCCTCCAAAACTCAACACACCCACCATTGTTAATACCATCACATGCTTCAAACACCACAACTTCTCCATATATATTCTATATATATATATATATTATATGTGATCAGTTGATCACTCTCTATATATATATGCGTGTAAACAGCACCCAAATCAATCAATCGATCTATGTTTGTCTACAAATATCTATCAATGCACCCAGAGAAAAGAAGATTGTATTTATTGTTTTCTTTATGGAAGGGAGAGAGAGAGAGAGAGAGATTTGGTTAGTTAATACGAGGTTATCGGTAACTTATAAAGAGAACAAAACAACTTGGAACTTTTTGGGTTTGACTAGTTAGCTTCTGATTGGAATTCTAAAGATTTCAGGTTTGTTGGAACGACATCGTTTTTAGTTATTTTTATTTTTATTTTTATTTTTCAATTAACATAAATCTTATATAAAGATAATGTGATAAATATCAGATAATAACAAATTAATTAACGCATTATCTCATCTAGATAATCTAAAACAAGAAAATCTGTGGTTTTAGAAACTCTGTAAATTCAAAGATGCAACTTTTGTTGTTCAATTCAGATCAAACAAATTTACAAACCCCCCCAAAAAAAAAGGATTTTTCTGACCCAATACAAGGTCGGTCTAATCTCTCAATTTTTTTTTTTTTTTTTTTTTTTTTTTTTTTTTTTTTTTCCACTTGTTTTTTTTTCATGAACAGGTCCTTCACAGCAAAAACATATCCTGTATATACAGATTCAACAACACAAAAACTATATTGACACTATCTAGTGAGTTTTGCTCAGCAACAGGTTAGCTTACAATTCAGGGGATGGTTTCAAGATTTTTCGCTCCTCGAAAGCTAGACTCTTGTGTAGTCTCTCTTGATGACTAGTAAACTCCACCAGTAAATCCCTCAACTCCTTAGCAGTCTTGTACTCCTCTGTTCCAGACCGGACAACCTTCAGTTCATCACCATTCCCGCAATTCCCATTCTGTAGTATCCTCTGCACAACGTATAAGATTAGTAGGATTTAATAAGTCTATGTTCAAATCAAGAAAGGAGTAATAACTTACCTGAGATGCAAATATCGGAGTTCCAATTGATGATGCTCTGAATATATCATGCCTAGAGAAGTTTTTAGCTACCACCCATGGCCTGCAAGCAACGAATCAATTCCACATAAAAGTTTTCTTGAAAGTAAATTAACGTAAAGTATTATGTTGAGCAATGATACCTTCCTTTCGAGGATACAATAAAGTGAGCAGGATTATTCAAAAAACCACATAAATCCTCAAGATCCTTCTGAAAATCTAACACAATAACACTTCGAGTGTAACGCTCGGATGATAAACTAGGGAGAACATAAGCTTGGGCAGTGATTGAAGTTTGCCGATGAATGAACTCGATGATTGTTGAAGGGGATAATTCTTTCTCCACATTCTCAAGCAATATGGTATAGTAATTGCCAACCCCACCAAAATCCGCATCTTCTCTGTTTCTTTTCAAGAGATTGCTACTCCTCCCTACCTCTGAAAAAATCGAAATCCAAATCAAGATCAGCTGCCAATTTAGGAACTCAAAAGACTGAAAATAGAGCTCTGAAGCTGATAAAGTTGAATCTTAACAAACCTTCACAGGGTGAAATGTCACTCGCAGACCGCTTGACACACTTTGTCGCCTGCAAAGAAGCAAATACAACATCAATTTTAACTCTTAAACGTTCCTTGAAAAGAGCAGATTAAACAAAATGGCTTGCCTGCTTCGAACTTTGGACACCAACATCACTACAATTGGTACCAGTAGCATCGGAAACTGAACTCGATATATGAGCATAAGTTTTAATTTTCTCCTTGGCCATCTTTATAAAAGAAGCTAAATTCAGGTTGAGATTTTGAATAGACTGGACAATGCAAATGCTCTCAATCTTCTTTTCGGTCAACGAATTTGCGTTCGGACCATGCTTCCAAACAAGCATAAAAGAACACAGACACTCTTCTTCTCCATCTGCAAATGAGTGTTTCTTATGATTCACCTGCCACAGGCATTTTTTTTTTATCAGAAAACAAAAGCAAATATAAGAGAAAAAGAAATACAAAAAAAAAAAAAAAAAAATCTAACATAAAGAACCTTCAAAATAACAATACTAAAAAACAAACAAAAAGGAACCCTAAACCCCCAAATCAGACCACAAAAGATTGAGAGAGAACAATGTTCACTTTACTTGACTATCCAAATTTATTGTTTGGGTTCACCAAGCAGAATGTGAATCGATTCACACTATGAACCAATGCAATTTATCATCACAAAAATAGTAATAAAAGAACGAAACTGTCTATTATCTAAAAAATTTGTTAAACAACACAGAGAGACTTATAACAAAATACAACAGAGAGAGAGAGAGAGGAGGTGTACGGACAACGGACCTGTTCGACGACGGCGTCGTAGAAGAGGACGTCGTTGTCGGTGAAGGCGTGGGAGGCGCAGACGAGGAGTCCGTCGGTGACGACGTCGCGGCACTCGCTGTCCTGAAGCTGTACGGACACCGGACGGAACCTGCTCGCGAAGTCGTCAAGCTCCTCAAAAGTAAAGAACTTTCCTGCCTCGTAGACGCTGTCGTTATCGTCGGGAAAGTTGCAGTACCTGACGATCAGCTTCCCCCCGGCGCGGCCGTCGAAGGCTACTCGGACGCTGTACCACGCGTCGTCAACAAACGACCGGAACTCCAGCTCCTCCTCGTCGTCGCCGTCGCCGTTCGACACCACTTGCAACAACGAAGAAGGAGAGTTGACGGAGGTTAACATTGTTTCTAGAAGCTTCTTTCGGTGACTGACGACGGCGACTGTCAACTCCCAAAGTTTCTTTTTTTGGCTGAAAAAAAGTGAGAAAACGGAGCGTCGTGTCTCGTTTGTTTTTCTTTTTTTGTATAGCTTGTCTTGGAAGTTTTGATATTTGACACTTGTCAATATATCACACAACTATTGGGTTGTACGGGGTACTTTTGGTATTAATAAATTAGTCTTTCTTATATCCAGTATTTCAGTGATACCGACCCACCGTTTAAATAACAATAATGCTAAGGCCCAGTGAGACATTTTCAATAGATGATGAGAGGTCTAAATTTATTAGCGGATCAAAGGAATGAGTAAAGGACCAGTAAAAATAGTAATCAGCAGCCCAAACTATTGAAAATGAGTTAAGGCCCTTTTATCTCTCTCCACGTAAGTAAGCTGCTGACTCATCTTGTCTTCTTCCTTCTCAAACCATCAAGCTTTTTCAGAAAAACCATGGCTTCTCCTAAAAATATTTTGTCTTTCAGTTTAAGCATTTCATTCACAAGACATATCGTGTTATTAGGTTATTAGGTACTCTGATCTGATAAATGAAAGTCATATATCTCTGCTTAACAGTTAGTATTAGTGCTTTCAACTGAATTGATTAATCTATTGTTTTCAATAGACCCGAGAGTGGTGGAGAAGGCACATGCTGAAGTTTGACAAGCATTCGGAGGAAAGAGCAAAATCAAAGAAGCATATTTTCAAAAACTTGATTACATGAAATCAATCGTCAAGGAAGCTTTAATGATGCACCCTGCAGGGCCTTTACTTCCAAGAGAAGCAAGAGAAACATGTAAAATTAATGCGTTTGATAAATCCCCTCGCTCAAATGTCTTCACTCCATTAGCAGAACGAAGCTTGCATCTAAGACATCTAAGACATACACGAGATACGACACAGTTCATGAGGAAATCTTAACAAGAAATAGAAATGCAGCCAGCATCATAAGTAGATCCCATGAAGAAGATCTTAGCTGAAGTGCTCCTAGAACTCAAGACCAGAGTTTCAAATTGAAACAATAAAGATGAGTGCAGCAACAACATGAAACTGCAAATCAAATAATCAACCTACAAGATATTGACGAAACACTGCATGTTGACGGGATATGGGATGATATCAATGGTTCTATTCAAGTAACTAGATAGTTTTCTAAGACACCATATGCTAAATGAATCAAAAGTAAACATTTGAAAATAAACTACAGCATCTTAGGCTAATCATGCAAGATCAACAACAATGCATTGATGTATCTACCTTTCTCACTTGCATAACTGAACTTTGTTCTGCAGGAATGTACTTTGGAAAAGCTCATCAGTTAAAAGGATACAACAAGTTAACACAACCTTAAGTGTTATCTCCAATATCTTTGTCATGATTCTCTGGTTTAGAGTTGATGGTTCTAGCTTTGTCAAACCCTTCTGGCAAAAGGCATCTAATTTCCATTTCATTGAGTAGCTTCATAGCCAATTGATCTTTTCCGAACTGGCAAAGTCCATTGTAAAGCTCAGACAAGATACCTGTATCCAGTGACATACATCTTTCAAGCATTTCCTGCATGATCTGGATTGCACCGTCAAAGTCCTCGTTCTTGCAAAATGTAGATATCAACATCTCGAAAGTCTGTTTGTTCGGATGACAACCACTCTTTATCATGCTTTTATACAGCTGAAAGGCATTCTCATAATTCTTCCACACATATTGCCCAGTGATAAGAGCTGAAAAGGTTGAGGCATTCGGAACTAAGTTTCCCTTATCGAGATCTTTAACCAAATAAGCAGCTTTCTTTGTCTTACCCACCTTGCATAGACCCAGTATTAAGGCATTATAAGATAGTATATCGGCCATAATTCCATTCCTCACCATCTCCTCATAAAGCCTACCGCCCATCTCACTATTGCCGGTTTGACTAAACCCATTTATCAAAGTATTATGCGTCACAATATTGGGAGTCACATTCATGGATTTCATCTCACTGAACATCCTGTTCGCTTCATGTAACCTTCCTTACTTGCAGAAACCATAGATAAGCATATTAAAAGTGATCACATTCGGCTACAACTGTCCATCCCCATCGAGTTTTTAAGCTTCACAGCTGAGCTCAAAAGACCCTTATTACAATACCCTGCAATCAATGTATTATAAGATGCAATGGTGGGACTAAAACCCAAGCGTTCCATCCCTTTAAACACTTCAACCGCGTTTTCAAGCTTCCCTAACTTACAAAAAACACCTATAACCATATTTAGAGTATATACAATCAACGAAATCCTACATAGCTGCATCTCTTTATAGAATCCCAAAGCGATATCAACCCTTTTCAAATCAAGAAATGAACTAATATACTTATTGCAAGACTCAACAGTTGGCAAAAAACCATAATCCTTCATTTGACAAAAAACATCAATTGCATTCCTAAACTTCTTTATATGAGTATAAGTCTTAAACAACGAATCAAAAGCACACGATGAGGAATCGCACATTCTATACGAATACACAACGGCATCAAACAACTTAGCAGGCAAATCAATCGAACCCGATACAAGAATACCTTTCAAAATGGACTCTGCAGACTTGAATTTCTTGCTCTTGGTCAAAATATGGAGGATCATCGAATGAGTCTCGAGGGTATGTGAACTGGGCTTGTGGGTATGAACCCAATTGAAGAACTCGAGTGAAATAACATAATCTTTTCGAAGTTTCAACAGAACATGCTTCACTCTAAATGGTGCCAAATGGGTTATCAATGAATTCAATTTTTCCCAATCAGAGTGAACCAAATGACTATAAGCAATGTTGACAAAATCAAGGTCTTGGCCTTTTGGTTCTGGGACTGTCCGACGACGAACTAGAATTGGGTTCCAGTTTTTTTTCCATTGAATTCCCAGAAATTAAAGGGTTTTCAAGGTGGGGTTTTTTTTTCACCAGAATTGAAAATCGATGAATTTGGAAGCTACTCATGATGTTCTAACATGTAAATGTGAAGATGGGTTATGTTCTTTATTGAAACAAGACAGCAAATGAAAATACCGACCTCTTTATTGTTTTTTCAACAGACTGTTGTGCCTTGTGCGTGGTTCCCATTTTTGGCGGCAGCTCCGTCACTGTCTCTTGCTGTTGCGGTCTAGTCACCAACAAAAAGTGTTTATATCTGGGAATTTTGTGAAAATACCCAATTCGGCCTTTCACTTAAAATATTTCCAAAGCCCAAAGAGGAAGAATGGATCCATAAATAATGGCCCAAATCCCTCAGGTAAATTTCACAAAAGCCAAGGCTAGACAATTAATATACGGGGAAATAGAGGGTTTTGTCATTCTTTTGAGTTGGTATTTTATGAGTGTCACCACTTTAATAACTTAAGTTTTAAAGCCAAAGTAAGTGGACTTTCAAAAATGCCCTTACTTTACATATATGTTTTATTCACTTTTCAGTTTTTTCAATTTTTCATCTTCTTCATTGACTTCCATTGGAGGTCGAAGTTGTTCGACCTCCGTTGGAGGTCTATTCGACTTCTATGGAGGTCGAAATCGATATTTAATGGAGTTCGATTTAGAAGAAGATGAATTTTTTTTCAGGGGATTTTTGAGACTTCTCAGGAAGTTCAAAAACTTTTTGGTAATTTCTGAGACTTTGTGTAAAAATGAGATTTTCTGAGACTTTTGGATTTGGTCATTTGGAAAGTTTCATTTTTGCCCAGAAACTCTCGAAAACTACTTGAAAAGTCTTTAAAATACCTTAAAAGTCTTGGAAATTACCTAAACAATCTCAGAAATTACTTGAAAATTTTTTCCAATTTTTTTTTCATCATCATCTTAATCAACCTCCGATTTCAACCTTTAATGGAGGTCAATTCGACCGCCATTGGAGGCCGATTTCGACCTCCGAGGTTCTCCATTGATGGAGGATTTTGAAAAAAAAAATTGTGAAGAAGGTTGGGGCACATTTTTGGAAGGAACCCATTTTAGGTGCCATTTAAACTTAACTTATTAAAGGAGTGATAATCTTAAAATAACACCTCAAACAGGTGCTATATAATTTTTGAATCCTAAATAAGGAGGTCTCTAAGGGAGACTTTTGGATATGCTCTAACTAGCTAACATGACGAACCATTTTCAATTTACTAGCATGTCATCTTCTTATAAGCCTGTCTTTGAAACCGAAGGAAAATATGTGGTTGGTAGCTTAATTTCCAGTTTCTCTTTATTTCTTCAGTTTCATACTTAACAAGATTGGGGGTACATATTTTGCATTTTCTTGTTTATTTGTGGTTTGTCCTAATGTTTAGTGTTGAGTGTTAAAAAGAACATGACTGCTGGATGTTTGTGCTTGTGAGCATTTGATATTTATTTTCTAAAAGTAGGTTTCAAAGACAGGCTTATAATCTATTTGAATTTATACAAAACAGGACAATTCAATCACTTGATTGGAAGGGTAATAGATATTTCCTGGAAACATTATCAATCTCTACTAATTGTAATTGCTTTGCACCATTCATGCATGACAGCTTATAAATTCTAATTGCTTTGGAAATTCCACAGAGCAAGACAATTCATGAGAAAAATGAAGACTTGTTTACTACTGAGAAGACATCTCCTAGATGACCATCTTATAAGTCTTTTGAGAATCTCAAAGAATTCAAATTGATTTTGCACCACTTAATTGGCAAATTTAACATTGCTATCTATAATCTATAGAAAAGTCTCGGATGATAAAGACTTTGGTCCTAAATTATTGATGGATTGATAATGTATTAACTACAACTACACAATACTCTTTCATTTATCATCTATTTATCTTGTGACAGATTTTTTTTTTTTTTTTATTTTTTTTTTTTTAGGTGTAAATCTTGTGACAATTCTAGCACTCGAAAAATTCTCAAATTTTCATGAATTGATGTACTAATTATCACAAGTATTAGACTTAACATTTTTGCACACAACACGATTAGAAGACCTAAAGATAGCTTGATAAAGAGTAAATTCCATCTGATACATTATACATCAAGATTAATTTAGTATTTACCTTAGAAAAATGTAATTTAATTTATTACTACATGCATGTAATTTACACTTGTAAGAAACAACAATAGTACAATACTAGTGAGGAATTGTAAATCTGATTAATGAAAAGAGAAAAATCATGGGATAGTATCATTTTCCCTCTATATTATGACCTATTAGTAAATCGCCCCTTGTATTTTATCTAATGGCCACTTGCCCTCCTGACAGCAAACTTAATCATCAAATACCCCCTTACCGTTAGCTTTCCGTTAAAAAGTCCAACTCTGACAGTAGCAGTTGATTAAAAGACCTTTTTACCTTCACATGTGCAACTTAAAGAGAAAATACTTTTGGAAAAAACAAATTCAACACCTCATCAGTCATCATGAACAACACCAAACCTAGAAATTTAATTTTTCATACCCAAAACTTCATCACCATCATGAACAACACCAAACTTAGAAATTCAATTATTCAATCCCAGAATTCACCACCATTATCATCATGACCAACGCCATCCCAGTAATTCAAACCCAGAACCTAGAATATCGTCATCAACAAAAGCACATCACCAGTCCAGATTCAACACCACTAATATGGACCCAAAGAAAAAACAGTGGAAAGAAAAAACAGTGGAGATCCAAAGAAAAAAAAAATGTTCTTCCCCAAATCCAAACAAACCCAGCCACAAACTAGAACCCCACCAACCCATCTTGAATCCTCGCCGAAACCACCAGCACTTCATCACCATCAAACTCTAGAAATCAAAACACAACCAGACCATCCACACCATTAATGGCCAAACCCTAACCCCCAAATCCAACCACCACCACCAACAACCACACCCACCACTAACCACCACCACCAACAATGACCACCAACAACATCGATCTCTTCTCAGCAGAGGAGATCAGCGCTCCAATCCCTGCTGGTGGCCAACTAGATTGGCTCGAATCGGGAGAGAAAGAAGAGAGAGAAGCGGGAGATTAAGAAGAGAGAGAGAGAGAGAAATGAGAGGGTTGATCTCCTCTCGGTGGAAGAGATCGCTGATTCTCACTGGTGATGAGATGAAGAAGAGAGAGAGACATTGAAATTTTTTTAATACTGTTTTACCTTTTTTTTTTTTTATAATTATATAATTATATTATTTTTTATATTAATATTTTTTAATTAATTTTTTATCTTAATGTTTTGTTTATTTCATTTTAATTTTAAATTTTTATTATTTGTTAAAGTTACCATGTTACCCTTTGAGTCATCCACAAGATAACAGTCAACCGAGACTTTTAACGGAAAAGCTAATGATAAGGGGGTTTTTGGTGATTAATTTTGCTGTCAGGGGTGCAAGTGGCCAATAGGCAAAATACAGGGGGTGATTTACTAATATAGGGGAGAAAATGATACAATCCCTTGTTTCAATGCTTAATTATTTTTTTAATGTTAATTAATAATGAATTTTAAATTTGAACATCAAACCAATTCTTATGGTTTATGGAATGTATCTTTTAGTGGAATAATTACGTATATAATGATAAAATAATGAATAATTACAATTAGTTGAATGTCATTTTGGGAAGAAGAAATTTGGGAAAAGCAATTAAAAGCTCAATAATGAATAATTTAATTTATTAAGTGGCCAACTTATATAATATCAACTCGATTATAATCTTGCTTCAAAAAAAAAAACTTGATTACAATTTAATGATTTTATTTCAAAAAACATAAAAAAAAAATAATAAATAAAAATCTCATCAAAAGTAAAGGCAAAAGGGTAAACAGTAATATAATCTGCATGAATTAATTGATCTGACATGTTACTCTTCTACAGAATCATAGGATCAATCACATCAAGACGACTTGTTATGCATACATAAAAAATGATTTCAAGATGCCATTTTTGAATTACATATATTCTGATGCACCAAAGTTGTCACTGCTCTGTATAAAAAGTACTCGAAACAGGAACTCTTGATGTGAGTCAGGGCCAGTTTGGTATTGTTTTTGAGAAGTTAAAATCAACTTATTTTATAATTTTGACATAAAATAATGTTTGACAAAACTTCCAAAAGTGATTAATTCATAATCTGGCAAGTTTTGACAGTGATTTTGAGAAGTAGGTGAGGAGTTACTTTTTGAAAGTGATTATGAAATAATCTATTTCAGCATTTAATGAATCTTTTAAAATACAATTATTATCCTTATGAAATCAAATTAAAATCATTTATATACCTTATTTCATCTCAAAATTAAAGATTCTAATTAAATATAGATTTGATTTATAAAACCTTTTAAAAATATTTTTATTATTCTTATGGATTTTTTTTTCTAATTTAAATATTCTACTTAAATATTGATTTAATATATATAATTAATGAAAAAAAATAAGATTTAAAATCATGTCTATTTTAGTCATTGTAACTAATTTCAGCATTTTTGAAATAAAATTACCAAACATACGTATACTGCTTTTGAGCTATACAGTAGTTTTAAAAGTACAATTAACCAAACATCTGCTGATTAACTTCACAGCCGATTATTCCTTCAGCACAGCTAACAGTGATTATTATAAAAGTTACAGCAATACCAAACTGGCCCTCAATTAACTTGAAATTGGAATGATGCATTGATACGGCTTCTAGATGGTCGGGGCTGCTTCCAAATGGCAACTTATTAAATAGTTGGTCATTTAAATGTGATTTAAATTTCTCCTCCCAGATTTTAATTTATTGTCGTGCTTTAGGCAAATTACACACTTGAAATGATTTTTTTCACTTTTAGTGCTCAAATATTATTGGCATTTGCTCCATTTGATCAAATGAAGTAACTTCTCCTTATTCACCGTAATGGTGCTACTGAGAGAAAAAAATGCTAAGTTCAGGTTTATCTGAGAACTTGTGGGGAGAGCAATATTGACTGCTTGAGTAAGGTTAGAGTTTTAGAGGTTAGGGATGTCAATTTAGAGATTATTGAGACAGAGATTTGATAGGGATTTCTGAATTGGAGACTTTGAGATAGGCTAGGGATTCAGGAGACTTTTACCGAGGTTAGGGATTTGGGTAAGCAAAGTTGTCCCCTTTACTAACCGTCCTATGAATTTTTAAAATCGATAAGGGCAATAACGTACCAAATTAGTTACTTTTACAAAATTTTTAAAAACGGGTTATGTTATAACTTGACCCTTCAAAATGGGTTCATTCTCAATAAAACCCTATCATTAATTAGTGATGGGTCAAATGTAGATTTTACCAAGCTGAAGCCCAATACAAATATAGAGTTGGGTTATACGAAAGAGCCTATAAATGGTCCAAAGCCACAATAGCCAAGGGCTGGACTCCAGTAAACAAAAATATCCTTTCACTTGCACCGTAAGAACACGTTTACGATGGTCTCACAGTGGTCCTATGCAAGATTATCTCTAATATGATATATAGATGTCATTCATTTTACAATGCAAATATGACCTCAAACGTCTATATATGTTCTACTATTATTACTCTCTTTCAGAAGTGTTGCCTGGAATGTGGATATGATTGCCCCATCTCTCACATTCATGAGCAGAATTAAAGAGCCAAGCAACATTTTCTAACCCACATTCCAAGTTTGAAATTTCAAGCAGAATTAAATGCATGTAATTGTCAAAATGATCAATATTTTTCTTCTTTTAGTAGTCTTCTTAGAGATTTTCATGAATTGATGTACTAATTATCACAAGTATTAGACTTAACATTTCTACAACACGATTAGATGACCTAAAGATAGCTTGATAAAGAGTAAATTCCATCGGATACATTATACATCTTGATTAATTTAGTATTTATCTTAGAAAAATGTAATTTAATTTATTACTCCGTGCATGTAATTCAACACTTACAATAATTTTTCTATTTGTATTAGGGGGAATTACACTTTAGTCTTTATGTTTTGGCGAAACATCACTGTTTTACTTGATATATGGGTATTAGTGTCTTTGGTCCTCAACTTTTTAGAAATACATCAAAATGGTCCATCGGTTAGTCAATGGTTAGTCAAAGTTAACGGATTCATGGTTAATAAGGTATTTTCAATTATATTTTAATAGGTGGAGACACATGGCAGATTTTTATAAAATTTTAATAAAAATATACATATAAATAGAAATTAATAATAACAATCAAACATTAAAAATAAATAAAAAAGTTAAATTGAAGGGTAAATTTAAATTGATCGGTCATAACACAAAATTGATTATCAAATAGTCAAACCCTAATTACCTAAACCAATTTCTTCTCTACGACCTAGCCCCCTTCTCTTGTTGCCAACAAAACTCAGTCTCCTTATCTTCGCACCAACCAAACCCAGATTGTGAATCAATCTTTGCTACAAACCAGAATCGGAACCGAGACCTCTTCTTCGCCGCGACACGAGCGACGTAGCCCTCCTCTTTGCGACGAGCTGACGACACAACTCTCTTTGGGATGACAAAGTTTCTCAGATGAATGGGCACTCAATTTAGTATTTTTTTTCTTAATAAATTATTAGTTTGGTTAATTTTGGTTGGGTTTTCCAGGAGTGCAAATATCGTTACTCAAAATTTAATGGCCTCTCGAAAAGAAATAGCCCAATTATTAGCCCATCTCAACTCAATTATTTCCTCTCTCTCTTCTCTCTCAAGTTGCCTTGGATCTTGACTCATCTTATCTTGACCGCATCAAGAGATTGACGCGAGCCTTATCTGGTTCGTAGGCTAATTTTGAAATGGCATTTGGATAGTGATTATGACTAGCCAGTAGCCTTGTAAAAGGCTTGTAACCTTATCATGAAGATATCAGCAATTGGATAGTGATTCAAGTGATGTAACCTTGCCAACATCACTTGAATTTTCTGTCTGTCTGTACTTTGTTGTATGTATGTGAATGATAGTTTTTTCATGATTAACACTTCAATTATCAGACATAATTGTTTTGGCTCACTCACATGACTTTTGAATAAAGAAAAACGCATGTTTAAGTCCTAGCCTCAGAATCTCTTAGCTGATATTTCAGTAGAGAAAAAAACATGTATTTCTTTATCATGTTAAACTTATAGTATTTGTTTTATTCTCAACTTGACTTTGAATTATCAAAAAGCAAAAACAAGACTACAATTTTTTTTTTCTCTTAAAAGATTATTGAACCCATTATTGTTTTTCAAGAAACATGTTTTTTTTTTTTTGGTTGAAAGAAACATACTTTCTTAATCAATTATTATTGACTCATTAATTTAGGAGAAATGTTTTTTTTAAAAAAATTTATTTTATGAGCTTTTTTTTTTCATGAGGTTCTCACTTCTGGTTGATGATTGATTGAAGAACTATCCTAAATGAGTTAGAATTTGAGAGGTTGTTGGGAGGGAAGTAATTGAATATATGGTTCTGTGTCCATAAAAAAATTGTATACGATATATGGAAACGAAAATATAATAAAAATGGGTAATGGAAAATTTACAAAATGGAAAAAAAAAAAAAAAAATCGGGGGTAATGGAACAATAACTAAATGAAAAAAATTACAGTTTTTTTTTTTTTTTTTTTTTTAATTTAAAGAATTTAAAAATGAAAAAAAATGTAAAATAGTACACATGAATACTTTTCAATCGTATAAAAAAAAATGCTTTTCAACAATAATTTTTTTAATCATTATTTTATATTTTTGGATAAAATATTATTGGGAAAATCATAATATCAAAAAACAATAATTGTCGATTACAATCTTGCTTTAAAAATAAAAAAATAAAAATAAAAAAACGCCTCGATTACAATCAAATGATTTTTTTTCAAAAAAAAAAATATATAAAAAAAATCTCATCTAAAGTAAAGGCAAAAGGGTAAGCAGGAATCTTCCATATGCTCATATTACTCTTCTACATAATCATAGGATTGATGACATCAAGACGACTTTTTATGCATACATAAAAAATAATTTCAAGATGCCTATAAAACCAACTCAATTCCTCTTCTGTGATTTCCAACTACACCAAAATCAATCATTTTGTTTGAGTGCTAATTAAATTATTTTTAATCAGCAGCCCAAACTATGGATAATGAGTTGGCCCTTTTATCTCTCTCAACATAAGCAACTGACTCATCTCGTCTTCTTCCTTCTCAAAGCAACAAGCTTTTTCAAAACCACCAAGCCTTCTCCTAAAAATATTTTGTCTTTCAATTTAAGCTTTACATTCACAAGACATAATCGATTTTAATCAACTTTAATTAAGAACCCGGACACATTAGAGTAAAAATGGCTGATATGGCCATACACGTCAATCAGCCTCAGTTGACGTGCCTCATGTCATCATCAGCTTAGTTGATATGCCTGAGTTCATTTTTGCTCACCCCCTTTCAAGGGGGGTTGAGCATTACCCCCCTCCCAAAAATATGACATGTGTCCATTTGAGGGTAAAATTGTCTAAAAAGATAAAGGGTTTGGACAAATTTATCCCCTCCATAGACACATGTCATGTTTTTATGAGGGGGTAATGCTCACCCCCCTTCAAGGGGGGTGAGCAAAAGTGAACTCGATATGTCTCTACATGCTAGCAATGTTAGGATGACGTGTCTAGACATGTTAACCATTTGTGATGACGTGCCCACAATGGTAACACACGTATGCATTTCTTTTCTTTTTTTCTTTTTTTCTTAACACTACTCTTTAATTCCACAAGTACGATGACATTTCATTTTGGATTTCTAACAGAGAGAGATATATGGATCAATCATCAATGAATCTCTCTGCAATTAATTGTAAGAGCAACAACTTTTACGTGTTTATTCGCACATGTACTTAACAGTGTTATCTTGAATGCTCTGTGAGGCGATGCGAGATTCAAGAAAAATTATCAGAAATTTTTAAAAATCTCTCGTTTAATATTACCCATATATAAAATTTTAAAAATCACTCGTTTAATATTATCCAAAACGGGAAAGGACAATATTACCCAATTTTTTATTACCCTTCAATTTATAAAAGGGCAATATAGTAAATTTACAAATTATATATCAATCAATCCATTCGTTCAACTCTCTTTTCAATACCAAACAATATGAAGGATAGATGTTTTCCTTTATATCCCTCCGACTCTCTCTCCTTCTTAATTCATCAATCCCTCCTACTCTTTCTCCCTCCTACCAAACATAACGTTAAAGACCCAAGCAATATTTTCTAACCTGTATGACAAGTTAATTTGATGATTGATTGATTAACCTCTCATCCTCCTGATTATAAAAAGAAGTTATATAGCTTGACCTACCCATCGATTACATAATTTACATGTATGCATGTAATTGTCAAAATGATCAATATTTTTCATCTTTGAATAGTCTTCTAAGAAATTGACATGAAATGGTGAACTGACTATAACAAGCCTTCCATCTAAACATTTTCACACACGACAAGATTAGAAGACCAAAAGATAGAGCTTGACTTCCTAATACGTGCATCGTGATTAATTTGGTATTGTACAAATATAATTCAACTTGGTACTACGAACATGTAATTATGCATTATGCATTATGATTAATTAACTAGTATTATGATTAGGGATATTTCTATTTTAGTCCCTTTCTAAAAGTAAGTTTCAAAGATAAGTTTATAATCTATTTGAATTTCTGCAAAACAAGACAATTCAATCACTTTACTAGAAGGGGAATAGATATTTCCTAATAAAAAATCAATCTCTAATAATTGTAATTGCTTTGCACCACTCATGCATGCATGACAGCTCCTAATAAATTCTAATTGCTTTGAAAATTCCACATAGCAAGACAATTTGTGAGAAAAATGAAGTATTGTTTGCTACTGAGAAGACATCTCCTAGATGACCATTTTATAAGTCGTCGGAGAATCTCATAAATGGTCCAAAGCCACAAGAGCCTAGGGCTGGATTCCAATAAACAAAAATATCCTTCCACTTGCACCATAAGAAGACGCTTACGACGGTCTTACAGTGGTTCCATGCAAGATTATCTCTGATATGATATTGAGATGTCATTCATTTTCCAATGCAAATATGACCTCAAACGTCTATATATGTTCCACTATTATTGCTCTTTTAGAAGTGTTGCCTGAAATGTGGATATGATTGCCCCATCTCTCACATCCATGAGCAGAATTAAAGAGCCGAGCAACATTTTCTAACCCATATTTCAAGTTTGAAATTTCCAGTAGAATTAAATGTATGTAATTGTCAGATTGATCAATATTTTTCTTCTTTTACTAGTCTTCTTAGAAATTTTCATAAATTGATGTACTAATTATCACAAATATTAGACTTAACATTTCCGCACACAACACGATTAGAGGACCTAAAGATAGCTTGATAAAGAGTAAATTCCATCTGATACATGCATTATACATCATGATTAATTTAATATTTATCTTAGAAAAATGTAATTTAATTTATTACTACGTGCATGTAATTCGACACTTGTCATGATTTTTCTATTTTTATTATTCAGATTTACAATTCCTCACTAATATTGTACTATTGTTTTTTCAATGCTTTAATTAATTTATTTTTTAAAAAATGTTAATTAATAATGAATTTTAAGTTTGAACATCAAACCAATTCTTATGATATATAGAATGTATCTTTCAGTGGAATAATCAGGTATATAATACGTGCATCGTGATTAATTTGGTATTGTACAAACATAATTCAACTTGGTACTACGAACATGTAATTATGCATTATGCATTATGATTAATTAACTAGTATTATGATTAGGGATATTTCTATTTTATTCCCTTTCTAAAAGTAAGTTTCAAAGATAAGTTTATAATCTATTTGAATTTCTGCAAAACAAGACAATTCAATCACTTTACTAGAAGGGGAATAGATATTTCCTAATAAAAAATCAATCTCTAATAATTGTAATTGCTTTGCACCACTCATGCATGCATGACAGCTCCTAATAAATTCTAATTGCTTTGAAAATTCCACATAGCAAGACAATTTGTGAGAAAAATGAAGTATTGTTTGCTACTGAGAAGACAACTCCTAGATGACCATTTTATAAGTCGTCGGAGAATCTCATAAATGGTCCAAAGCCACAAGAGCCTAGGGCTGGACTCCAATAAACAAAAATATCCTTCCACTTGCACCATAAGAACACGCTTACGACGGTCTTACAGTGGTTCCATGCAAGATTATCTCTGATATGATATTGAGATGTCATTCATTTTCCAATGCAAATATGACCTCAAACGTCTATATATGTTCCACCATTATTGCTCTTTTAGAAGTGTTGCCTGAAATGTGGATATGATTGCCCCATCTCTCACATCCATGAGCAGAATTAAAGAGCCGAGCAACATTTTCTAACCCATATTTCAAGTTTGAAATTTCCAGTAGAATTAAATGTATGTAATTGTCAGATTGATCAATATTTTTCTTCTTTTACTAGTCTTCTTAGAAATTTTCATAAATTGATGTACTAATTATCACAAATATTAGACTTAACATTTCCGCACACAACACGATTAGAGGACCTAAAGATAGCTTGATAAAGAGTAAATTCCATCTGATACATGCATTATACATCATGATTAATTTAATATTTATCTTAGAAAAATGTAATTTAATTTATTACTACGTGCATGTAATTCGACACTTGTCATGATTTTTCTATTTTTATTATTCAGATTTACAATTCCTCACTAATATTGTACTATTGTTTTTTCAATGCTTTAATTAATTTATTTTTTAAAAAATGTTAATTAATAATGAATTGTAAGTTTGAACATCAAACCAATTCTTATGATATATAGAATATATCTTTCAGTGGAATAATTAGGTATATAATGATAAAATAATGAATAATTATAATTAGTTGTACATCATTTTGGGAAGAAGAAATTTGGGAAAATCAATAAAAAGCTCAATAATGAATAATTTAATTTGTTAAGTGACCAACTTATATAGTATCAACTCGATTACAATCTTGCTTCAAAAAAAAAAAAAACTCTATTTCAATCTAATGATTTTTTTTTTTCAACAAAATATAAATAAATAATAATTAAAAATTCTCATCTAAAGTAAAGGCAAAAGGGTAAACAGTAATATAATCTATAGGAATTAATTGATTTGACATATTACTCTTTTACAGAATCATAAGATCAATCACATCAAGACAATTTGTTATGCATACATAAAAAATAATTTCTAGATGCCTACAAAACCAACTCAAATCCTCTTCCGTGATTTCCCACCACAACAAAATCAATCATTTTGTTTGAGTGCTAATTATATTATTTTTAATCAGCGGCACAAACTATGGATAATGAGTTGGCCCTTTTATCTCTCTCCACTTAAGCAGTTGACTTATCTCGTCTTCTTCCTTCTCAAAGCAACAAGCTTTTTCAGAACAACCATAACTTCTCCTAAAAATATTTTGTCTTTCAATTTAAGCTTTACATTCATAAGACATAACCGATTTTAATCAAGTTTAACCGAAGAACTCGGACACATTAGTGTAAAAATGGCTGACATGGCCAAACGTCAGTCAGCCTTAGTTGACGTGCTTATGCGCGCATGTCATCAACTTAGTTGATATGTCTTTACATGCTAGCAATGTTAGGATGATATGTCTAGACACATGCCATTTGTGATGATGTGCCCATACACATAAGCATTTTTATTTTTATTTTAAACACTACTCTCTAATTCCACAAGTACGATGTTGTTTCATTTTGGATTTCTAACACAGAGAGAGAGATATATATATACATCAATTATCAATGAATCTTTCTGTAATTAATTGTGTAAAGATGAGAAATAATAGGATACAAACGAATGTTAAAGAGTGTTTGACAAAATGCTTCAATGAAGCTTGCAATAGAGCAAAACAGAATCTGAGAATTTTAGGGCGCGTTTGGTATCGTTTTTAAAATGGTGTTTTTGAAAACTTTTTTTAAAAATAGAAATCATGTTTTAAAAATGATATTTTTAAAAATGTAATGTGTTTGGTAGTGTATTTTAAAAGTAGTTTTTTGAAACGAAAAACGATGTAAAAATGTTTGGTTGTTGTTTTTAAAATGAGTGAAATAGTTATTTGGAGGGAAAAGTTATGGTTTATTTTGAAAACAATAGAAAACAATAAAAAGTTGTTTTTAACTTTTTAGTTATAAGTTTTAAAAAGTTGTTTTTTGTTTTCAAAAATAGTTTTGTAAAATGCTCAAACAAACAACATTCAAGTTGTTTTTTGTTTTTAAAAACAAAAAACAGTTTTTGAAAACATATCCAAACACCACCTTATATTTCTGGAATATTTTCGATACAACAAACAACGATTGCTCTGAGCAAACTTTCCTAGAATATATATGCATGTTAGGATCGGAACACACCGAAAGTGTGATCTCACAAGTATATATATGCTTTAGAGGTGGCACCGGTCCGGTTCGGTTCCGGTTTCGGTTCCGAACCGCAGGTTTCGGTTTGGGAGGGACCCAAAACCAAAACCGAAACCGAAACCGGAAAAACCGGTTTGTAACCGGTTTGACGGTTCCGGTTCCGGTTTCGGTTTCAAAACCGGCGGTTTTGGTACGGTTTGGGCGGTTTTTCAAAAAAAAAAAAAAAAAAATTTATTTTTTATAAACCGGCGGTTAAACCACCGGTTTTGGGCGGTTAAACCGCCGGTTTTGGACGGTTTGCAGGAACCCCAAACCGAAACCGGAACCGGAACCACCGGTTTCCAAACCGGCGGTTCCGGTTCCGGTTTGGCCAATCCAGTTCCGGTTAAACCTCGGACAAAACCGACGGTTTAACCAAACCGTGGTCAGCTCTAATATGCTTCAATGCCTCTATATATATATATATATATACTTGTGAGATCACACTTTTGGTGTGTTCCTAACAAACTTTCCTAGAATCACGGTGGTCCAATCACATTGCCAGGTCAGCTTTACAATAACAGAACAATCTCAACCGTTGCTCTGTGCTTCTTTTAAGCTTTGATGCACAGTTGTGATGAGGTTGATAATTCTCTTAATTATAGGTTTACTCTATGCATTAATTTTGTATTGCATTTGTTTTTCATGCATTTTTCAAGTATGTATCTTTTGGGATTTTGTAATAGTTTTATACAATTAGGTGTATTTTTTATTCACACTAATAAATTTTCCTCATACGTCGAGATTCCCCTAAAAAAAATTTAAGCATTATATGAGTGCAGGATTTAAAATAATATGATGATTAGGCCGGTATAATTAACACGAGGATCATTTTCATTTGACTTGTGTATTTGTGTCAGTATATTTTAAAATCAATTCAAATAAAAAACAAACATTTTTTTTTTTTTTTTTTTTAAATCGAAGACAGACATTGTCAATAATAAAAATATAGATGATGAGAGGTCTAAATTTATTAGCGGGTCACAAGAATGAGTTAAGGTCCGGTGAAAATAGTAATCAGCAGCACAAACAATAGATAATAAGTTGGCCATTTTATCTCTATCCACGTAAGCAGCTGACTCAATATTATATAAAATATTATATATAATATATTAAAAATTATTACATAATATTATTATCTATTATCATATATATTATTATTATTATTATATATATCATAATAATATCATATATATTATAATTATATATAATTATATATATTATTATAATATATATAATATTTTACAAGTTTATGATTTTTTGAAGATTTAAGGGTAAAAAGGTCTTTTTGAGACTTGTCCCATGCATGGGACAAGTCTGGCCTAGGGTCTTTGGTGGGACAGAATTTGGTGATTTTTATCCCACTTTGTCCCGTTCTGTCCCATGCTAAAGTCGCACCAAAGGTGGGACAAGAAAAAACTGTCATACGTTGTCATGTCCCGTCCTGCGTACCAAACGCACCCTTAAGATTCAATAACATTTGGTAAATAGACACATTTTTGGCTGTGAATGTAAGATACTTGTGTTAAACTTATAATTCAAAGCAAATCTATATGGATGAAAAACGTGTGCGTGAAGCCCAATGTGGAAAATATCTATTTGATGGGGTTAGAGTGTTACACTATTAGATTGACAATGAGAATATGGCCCAAAACGTCCCTACTTATAAAAGTGCAGATTTTGTGACGGTCTCAATATCGATGTAAAATGTGATAATCTCCCCCCTGCAGGCTCGATATTGTCCAGTAAATAGACATGTTTTAGATCATGAGTCAATGACATTTGTGCGAAGCCTATGATCCAAAGCAAATCTGTAAAGTGAATAAATGCATGTATGAAGTCAAAAGCAGACAATATTTATGTGATGTTCTGAACTATTACACTAATGGCTTGAGAATATCTAGTCCTGATTGTAACGATCCATTGCCATAATATGATATTGATATATCTTTCGATTCAAATATAACCCCAATTTAAAGTTTATATATGGTCCTACTATTATTGGATACATATATATTAATTATGATTTATTTCACTCGTCATATTTATATGAATAAAATTTTCTACGTTACAAGATGAGATATGAGTTAAAATATCTAGCATTTTTCTTATTTTAATGGATAAAATTTATAAGTAGACATAAAATTAGGCCATTCATTAAATTTATCCTTGATTAGTGTTTTGATTGTTTCATAGAAACAATCCAATTTTTGGACAAAAATGCCCTTTAAGCAAATTGAATTAAAAAAAGATAGAATTAAAAAGAAAAACTTTGTTGTAAAAGTAAAAAGAAAAAGAAAAACTTGTAGAGAGAGAAACGAAGTCTGTGAAACTCATTTGGCCGAGAGAGAAGAGAGAGAAATGAACTCATCGGCTTGGATTAGAGAGAGAAACGAAGTCGTGGTTTGGATTCGAGAGTGAGACGAAGTCGAGGAGTTGCAGTCGAGGAGTTGCAGTCCAGGGTTGGATTTCGTGAGAGAGATGAAGGACACACCATTGTTGCAGAAACACGAACGATAAGGTAAGTAATTTCTGGGTTTTCAATCGTTCGATCGTGTTAATTTTGAGCGTGTTTAATCTTAGGGCTTTCGATTGTGTTCATAAGTGTTTAATTTCCTTTTTGGATCGTGTTGAATGTGTTTAGGGTTTGAACAGGAAGTGTATTGGATGTGTGTTTAATCGATTAGAATCTGGTGTGTTTAATTGATTCGAACTGTTGTGTTTAATTGATTCGATTGTCACTCATAATCATCTTGGTTTGGTTTAGGCAGCACAAGCACATCGTCTTCTCCAACTTCGGCGACGTCTTCTGCTAAGCGTGCTTTGTTTGTCTTCTATTTTCTCTATTTTTGTTACATGAATTATACTCTGGTAGCATTATCTGCTTGTCTGAAAAACATTATAATCTTTTCTCTTGAGTGGATTTTTTTTTTTTTTTGTTCTTCAAGTCTTACTCCAATGGTTCAGTTCAACCCAATTTCTAGCTATATGAAACCTTACATGGAGAACAATAAAAAATATTTAATGATGCATGTCACAATTCCACAGAAGAACCACTAAACTACCAACAACAAAAACACTTGCAACCATGCATGCCAGAATCAGGAGCCCTCAGTACCACCAATACAGTTCGCTAAAAGAAAGCCAATTGGAGATAGTATGATATAGAATCTAGGCCATATGACATTTCTTTTGGTATAATGAATTATATAGGATGCATGCATAAACATGTATTGCGTGTTTAGCAGATATTGCTGTTTTTATCAATGGAAAGTCATTTCAGATGATAAGTGAAATGAATTATTAAACTAAATGGAGGTTGGGATGATGTAATGAATAACTGGTGGAGGTTGTTAACTCTGTACAGGGAGTGCATATGTTTCATGAAAACCGAGTTTAGGATCTAAATAATTTTAGGAGATTTCAGTCAATACCTGTCTATCAGGAACCAGCAAAGCGATGTTGATTTTGAACTGTAGATTTATTCTTAGAATATTTGTTTGAACGTGATGAATGGAAAACTCTCTCAGCTGGTGAAGCACTAGTTTATGGTGTAAGTAAAAGCCATTACTGGGTAAAATGTTTAGACCATTTTCATGCATGCCTACTCCTCCCATGACAAAGTTTTCAATCAATATATTTTCTCATCCTCTGCTCTCTTAACTTCGTATATTTGCTCAAACTAGAAGTCACACTAGGTCTAATCCTTCACTACTAGTCTCACAAAGGGCATTTAACACCACGCACACATCAATAACATAGCACTTAGGTCCTATGGGCATATATTGGCTAAATAATGCTAAAATGAGATTCAGGTTTTTTTCTTTTAATAGATGATTTTCTGCACACGTAGAGCTAAATGTTTTTTTTTTTTTTTTTTTTTTTTTTTTTTTTTTTTCCGGGATGCAGTTTGAAAGCCAGATGTTTGGTAGAGGAGTTTCCAAAAGCAGCACTATTGCAAGATTTATCGTCTTTTATAAATAGGAAAATGTACTGTATCTGGATCCAAAGAAATTTGTATTATTTTTAAATATATATATATATATATGTGTATATATAATCTGTTGGTTGAGGTGAGCAAGGGGAAGATAATACAAGAGATTCAGATTGGGATGACCTTAAAGTTGATTGGAAATTTGCTGATTAAAGAGAAGTTCGCCAAGCTTAGGCAATTGAGTTTCTTTCATGTATTCGACTCTGGTTAGATTTGTGTGTTATTTCTGTTCCTGCAGTTTCAAGTGTGTGGTTGTATTTGCTTTCAAGGTCGGAACCGTTGATAGGTTGATTTCATCAGGATTTAGCCTAAGTTGTTTGTAAACATGAATTTTTTTTTTCAGCGTGATACTGAATCAGAGAGAATGAAGAGAGAACCAAGGAGAGAAGTTTCAGACCGTGGAATGAAAAGAGAGAACGGAGAGAATGGGTTTTTGGATTCTGACATTGGAAGAAGAGAGATGAGATAAGTTTGAGACAAAAAGAAACAAATAATAATAAAAAAAAATTGGAAAATGAGGGGCAATATAGTCTCTACAATGGATTGCTAAGTAAAAACAATCAACTTACTACTTCTGGTTAAATTTAAACAAGCCCCTAAATTTTTTGATAAAAAGGGTTATCTCCTCTATTTTTATTATGTTTTCATCATATTCAAAGATCATTTTAAATGGATAAATTGAGCTTTGTCTGGTGGTATACCTCTAACACCTATGCTATAAGGTCGTGGGTTCCGAGTCTTTCGCCTCCCCTAAAAAACACCAAATTTATGTAATATATGTAAAAAAATAATAATAATAATAATAATAAAAGATCATTTTAAATGTTTTTTATAAATGCACAAATTAAGATAATTTATCTTAATAAATAACTATTATTCTTTTTAAATAATTAATAAAAAAATTAATGTTTTAAAATATAAACAACAATAGTTTTTAATTAATGTTTTGTTTAACACAACTTCTAAGATATATGTCGATTTAACTTATTATTTTACAGTGTTCCCTTAGAACATAATCTTGGTTCCGTCCTTGACCATACATCGAGGTTGCCTAAAAAAATATAATGAGGTACAACTAGCATGACAATCATTTTCATTTGATTTATTTATGTATTTGTGATTTTGTGTCAACAATCAATTCAAACAAAATTAAATATACATTTTAAAAAAAATATATAAATAAAAAACAGACATCTTCAATAATAATATGGTATTGTTAACTTTTGTCATAAGGGCACATATCAAGAATACAAAAGTTAATACATAAGGAAAGTCAACTACTGTATTTATTGTAACACTACCCGTAAAAGAAACTTTTATGTTCTTAACCCGTGCCCTAAGGGCACATGTTAACACTACCCATAATAAAAATATACTTTTAAAATAGTAATAATGAGAGATCTAAATTATTAGCGGGTTACAAGAATGGTTAAGACCCACTGAATGAAATTATTGATGAAGTAGCATCAAATCGTTTCGCTATTTTTGTTTACAAATCGATGAAATTTCTTGCAAAACATTTCTCTAATTAAACATCTTTATTTATTTTATTTTATTTTTACTCTAGTTAATTATTTATTTTATTTTTATTTATACCTTTAATTTTTATATAGGGCAAATTACACTGCACCCATTGAGGTTTGGGTAAGGTACATTTAGTTGGAAAAGTTTTGTATTATACACTAACACCCCCAAGAATTAAATTTGACTTTAAAATACCTAAAATGCCTCTAGTTATATTATTTTATACTTTTTTTTTTTTTTTTTTTTTTTTTACCTTTTAACCAAAAACTTTATAAACTTTAATAGAATAAAAAAATTAAATAAAAGATATGATTCATTAAATAAATAAATAGTTTTAAAAATAAATAAATAAATAGTTTTTAAAAAATTAAATAAATAGATAGTTTTTAAAAAAAATAAATAAATAGTTTTTAAAAATAAATGAAAAAATAAAAACATTAATTTTTTTTAAGGATATCCATTGATAGGGACCAAAAAAAAAAAAAAAAAAAACCTCTAAATATCTAAACTTAGTCAACTTAGCATATTAGTCATCTAAATCATCAAAAGTTAAATAAGAGGATGTCAGTGTAGAATAAGCAAACTATTTCATATATAGAGGTGTCCTAATCCAAATCTCAAGGGTGTATGTGTAATTTCCACTAAAATAAAAGTTGTCGACAATCTGTGGTAGGAATAGTCAAACTGTCATAGCACTTGTATATCATAAAAAGATTTTTCTTTCCCTGAATTTTATATTTGTAATTATAATTATTAATTTTTGTCATATTGTTTGTGCAGACCCATAGCATCACAAGTCAAGATGCCTATAAATCCAACTCAAATCCTCTTCTGTGATTGCCAACCCCAGCAACATCAATCCTCTCCTATCTTATCTTGCTTGTCTTTGAGAGCTAATTAAATCATTTTTGTTTTGGATCAAAATCATGAGTTTCTTCATGTTTTTGTACTTTTCTTTTCTGCTCTTTCTTTTTCATCCTGCTTCTTCTAGGCAACCACTTTGCCATGACAGTGAACATTTTGCTTTGTTGCAATTCAAAGAAAGCCTTTCCATCAATATTTCTGTTTATGTTTCTGTTTCTTCTGGTTATCCCAAGACTTCATCCTGGAATCCGGAAGAAAATAGTGACTGCTGCTCATGGGACGGTGTGGAGTGCAATGAGGACACTGGTTATGTGATCAAGCTTGACCTCGGTAGTAGCTATCTCTATGGTCCCATCAACTCTACTAGCACCCTCTTCAACCTTGTCTATCTTCAATGGCTTAGCCTCGCTGATAATCACTTCACTAGCTCTAGAATCCCTTTTGAAATTAAGAACCTTTCCAATTTGTCATATCTAAACCTCTCTTTGTCTGTATTTTCTGGTCAAATACCATCGGAAATATTAGAGCTCTCCAAGTTGGAGTCCCTTGCTCTAGACCAAAATTATGGCTTGGAGCTCCAACAGCCTGGTCTAGAAAGTCTAGTTCAGAAGTTAACCAACTTGAGAGTGCTTGATCTTTATGAAGTAAATATCTCTTCTTCACTTCCTCATGCTTTGACAGATTTATCTGCTCTAAAATTTTTGTCTCTTGCATACTGTGAATTGAAAGGTAAATTCATTATAAATATTTTCTTGTTTCATACTATATATATATTTTTAAATAATAATAATAATAATAATCTTGAATTTATCTTTCAGGAACCATTTTGTGGTCCCTTGGTAACCTTAACAATCTGACCCATTTGGACTTATCTGCTAACAAGTTTCAGGGTGAGTTGCCTACTAATTTCATTATAAAATATGTTTCTTCTTATAAATTGGATATCTATGAATGCAAGGTATTGTGCCAAGTAACATCATGACAAATATATCTTCTTTGACTTATCATTCTCTCAGAAGTTACAAGACATTGTTTAGTAAATTCCTTCTAAAGATTTTCATTTACTTACTTTTAAAAATGAATCTTAAATCCTTATCTAACCTTGCAAATCTTGCAAATCTTGCAAATCCTGCACCTGCTCTTTTTTCACTTAATAACCTTGCAAATCTTCTCAATTTGGATATGAGTAACTGCTTCTCGGGTCAATAAGATCCTTCTTGTTTCATGCTATATTTTAATAATAATAATAATAATAATAATAATAATAATAATAATAATAATAATAATCTTGATTATCTTTTCAATCATTATTTATCTTTTAAAGACAAATCTTCTCGATTATCTTTTAGAAACTATTTTGTCTTCCCTTGGTAACCTTAACAATCTGGCCCATTTAGACTTATCACGTAACAAGTTTCAGGGTGAGTTGCCTACTTCCATTAAAATCTTGCTAATTTGAAAAACTTTTGGATATTTATGGATGCAATTTATCTTCTATTACATCTTGCAGATTGTAAGGTAAATTCCTAATAGGATTTTACAGTTTCATACCTATACTAATTTTTTTTAATTTTTTTTTTTAATTCTTGAATCCCTATATCTAATGTGATGTTTTAGGAATCACTCTATTTTTTCTTGGTAACCTTAACTATCTAATTCATTTGGACCGTATCTAATGTAATGTTTACACTATCAATATTTCATTTTTGGTATCAGTACAAAGTAATTGTCTTTGGTCCCACACAAACTAATTACTCATATGTCAATTGTTAAGAAGTCTAGTTGACAAGTTAACCAACTTCAAATGGCTTGATCTTGATTGGGTCGACATTTCTTCTTCAATACCTAATAGCTTGGGAAATTTGTCTTCTCTTACTCATCTATCTCTCTATAGGTGCAACTTACAAGGTAATTAACTCCTTCATGCATTTACCCGGCCAACCTTTTTACCTTCTTAGAGTGAGGTTCAATAAAAAATCTCATTGGATATTTAAAATTTTCATTTATATACCATATACTTCACCAAAGAAAAAAAAAATAAAAAAATCTTGAATACTGTTGAACTTGTATAATAACAAGTTTAATTGGCGGTGAGTTGCCTTCTTCAATTGATATCAAATCTTTGAAAAAATTGTTATTATCTATTCATGTAATTTATCTTCTTTGATTTATTTCTTCTCTTGTAAGTTGCAATCTGCAAAGTACATTTCTTATAAAGGTTTTCCTTTACTTTTGAAAAATAATCTTAAACCATTGCCTTACATTTGTTTTATGCTCTTTTTTTAGGAACCATTTCATCTTCACTTGGTAAACTTTACAATCTCATCCATTTGGACTTATCTGATAACGAGTTTGGTGAGTTGCCTAATTCCTATCTTGCTTCTTTCAAAAAATTATTCAATATCTATAGAAGTAATGTTTCTTCTTTAACTTATTTATTCTCATACAAGTTGTAAACTACAAAGTGCATGTTCTTTTTCAAAAATAATTTTAAATACTTACCTTACATTACTACATTAGATTCTTGGTGATAGGTGGCAATCAAGTAGATAGGCGTGAGATAAAAAAAAAAAAATAATAAAAAGGAAGAGAGAAAGAGAGAAATGGCTATAGAGGATAGAGTAGAGAAAGAAAACTAAGAAGAAAAGAGAGATCAGGTAAGAGACAAAGAGAGAACTCGGGGATTTTCAATAAAAAATCCCTCTAGATTCATACGCGTAATCCGAATATCTATGCGGGATTTTAACCTAGGCCATCACTACCGTGAATGTGATTGGGAGTTGCACTACCGTATATGTATTAAGAGAGTTTGATTTATCACTTTTTAATTTTTATTTTTCTTATTATTTATTTTATTTTAAAAATAATTTTAGTTTCAAGTTATTTTTGTGTCGTTGGGTGTTCCATGCTTTTTTCAGTTTTTTTCTCCCTTTGTGATTTGACCCCAAAAAATTTAAACTAAAATTGAGTCTTGCTTCAAGTCCGGTCCAGTTTAGTAGTACACTTGAAAACCCAGTTTAGTAGTACACTTGAAAACCGGAGCCTCTTTAAAAATCTCTAATTGGCGGACGCCAGTCCTTTTAAATCCACTTTAATCTTTCCACTTACTGGCTCCTCCGGTCACCTCACTCCACGTAACTTACTTAACCGGTTACTCTTCGTACCTTTCCACCTCTCCAACCGGTTCCCGAGATCATCTCCAAAAACTTTTGCCTAGATTTCCTCTTTGTCCTCTGCTTGACGAGACCACACGTGTCGAATCTTCATTGGCCAGATGTGTGGACGGTTTGTCTTTCGAGAGACTTCCAAGGGTATTTTCGGCAATCAAATTTCGGATAAGTTAATCGGTCGGCCAATAAAAAAGTGCCAGGTCAGTAAGTAGTACCATTTAATTTATACAGCAGACAATACCGGATTGGTCCCTATCAAATTTAACTTTCATGTAAGACGAATTTGTGTTGAATTTCCATGAAATTTGATTCCAAAGATAGGGGGTTAAATTATTACACGCCCAAGTAATGTTTTGTCGTTTCCGGTACCACCTTAGTCATCTTACAACCGACCAATAACGCCTGGACACATCACGAACACAGTAATGGATGAGGAACAAAACATGACGTGGCGTGATATGACTGGTGGAGTAAAAAGCAGAAGAATAATTTCGAATCATGCACAATAATAAGTCTCAGTGCGTCCGTCTTTAATAATTTTCTCCCTCTCTCTCTCTCTCTCTCTCTACTATAGTACTATTGGATAGGCGATTTTATCAAAACCCACAAAATAAAAATAAATTTATTTTATTTTAATTTCATTTTTTAATTTAATTATTAATTTTTCTGGGTTCTCAATGAAAATGAAAGAAAAAGCAGAGGAGCTTAGTAATTAGAGATGATTGAAGAAGAAGCTCTCTCTCTCTCTCTCACCATCGCTCTCTTCAAAAAAAATTAGAGTGTAGATAGAGAATAGTAGATCTGTGACAGTGAAACACTCTCCCATGGGTGTTTTCTCTTCTTCTTCTTGCTGTTGTTGTTGTTGTTGTTCTGGTCTCTTCGTCTTCGTTTTCTTCACTGATTATTAGCTGGTAAGATTCGTCTCTCTATCTTCTTCTTGTTCAGATTTTTTTTTTCCATAAAAGTCGACACTTGTTTGATGATCACCTACACGCTTTGCTCTTCTATCTCTGTCTGCTGTCAATATATATAAAGAGACACACTTGCTCGCACGAGTTCAGTAATGAGTGTGTGTCTGTGTGTGTGTTTGATCACATGTAAGAAGATCTTCTACACCGGTTTTGTTTTTTGTTTTTGTTTTAGCGAAAAAAATGGGTGTTGAAGATTTTCTTAGTTTCAGATCTTTTTCTAGTTGCTATTATATGGGTATCTGTTTGTATGTATTTTTATCTTTTGTTTTCAAGTTATTGTTTGTGTTTGTATATTTCAATGTGATGCTTTTGACTTTATATACCTAGACCTAGTTGTGATCTTTTTTTTTTAGATCGATTGTTCTCTGTTGCTGTTTGGTTACCGAGAAAATGAATGTAAAGATTGAGTCGCATATTTTGAAGTTAATGAATCTCAGTTAATTGAATTAAAAAAAAAAAAATCATATGGGAGAAGGAGATAATTAAAGATAAAAAGATTCAAAATTTGAAGATAATTTTTTCAATTCAATAAAAAATCTCATTGGATATTTACTGAATATCATAGCTTACTTGGGATTTTCAGGAACAGTTCCATCTTCAATTGGTAGCCTCACCAAGCTTGTCTATCTCGACATCTCTGAGAACAATTTTGGGGGCGAGTTGTCAGGCCAAACATTATCTTCAGTACTGGGTAACCTCACACAGCTTAATACTTTGAGACTTTCTTATAACAATTTTTCAAGCGGGAATTCTTCTTCCTGGTCTTGGATAGCAAAGCATACCAAACTCACTAAATTAAGCCTTTCCAGTGTAAACTTATTAGCTGGTGAGATTCCCTTTTGGCTCTTGAATCTAACTCATCTGAGTTATTTACGCATGAGTTACAACCAATTAACTGGTCCAATCCCATTTTGGCTCATGAACTTGAACCAGTTATTATGTCTTGATTTGTCATCTAATCAATTGCAAGGTCCAATTCCTAGTTCTATTTTTGAACTCAAGAATCTTCAATTTCTTAATCTTTATTCGAATAGGTTGAATGGCACAGTAGAGCTAGACACGTATCTTCTTAAATTCAAAAGTTTAACAATACTAGACCTCTCATCAAACCATTTTTCAGTGCGCACCAAAAACACTGTTAATACCACTATACAGAAATTTAGGTTTATAGGATTGGGTTCATGTAACCTTACTGGATTCCCAAATTTCTTGCAAAACCAAGATGAGTTATTGGCTTTAGACCTTTCCTCCAACAACATACCTGGCCAAATTCCTGGATGGTTGTTAAACATAAGTAAGACAGGTTTACTATCTTTGAACCTTTCATACAACCTTTTAACAGGGTTTGACCACCATCCTGTTGTTCTTCCGTGGACTCATCTATACACTTTAGATCTTAGATCGAATAAGTTGCGAGGATCACTCCCACTTCCGGCATCATCCACCCGATTCTATCTAGCTTCAAATAACAAGCTAACAGGGGATATTCCACCACAGATATGTAAATTGAATCACCTTCAAGCTCTTGACTTGTCTAACAATAACTTAAGCGGTGTTCTTCCACGATGTTTGGGTAATTTCAGCAATTACCTATCAATATTAGGTCTGCAAAGCAACAACTTTTCTGGAAGTATTCCTCAACTCTTTATGAGTGAATCGAGTCTAAGGATGATTGACTTAAGCCATAATAAATTGCAAGGGAAAATTCCAAGATCATTGGCCAATTGTACATCCTTAGAATTTCTCAATCTCGGATTTAATCAAATCACAGGTACTTTTCCCTCTTGGTTGGGAATTCTTCCAGAATTAAAGGTCGTTATCTTGACCTCCAACAAATTCCATGGTGTTTTATCTCAACCGAAGACAAATTTTAAGTTTTCCAAATTGCAAATTATAGATCTCTCTGACAATTTGTTTACGGGCAAGCTTCCATCAAAATACTTCCAGTGTTGGAATTCCATGAAAGTTGTCAACAGAAGCCAACTATCATATATGGAAGATATACTAAGTCCGTCTATCACTTTGACTAGTGCTGACTTTGTAAGCTATGCTTATGCATTCATGATGAATAACAAAGGCATACAGCTAGCATATGGGAAGATCTCGAATCAGATCACAATCATTAGTCTCTCGGGAAATAAATTCACGGGCGAGATTCCAACATCCATTTCAAATTTGAAAGCACTTAAAAATCTCAATCTGTCGAATAATAACTTCTCTGGTTACATTCCATCATCCTTGGGTAATCTAACAGAGCTAGAATCGTTGGACCTCTCCAATAACAACCTGTTTGGAGAAATTCCTCATCAACTAGCAGAGCTAGACTCCCTTGAAATCATCAATGTATCACATAATCATCTAAAGGGACGTATACCAGAAGGACGCCACTTTGAGACATTTGAGAACATTTCATTTGTGGGAAACCCCGGATTGTGTGGAAGACCGTTGTCAAAAAAGTGTGAACAACCTGAGGTTTTAAAGAAAGGAGATCAAGGCAGTTCAACAGAGTCAAAATTTGAATTTGATTGGAAAATAGTTTCGATTGGGTTTGTGAGTGGGCTGGTTGTTGGAGTAATTCTTGGGAACGAATTCTTCACAAATATAATTGAATGGTTTGCAATGACTTTTGGGATGCAATTGATGAGAGTGAAGAGAAGGAGGGGACATAGAAACTGATCATTGTAAATGGTTTTATTTGGTGGAGTAGCCATGCATCTTCCAGGTCTTCGAAGAATTCTCATACACGAAGTTATGTTTCTCCCAATTATAAGTTTAGTTGATGCATTTTGTATTGCATTTTTATTTTCATGCATTTTTATTTTTTAATGTATGTATCTTTATCTTTTGTGATTTTGTAATAGTTTTATGCATATTTAAAGGGTAAGGTTCATTATGTCCCCCCTTATTAGGTGTACTTTTTTTATTCACATTAATAAATTTCCCTTGTACCGTCGAGGTTCCCCTAAAACAATAATTTTAAGTATAATTAGAACGTGAATTCTCATACTTAGTGTTAATAATTTATTGTTGTCTGTTCGGTAATTACACACTTGAAATGATTTTTTACTTTTGAGTGCTCAAATATTATTGGCATTTGCTCTTTTGATCATTTGATTAAAATTCATTACTAGTGCTTGCTTTTTCGATCAGTGCCCTAGTTCCGCATGTGCTATTGTCATCTTACATTTTTGACATTAAATCTCATCTGATTTCTTCCATCTTTCTCTCGTCTCTCTCTCATTTATTATTTATTTACTTATTTATTTCATCTGTTCTTCAATTGTTCTTTATTTATTTATAACAATTACATCTATTGTCTTAGTCAATACGATAAATTTATGTTTGTACTAAATGCTTTCCCTTTTTAGTAAATTTTTAGTTGTTAATACTACCCATAATTAAAAAGACTAGATTTAATCATATGAAATAAGAGTAAAATGGTATATGCAGTTACCATGAGAGAGTTCCAGAGAGAGAAAAGTGTGGATCATACAAGACGTGAAGGAAGAAGGGATTTTAGGGAGAATTTATATTCAATTTTCGTTGACAACTTAAACGAAAAGGTGGATCTCCTGTGCTTATGGGGATTGTTTAAAACGTTTGGAAAGGTGAGGGACATTCATCTAACTGAGGCGAACAGAGATAGGATGCGTGGTTTTGCTTTTGTAAGATTTGCTACTCTAGAGGAGGCTAGAAGGGTGGCAGAGAAGACGAAAGGTATGCATGTGTATGGCTGGCCGATTGATGTAAAAGTTGCTCAGTATGGATGGAATCAAAGGAGGCTTGATGGTGGAAGAGGAGATAGCAGGGGCAAACCAGAGAGGAGGACAAGGGAAGAACGGGTCAATGAAGGAGGTCGCACGGGGGCTCAACGCAACGGTTCGTCTACTGATGCAGGGAGGACCAAAGGTAATAAATCGTTTGCGGAAGTTTTGTATGGTAACAGGATTAGACAGAATAACAAGGATATATTAATGCAAGAGGAAACGATGACCATGAAACTCGAAAGAAATGATTCCGATAACAAATGGCTGGAGAATTGTGCTTTTGGAGTGCTAAAGAAATTTGCTAGTGTTAGCAAAGTTAACAAAAGGTTGACTGACAGAGGTTTCATTTTCTCATCGGTTTATCTTGGTGGGAAAGCCATTCTATGGAGGTTTGATTCGGATTATGATTGTATCGGTTTCATCAAGAATCGTTTCTTCTGGGATGATTCATTCGTTTCAATGGAGAAATGGTCGGAGTTTAATCAAATCCAGGCAAAACCAGTTTGGATTTCTCTTTCGGGGATTCCTTTGAAACTATGGAACGAGTCCTTTTTTCTTAAAATTGGCAAGCTACTGGGTGAAGTTCTGATCATAGAACAAGACACGCTTCTGAGAAGAAGGATGGACAGGGGAAAGATACTGATTGCTCTGCATGAAGATCAGCTTGTGTCTAATAAATTGAAGGTTCTTGAAGGTAACAAATCGTTTGTTATCTCACTGGAAAAGGACCCGACGGATGTATCATTTGAGTGGCTAATGGGAGAGCTGGATTTGAATTTTGAATCGGAAACAGAGGCCCTTTCGTGTCCGCCTGAGAAAGATGAAAGCTGGGTGTCTGCAAATGCTGACAAGGAAGAAAAGGGTGTCAGAGAAGAATGGGCAGAAGTCAGAAGGAGAAAAGGTGTCAGTAAGACAACTAAGCAAGGCGAAATCTATGACTTTTCTATGCCTAGCTCGGATGACAGTGAAGGGGGTATAAAGGACAAAGGGAAACAACCTTTTGTTAAATATCCTAAGAAACGACCCACTTGCAGACCCTTTAAGGAAGGCAAGCTGGATTTAGAAAAAAATAATAGAGGTGCAGGGGATGTCAGTTCAACTACTGTGTCAGAATCTGAACCAGAGGAAGGGCAGCTGATGGGGGTTGGTAAAGTCAAAGGGGAGTGTTCAAAATGGAGGCAAGTGGAGAGAGGTTGGGTGGGTAAACAAAGTGGGCTGGTAAGTGGAGACAATCCAGAAGAAATGACGGTGGACTCTGCTGTAAGCCCAAGGAAGGTAAAGGATAAAAAGTCCAATAAGGATTTAGTGGTGGGGGCCTCTAAGAAGATTTTAGTAAGACATAGAGATTCAGTTGTGTCCATTTCGGATCAGGAAGGGAGAGTTGTTACTCTTCCCTTGAGAGGCCCAATTTCCTTTCCTTTACAGGATAGGGAGGGCTGCCAGATTAGTGCAGAGGAGTTGAGATCAGTTCCCTTAACGGTGGAACTTGGAGAAGAAATGAATAGAGCAACCAACATGGGTAATGGTGATGGGAACGTGTCTCCTTGGAGGTTTGAGAATGAAATAGCTAAAGTCATTGAACAAGGTTTTGCTCGTGGTTATTTTTTCAAAACTAGAAGACAGGAGGGAGAAGGAGAGAATGTTAATGACGAGAATAGTGGGCAGGGGAGAAGTTGGAGTGTGGGGGTGGAAATTGCGAAAGTCATTGAGGTGGGCATGGCGTTAGGCATGGATTTTAACAAAGACCGTGAATCGATCGAGATGGAAATTGCGCAGAAGGAAAAGGAAGAGGAGGAGAGGCTGGCAGAATCAAATGTCAGATAAGTCTCTGTTTCTTTTCTGGTCATTTGGGTTTCCTTTTTTTCTTTATGTTAGTTATATCTTGGAATGTGAGAGGGCTTGGGTCTGGGGTGAAGCGCAGAATGGTTAAAGATATGGTGTGTTTTTATAAACCGGAGATTCTGTTTTTGCAAGAAACAAAGTTAAAAAATTTTGACTATAGAGTGGTGAATTCGATTGGTGGGTCTTGGTTATCTAAGGGTATTGGGGTGGATGCTGAAGGTGCCTCAGGGGGGTTGTTGATTCTGTGGAATGAGGAGTCTTTGGCTATTGAAGAGTGCATTTCCAACAGTAGGTGTCTAATTGTGGCAGGGAGGTTGCTTAAGTTTAATAAAAAGGTTGTGTTTTGTAGCGTTTATGCCCCGTCGGTTGAGAGTGAAAGGAGGGTGCTGTGGGACTTCATTTTAGAAGCTATGCAATCTTTGTTGGATCCTTGGTGTGTGGGGGGTGATTTCAATACGATTTTGAACCCGGAGGAGAGAGTGGGAGTTTCTGTCAATATGGGTCCGATACGCAGCTTCAATGATTTCATTTTGCAAGCTAATATTGTTGACATTCCGTTGCATGGGTCGTCCTTCACATGGTCGAATAATAGAGTGGACCAAGCGTGGGCTAGGTTTGATAGATTTCTTTTGTCTCCAATTATTCTGCTGTGGTTTCCGAAAATCCTTCAGAAGAGTCTTCCGAGATGCTTATCGGATCATAATCCAGTGTTGTTAGGGAATGAGGTGGTTAACTGGGGTCCTAGATCTTTTAGGTTTTTTAATTGGTGGTTAGAGGAGAAGGATATGATGAAAGATTCTATAAAAGAGTGGAAAGATTGTAACTCTGTGGGGACTATGGGTTTTGTTCTTTTTTCTAAAGCTAAGGCCGCGAAAACGGCTTTGAAGAGATGGTGTAGTTCGGCCAAGATGGCCTCTATGAAGCCGAAGGAAATTGAAGAGAAGTTGGAAGTTATTGATTCTAAGGCAGAATTAGAGGGATGGTCGGAAGCATCAAGGAAAGAACGGCAATTGTTGGTAGGAGAGCTATGGAAAAGGCGGAGAAGAGAGGAACAAGCTTGGAGGCAAAAGTCGAGGGTTAATTGGCTCTTGGAAGGTGACAAGAATACCTCGTATTTCCATAGCATTGCTAACGGTAGAAGGAGAAGGAATTTGATTATGGAGCTGTCTGTTGATGGTTGTAAAACGTCGGATCCTAGGGCCATTAGAGTGGAAATTGGCAATTATTTCAAGGAGCATTTTAGGAAGGCTACGTGGCATAGACCCAAGTTATCTTGGGAGGGCCTAAAGAGGCTAACGGAAGAGGAGGCAGCAGCCTTAGAAGATAATTTCAGTTTGGAAGAGGTTTGGATTGCTCTTTCAAATTGTGATGGTGATAAGGCTCCGGGGCCCGATGGTTTTAATTTAAATTTTATTAAAAGGCATTGGAAGGAAATTCAAGACGACTTCATGAATTTTTTGAGGGAGTTTCATGTGGGAGGTTCTTCGTTAAAAGAAATTAATAGAGCTTTCATTGCTCTAATTCCTAAGGTGGGTAGCCCGGAGATGATTAAAGACTATAGGCCAATATGTTTAGTTGGGTCTTTATATAAGATTCTTGCGAAAATCTTGGCAAATAGACTAAAGAAGTATATGGGGTCGTTAATCGGGGAAACTCAGATGGCCTTTGTGGCTAAGCGTCAAATTACGGATTCCTTCGTAATTGCGGAAGAGATTATTAATAAATGGAAAGGGGACAAGTTAGGGGGTTTGTTGATTAAATTGGATTTCGAAAAGGCGTATGATAGTTTAGATCATGATTTCCTTGACCATATGATGGAGGGAATGGGCTTCGGTGTCAAGTGGAGGGGGTGGATTAGAGAGTGTATTTCCTCTCCTTCTATGTCCGTGTTGGTGAATGGGTGTCCTACTGCCCAATTTGGCATGGAGAAAGGGTTGAGGCAAGGGGATCCTATTTCTCCTCTTCTCTTTAATATTGCGGTTGAAGGCTTGAGTAAGTTGTTTCAAAAGGCTGCTAATGTGGGAATGATAGCAGGGGAAAACTTCGATGACTCTAATGTCCATATTACTCATCTCCAATTTGCCGATGACACAATCATTTTCCTCAAACCCAAGATGGAATATGTTCTCAATGCTAAAAGAATTCTTCGTTGCTTTGAGTTGGCGTCGGGCCTTAAAATTAATTTCCATAAGTCTTGTGTGGTGCAAGTGGGCGTTGAGAGAAATATGAGATCAGATAGATGGGCAAGGGCTTTCAAATGTAAGGAAGAATCCTTACCTATCTCGTATCTTGGCTTCACATTGGGGGGAAGACCGGGGTTAATGAATTTTTGGAAACCTCTAATTTCAAGAATAGAGAAACGTATGGCTCCGTGGAAGAGGAGATTCCTCTCCAAAGGTGGGAGACTTGTTTTGATTAAATCCGTGATTTCGAGCATTCCAACTTATTTCCTTTCCGTTTTTAAGATGCCGGTTGGGGTTGCCAAGAGAATTGAAAAAATTCAACGAGGCTTTTTTTGGGGGGATGGGAGCAATAAAAGAAAGCTTCATGCTGTTAAATGGGGTGAAGTTTGTAAGCGGAAACCTTTAGGAGGTCTTGGTATTGGTAGAATTATGGATAAGAATCATGCGCTTATGGCTAAATGGTTATGGAGGTTTAGTAGGGAGGACCAATCATTATGGAGAAGAGTAATTTGTGCCAAGTATAAGGTGGATGAAAGGGTGTTGGCGTGGGACTGGAAGGGCAGGGGTAAAGCTTCTTTTTTTGTTAATTCCATTCAGAACATGTATAAGGCTGGTTCGAAGGTTGCTGGTGTGATTAAAGAGGGCTTCATTTTGGTGGTTGGCAATGGGAATAGGCTTCAATTTTGGGTGGATATTTTGTGTGAGGGTAGACAGCTGAAGGAGGCTTTTCCGAGATGCTTTGCTCTGGCTGTCCAAAAGTCTGGAGTGATTCAGAATTTTGGGAAATGGGTGGGGGACATTTGGGTGTGGGAAATTAGGACCCGTAGACCTTGTTTTGATTGGGAAAGAAATCAATGGTGTTGCTTCATGAAATTTCTGGAATGCACCCATATCAGGCGTGAGTTTGAAGATTCAATGGCTTGGTCTTTCAACACAAATGGTATCTTCTCGGTGAGTTCTTTCAAGAAGAGGCTGGAGGATGATCATGATGAGCAGGTGTTAATTCCGAAATGCTTATGGAGGGGGATTTGCCCCCCTAAAATAGAGTTGTTTGTGTGGCAACTTTGGAGAAGGAAAATTTTTGTGAAAGAGGTTTTACAAAGATTTGGTATGAACCATCTGGGTGACATTCAGTGTGCTTTCTGTTCTGCTGACAGTGAGACCATCGATCACCTCTTCTTGCATTGTGAGTGGGCGAGCTCTTTGTGGAGGATGTGTGTGAAGTGGTGGGATGTGAATTTCTGCTGTAATAATTCTGTCAATGAGTGGCTGCAGGGATGGAGTGGTTTATGTCCAGGTGTTAAACATGAAAGAGCTTGGGTCTCGATGTTTTTCGCTATTGTGTGGACCATTTGGGAGAGTAGGAATCAGTTGGTCTTTGAAGAGAAGAGGATGGAAGCTAGTCTTGCTGCGGAAATGGTCAAATTTAGAATTGTGTGGTGGTTTAAGCATTTTGGGAAGGGATCGAATGAGGCGGTGGAAATTCTCCAGCTGAATATGAAAGATTTATGTGTTGAAAGAAAAAAGCGGAAGTCCTCTAAGATTGTTGATTGGATTCCGCCTGATATGGGGTGTCTCAAATTTAATGTTGATGGTTCGGCTAAAGGCAAACCCGGTCCGGCGGGTATTGGAGGTGTTTTGAGAGACGATAATGGCAAGGTTCTTTGCCTTTTTTCCTTCCATTCGGGGATTCTGGACTCGAACATGGCTGAGCTATATGCCATAAAGAAAGCTGTGGATTTGGTTGCTGCTAATTCCTTGTTTAGTGATCACGACATTGTGGTTGTGAGCGACTCGAAGGTGGCGGTGTCGTGGGTTAATAATGGCGATTTTGGGAATGTTTCGCAGGTGAAGGATATTTATGACATCCGTCAGCTCATGAATGTGGCTGGTAACATTAAGGTTGTGTTCGATTCAAGAATTTTCAATTCTTTTGCTGATAGTTTGGCAAGGATGGGAGCTAATATGGATGGGGATTTTGTTGTTTGGGGTGATAGTTGAGGTTGTTTTCGGCTGGGGTGTGGTGCTGGGGTCTTTTTTGCTGTGGCGCTGTTTTGCCTTAGTGGTTTTGTGGCTGTTGGTTTTTGTTTAGGCGCTGTTTTTGGCTCTGTTGTGGCGCTGTTTTGCCTTTTGTTTGGGCGCTGTTTTTGGCTCTGTTGTGGCCCTGGCGCTGTCCTGCGCTTTCTGTTGTGGTCTTGTTTGCCCTTTGAGGCTTTTTAAAATTTTGCCATTTATCAAAAAAAGAAATAAGAGTAAAACTTTAAGAATCAGTGTTATCATAAATAAAATGTGAGTTTTTCTATACAACGTTGAACACTATGTACATGTGCAATTGATGAGAATTGTGTGTTTATGGAATCATTATATTAAATTTGTTCTTCTCAAAAGGTACCACAGCAGATTCCAACTTATTACTCTTTATTAATTTCTTAATAAATATAATATTATCATTCTATAATCTCAATTAACAAGGCCATTTTAGTCCAATACAAAAACGTATATGCTAGATGTTGGAGAAATGTCCAAGTGTGTATGGCTTATAAGTCCGAATCCACTCAAATCGTACCACGTGACATGTCACACGAGATGCATGGCACGTGACTGAATACAAGTGGACATCCGATCGCATTGAAGCATTTCTTTTGATGTATTCAAAAACTATGTCTCTATGAGAAGATTTTTTGCACTAACAGCTAAACAACACAGTTATTCTTGGCCTAACTCCTAATGAGAATACATAGCTTGCAGTAATTTATTGTATAATTTGTCACATACGATACATTATTATTCTGCTTATCAAAAAAAAAAAAAACATTATTATTCTGGTACACTTTTGAAACTGGAAAAAAATTCAGAGAAAGGTAAAGGGGGGGAAGGCAGGGATATGAAAGAAACGATACACGAAGAGCAAATCCGGATGGGAGATATATATTTGACTCAACTTCAATCCGAATAACTTACAATAAGGTGGTTTGTATAAACATTGTTGTTTTCCGTTGAGCTCATGAAGAAATGTCTTTACCAAAAAGTCCAGCTATTACCTTTCCAGGGTCACTTTGTTTCACAATCGACTCCCCAACCAAGACCTGCAAGAGGGTAACACAGTCTAGTTTGATCAAATTGCACAGCAGATGTATTGATTACAAAATTCACGACATACTCATGTTAAACGTGCTAAAATTACAGAAAACCATGTATCAGTAAATGAAACATTTATAAGGGATGACTTTCTTGCATTCAATGTTCAATTATGTGCAGAAGTTTAGATGTTTTGATTAGTAATGGAGAAGTAGAAGAAAAGCTTACAGCTTTAACTCCAACTTCTTGTACATATGCGATATCATCAGGAGTAAATAGCCCGGATTCATCAGGAATAAAATCATTTAAGTGAATGAAAAACATTCACACATGTGATATCAGTTTAGTGAATGGTCATAAGACCATCAAAAGGACCACTTACAATGATGTCTTTCTCACGGATCTTTTAGCCACGCTCTCCCTCAAGAAGTTTCTTTGTGTTACTAATATCAACCTCAAATAGATTTGGGAGGTGCATTGATTGTGTTCTGCTGTCTAGCTTTGTTTCTGCTGTCTGTTTTGTCTGGGCGCTTTTTGGGGTCTTATTGTGTTGTTTGTGTTTAGCTTTGTTTTGCTTTGTTTTTCTCTTTGCCTGCTGGCTTGGCGTTGTTTGGGCTGTTTGTTGTGTTCTTCTGTTGTTTCCTTGGGGTTTGGCTTTTTTGCCTTGCCTGGTTGTATCAAGCGGTTCAAAAAAAAAAATATCAACCTCAAATGTTTATGTGGACAAGCAAGAAAAAAAATGCAAAATGTAAGTAAACTGTTGTGGTGATCTGACTTCTGAAAGTTACTGAAGACTGTCGAGCTTGAAGCTAGTAACAGGATCATACATTCTATAAGACAGGCAAAATTTATAGAAGTTTAAAATACTTACCAAGATTACGATTGTTGATACCAATAAGCTCAACCCCCTCAATTCTAAGAACACGATCCATTTCCCTCTCATTATGAACTTGAGATTAGAAACCAACGGATAAAACATTCAATAATCTAGTTTATCACTTCTTCTCATATAATGGCATAAATATAACTATCGAAATATTGAAAACGACCAAAGAAGCACAATTCAAACCTCCACAAGTGTTGCCAAGCCAAGCATCTTGCAGATCTTAATCATGTATTTGATGTCAAGATCTGGTAAAACAGCAGCAATCAAAAGAATTGCATCTGCGCCTTTAGTTCAGGCATAGTAGTTCTGCCATGCATGTACAGTGAATTCTTTGCACAGTAGGGGGCACTGCAAACACGAATAGCATTATAACTGTAGCTTAATCTAACAACTATTTCATAAAAGCATAGGGCCCAGAAAACCGATAACACAAAGATAATGAGCAGACCTTTACTCCAGCATTCCTGATTGCCTCCAAGTTTTCAAAGCTTCCCTTAATATATAAGAAGAGAAGCAAGTTAGAGGAAAGCAAGAGAAATCTTTTTAGCTTCAATGTCGGTACTTCACCTCAACAACACACGAGTGCTAAAAAAAATACAACTTTTGAATATTCACCATAAAATACACACTTACCGGGTCAAAATCCTCTCTTAGGATTCCTCTGCTCGGAGAAGCCTTCTTCACTACGGCAATCAGACCGGGAAGTCCAGTTCTCGCTGATACGCAGCCCTAAGAGCTCCAACAAAATCCTTAGTAGGCGGAGAAATGTCAAGCGCATTCTTCAGCCGAAATAGCGGCCTCCTCTCCTTCAACTGAAAATCAACAATCACACACACAAAACATAAGACTAGAAAAACTAAAAATCAAAACAAAGACTTTTTCAACATTAGCAGGTCAAAAGAATGAGTTCAGGCCCAGTGAAGATAATAATCAGCAGCCCAAATTATGAATAATGAGTAGGCCCTTTTATCTCTCTTCACATAATCAGTAGAAAATATTTTGTCAAGAGAGAAAACCATAAATAGCCATGTAACTTATTAAACTTTTGTTACTAACCACTTTTGAAATTTTAATTGTTAATAGCCACTTTTTTAAAATAATTTCAGTGTATGTCCATAAATTACACGATTACCCCTGAAATTAGTTTTCTTTTTTTAAAATCTTGAAACTTGAAATCATGACTAAACTGAAAATGTTCAAACTTGAAATCAGGAATAAATTGAAATGTACAAACTTGAAATCGTGCCTAAATTGAAAATATTAAAACTTGAAATATGGACTAAATTGAAATTAGACTTAGGTTTTTTTTCCCCCTTTTCTTCTTCTTCTTCCTTTTCATCTTCCTCAAATTAGGTTTAGGTTTTTATGATTTTTTTTTTTTAATTGCAGACCGAGATCGCTTCACGGATCTCTTGGGGACAACGCCTGGACCAGCGCACAGCCGGTCGTGGCGAACCAGCGGCGCACGAAGGCACCGCCTGGTCGTCGCACGAACCAGCGCCGCTGGTTCGTGCGACGACCAGGCGGTGCCTTCGTGCGCCGCTGGTTCGCCACGTCCGGCGGTCCGCTGGTCCAGGAGGCGTCGTCCCCGAGAGCTCCGTGAGGGAGAGAGAGCAGAGAGAGAGCAGACGGAGAGAGAGGAGATCAGGAGAGAGAGGAGATCGGGAGAAAGAGCAGAGGAGAGAGAAGGAGAAAGAGAGAAAAGAAGGAGAGAGAGAGTTTTGGGGAGGTTTTTATATGAGGGCTTTCCAGTAATTTTACAAAAACATGGTTATTAATAAATAAAAGTTCGTTTGTGGTTAAAAACAAATATTCCCTAATATATATGGTCAGTTTGAGTAATTTCCACTTTTGTCAAAGCAACAAGCTTTTTCAGAACAACCGATTTTAAGCATTTCATTCACAAGACATAACCGATTTTAGTCAACTTTAGCCGAAGAACCTGGACCTGTCTTTCGTGATCAAGCACTCTAAAGGCAGACAGAAGTTATTGACCAAGCTATTTCATTTCTCATTTGATCGAGTAAAGTCATTTCATAATATCACACTTTATTATAAATGAAACTTTTTTACATGCCTTTTTTTTTATAATTATTTGTAGCAAATGATTTATGTGGAACATTTATCAAGTTAAATCCAGTTTTGTCAGATGCTGAGTTGAGAGGCAACTTAACTTGTTTTCTTCATTCTATGCTTGTTTGATATAAAGTGTTATCAGGTGACATGTTAGAGTCTCAGTGTTTTGAATTACACAGCAGTGGATAAATTCATATACAGATTTGTCTGAGTCTATTTTATTCATTTTATTGTTCAGTTATATCTCTTTGGGATGGCCAAAACATCCCTTATCTATTCGTCATTGGTGTTTAAGTAAATTGAAAGATTTTAAGTTTTTGCATATTAGAACATTAGTCTATACTGAACACACAAATTTTGTCTTGTGTTGTAGGTTGGTCAGCTGGTGGATATCATATTTTGATCTGTAATTCTGTATAGGAAGAGATATGTTCGATGCCTTCAGGTACCATCTATTATTTGTTATTCGGTACTCTGATAAATGAAAGTCATATACCTCTCCAAACTTAGAAATTCAATCATTCAATCCTAGAATTCACCACCATCATCATCATGACCAACACCATCCCAGTAATTCAAACCCAGAACGTAGAGTATCATCATCAACAAAAGCACATCACCAGTCTAGATTCAGCACCACCAATATGGACCCAAAGAAAAAACAGTGGAGATCCAAAGAAAAGAAAAACAATCTTCTTCCCCAAATCCAAACAAACCCAGCCACAAACCCGAACCCCACCAACCCATCTCGAATCCTCGCCGAAACCACCATCAGTTCATCACCATCAAATTCCAGAAATCAAAACACAACCAGACCATCCACACCATTAATGGCCAAACCCTAACCCCCAAATCCAACCACCACCAACACCAACCACACCCACCAGCAACGTCGATCTCTTCTCAGCAGAGGAGATCGGCGCTCCAATCCTCGCCGGTGGCCAACTAGATTGGCTTGAATCGGGGGAGAAAGAAGAGAGAGAAGCGGGAGATTAAGAAGAGAGAGAGAAGCAAGAGAGAAATGAGAGAGCTGATCTCCACTCAACGGAAGAGATCGTCACTTCTCACCGGCGATGGGATGAAGAAGAGAGAGAGATTGAAGAGATCGAATAGAGAGAGATCAGATGAAGAAGAGGTAGAGACATTGAAATTTTTTTAATATTGTTTTACTTCTTTTTTTAAATTTTTATAATTATATAATTTTATCTGAGAACTTGAGGTTGAGCAATATTGACTTGTTGAGCGGTAAGGGCCCGTCCTGTAACGTTTTTCAAAGGCTGTTTTTGTTTTTGTTTTTCGAGAATAAAAATGAAAATGAAAATAAAAACAGTGTTTTTGGTTTCAGTTTCGAAATCCAAATACGCGTCTGGTAGCATATCCTGAAAGCTGGATTCCGAATATGAAAACGTAAAAAACGCGTATGGTATCATTTTATAGGCCAAAATTAATGAGTTGAATTTTATTATTATTAATTTTATGGTCTGATATGGGCAACGCCCAGTACAGGAAAAGAAGAACATACTGGATCTGATCTGACGGCCGGCGGCGAGATCTGACGGATGGCGGCGATCTGACGGACGGGAAGAAGAAGCTAGATCTGACGGACAGTGAAGACGAAGAAGAAGAAGAAGAAGAAGAAAAAGAAGAAGGCGCTGTCGCGTCAGTCGGCGGGAAGGAGAAGGAGGAGGAGAAGAAGAAGAATAAGAAGAAGGCATTGTCGCGTCAGTCGACGGGAAGGAGAAGAAGAAGAAGAAGAAGAAGAAGAAGAAGAAGAAGAAGAAGAAGAAGAAGAGAGAAAGAGGCGCTGTCGCGTCAGTCAGCGGGAAGGGGAAGAAGAAGAAGAAGAAGAAGAAGAAGAGAGAAGGAGAGGACGTCACTCGGCGGGAAGGAGAAGAAGAAAAAGAAGAAGAAGAAAAAGAAGAAGAAGAAGAAGAAGAAGAAGAGAGAAGGAGAGGAAGGAGAAGAACAACACCGGTGAAAGGAAGAAAAAAAAAATTGAGTTTTTTATTTTAAGTGAAAAATAAAACGAAAAACAAAATGAAAAACATCAAAAAGTTGTTTTGGAAAATTTTCACTTTTAACACTGTTGTTGTTTTTGTTTTTGTTTTGGAAAATAAAATGGAAAACAAAATAAAAAACAGTAACGAACGCGTATTCGAAATCAAATTTGGAAAATAAAAACAAAAGCACCCTTGTAAAACGATACTGGACAGGCCGTAAGGTTAGGGTTTTAGAGGTTAGGGATTTCAATTTAGGGGTTATTGTGACAGAGATTTGATAGGGTTTTTGAATTGGAGACTTTGAGATAGGTTAGGGATTTAGGAGACTTTTACCGATGTTAGGGATTTGGGTAAACAAAGTTGTCCCATTTATTAATCGTCCTGTGATGAGTAATTTTAAAAATTGATAAGGGCAATAGTACCAAATTAGTTACTTTTGCAAAATTTTCAAAAAGGGGTTATGTTATAACTTGACCTTTCAAAAAGGGTTAGTTCTCAATAAAACCCTATCATTAATTAGTGATGGGTCAAATGTAGATTTTGCCAAGCTGAAGCCCAATATAATTATAGAGTTGGGTTATACGTCATAAATGGTCCAAAGCCACAAGAGCCAAGAGCTGGACTCCAATAAACAAAAATATCCTTCCACTTGCACCATGAGAACGCGTTTATGACGGTCTCAAAGTGGTCATATGCAAGATTATCTCTAATATGATATTGAGATGTCAATTCATTTTCCAATGCAAATATGACCTCAAACGTCTATATATGTTTCACTATTATTGCCCTCTTTCAGAAGTGTTGTTTGAAATGTGAATATGATTGCCTCATCTCTCACATCCATGAGCAGAATTAAAGAGCCAAGCAACATTTTCTAACCCACATTTCAAGTTTGAAATTTCAAGCAGAATTAAATGCATGTATTTTCTAACCCACTTTTGTTTATCAGATTCTTCTTAATAAACTCTGTAAGTTCTTCTAAAAATTTAATCAGTTCCAATAACAGCTTCTTTTTCTAGTATCCTAAAATATATCTAGTAATCTGGAAATATATTAACTTAAACAAATGAATGGTTCTAAATAATCAACTCTAATAACATAACTTAATTATAAATTAGAAAAGGACTCTACTCACAGTACTCCTGGATTCCATCTCGGATTCCATCTGATTTCTTTATCTTCTGGATTCTCCCTAAAATCACATAAAACTCAATTAAGGATCTTCTATCTCTCTCACGCACACACCACAGGTCTAATTTTTTTTTTTTTTTTTAATTCTTTTCTCTCTTGGTCTCTCTGATTTTCAGATTCTATCTCTCTCTTTCCTTGCTTTCTTTTATTTTCTAGGGGGAATTGTACAAACATCCCTCAAAGTTTAATGAAATTGCATATATATGACAGTTTTGGCTATATATACACAAACTTTCCTCAATATTTGAAAATTGTTACACAAACATCCCCTACCGTTAGATGAATCCGTTAGTCAATGGTCAAAAGTGTAAAAAGTCTAAAATACCCTTTATTTTTATTTTAAATAAACTAAAAAATAAGATAAAAAAATATTTAAAAAAATATTTTAGATAACATGAACATATCTTAAATCTAAAAATTGGAAAAAAATTCATCTTTACAAATAAATAAAAAACAGTTTCTTAAACAATTTAATAATAAATAAATTTTAAATTTTAAATTTTAAATTTATTTAAAATCAAGGGGGAATTGCACAAACAATTTTATTTTTTTTTAAGATGAATTTTTTTCCAACTTTCAGATTTAAGATACATTCATATTTTTTAAATGATTTTTTATTATTTTTTTTATATTACTTTTGAATTTTTTATTTTGTTTAAATTAAAAATATGGGATATTTTAGACTTTTAGCACTTTTGACCATTGACTAACGGATACATCTAACGGTAGGGGATGTTTGTGTAACAATTTTCAAACGTTGAGGGAAGTTTGTGCGTATATGGTCAAAACTGTCATATTTATGTAATTTTATCAAATCTTGGGGGTGTTTGTGCAATTCCCCCTGTTTTCTATTATTATTTGTTTTCTACCACTTCACAAGCAATTGCCACGCTTTCATCATACACTAGCCACCTGTCTTGTTTTTAATTTTTTTTTTTTAATGTTGAACTTATCAGATCCAAAGTGAGTATCTCGGGCACAGGCTCGGGTTTGGGTCTTCTTGGGTATAGGCTTGGGCTTGATCAGCTTTTGGGTTCAAATATTTTGAGCTTAGATTTGGGCTTGGTACAATTTCTAGAGCTGGACTTTGCAGGGGACGACGTAAAACCAGTTGGGATTTTCTTTTTTAATTTTGTTCTTGAATATAATTTTTTTGATATATTCATCCCATTTCTAATATTTTTAGTAGTATTGTATATCAGCTCGTATTTTCACTCACTGATACAGTATAATTTTATAAAAAGAAGGTTGAATTTAGAGTATCCAAATCTATTCATGATATGTCAAATATTCATTCTCCAATAATACAAATATGGTAATTAAGACCCTTAAATTCTCTAACCCCATTATTATTCCTTTTTCTTAGAAGCAGATGAAATGTTTGATCAATGGATTATATGTATCCTAGCTTCATCAAACAATCAATTGCACGCATGTTAAAATCGATATTTGTTTTTTTCTTTGAAAGGTCTTCTTAGAAATTTACATGAATCAATTAAATGGATTATTGCTATCACAAGTTTCCCACCCTGCTCTGACTAATCTGTCTTTGAAAATGAAAATTTAAAATACCCTTCCAAATAGACACTGCTGCTCATGGGACAATTATTCTTGTTTGCAAATTGATCATATCAACAAAATTAATTATTAAAAGGACATGCTCTTAAATCCTAAAACAGGGGACATGGAAACCTATTGTAATTACATAGAGAAGAAGATCGAGGCTCGGAGTCTATATTTGCATTTGACTGGAAAATAGTTTTGATTGGGTTTATGAGTGGACTGGTTGTTGGAGTAATTATTGGAAAAGAATTCTTCACAAATATAACTGAAGGGGTTGCAATGACTTTTGAGATGCAATTGATGAGAGTTAAGAGAAGGTGGGGACAGACATATAAACCGATTGTAATTAGTTTTTCTTCCAACAACTTGATGTATTGGAGTAATTCTTGAAAACGAATTCTTCACAAATACAATTGAATGGGTTGCATTGACATTTGGGATGCAATTTATGAGATTGAAGAGAAGGTGGGGACATAGAAACCGATTGTAATTAGTTTTTCTTCCAACAACTCGAAGTATTGGTCTTCATTGTATTAGTTTTATCTTGCATGTCTTGGAAGAAGTCTCATACGTGATGTTAATAGTTCTCTGAATTATAGGTTTAGTTGATGCATTAATTTGTATTGCATTTTTTTATATTCATTTGTGTATCTTTTATCTTTTGGGATTTTGTAATAGTTTTATGCATATTTAAAGGGTAAGGCTTATTATGTCCCCCCTTATTAGGTGTAATAAATGGACTCAAATCACTTGTCCAAAAATGGTGTCTCAATTTGTGTCTAACCAACCAAATTGAGACATGTATCTACATTTAATTATTTTTTTCAACTTCTTCCATAAATGTAGACACATGTCCCAATTTGGTTGGTTAGACACAAATTGAGACCAAATTGGGGCACCATTTTCGGATAGTGACACATGTCGTTTGCGTATATCAAAAGATTTATATTTTGTTCTACCTTGCAAGAGCACAAGTCAAGAGACTAGTATAACGACAAGCAAGGGTATCGTTCCGTAGGGAGGTGTAATTCGTTAACTATTCCTAGTTTAACTGAATTGGAAAACTGATTAGGGTGTGTGATGTGATGTGTGTGCACTATATGAAATTATTGCTATGAATATGTAAATATTGCTATAAAAATATAAATTATATATAATAGTATTTACAAAAATGGATTAGAGAGATGCATGATATGTGGTTACACTAAGTAAATGACTCCACCGTAACAATCACACAAATTCATACAAACATATTCATTAATGTTGAAAATTGTGCTCACTTAATCCTCTTCAATATTCTCTCTCGAGCAACAAAGGTTATACCCGTATGCACCAGCAACCTATCGACAGATGATTACTTAAACTACACATGAGTTCATTAAGAACAATGAGACACATTTAAAGACTATACATACAAAGTCTTGCATATCTCTCCCTTACTTTAAATGCAGTGGACATCTAATCGAGCACGTTGTTTTATATATTCTATATTCAATCAAATCCTTCTATTGCAATCTGCAAATTGAAATCAAACCTGCTGCAATCTCTTACTATATCTTCTTTTTGTCAACATTCCAGCCTTCGTTTTTCTCAACTGATACTTTAATTTTTTCTGTCATTTTATTTATTTATTTTTCACATGTAACTTAATTATTTGTTTTTTTTAAGCATTTATAATTGATAATATGATATTAGACGATAGACATAAGACATGTCAGACATAAGACATGTCTAGTAGAAAATACGAATCCGGATATGAAAAACTCAAAAAATTAATTTCAAATAAATTGTTTTTACTGTATATTTAATATATTTTGACATACACATCCAATGCCTCGTTTTATAATTTCGCCTAAGGCCCCGGATACCCTTGAGCAACCTCTGCCGTCAAAGAGATATTAATCTATTCTAATTACCTCGCAAATGTAATAGATCAAATGACTAGTATAGCAAGTAAGAAAGGGTCATTCCCACAAGGAGATGGAATTTGTCAACTATATCTAGCTTTAGAGTTTATTAAAGCTATTTAAATGGAATGCTGAAGTGGTAAGAATGGTGTGTGTGAAGTGTAAGCATAATGTGATGTGTGTGAAGTGAGTGAAATGGAAAACAAACTAACTAAAGTTATGAAAACTAAAGATAGTAATGAAACCGGGTGCCTGCATTTCTAATTAGTCTACTCCTAATTTAAGTTACTCTACTCCTAAAGGTAGCACTCTAATTTACGAAAACAATTGTGGATTGGAGAGATGCAAGATAATTGCACTACAAGAAATTTAGTCTACGGCAACATTCAATTAACAATATACATGAGGTATATGTTGCGAAAAGTCACCTACAACAACACACAGAAAATGTGTATTGTGGAAGTGACTTACGACAACACGCAAACGTATGTTGTCAATAATAAGACACATATGACAACACACAATCGATGGATGTTATGAAAAGTCATTTATTGCAACATATATTGCACGTTGTTAAAAAAAACATAATATATAACAACGCACAAACTTCACGTGTTGTTAAAAAGTAAGTAATAGCAACACGCAACTTCATGTGTTGTTAAATTACTAGGATTCGACAACATACATTTTTGCGAGTTGTTAAAAAACTAGTATTTAGCAACACACATCTTTGCATGTTGTTAAAAAGTTAGTATTTAGCAACGCACGGTTTCAAAAGTTGTTAAAACTTTAGGATTTAACAACACACATCTTCACATGTTGTTAAAAGTCGTGTATTCCGCAACATGCTATTATTGTATGTTGTCATAGAGATATCTTTAGCAACATACATTTTTGTATGTTGGCGTAGAGATGTCATTAACATCATACGTTTTTGTATGTTGTTGTAGATATATCTTTAGCAACATACATTTTTGTATGTTGGCATAGAGATGTCATTAACATCATACGTTTTTATATGTAGTTGTAGATATATCTTTAGCAACATGCATTTTTTTGTATGTTGTCGTAGAGTGACAATTAACAACATACATTTTTTGTATGTTGTGGTAGAGATAACATTAGCAACATACAATTGTATATTGTCAAAAGTCTAATTTTTTTTTTTTTTTTTTTTTTTTTTTTAACTAAGTCTAGTGTTTTTTTAACAACATTTTATCCACATTAACAAAGGTCTATTAAATTATTGAATTTATTTAAAAGTTAATTAAAAAAATAATGGCATTGTTATCACCTATAAAATTATTTTCTACAATAATTTAATCTGAGCACTTTAATTTAAAAATTAGAAATTCATTTATAAATAGAAAACTATGTGTATATTAACAATTATAGAAAGATATATAGCAATAACTAAATTATTATATTCTAATTTATTATTTTGATTTTTTATATCTTTAAATCTATTTAATCTCATGTATTCTTATTTATTGCATAACATATATAAACATTTAGGAAGTCATGAAATTAGAAGCTGAATATTCTATTTTGATGTTGTTGCATGTGTCTTGTTATTGCCAACAAATGTTTGTGCATTGATGTAAGTCACTTTTATAACACACATTTTTCACGCGTTGTGGTAGGTGACTTTTGACAACATACATTTTTATTAAGTTGGCAAAAGTCTTATTATTATTATTTTATTATTAACATTCTTTTCTTATTGACAAATGTTTTCTATTATTAAATTTATTTAAATATTAATTTTTAAAAAAAATGGTATTGCTATCCCTCGTAAAATTATTTTCTACACAAATTTAAGCTGGCCACTTTTTAAAATTAGAACAATATTTATCCAAAAATATTACTGGAAAAATAATGCTAGAATGCAAAAAAAAAAAAAAAAAAAAAAAAAAATGCAAATGATGAGGCATGTGAGATGTCAAGATTCTGAAAATCATGAAATTATAGTGTGAGTGATATGATCTTTCTATTCTTTGAAGTATTACAAAAATTCGGAGTTTTTTTTAAGAAGTGGAAGAACTCGAATCCGCAACCTCATGATACAGGTGTGAGAGGCATATCATTGGACCATCTTCATCTCATCGAGTGTATGATATGATCTTGACAACTCATATGTCATATCTTTTAGACATGATTTTGAACAAATATTTTTAACAGTCTAGCATCACTCATTACCTGAATGAGTTTAAATTATCAAGTAATAAAAATATTAAGTTGTTAAATAAAATATTAATTAAAAAAATTATTACAAATTTAATAGCATATATAGGTTATATATAAATAAGTTTATAATAATAACAAAGTCAAGCTTGCAGTAAAATGGTAAGGCATCCACTCTCATTTATCAAGACCATGGTTCAATACTCCTCCCATGCAAAGTTAAATGTGTCATTATCAATTGGGCCAATAGGTCCAATAGTAGTTCGTGGGTGCATGAGGCGAGCCAAGTAGTTGAGCCCAATAGTTGGTGGGGTGTATGAGGCGAGCCATTTTTTTTTTTCCATGGGCTACGACAACGCACAGTGCGTGTTGTTGTAACTGTTTAAGGCAACACATAGTGCGTGTTGCTGTAAATGTTTAAGACAACATCTATGAACAAAGTCAATGCATGTTGTCTTTTATTTACAACAACTCACTCAGTGAGTTGTCTTAAATGTTTAAGACAACGTCTAACGTGTGTTGTCTTTTATCTACCGCAACGTACATAGTATGTTGTCGTTATGCTAAGACAACTCACGCTGCACGTTGCGAAAAGCTTTTGGACTTTTGGCAACAGTCGCATCAGCAACATACAGTCGCGCGTTGCAAAAGGTTTTAACAACATATTTTACATGATGCCATAGACCAAATTTCTTGTAGTGTTGGTCACATATGGGAAATAGGTTCACCAAACACAAGATGCAAATCATGTAGATTGTAAAGCATGTGAATACCATTCAACTTAAGTAAAGGGTTTGTTTTCTTGATTAGGGAATTACCCCAGAATCAAATCATCACTTAACCAAGGGTATGGAATGAGCAATTGTGTCTAGGTCTAGACCCATTAAACACAAGAATATAGAGTCAAAGTTATCCTAGCAAGATTATGCATAATCTTTTCCATTCAATAGAGCTAATAGTCAAGCTCATACCCGGAATAGTCATCCAAGCACAAACCTAGCTCTCAATCACTCTAGTCATTCTAAACACATACATATTAAATCATCTACCAACATACATACACATACATATGGTCTAAAACATGTCTATTTAGTTAAGAGAGATTGAGACTTATATACAAATTATGGACTTCACTTGCTAGCTAACGGTATGAAATGTGACAATCTCCCCCCTTATGGCTCGATACCCTTAAGTAAATAGACCTGTTTGGCCTATGACGTAGGACACATATGTAAAACCTATAATCCAAAGTAAATCCATAAGGATGAATAACGCGTGCTTGAAACCCAAAACGGAAAATATCTATTTGGTAGGTTTAGACCGTTACACTAAGGGCATGTTTGGTAGATTGTATTGTATTATATTAGAGGTTTAAAATGTATTAGAATAATACAATACAATGTTTGACTTGATTTGTAATATGTATTGTATTATATTAGCTAATACATTTTAATTGCCCTAATACAATGGATGTTGTATTAATTAATACAAAGGGTGGATGTTATATTAGCTAATACAAAGGGGAAAGAAATAATAATAAATATATCCAAATAATAATAACAATAATGATAAAAAAAAAATTTATAATAATAAATTTTAATAATAATAATAATATACAATAATAATATATTTAATAATATTATTATTATTAATGTTTAATAATGATTTTAAATATAATACAAAAATAATATAATTTATTGTAATATTAAATTTAAAATCAAAATTAAATTAAATAAATATTATGTAATATATATATATATATGTGCCGGACGTTGAATCGTGGTGATGGAGTGTCCCAAAGGAGAATCACACAACATTGGCAAGAGGGTCATTGACTATTTTCTATTATCATTTGTTTTCTACCGCTTCACAAGCAATTGCCACGCTTTCATCATGCACTAGTCACCTGTCTTGTTTTTAATTTTTTTTTAATGTTGAACTTATCAGATCCAAATTGAGTCTATCTCGGGCACAGGCTCAGGCTTGGTTCATCTTGGGTCTAGGCTTGGGCTTGATCAGCTTTTGGGTTCAAATATTTTGTGCATTGATTTGGGCTTGGAACAATTTCTACAGCTGGACGACATAAAACCGGGTGGGTTTTTCTTTTTTAATTTTGTTCTTGAATATATATATATATATTTATATATATATATTCATCCCATTTCTAATATTTTTGAGAAGTATTGTATATCAGCTCGTATTTTCACTCACTGATACAGTATAATTTTATAAAAAGAAGGTTGAATTTAGATTATCTAGATCTATACATGATATATCAAATATTCATTCTCTAATAATTTAAATATGGTAATTAAGACCCTTAAATTCTCTGACCCCACTATTATTCCTTTTTCTTAAAAGCAGATGAAATGTTTGATCAATGAATTAAAGGTATCCTAGCTTCATCAAACAACCAATTGCATGAATGTTAAAATCGAATATTTGTTTTTTCTTTGAAAGGTCTTCTTAGAAATTTACATGAATCAATTAAATGGATTATTGCTATCACAAGTTTCCCACCCTGCTCTGACTAATCTGTCTTTGAAAATGAAAATTGAAAATACCTCGATAGGATATGATTGCCTCATCTCTCACATCATGATTAATTTAGTATTTATCATACAAACCTAATTTAGAGGTACATTCAATTTGGATTTTAGAAGATTTTTACATAAAAGTCTTTTAGCTAATATCTAACATAATTGAAAATTCATGCATTCACATAAAATTCAAAATTATCTCTCCTTACAGCTTAATCATAGAATCAATTCTTGGGCTCCACCCTCACAAGTCTGTCTCCGTAATTTCCTGGAAACACCGCATAAGAACAGACATAAACGGCTTGACTTTATAGAGCGATGCGCTATAGTATGACGTATATTGATTATAACAAACAATAGTTACATTTTCAATTCAGCCACTGCTAATGTGACTGAATTAGTAGCTAGTAACTAGGCTATGAGCGATCTGCCTTGTTGCAATTCAAGGACAGCTTCATCATTGATAAGCCTGCTTCTGCTTGGGATCCTTCTGCATATCCTTGAACAAAATAGAGACTACTGCTCATGGGACAACTATTTTTGTTTGCAAATTGATCATATCAATAAAATTAATTACTAAAAGGACATGCTCTTAAATCCTAAAACAGGGGACATGGAAACCTATTGTAATTACATAGAGAAGAAGATCGAGGCTCGGAGTCTATATTTGCATTTGATTGGAAAATAGTTTTGATTGGGTTTGTGAGTGGACTGGTTGTTGGAGTAATTATTGGAAAAGAATTCTTCACAAATATAACTGAATGGGTTGCAACGACTTTTGAGATGCAATTGATGAGAGTTAAGAGAAGGTGGGGACAGACATATAAACCGATTGTAATTAGTTTTTCTTCCAACAACTTGATGTATTGGAGTAATTCTTGAAAACGAATTCTTCACAAATACAATTGAATGGGTTGCATTGACATTTGGGATGCAATTTATGAGATTGAAGAGAAGGTGGGGACATAGAAACTGATTGTAATTAGTTTTTCTTCCAACAACTCGAAGTATTGGTCTTCATTGTAAATGGTTGCCATCGACCGAATTTCATCTTGCATGTCTTGGAAGAAGTCTCATACATGATGACATGATGGTTTAGTTGATGCATTAATTTGTATTACATTTTTTTTTTTTTTTTTTTCATGTGTGTATCTTTTATCTTTTGGGATTTTGTAATAGTTTTTTGCATATTTAAAGGGTAAGGCTTATTATGTCCCCTCTCATTAGATGTAATAAATGGACTCAAATTACTTGTCCAAAAATGGTGTCCCAATTTGTGTCTAACTAACTCAATTGGGACATGTATCTACATTTAATTATTTTTTTCAACTTCTTCCATAAATGTAGACACATGTCCCAATTTGGTTGGTTAGACACAAATTGAGACACTATTTTCGGATAGTGACACATGTCGTTTGTGTATATCAAAAGATTTATATTTTGTTCTACCTTACAAGAGCACGAGTCAAGAGACTAGTATAGCAACAATCAAAAATATCGTTCCGTAGAGAGATGTAATTCGTCAACTATTCATAGTTTAACTGAATTGGAAAACTGATTAGGGTGTGTGATGTGTGTGCACTATATAAAATTATTGCTATGAATATGTAAATATTTCTATAAAAATATAAATTATATATAATAGTATTTACAAAGATGGATTAGAGACTAGAGAGATGCATGATATGTGGTTACACTAAGTAAATGACTCAACCATAACAATCACACAAATTCATACAAACAAATTCATTAATGTTGAAAATTGTGCTTATGTAATCCTCGTCAATATTTTCTCTCGAGCAACAAAGGCTATACCCATATGCACCAGCAACCTATCAACAAATGATTACCTAAACTACACTCGAGTTGATTAAGAACAATGAGAATTTAGCGACTATACATGCAAAGCCTAGCAAATCTCTCCCTTACTTTAAATGCAGTGGACATCTAATCGAGTACGTTGTGTGCATTTTCTCTCGGTTCATGACACAACAACCAAAGTTCATTCAAGTGATGGTTAATCACTCAAAAGCATTAAGAACTTAAATAACCACTCAATCATCAACAAACATATTAAATATATAAAAAAAAAGGCAACAATGCTAGGTTTACATCAAATCCTTAATAAATGAAAGTACATGTCAAAGAAGAGACAAAAAATACAAAGAAAAGAAATACAAAAATGAAATAAAGAAGAACCCATCCGCTACCGGGATTCGAACGACGAGTTTTCTCGGTTGTCAATCGAGATGTCTTTTCCGCTAGATGATAATGACGAGTCTTTGATAAGGTCATCGTTGGCTCCCGTCAAACAGGGCCTAAGGCCCCACCTAAAATCAAAGCCCCATATTTTCATTATCAAAAAATATGTATGTATATATTAACAATTAATATCCAATATTTTTCTTTCTATTTATTATTCAAAAAATATCTCTTATTTACTTCTAAATTACCGTTTATTTATATTTTCAAGTAAAAGATTCTTATTTTCAAGTAAACCACATTTAAGTGAACTTAAATACCCATTAATGTTATTTTAATAAAATATTAAAAATAATTGTCAAATATTATTAATATTTGTTACATGAATGATAATTTATGTAATAAAAATATTAATTATATATTAATTATTATTTTAAAAAAATAAAATATTAATACATTTTTTAGGTATTGTATAATTTAGTGCTTGTTTGGTTGAACTTTCTACTACCTCAAAATGTCTACAAACATCTATTTGAGTTTTTAAAAGTTGTTTGGTTGGGCTTTTGAGATTGTCTATTTTAAATTGAATAGAAGCTGATAGAGTTTAAACCTCTATTAGGCAAAAGCTCATGGTGAAGTGCTATTTTTTTTAAAAGTTTACCAACCACATAATTATAATTTTTTTAAAATAAACTCTATTTCTAATAGATCTATTACAAGTATATCTTTTACCAATAGAGGTTTTTTAAAAACTCAACCAAATAAGCTCTTAATACGGTCTAATATGAAATATCACCAAACACGAAACAATCCACTTTTTAGATAAAAATGTCCTTTAAACAAACTGAATTAAAAAAAAAGATAAAATTAAAAAGGAAAAACTTTGTTGTAAAGGTAAAATGAAAAGGAAAAACTCGTAGAGAGAGAAACGAAGTCTGTGAAACTCATTTGGCCGAGAGAGAAGAGAGAGAAATGAACTCATCGGCTTGGATTAGAGAGAGAAACGAAGTCCTGGTTTGGATTCGAGAGTGAGATGAAGTCGAGTAGTTGCAGTCCAGGGTTGGATTCGTGAGAGAGATGAACTAAACACCATTTTTGCAGAAACTCGAACGATAAGGTAAGTAATTTCTGGGTTTTCAATCGTTCGATCGTGTTAATTTTGAGCGTGTTTAATCTTAGGGTTTTCGATTGTGTTCATAAGTGTTTAATTTCTTTTTTGGATCGTGTTGAATGTGTTTAGGGTTTGAACAGGAAGTGTATTGGATGTGTGGTTAATCGATTCGAATTGGATGTGTGTTTAATCGATTAGAATCTGGTGTGTTTAATTGATTCGATTGTCACTCATCATCATCTTGGTTTGGTTTAGGCACAAGAACATCGTCTTCTCCAACTTCGGCGTGAAGCCTGCATATTATTGACCTCTCTCACAATATGTTTAGAGGTAAGCTTCCATCGAAATACTTTCAACATTGGGATGGGATGAAAGTTCTAAATGAAAGCCAGCTAATATACTTGCAGGATGAGCTCATTACGTCCCCCACTAACTAACTAGGTGTATCTATCTTCTTCTTTTTCAATAAATTTTCCCTCATACCGTCGAGGTTTCACCAAAACAAAAATGAAATTGAGTTTGATAAATGTAAAAAAAAAAAAAAAAATGCTATTAACTATTATTATTATCATTATATATTACAGTATAGAGTCTGCTTAAAAAATATCATCATTGGGACAAATACATGGATGATTTATTGCTAACAAATCATTTAACTATTAAGACCACATCTATCTTTAAATTTTCATTTACGTTCGTGAAGAAAATCTCAAAATGGAGATTCTGCTGCTAACTGTGCTGAAAACTAGGTGATCCAAGGCGGCAACGATCGACGGTAAAAAGAAATGCTCGATGAGGTTGTGATCCTTTTCTCTGAAGATGGAAAGCCTTATGGGTTCTTCCAAGGTCTACTAGAAGCCAATATATGTGGGAGAGAGATATACACATCACTGAATCTCTGTAAGGTGGAGCCATTGTCTGTGCAACAACTTTTGAGTGTACCATGCCAGAATCTTGGATATGTTTAGAGGAAAAATTCCAAGATGGTTGGCCAATTGTACCATGCTAGAATCTTGGATCTTGGAAATAACAAAATCAGTGATACTTTACCATTTTGGATGGTAAATTTCCATCAAAAAATAGAATATGTGAAGATCCCAAATATGCTTACAGGCATTTGGCTCTCAAGCAATAGATTTGAAGGGGAGATTCCATTTTCTATTTCCAATTTAAAGGGTCTTCGATATCTTGACCTTTCCAACAATAAACTTGTTGGTGGCATTATTCCATCGTCTTTGGGCAACCTGGCAGTACTAGAATCATTGGACCTCTCTAATAATAATCTCTAGGGAGAGATTCCTCCACAACTTCTTGAACTCACACCCCTTGCATTCTTTGATGTATCGTATGATTTTTGTTTACATGAAAATTTGAAGAAACAGGTGTTTGATAGAAGTAACAAATTGTTCGAAGAAATGACTGAACTAAAAACCAAGTAAAACCAGTGACCTCCGTTAGAGTTCTGAGAGAAAAGAGCTGGAGAAAAATCCGATCCTCTTGCATTCTACAACTACTTTCCAGAAATCACGGTGAACCAATTAAAGTTACAGAGGGGATGGCGTAGAAACTGAATGTAATTATTGATGCAGCATCTAAATGTCATGGCTCTGTTTCTTTTTTGTTTTTTTGTTTTTTCTTACTGTCTCTCTTTCATGTGTAAAAAATTAAGTATATGTATAAGCATTGATTAAATTGAAGCAGGATTTGTTAACAATTAAGAAATGCTAATATTCATTATAATTATCATTTAGTTTTTACTCCGGCAACTATATATACAGTTACTTACTATAATGTAGTTAAACAGGGAATGTAGAAATTGAAAAACAGAGCACCATGTTTGATATTAACAAGTATAGTAATATGGAAAAGTCGTTTGTCTAACTGTTACGCAATTGAACATAAAAGTCAAAATTATCTCTCCTTAGTCCTTATAGCTTAACATGGAATCAACTCTTGGGCTCCACTCTCGCAAGTCTTTGCCTACGAAAATGAGAATAACTTGAAAGGATTTCACACGAGGTCGTACAGAGGACTTCTGCACGAAGATAACTGTTGAAACAACTTTTGGGTGGCAATTGAGAACAGTGAAGAGAAGCGGGGACATTGAAACTAGTTTGTTTAAAAAAAAATTTTCATTTTTTTAATTAGTTTTATATATTTTTTAATTTTAAATTTAATTAGTTTTTTTTCGTTTTTTATTATTTATTCAATTAAATAATTAATTGTTTTTTTAATTAATTTTAAAATTACTATTATGTCCTTTCATTAGACAAGCTTCTAGAAACTCTGACGTTGAATTACCGTCTTACCCTCGCTGACGTGAAGAAATTTTGAGAAACCCTAACGGAATTGGACGCTAGGGACTATAAATGGGATTGTCAGTGAACTAGACAACTAGTGGACTAAAAAAAACAGTACTCCGACAAAAGGGACAGAATTCCGTATTACATCAAACTAGAGGGACTAAATAGGAATATCTTTTATGATTAATTTGGTATTTATTATTCAATTTATGGGTGTAGGAAGTAAATTTAAATTTTCAATTATAAAATTAAGTATTTTTAAGTAATTAAATGCAAGAGTATTTTAAAAATAAAAATGTTTCATTAAAACATGAGTATAACAAGATATTTTTTGGGTGCTAATAATTTAAAGTCAACTTTTTTAAATGCTCCAATTTATAAAATGAAAAGAAGTCAATTATTAAAAAAAAAAAAAAACATATATAAATACAATAAAATACAAATCGCCTATGTCCCAATAAGCAGTTCAGAGTATGTCATTGTTGAAAATTCCTCATTAGTTTAATTTGTTGATTCAATGCTTTAATTTATTGTTTTTTATAAACAAAATTAAAATAATAAAAAAAATAATTAAAGTTGCCTATAAAACCAACTCAAATACTCTTCCTTGATTGCCCACCACAACAACATCATTCCTCCCCTATCTTTCTTGCTCATATTTGAGAGCTAATTGAATCAATCATGGGGTCATCCTTGAGTTTCTTCACATTTATGTACTTGTCTTTTCTGCTCTTCTCTTTTCAGCTTACTTCTTCTAGACAACCACTTTGTCATGACGAAGAACATTTTGCTCTATTAAGATTCAAGGAAAGCCTTTCCATTGACTGCAACTCTTCTTCTGATGATCCCTCTGCTTATTCCAAGACTGAACTCTCGAATCTAAAAGGAAATGGTGACTGCTGCTCATGGGAAGGCGTCAAATGCAACGAGGACACTGGTTATGTGATCAAGCTTGACCTCAGTAGTAGCTGCCTCTATGGTTCTATCAACTCTACCAGCACCCTCTTTAACCTCGTCCATCTTCAATGGCTTAGCCTTGCTTATAATAACTTCACTGATTCCAAAATTCCTTCAGGAATCATGAATCTTTCAAGGTTATTACATCTAAATCTCTCTCATTCTTTCTTTTCTGGTCAGATACCACCGGAGATGCTAGAGCTCTCCAACTTGGAGTCCCTTGATCTATCATACAATTGGTTGTTGCAACTCCAACAGCCGGATCTAAAAAGTCTCGTAGAGAAATTAACCAACCTGAAAGTGCTTGATCTTAGTAGCGTCAATAGTATTTCTTCTTCACAACTTGATGTTTTGACAAATTTATCTTCTCTCAACTTTTTGTCTCTTCAATACTGCAACTTGGAAGGTAAATTCCTTTAAAAAAATTTCATTTATATACCCTGTACTTCACCAAAGAAAAAAAAATATTGAATACGTTTGAACTTATATAGATAAAAAATATATATTCATGTAATTTATCTTCTTCACCAAAAAAGGAGCCGCTGGTGAGGATGACATGTTGGTTTGGAGCTTGTTATGATCTGGTGGTTGTCGGGGTGTATTGTTTTTGTGTTTGTTTTGCTTCCTCTGTTTCATTGTGGCTGTTGTTGCTGCCCTGTTTCTGGGCTGTTTTGTGTGGGCTGCTGTCCCCTTGTGTGCTTGTTTGTCCCGGTTGGTGGGGTTTTTATATCAATAATTTTCAAAAAAAAAATGTAATTTATCTTCTTTGATTTATTTCTTCTCTTGCAAGTTGCAATCTGCAAAGTACATTTCTTTTAAAGATTTTCCTTTACTTTTAAAAAATAATCTTAAACCATTGCCTTACATTTGTGTATGCTCTTTTTTAGGAACCATTTCATCTTCACTTGGTAACCTTTATAATCTCATCCATTTGGACTTATCTGAGAACTTTTTTGGGGGTGAGTTGCCTAATTCCTATCTTGCTTCTTTTAAAAAATTATTCGATATCTATAGAAGTAATGTATCTTATTTAACTTATTCATTCCCATACAAGTTGTAACCTGCAAAGTAAAATCCTTACAAAGATTTTCCTTTACTCTTAAAAAATAATTTTAAAGCATTACCTTACATTACTACATTAGTGCATGTTCTTTTTTTGGAATAAATCCATCATTCATCGGTAGTCTATATGGACTTATCTTTAAACAATTTTTGGACTTAGAAAAAATTGATAATAAATTGAAGAAGCAACCAGCTGTTTTGTTGTCATCTCTTTAAGTTAGGTGGCAAGAATATGGTGATAGGTGGCAATTAAGTAGATTGGCGTGAGATAAAAAAAAAGAATAAAAAAGAAAAATAAATTAAAAGGGAAGAGATCAGATCTGGTGGAATTCCTTGTTCTTATTCTCATCTTGACCTCTCTTATTCTTGCTTTTCAGGTCAAATACCGTCACAGATATTGGAGCTCTCTCAACTGGAATACCTTGATCTATCAGGGTATCAAGACTTACAGCTTCAACAGCCAGGTGGTCTAAGAAGTCTGGTTGACAAGTTAACCAACCTCAAATGGCTTGATCTTACATGGGTCAACATTTCTTCTTCAATACCTAATAGCTTGGGAAATTTGTCTTCTCTTACTCATCTATCTCTCTTTTACTGCAACTTACAAGGTAATTAATTCCTTCATGCGCGCAGTTACCCAACCTTTTACCTTCTTAGAGTGAGGTTCAATTAAATAATTAATTCAATAAAAAATATAATTGGATATTTACTGAATATCAGAGCTTACTTGGGATTTTCAGGAACAATTCCATCTTCAATAGGTAGCCTCACCAAGCTTGTTTATCTCGACATCTCTTCTAACAATTTATGGGGTGAGCTGCCTATTTCAATTGGAAATCTTGGTTCTTTACAAGAACTAGATATCAGCTACAACCAATTGTCAGGCCAAACTTTATCAGTACTGGGTAACCTCACACAGCTTAATACTTTGAGACTTTCTTATAACAATTTTTCAAGTGGGAGTTCTTCTTCTTGGTCTTGGATAGCAAAGCAGACCAAACTCACTCTATTAAGCCTTTCCGATGTTAACTTAGGTGGTGGGATTCCCTTTTGGCTCTTGAATCTAACCCATCTGAGTGATTTAGACATGAATGAGAACCATTTAACCGGTCCAATCCCATTAAGGCTCATGAACTTGAACCAGCTATCATCTCTTGATTTACAGTCTAATCAACTCACCGGTCAAATTCCTTATGATATTAGCAACCTAACCCAATTGAATAATCTGGATTTGTCATCTAATCAATTGCAAGGTCCGATTCCTAGCTCTTTCTTAGAACTCAAAAATCTTGGAACTCTAGACCTTTCTTCGAATAGGTTGAATGGCACAGTAGAGCTAGACACGTATTTTCTAAAATTCAAAAGTTTAAAAGGTCTAGTCCTCTCATCAAACCATTTTTCAGTGCTCACCAAAAACACTGTTAATACCACTATACAGAAATTTAGCTTTATAAGATTGGGTTCATGTAACCTTACTGGATTCCCAAATTTCTTGCAAAACCAAGATGAGTTACGGGTTTTAGACCTTTCCTCCAACAACATACATGGCCAGATTCCTGGATGGTTGTTAAACATAAGTAAGACAAGTTTACTATCTTTGAACCTTTCATACAACCTTTTAACAGGGTTTGACCACCATCCTGTTGTTCTTCCGTGGACTTATCTAGACACTTTAGATCTTAGATCGAATAAGTTGCAAGGATCACTCCCACTTCCGGCATCATCCACCCGATTCTATCTAGCTTCAAATAACAAGCTAACAGGGGAAATTCCACCACAGATATGCAAATTGAATCAACTTTATGCTCTTGACTTGTCATACAATAACTTAAGTGGTGTTCTTCCACAATGTTTGGGTAATTTCAGCAATTACCTATCAATATTAGGTCTGCAAAGCAACAACTTTTATGGAAGTATTCCTCAACTCTTCATGAGTGAATCGAGTCTAAGGATGATTGACTTAAGCCATAATAAATTGCAAGGGAAAATTCCAAGATCATTAGCCAATTGTACATCCTTACAATTTCTCAATCTCGGATATAATCAAATCACAGATACTTTTCCCTCTTGGTTGGGAATTCTTCCAGAATTAAAGGTCGTTATCTTGACATCCAACAAATTCCATGGTGTTTTATCTCAACCGAAGACAAATTTTAAGTTTTCCAAATTGCAAATTATAGATCTCTCTGACAATTTGTTTACGGGCAAGCTTCCATCAAAATACTTCCAGTCTTGGAATTCCATGAAAGTTGTCAATGGAAGCCAACTATCATATATGGAAGATACACTAATTCTGTCTTACATTATTTCTGGTGTTGACTTTGCAAGCTATGTTTATGCATTCATGATGAATAACAAAGGCATACAGCTAGCATATGGGAAGATCTCGAATCAGCTCATAAGCATTAGTCTCTCGGGAAATAAATTCACAGGCGATATTCCAGCATCCATTTCAAATTTAAGAGCACTTAAAAATCTCAATCTGTCGAATAATAATTTCCTTGGTTACATTCCATCATCTTTGGGAAACCTAACTGAGCTAGAATCGTTGGACCTCTCCAATAACAAGCTGTTTGGAGAAATTCCTCATCAACTAGCAGAGCTAGACTACCTTGGATTCATCAATGTATCACATAATAATCTCAAGGGACGTATACCAGAAGGACGCCACTTTGATACATTTGAAAACATTTCATTTGTGGGAAACCCTAAATTGTGTGGAAAACCGTTGTCAAAAAAGTGTGAACACACTGAGGATTTGACGAAAGGAGATCAAGGCAGTTCAGCAGAGTCAAAATTTGCATTTGATTGGAAAATAGTTTTGACTGGGTTTGTGAGTGGGCTGGTTGTTGGAGTAATTCTTGGGAACGAATTCTTCACAAATATTACTGAATGGTTTGCAATGACTTTTGGGATGCAATTGATGAGAATGAAGAGAAGGAGGGGACATAGAAACTGATCATTGTAAATGATTTTACAGCCATGCATCTTCCAGGTCTTCGAAGAATTCTCGTACATGTAGTTAATGGTTCTCTCAATTTTAAGTTTATGCATTTTTTATTGCATTCTCGTACACGTAGTTAATGCATTTTGGAAGATTTCCAGGTCTTCCAGGTCTTCGAAGAATTCTCGTACACGTAGTTGATGCATTTTGTATTGCATTTTTATTTTCATGCATTTTGTATATATATATCTTTATCTTTTGTGATTTTGTAATAGTTTTATGCATATTTAAAGGATAAGGTTCATTATGTCCCCCCTTGATAGCTGTACTTTTTTTATTCATATTAATAAATTTCCCTTGTACCGTCAAGGTTCCCCTAAAACAATAATTTTAAATATAATTAGCACATGAATTCTCATACTTAGTATTAATAATATATTGTTGTCGGTTCGGTAATTACTCACTTGAAATGATTTCTTACTTTGATTGCTCAAATATTATTCTCCATTTGATCATTTGATTAAGTGCTTGCTTTTTCGATCGGTGCTCCAGCTCTATTGTCATCTTACATTTTTGACATTAAAGATTGAGAATGGCATGAAATTAATGCATTTATTTGGCCAAGGCAAATAAGAGGCGGTGTAATATGGCCAGCATCTGCATTGTAAACGAGATCCTTTTTGAACCCTTTGATACATATATAAATCTCATCTCTCTCACATTTATTATTTATTTACTTATTTATTTCATCGTTCTTTATTTATTTACAACAATTACATATATTGTCTTAGTCAATACAATAAATTTATGTTTGTACTAAATGCTTTCCCTCTTTCGTAAATTTTTAATTGTTAACCTCTGCCCTTAGAGCACAGGTTAATACTACCAATAATTAAAAAGACTAGATTTAAAACTTTAAGATCATCACATCAAAACTAGTGTTATCATAAATAAAATGTGAATTTTTCTATACAAAGTTGAACACTGTTTACATGTTCAATTGATGAGAATTGTGTGTTTATGGAATCATTATATTAAATTTGTTGTTTTCAAAAGGTACCACAACAAATTCCAACTTATTACTCTTTATTAATTTCTTAATAAATATAACATTATCATTCTATAGTCTCAATTAACAAGGCCATTTTAGTCCAATACAAAAACTTGTATGCTAGATGTTGGAGAAATGCTCAAGTGTGTCTGGCTTATAAATACAAATCCACTCAAATCATACCACGTGATATATCACATGTCGTATGAGAAATGCATGGCACGTGACTGAATACAAGTGGATTAAGGGTATACATCTAAACGTTTCGAAGCATTTCTTTTGATGTTTATTTAAAAACTAGGTCTCTATGAGAAGATATTTTGCACTAGCAGCTAAACAACACAGTTATTCTTGGCCTAACTCCTTATGAGAATACACAGCTTGTAGTAATTTATTGTATAATTTGTCACATACAACACATTATCATTCTGCATATCAAAAAAGAAATACATTATTATTCTGGTACACTTTCGAAACTGGAAAAAAATTCAAAGAACGGATAATGGGGGGAAGGCGGGGATAAGAAAGAAACGATACATGAAGAGCAAATCCGGATGGGAGATATATGTCTAACTAAACTCATCTTCAATCTGAATAACTTAAAATAAGGGGGTTTTGTATAAACATTGTTGTTTTCCATTGAGCTCATGAAGAAATGTCTTTATCCAGCTGTTCCCTTTCTGGGGTCGCTTTGTTTCACAATCGACTCCCCAACCAAGGCCTGCAAAAGGGTAACATAGTCTAGTCCGTTCAAATTGCACAGCAGATGTATTGATTACAAAATTCACGACATATTCATGTTAAACGTGCTATAATCACAAAAAACTGTGTATCAGTAAATGAAACATTTATAAGGGACGACTTTCTTGCATTCAATGTCCAATTATGTGCAGAAGTTTAGATGTTTCGACTAGTAATGGTGAAGTAGAAGAAAAGCTTACAGCTTTAACACCAGCTTCTTGTACATATGCGATATCATCAGGAGTAAATAGCCCGGATTCACCAACCACCTAGAAATAAAATCATTTAAGCGAATGCACATATATGATATCAGTTTAGTGAATGGCCATAAGACCAGCAAAAGGACCCTTACAATGATATCTTTCTCATGAATCTTTTGACCACGCTCTCCTTCAAGGAGTTTCTTTGTGTTACTAATATCAACCTCAAATGTTTCTGTGGACAAGCAAGAAAAAAAATGCAAAATGTAAGTAAGCTAATGTAGTGATCTGACTTCGGAAAGTTACTGAGACTGTTGAGCTTGAAGTAAAAGGATCATACATTCTATAAGATGACAAAATTTATAGAAGTCTAAAATACTTACCAAGATTACGATTGTTGATACCAATAAGCTCAACCCCCTCAATTCCAAGAACATGATCCATTTCCCTCTCATTATGAACCTGAGATTAGAAAGATAAAACATTCAATAATCTAGTTTATCACATCTTCTCATATAATGGCACATAAATATAACTATCGAAATATTGAAAACGACCAAAGAAGCACGATTCAAACCTCCACAAGTGTTGCCAGGCCAAGCATCTTGCAGATCTTAATCATGTATTTGATGTCAAGATCTGGTAAAACAGCAGCAATCAAAAGAATTGCATCTGCGCCTTTAGTTCGGGCATAGTAGATCTGCCATGCATCTACGATGAATTCTTTGCACAGTAGAGGGCACTGCAAACACGAATAGCATTATAACTGTAGCTTAATCTAACAACTATTTCATAAAAGCATAGGGCCTAGAAAACCGATAACACAAAGATAAAGAGCAGACCTTTACTCCAGCATTCCTGATTGCCTCCAAGTTTTCAAAGCTTCCCTTAATATAAAAGAAGAGAAGCAAGTTAGAGGAAAGCAAGAGAAATCTTTTTAGCTTCAATGTCGATACTTCACCTCAACAACACACGAGTGCTAAAAAAAATATAACTTTTGAAAATTCACCTTGAAATACTTTTCGTCTGTCAAAACACTTAGGCATGCAACCCCACCTTTCTCGTAAGCTTGGGCAATTTCAACCTATCATGAGAAAGTTTCGATTTCATTATTATACGTAACAATGCTGATGCACATCATATAGCAAGATTAACTACAAAAGAATATAAGAAGAACAAATAATTGTAGCTCCTCTACTCTTGAAGACATGACATAACATCAAGTTTAGTGCGAGAGATATATTCACCGACAACATACAAATAAATAGGAATGTAATTAAGGAAACAATCATCATAAAATACACAACTTACCGGGTCAAAATCCTCTCTTAGGATTCCTCTAAAATATTACGGGGAGTATTCCCCTCGCTCTGAATCTGAAACTCAAAGGGTCCAACGTAGTGCTGAGGAGGTCCCATGGGGGGCCTCCTTCGAATTCAAATCCCCTGAGTAGCAGCCACCTCATTATGGAACATCCCCACCTCCCACTCCTTCACTTTAAGAGCAGTTTCAACATCCCCATTTGCAGGAGAAACCGTAGCTGACTCATCTTTCGTCTCCTACTAACAAACCACAAAACATCTCTCATTTTTGCAACAAACAAAGCTTTTTATTATTATTAATTTATTATTATTTTTCCAATTCCAAGCACACTAAATTACTAATGTATACAAACCCATCTCTCATTTTTTTTCAATTTCAATCGTAAATTAGACACATTTATCTACACCAAAGTCTACAAGACATCAAAAATAAAAATTGGAGGGAAAATTTTGATCACATGAAAGCTTACACAAGTGGGTTCCACAATGAAAACATCAAATGACAATTGAACAGCAAAAATATTGTGTTTTTGTTGTTGCTTGTTCGTTTGATTGTTTACCTGCTGAGCTCGAATTGAAACGACGCCATTGCGTCTACGAGTGCCCATTGAAGACGCGGGAAGCGAGCGTCTGACGAGTGAGAACTTTCTTGCGGACGTCGTCGTCGACGGCGGCGAGGCGTGAAACGACAGGCCCGGTGGTGTCGTTTTGATTGAGACCAAGCCTTCCATGTCTGAGTTCAAAGTTGTGGAGCAATGTGAACCCTTTTGTCTTTTTAATGGATGGCAGTGGCGACCTGGTGCGGGCGGGTGTACAGTAAAACACAACTCAACGATTAGATATGGTTGGTTTTTTGGTTCAATAAGATATTTCTATAATAAAATAAGAAAAACTTATATATATATATATATTATTTATTTATTTCAGGAAACTACAATTATTTTTTCAGTTTGAGATTTGTTTCTTAATTTAGAATTAATTTTTTCTAATCTTCTTTTAATTTTTCTTATATTATCAATATCATTTTCTTTTTTTATTTAGTTGGGAATATTGACAATTTATATCTTTAAATTAATCCCTTTTTATTTTTATATACCACCTCCAAGGTCATGTTATTTACCATTAAAGCCACGTTATCGTTTTGTTTCTCTTAAAATTGCCTTTCATTTTCCAACAAAAATATTAACTAAAAAAGAAGAAAGCTATAATTTATTATTTATGCAGTTTAATGTTCATAATCTGGTACACATTCTAAGAACATCATAAATCATAATAATACAACAATTTTTTGGCAAAAAATAAAAAATAAAAAATTACAACATTTAAAGTGTTAAAGGTTTGAATGGGTTGTTTAAGAAAGCTCTTGAGTTGGATTTCATTAGAGGGGAATCTTTTGGCGAGGGAAGGGTTCAAGTGACACACCTTCAGTTTGCGGATGACACAATACTCTTCCTTAAGCCTAAAAAGGATTATATTCTCAATGCAAAACGTGTCCTTCGTTGCTTTGAGTTAGCTTCGGGGCTCAGAATTAACTTTCACAAATCGTGCGCGGTGAGAGTGGGGATTGGGAGAGCTCGGGAGTCGTCTCAATGGGCTTCGGATTTCAAATGCAAGGAAGCTTCTCTTCCCATTTCGTACTTAGGCTTTTCTTTGGGGGGAAGACCGGGTTCTAAGAGCTTCTGGAATCCGGTTTTAGACAAAGTGGAGAACCGTCTTGCCTCTTGGAAGAAGAAATTCCTCTCTAAGGGAGGTAGATTAGTTCTAATTAAATCGGTTTTGTCTAATATCCCGACGTATTTTATGTCGGTCTATAAAATGCCGGTGGGGGTGGCGAAAGATATAGAGAGGCTTCAAAGGAACTTCTTGTGGGGTGATGGGGTGGGTAAAAGAAAAATTCATGCTGTTAAATGGGAGGAGGTTTGTAGGAGGAAGGTGAATGGGGGGTTGGGGATTGGGAGGATTTTGGACAGAAATAAAGCGTTGCTTGCGAAATGGATTTGGAGGTTTGGGAGAGAGGAGAACACTTTATGGAAAAGAGTCATTTGTTCCATTCACAAGTTTAGAGAATCTTCGTTGTTTTGGGACTGGAAGTCGAGCAAAGAGGAGTCGTTTTTTGTGAAGTCTATTCAGAGCTTGATCAATCCTGGAACAAAAACAGGGAAGATTATTATGGATGGTTTCAAGTCGGTGGTGGGGGATGGTAGACGGGGGGAGTTTTGGGAGGACATCCTGGTGGATGGTGTTCCTTTGAAAAGAGCCTTTCCAAGATGCTATGTGTTAGCAATGAAGAAAACGGGAGTCATTTCAGACTTTGGTGGTTGGCGTGGGCTGTATTGGAGGTGGGGTGTGACTTTTAGACGGCCATTTTTTGACTGGGAAATGGAGCAAGGGAGTTGTTTTGTTAAATTCTTGGACTGTTTTAACATTCGCAGAAACATAGAGGATAGGATGGCTTGGTCTTTCAGCCCTACTGGAATGTTTTCTGTTGGCTCTTTCTGCAGGATTTTAGAGGATGACTTGGCTTCCAGGAGAGCTGTTCCCAGCTTCTTGTGGCGTGGCAGCTGCCCTCAGAAGATTGATTTTTTTGTGTGGCAGTTATGGAAGGGTAAAGTGTTAGTCAAGGATGTCCTCAAACGTCATGGGATGAACCAAATTGTTGATGGGAGCTGCACCTTTTGTAAAGAGGAAGATGAAACTGTGGATCACCTCTTCCTTCATTGCCCCTGGTCGAAATCCTTGTGGGAAAAGGGTATGTCGTGGTGGGAGGTGTCTTATTGCAGCAGTAGGAGCATGGAAGGTTGGTTTGAGAGTTGGATGGGTTTGTGTCCAAAATATAACAATGAGAGAGCGTGGTGCTCCCTAATGTTTGCAACGGTATGGACGATATGGGAGAAGAGGAATCTCCTGATTTTTGAAGGCAAGGAGCCGAATGTGGAGGAAGCTGCAGACCTGATCAAATTCAGGCTGGTCTGGTGGTTTAAACATTTAGGCAAGGGGACCAGTGAGTCTGTGGATTCCATGTTTCGGAATGTCAGTGAGCTGTGTGTGGAGACTAAGAAGTTCAAAAGGAGGAGCTTGGCTGATTGGATTCCTCCTGTGCAGAATTCTCTGAAATTCAATGTTGATGGTTCCGCTAGAGGAAAGCCTGGCCCAGCTGGTATGGGAGGAGTCTTGAGGGATTCAAACGGGAAGGTCTTGTGTCTCTTCTCTGCGGCTTTGGGCATTTTGGACTCTAATGTGGCTGAGCTTCTGGCTATCAAAAAGGCTGTGGAGTTGGTTATCTCGAAGCCTAGTCTCAATGAGCGCAAGATTTCGGTGGTTAGCGACTCAGCGGTGGCTGTTTCGTGGGTGAATTCTTATGATTTTGGTAATGTTTTGAATGTAAACTCCATTTACGATATTAGGTCTATCATTATGGATAGAGCTGACCTGAATGTGGTTTATGAGCCTAGGATTTTCAACGCTTTTGCGGATAGTTTGGCTAAGATGGGATCCAATATGGGTGGGGATTTTGTTGAGTGGAGTGATGTGTGAGTTTTTGGTCGTTTTGGGGGGGTCTGGCTCGTTTTGCTTGGGTTGCTGTGGCTGTCCTGCGGGCTCTGTTTCTGCTCTTGTTTTGTTGTGCCGCCCTTCCTTGGGTCTGGTTTTGTTGTAGGGCCTTTGCTGGCTGGTTTCTTGGTAATAAAGTGCTTTTTCAAAAAAAAACAAGGCAACTTCTAGGCTCTTGAACTGAACTTGTAGCTTGTTAAGTGTTTGCATGTCAAAAGCAAGAAACATGTCATTTGAAGAGATTCCTGAAGCTGTCAAAGATTTTAAGAGCTTTCAGTTCACCACTCCTCATGTCCCTCAGTCTCCTCCTCAGTATCTGCAACCAGAGCCACCATTGAACATTAAGCATGGCAGGCATTCGAATACGTACTCAAATGTGAACGTACGCATGTATATCAACAGTGATCTACTAAAGAGAAGCAGGGGCATATTACATATATTATATATAATGTTTTGAATGTAAACTCCATTTACGATATTAGGTCTATCATTATGGATAGAGCTGACCTGAATGTGGTTTATGAGCCTAGGATTTTCAACGCTTTTGCGGATAGTTTGGCTAAGATGGGATCCAATATGGGTGGGGATTTTGTTGAGTGGAGTGATGTGTGAGTTTTTGGTCGTTTTGGGGGGGTCTGGCTCGTTTTGCTTGGGTTGCTGTGGCTGTCCTGCGGGCTCTGTTTCTGCTCTTGTTTTGTTGTGCCGCCCTTCCTTGGGTCTGGTTTTGTTGTAGGGCCTTTGCTGGCTGGTTTCTTGGTAATAAAGTGCTTTTTCAAAAAAAAACAAGGCAACTTCTAGGCTCTTGAACTGAACTTGTAGCTTGTTAAGTGTTTGCATGTCAAAAGCAAGAAACATGTCATTTGAAGAGATTCCTGAAGCTGTCAAAGATTTTAAGAGCTTTCAGTTCACCACTCCTCATGTCCCTCAGTCTCCTCCTCAGTATCTGCAACCAGAGCCACCATTGAACATTAAGCATGGCAGGCATTCGAATACGTACTCAAATGTGAACGTACGCATGTATATCAACAGTGATCTACTAAAGAGAAGCAGGGGCATATTACATATATTATATATATACAACTGTATCCTGAAGTAGACAACATTTCATATTCCAGGGTAAGATTTATTGATCGAAAAATCATTGATGATGACTTATCGTGCTATAAGATGAATAATGATATATATGGAAGCAAAAGGGATGTTTTCCTTACATATTGTGCACGAAACAATATTCTCCGCTCACTAGTACATAAGTCCACAGCTAGCTGTTTTAGGAACATTTTTTGGTTGAGTTGCTTCGGTGATGTTATATCCAAGTCCATCGATCCACTTGCCTACAAATCCCCAAATCCAACACGCTATAGTATATTAACAACCAAAACGGTTTTTCAAAAGCAAATCATTGATACAAGTCTCTAACAAAGAAGTTGTGTCACCTGCAAGAATTTAGAGTACTTGGAGATGCTTGTTTCACAACTGTCCAATACGAATTATAATGCTTGTTCCTCGATTTCAGGGTATATCATGTCCTTCTTGACGTTTGTTTTATTCGAGGCTGCAGCGGCCATCTGGTGGAAAGATCTATAAGATATCTTTATTTGATAATAAAAAAAAAACGAGTTTTTGTAATTCTTAAGCTAAAATTGGCAAACCTCTTCAAACTTTCCTCTCATACTTGGAGGACTGACCGCTAAATAAGCATATGCCATTAACTCTAACGGCCAACCAGTGATTTGTATCGGAAAACACTGAGATCTGCAAAAGAAATTATATAGTTCCGCTCATCAGTTAAAGTTTATCACTTGCTCACAAAAAAGGAAGCACAAATCATAATTTATGAAATATGAATACATTTATGTTCTCACAAATCAAATTAAATTTTTTTCACTCAATCATTTGTAAATCAGAAAATGTAAATCCAACGTATAAAATCAAATACTCACGCTGACAATCCGTGCTTCCTCAGGGCTTCTAACTTTTCCTTGTAACATTTGTCAGATTTCTTAAGTGACAATGACAACTCTACTGAATCACTTGGGTTGGTGCCCTCCCTTGGAACGAATCCATACGAAAGCAATAGCTCTCCATTTGATTTCCTTCCATACGATATGAAAACTGCTGTGGTGATGTAAGAAATTAGTCGAACGTGCTTAAAGTCGATCCTCCTAATCCAAAAGCATCCCTTTTAATGCACCGAAGAAGTTGATATTTACACAAACTAAAGTTGAAGCTAATGATCATTGACCAGGATAAGCTTAGTCAATCACTATAAACAAATCAACATTTCTTTTATAAGAAGATTCAAACTAATCAAGTAATTAAAGATATAGCATCAATAATTCCTACTAGAAAATCTGTATATAGAATTGTTAATGGATATATTACTAAATATTGGTTACCTGCTCACCTGGCTGATACTGCCGATCAGTAGTAAATTCAATTCCTTTTGTGGATTTGTCATAATCCAAAAATGTCTCCACCTGGACCAGTCAAATACAAGTATAACATAAATAGAAATTAAATGTATTCTTGCCGGCGAATAGTTTAAATGAAAGAATGTCTTACAAAGAGACTAATCTTCAATTCTTCATACCTCACAATTGTGATTCAGCATATCTGCCCAGGGAATCAATGCAACCCTTCCACCCATTGATGGCAACCGAACCTGAGGAAAAGTAATCAATTTTTAGAAATGGCTTGTTATTCAAATGAACAAAAATACGAAGAGGATGTGAGCCATAGGTCGAAAAAGAAAAAGATATGAGCATTATAACTAGAAGATGTCTAGAAAACTTGCAAATAGCATCATTTCATTTTCCTACGAAATTTGAGTATGCCAAACGAGTTTGAATGTTATCTTCTTACCAATCGTGAGAAAAGAATACCAAATGACCATTTGAACGTTTTCAAATTGAATACTTGTAATCCATATACGGTGCAAAATTCAAAAAAGAAGCATAATAACAAATTAACAGCAGCAGTACAAATAAGTATCTATAGAACTCCAAATTCTATTAGGGTATATGCTTCAAATTCTAGTTCACAGAATGACAGTCAGCAACATAGACTAAGTACCTCTTCAGGGAATATGTCGGGATACTTGGAAAATATCCTGAGCCTCAAATCATTGTATCTGCACAGGGGAACGAATGTTCAGTACTATATTACAAGTCTACAAGATTTTCACCAAAATCAGAATGAAAGCCGGTGTAAAAACAAAGTCTTACGTTCCAATAATGTTGGTAATCCTTTCAATCGCCCGCTCCCTAATCTGCGAAGCTTCCAGGTACCTATCTAGTTCGGCACGTGTCCTGAAATGACATAGAGAGGCTGTAGGGGGAAACACTGAGAGTAGACCCTTTACATAGTAAAAAATTAAACTCTTAAAAGAACTCCACCACGGCGAAACAAGCAGTGAAGTCCAGAAACTTACCAATACAGAAGCGAATAAGGCTGTCGGGGTAACGCTGAGATGTAATTGCTCCATCTTGAAGATTTCTGGAGACTTGCTTCACTAATAAAATAGACTGCAAGCAAAGGTCAATCCAGAACAGAATACTGCTTCAGCACTTCACCAGCCTCCGGATATCCCCATTGCTATCATCCAAATTCACAGCAACATCCACACACCCACACACACGTGCAAAATCGATTATCACCCTCATATAGTCAACCAAAGAACATAACAAAATTCCTCATAGATGATAAATTGCATTGAAGAAAACTAGAGAACTACTACAAGTCAACAACTTTTCATGTACTGATTGAACTATCATTCATAGATCAAACAGAAGAATCAAAACACCCACACACGTGCAAAATCGATTATCACCACCTCATATAGTCAAACAAAGAACATAACAAAATTCCTCATAGATGATAACTTGCATTGACGAAAACTAGAAAACTACTACTACAAGTAAACAACTTTCCATGTACGGGTTGAACTATCATTCATAGATCAAACAAACAGAAGAATCAAAACAACCACACAGACGCACACAAAACCAATTATTACCAAGAAAAACCAAACAAACAACATAACAAAAGCCCTCATAGAAACACAAACAAACAAACAAAAAGATGATAACTTTTTCCATGAATTGGTTCAAACTATCATTCACAGATCAAAAAACAAAAAGAATTACCGAGTCTGAAGTGATGACGAGAGAGGAAGGCACAAAGAGCAATTTCTCACCCTTCCTGATGTTCTTCAAAGCAACCAAACCTCTCTCACCCACATCAACTTTTTCTATGCCCATTTTTTGCGGCGGCAGGCCCGAGTCAGAGAGCCACCTCTGGAGTGCAGAAGAGTTTTCCAGTGAATCTATGTCACATCCCCACGGAACCGTCATCTGGGTCGGCGTCGTTTTGGTTGCCGTGTCGTTTTCTGTTGAGACAGAACAGTGAAGCACTTGAAGAAGTCCATGTCTTTTGCGCGGGAAATTTGTCAAGAAAGTGTGAGAGTCTGGTTTGTGGTTGTTGTGGAGATGAGGGAATGTTGGAAGCAGTGTCGTGTGGAAGATTCTAGAAGCTTCGACGATGACTCGTAGTCTGTACAGAGAGCGAGAAAGAAATCTTATCTGTTTAGAAGCTGAAGAGGAGAGAAATCTACAAGAAGATAGTGAAATGATATGGTTGGTTAACAGTTTTCAAACGACGCAGTTTTGGTGACAAAACGGTGTCGTATAAGAGGAACAACCTGGTATAAGTATCAGTAACATGTATAAAATAAAAAAGATCCTTAATTTTTAGTAAAAAAACATGTTGGCCAACACCAACTTCATCTCTTCCAATTTCTTCAATTCACTTCCAACAAGAACCCCAAAACCCAGAACCTCACTTCAACTCCAAAACCTTAAAAGCACCAATTTTTCACTTACAAACACAACAGAAACCTCCAAGTTCCCATCTTTAGTCAAACCCCACTACCTCAACAACACAAGGTTTCTTGTTCAAAAATGTCACAGAACCTTAGACAAAAATCAGAACCTGGAAGAAGAAGAAGAAGAAAAACCGGGTTTGGATGGCAAAGGGTCTTCTGTTTTGGAGAGTCTAGATGGTGTTCAAGAGGGGAAGAGGTACTGGACAACCTCAATTTTGCTTTTTGTGTTGTGGGGTGTGCTCATTTACTATGTTTTCAATCTCACTCCTGACCAGACCCTGGTATTGATAGACCCATGTTTTCTTTTTGCAGCTATTTGTACTAGTTTCTAGTTTGTATCTTTCATTGATTTTCTTGGCTGAACTGTTGTTTCTGTGATGCTGCATTTGGTTCTAAAAATGTCGAAATTGGATACTGGATAGGAGATTATTCTGATTGGTTGAATGTGTTGTTACTTTCTTAACTATTTACTTGCTCATTGAGAATTCAAAATATTATAGCATAATATCTTTGAAGTAGTTTAAAATTTAAATCTACTTGAGTAATCATTTTTTTTTTCACTTCATTAACGTGTGGACTTTAACTTGCAGTCCAGGGACATGTATTTTCTAAAAAAGCTTCTGAATTTGAAGGGAGATGATGGCTTCAAAATGAATGAAGTGCTTGTGTCTCTCTGGTATATCATGGGTTTGTGGCCTTTGGTCTATACCATGATACTGCTTCCAACAGGGAGAAGGTACTTTTCAGTTCCTTGTCATTGTGCTTCACATTATTTCATGAACCACTGATCTCCATCACTACTCGATCCACTTGTTCGCAAAACACTAAATTCAGTTTGGTTGTCTGGAAGGCAACTGTTTTGGTCCTATGCATTGTTCTAAGAGGATCATACTGAGGATTTGTTTTGTTTAATGATCTTTTGTGTCTGCTTGCAGCTCGAAGAGCAATTTTCCTGTCTGGCCATTCCTTATACTCTCATGCTTTGGTGGTGAATATGCTCTTCTACCGTACTTTGTTCTTTGGAATCCACCGCCTCCTCCTGTTGAAGAAACTGAGCTGAGTAGATGGCCTCTTAATTTCTTGGAACCGAAATTAACAGCTGGGGTAAGCGATTTTTTTGTTATCAGCTACTAGATGATTTCTGCTGTTGAAACCTTTTAGGAGTAACCTTTCAGTTAAAGTTCATTACAACTCTGATTGAGTTCATCATCTTTTGTGGCAAATTCAAGCTAACTACATTGCATATATCAGATATCACTCGCTGCAGGACTGGGGCTGATCGTTTATGCAGCTTTAGCGGGTGGTGATGTCTGGCAGGAATTCTACCAGTACTTCAGGGAAAGCAAATTTGTGAGTGTTGCTTAAACTTTGTTAAGACTTAAGTTCCAATATTGTTGATGGTTGGTGGTATTTAACAATTCAACAGAACTTGACACCAACTTACCTTGGGATTTTTATATCTCTTTATTGCAGATTCATGTCACCTCCATTGATTTTACTCTGATTTCTACATTTGCTCCTTTTTGGGTTTACAATGATATGACTACCCGAAAATGGTGAGACTTCCGAAACTTTTGCATGCTTTAGTCAGTCTCCTCTTAAGCTTGGCTTTAAAAGTCCTTCAAGGAGAGGTTTTTGTCGAGTAACGTTTGAGTACTTGATCACCTTACAGGTATGACAAAGGTTTTTGGCTTCTTCCGGTATCAGTGGTGCCATTACTGGGTCCTGCTTTGTATTTGTTGTTACGGCCATCACTATCAGAAGTTCCTGCACTACGTGAAGCTTCATCGAAGCAAAAATAAGTTTAGAATTCTCTGTTTTTCTGTATATCAATCAACAAGTTGGCAGAGTCTTAAACATCCCATTCTTCATGTATATGCACAGATACCTAACCATCAATCTGAGATGCTGAGAAGCTGAATTTATCTCCACATAGCTTTTTTTCATCACTTACTTTGTATCTCTGAACTTTTTACTCTTTTTCCATGAATGTATTCTTAAAAATTTTGTCCAAGTTCTTATCAAAACAACTGGGAAAATAGATTAATCTGGTTCAAATTTTGACTGTGATTCTACCCAGTTCTCATATTTTTTTTATTTCAGAGATTCATGAATATATTTCATATATTCCAGACATTGTAAGCTATGAAGAACAGTCATTTTAGCGGTTAGTAGCCAATTGGAACATTTATGACAGAAATCTCTATATGTAGCTCCAATAATTTAAGACAAAATTATTTATGTCCATTTATGGCAAAAACATGGACATGGCCATATATCCACCTGCCAGAAGGACCAAGTAGTTTCAACCATAACAACCAACGTCAACTTTAATATACAAAATAACAGGTTTGTGTTGGTAGAACTCCGTTTAGATGGAATTATGCCTAAACTTGGTGTAGCAAGCCATAAGTTTCTGAATAATATAACACGACAAAGAAGAACGTTAACTGTTACATCCTTCACCCGTACATCTTTTGGAGGTCATCTTTAAACTTAGCCTTCAGTTGTTCTCTCTTTATCTTAAGAGCAGCTGTGACCAGTCCAGACTCAGGTGTCCATGGTTCTGGTAGTAACTTGATCTTTGCGGGAATCTCAAACTTGTCCAGCTTTGCCGCTTTCCCTACCTGCAGAAACAGAAACAGAAAGTTCTCAAATCTGTTGGGGAGATTTTCTTTATTGCAAATAGTTAAAAACAACTTGCATGCTTGTCTTGTATGTTTCACTATAAGCATACAGTGAAGTAGAGAAACTTTTTTCATATCAGGACCGATTATTTTCGAAGGGGTCCCCTCACCCGAATGTTGGAATGCGTCTCAGCCAGTATTGCACCCTTTGCGTTGCGCAACAACAAGAGTCTGCTACTATTAAAAATGTCTTCTACTTTTGTATCATATCAAAGCTAATTCAAGTAACAGTTTCGGTCTTCTCACACAACTCTGAAAAATTTTGATACTTGATGCCAGCTTCATGAGCCCAGTTCGCCAGAACCTTGTATGATGGAACGACAAGAGCAACACAATAGTTGTGGAAAGGATCCGCATGTACCATAATACATAGTTAGCTGATGACAGAGCTGCCTCTACCTGCAATCGGGGCAATTAATCAAATAAAGTACAAACTCAAAATTTAAAAGTTCACTCCAAACACTGCTCCGTAAAGATTTTCTATTAAAAAGAAATTCTAAATAAAGTCTTGAACCTTTCCAAGGGAGATATACTCTCCATGTTGAAGTTTGACAATATCCTTCTTCCTATCAATAATTTCAAGACATCCGTCGGGGATGAAATTGTCCAATGTCACCAGTATAAAACCAGCGCATACCCCTTTCATCAACCTGCAGCATGTAACAGGCAATAAGGACCGATATTTACATGCTACAAGATCAAGTTTCCATTACAAAAGGCTTGGTGAAATACTTTCACAGATGCACATGCTTGCATCAACATACATAGAAAGAAAATGCACCTTGTACACGTCATCAGTTTTTTCTAGATTATTGAAGTAACCGGCTGTTACACTGAATCCCCCCACAACAACCTCTCCTCGGGGCATTGGTTTGTCGGAACTCTTATACCCACCTTCTTCCCAAGAAAAGAGCTGCAATACCAAAGTGCAGATCCTCAGCAAACGAAATTCTTGAAAAATTTGCATAGAGACCTTATACATTTTAGCACAATTGCTAATATGTTAACATGTCTTCTAAAGTGGAACTGAAAAATATCTTTCAACTTCAGAAAGACTTCCAACTTACAGTTATTGTTGATTGAAACTACTCACAGGGGACACAAACTTGTCAAGTTCCCAACGGTCCAACAATTTTCACATAATGTGTAGGATTTTAATTGCAATTCTAAATTGGCTTTTATCTTGACAGTTAAGAGATAAGGCATACCTTAATGTAGCTACAAGGAAGAGGTGGCCCCACACGGCCCGCAGTTGCGTCATCCCACTCAGAAAATGCAGCTCCAGCACATGTTTCTGTCAAGCCGTATCCTTGACCTATGGGAGCTCTGATGGAGGACACATACAAGAGATCAAACTTAAATTTTGAATACTAGCATATGCAGGCCCATCGTACATCTTAATCAATGACCTTTCTTGCACATCTTACCTAAAAATACTAATAGTTCACAACTTAAAAGTCCAGTAAACCGTTTATAGTAATAGCTTGGATAATTCCCGTAATTTTTCCTATTCAGCAAGTCTTCAATGTGTAACTTGTTTGAAGTAAAAACTTTTCAAAGATAGAGCTTTGCTCTTTGGTTCTCATTTTCCATTTTCCCTCTTTGAGATGGGAACTCCAAGCTGGTTCTTCAAAGGGTTGGTATTATGCTCTTCAAGTTGTTATTCTCTTCACATGATGTGAAGCGAACATCACATTTCTTTGTGTCTTAAACACTAGGACTGCTTTAGTATGCACTAATGGCTCTATTCTTGAAATTAACCGCACTATTTCTTCTAGAGGGACATGTTCAACAAATTGATAGTAGTGTTCATATGAAGAAAATGAACGAGTTTTTCCTTTAATCTCTTTGTATCTGTAACTCTGTAAGAGGAGGGAACCATTACCCCATGCAAATGTTGATAAACCTTTGGAATCTGCCGATAAAGGAGCTCCACCACAGAGCATAAATCGGATGTCACCTCCAAGCACAGCACGTACTTTTTTTATGACAATTACATCCCACGGTATTTTCTCCAGTCCCCAAGCACCAAACCAGCTTCCTTCTACAGCTGCTAGTCGGCGCTTGTATCCAATGTTGAATAGATTCTTTGCTATACCCCCTTTCTTCTCAACCGGGAGGATGTCAAAATAGTCAGTGAAGAAGGGAAGGTATTACTTACTGAAAGCCCTTAACCTACACACTGAACCTATACAACTGCCATAAAACCGTATACACATTCAAGAAATTAAATGAATCAAATCTGTTTTACACCTTTTTCACAACTCCTTCTCGAACACGATCTAAAACGGCTGGAACTGCTGCCATTAGAGTTGGTTTTAACGCAGAAGCATCTCCCTTAGTTCCTTTCTGAATCTTACTAGGAGTGTCGGTTATAGTCAATGTTGAACCATAGCCAATTGCACAACCTGCAGCCAACATCACGGACTGGACACCAACAAAAATGTTAAAAAAAATCTCACAACTTGTATAGAAAAGAAGAATACAGATATGAACATACCTCAGCAGCCAGTTCAAAAACATGAGCCAAGGGCAACTATACATCATCCCGTCCCAATTTTGGAATCACTGTCTTAACTGCTGCGGCAGTGGCTACAATGTTTCCATGAGTAATCATGACTCCCTAAGTTGTTTCACATTACACCACATTAAAAATTAGAGTAAACGACACATGCTACTTATGATATATGTAGATAATAATTCAACTTTAAGTAATCAACCAAAAACCCATAATTTAAGATTATATAAATCAGATATTCAATTCCAAGTATCAAAAAATTTGCATGTAGATAAATAAATAAAATCTTCAAATTAAGGCAGAAAACTTGTACTTTCTCCAGGTTCTGTATCTTTGACAAATGATTATATCAAGATACATCAACACTACACACATCTGGTGTCAGACAAATAAATCGGCAAGATCCACCTGCCTTGTTGCTGGCATATGTATCAAATAACGAATATAAGAGACACGGAACACACCTTTGGTAGGCCTGTACTGCCACTTGTATACATAATGACTGCAGCGCAATGGATGATAGCATTTCGCTATCAAAGCATATCAAGGGTTCAATCCTTGGTATGAACAACCTCTGAGCGATGCCTAGGAATGGGCCTCAGGATGGGTTGGGGATGCTGGTCTGCAGGCCTGATGCCAGTGGGCCTAGGTCCTGGTCATGCCAAGTGGGCCTCTGAACCGGATAGGACTGACAGCCCTGGGCCATGTGGTGCGCCACCTCTGAGCCGTCTGGGGGTCCACTGCATCATAAAAAGACGTCTTAACCACTCTGCCCAAGGATTATAAAAGAACGTATGCCTTGTATAATATCGAAGTATGCCAGGCAGCATTACCTGAAAGGCGATCAACCACTCTGCCCAAGTATCAGAAAAAATGGCAGCACATGTATCCACATCATGACCTAACTTAACAAGCCCAGATGCAAAGTGAGAAGAACGGTCTAAGACTTCTCAAACTTCTCATAATCCCCCAAGTGCACCTTCTCAAACTTCTTTCCATCACTAGCTGTGACAAATTCCTTATTAATTAACTTTCTAGTTCCAAGATCCCGTGGATGTGCTTTACAAGACTGCTCAAATAGAGCGGCCATGGTTGTCGTCTTTTTCCAAGGAACTTCAACCAACTCAGATATCCGACCATTACACACAGCGTAACCTGCCTTGCCACCAACTTCAACCGGAACTCCTCTTTGTTTCCCCTTCTTCTTTCCCATTAACACCACAGATAGCAATACAGGTATAAGTATGGCAACAACAGCAGCACCCATAATCCCATATGTTCCATCACTAACACCTACTTTTTTCCGGCATTGATGAGTCAAAGGAACTTCCATACATGTCTAGTTTACGAATGTACTTCATAATGCAAATTGTGTTGTGACTTGTGAGCATGCCTGTGTTGAGCTTCATGTTGCTTTTATCAAAATACTACTTTTTAATAAACTACTTCACTTCTTGTATATATGGAAGCTCTATTTTGGAACCGAGGTAATTTTTTATGTACATTCAACATATTATGCTCCTGTCCATTGGAGATAGGATGATATAGTCGTTTGAGAAATTTTATTTTCATTCACAAGGATCTAGATTCAGTTTTATGTACGTATTTTCATGGAAGCTTGATTTACATGTCTGTTTCAACGAGTATTGCTCATCTATTTGTGGCCATCTATTTGTGGCTTCGAATATTGCTCATCTATTTGTTGCCATTTTCCCTTTAAATGTCCGACTCCTTGGTGAAATTTTAATATTACAGGATAAGGGTCGACCATTGCCGAAGTTCGGTGAATGGGATGTGAATGACCCATCATCAGCCGAGGGATTCACGGTTATTTTCAACAAGGCTAGAAATGAGAAAAAGACAGGCGGTACCAAGCCTGACTCGCCTGCAAAGGATGAGTCTCAATATAAACATAGGGCTGTTCTTGGAAAACCTCAATCTGTAAGTTGCTATAGACATAGTTAAGCTTTTCCTTATAGTTATTTTTCTGGAAACAATTAAAAACCCCCACACCAATATCATGGTTCGGTTGAAGCTTTAAGAAGAAAACCTCTGAATTAATCCCATATAGCTTTTGACTCATTAAGGAGAGCTTATTTTTATAACAGAGCTACATAATTTCCATTTACGTTTTTCGTTTTTTCTTTATCCTCCAAACTTCAAAGTGAAGTCATACTGCATGATCCGGTGTTTGTCGATTATTACTTATCATAGTCTATCTCTCATCACTTGCTAAATATTCGTGTTTTTTTGCACACTATTTCTTTCCCTTGTTTTGTCCTTAATCGGTGCCACCTCATACTTTAAATACTCTCGTGGTTTGACATTCTTTCTCCAATCTCCATGCAGGAAAAATCTTTACATACAATCTGAAAAACTTCAATAAATTGATGTTTCATTACACGTAAAACTATAATTTTATTGCTTTACTAGTTATTTTAGGTTTCTTTTAGGTTTTTATTTTTCTATTTAAAGACGATGTACCCTAACAGGGATTTTAGTTTTTGAAGATTAATAAAATTGTAGAGAGAGCATTTTTTTTATCCATTTTCGGTACCTTTATGAGGGTCAACGAATTTGAAGCCTATTATTCTAGTATCTGTGCGCGTATCAACAGATTAATAGTAGGGTTCGCTTCCGGTATTCGTGCACAAATCAACGGATTCGAATCGGTTACTCTTTCTTTTATTGATTGTTATTTTACGTTGAATTTTCCGCTGCATCAGTTAGTATCAGAGCCACCGAGTCTACCTATGTACTAGGCTCATTGTCCACGGACCACTCCCCGTATCCAACAAAAAATAAAAATCCATGAATCCCCAAGATAAAATTTTATCCTACCATTCATTGTTTTTCAATGAAAAGTCTAATATGCCTGGGAACGTCACGAGTTAACCCAATGCATGGTTTGTAACCTTTTGAGTTGACTCGTGACATGTCCGGGCACATCACAAGTCAACTCGGGGTAAAAATATAAATAAAGAAAATATATGAATCAATATGTAATTTTACTATAGGGTTAGTAAGGAAAAAAAGATAAAAGTCTTTCCTCTTCCTCCTCCACCATCTTCAGACATCTACTGTGAAATAAACATGTGGAGACTCACACGCGTGAACCCACAAGTGTTCAAAAGGACCCGAATTTCCACAACCGACCCGGCTCGCCACTTCACTTCGCGACCCACCGAACAACAACAGGTACAGGACACAGTACGGGAAGTCATAAACATCCTCCGCGACAACAACTGGAAGCTCCTCCTAGACTCCTCCGACATACCAAGTAAACTGAACCCGGATGTGATCCGATCCGTTATACACCAGAACCTGACCGACTGCAACCCGAATCGCCTCCTCAGTTTCTTCTACTGGTCCGAACGCAAAACGGGTACGATCTACCAACCACTTGACTTGAACGTTTTGTCTCTTGTTGTTGTTTTTCTATGCAATGCTAAGTTGTACGGACGCCCAATTAATATTGTTGGGAGAATGATAAGCAAAAGTAGTGATTTTGGTGGTAGTGTTAGGTCGCCTTGTGATGTTTTTAGTGCTATTGATAGTTGTTATAGGGAATGTGAGGGCTTTGTTTGTGATGGGGTGGTTTTCGAATTGTTGATTGATGGGTATCGGAAGATGGGGTCTTTCGATGAGGCTGTTGATGTGTTGTTGTGCATAACGGTGTCGAATTTGGACATAGTTTGCGATGTTGTAATGCTTTGTTGAGGGAGGCGTTGAAGGTAAGCGAATGGAATTGTTTTGGAAGGTTTATGGTAAGATGAAGGAGACAAAGATAGGTTTCGATGTTTATACTTACGCACATGTCATCAATGGTCACATTAAGGAGAATAATGTTGAGGAAGCGAAGAGTGTGTTTATGGAAATGGGAGAGAAGGGTTGTAGCCCCAATGTTGTGACATATAATGTGGTTATCGGTGGGTTGTGTAGGGCAGGGCTTGTTAATGAAGCGGTTGAGTTGAAGAATTCTATGGTTGAGAAGGGGTTGGTTCCTGATAGTTACACATATATAGCTCTTTTTCATGGTTAATGCGAAAAAGAGGATGAGAGATGCCAAATCGGTTTTATTGGAGATGATTGGGAAGGGTCTGAGGCCCGATGTGGTTGCTTTTTATGCTTTGATTGATGGCTTCTTGAAAAAAGGTGATGTTGAAGAGGCATTAAAAGTAAAGGATGAGATGATTGCTTGTGGTAATCAGGTAAATTTGTTCACGTATAACAATCTGCTTAATGGGGTTTGTGAGAGCGGTACTATGAATAAGGCGAGAGCAGTGATGAATGAGATAATTAGAAGGGGTATGCAACCGAATGCAGGAACTTATACTTCGTTAATAGAGGGGTATTGCAAAAGGCGAGATATGGTTATTGCTTTTGAGTTACTTGATGAGATGAAGAAGAAGAATTTGGCACCAACGGTAGTCACTTATGGTATGATTACTGATGGGTTATGCCAATGTGGAAAGTTCCAACAGGTCAATGCTGTTTTATAAGAAATGATTTCTAGGGGTTTGAAGTCAAATGGCTTCATCTACTCAACTCTATTTTGGGCTTACACCTAGGAAGATAAGTTTGAAGAAGCGAGAAAGGTGCTTGAGTTGATTAAGAAGGAAGGAATTACACTAGATGTGTACTGCTACAATACTCTTATACGCGGCCTCTGCAAAGCCAAAAGGATGGAAGAAGCAAGGGCTTATTTGGATGAAATGTTACGGAGAGGATTAACACCAAATATTTATACTTATGGAACTATCATCCTTGGATATAGTAAGGCAGGGCAGATGCAGATAGCTGACAGGTATTTCAATGATATGCTAGGCCGTGGTCTAGTGCCTAATGATGTAGTTTGTTCGTCAGTTGTTGATGGGCACTGCAAAAAGGGGAACATTGCAGAAGCTTTCTCAACATTTAGATCCATGCTTGCACGGGGGATTCTCTCAGAAGTTAAAGCTTACAATGTCCTCATCAATGGACTCTCAAGATATGGAAAATTGAAAGAAGCGTTGGGACTCTTCTCAGAACTTTTAGAGAAGGGGTTGTTCCCAGATGTTTACACTTACAACTCCATCATCACTGGTTTTTGCAAACGAGGTGACGTGGATAAGGCCTTTCAATTTCATGAGGAAATGTGCAAGAAAGGAATTGACCCTAACATCGTTACTTACAATGTTTTGATTGCTGGATTATGCAAGGTAGGTGATGCTGAGAAAGCTAAGAACTTGCTCAATAGCATCTTGGAAAGAGGTCTGATCCCTAATAGTGCGACATATGCTACATTGATAGATTGTTATTGCAAGTCTGGAAATGTAACTGAGGCGTTCCATTTATTTGATTAAGTTATTGAATTTCACTCATATCCTATACGTTTATCTTGTAATGACTGACATTTCTGTAACCAGCATTATTTAGGGAACAAAAATGTTTTCTATCCCAGAAAACATTGTTTACTTTACTTTTGCAGAACAGGCCTATTGATGTTTCTGATGATGTAAAAATGTGCAATGGAGTATTTTGGCTTAACAAAATATTAAATACAGAATTTAACATTCATGAACTAAGATACTTAGATTTACTATTTACTATTTACAAGTAGAAATGAGATAGATCTTTAAACTAAACTAGCTAAAAAGTTTATTTTTCTTGAAAGAACTGATATTAACTATGCGGGTTCAGGTTGCTGAAGCTCTAAGCTTTGACGAAATTTCACTTGCCAGAAACTGGAATGCACTTTAACAATTCAGTCACCCCGGGTTGATTAAAGTGAGGTTTGAGAAGCTCTATATCATTAAAGGGGGTTTGTGGGGCAGGAAGGTTTGCCAAACATCATGTTATTATGGTAAGAAGGTTATGATTACTGGGGAATTAACTAGAATTATTGTTTCTTTAATGTTGTGTTCTATAATGGTGTAAAAATGATTAATCAACTGCTTCCTGGAGTCCATATAGCATCAGCAGCTGAGGTAAAAATTTCCACTGAATGTTTCAACCACTGCACACCAGCCGTTCCTGGCAGGAGCGATGTAATCTACTACATATTCTTTATAGTGATACTAGCCATATTCATTTTACGTTTCAATTGACAGGCTGAATTGAAGAGAAAATCTTTCTTATGCCACACTGTTGATAAATAGGTTCCTGTTGATAAAGTTGCCATGAAATCAATAGAAGAAAGAGAAGAGGATATCAGTAGAACAACTGAGATGGTAGTTATTCTCCTTCGGGTTCGTAAGGATACTCTATTAACCAGTTGAAACGCATCACTGGAAAAATTTGGTTTCCCTCAATTTTATGATTATTTATTGTTTTCCTTCATCTGATAGTGTATGTAAAGGTTTAACCATCAATACAAATATTTTAGAAAAAAAGTTGGAATTGTGGATAATTAATTGTATGTGCTGTTCTTATGAATATGTGTATTCCCTCTTTCTTCAAATGACATTTTTTTTTCTTACCTGTTTGGCAACTGCTTCTGAGAGTTTGGAAATCAATTTCAAGGTGAGTTCTGCATTGATGGAAATAATTCAGTGCAGTATTCTTCTGTTTTCTTCTTTCTGATATCTTATTTTGTTCTACTTACAGTTATGCTATTTTTGATTTATTTCTTCAAGAATATAGGTGCTATTTTTTATGGGAAAAACCTACTATATCTCAAATTTATTTCAGAATCATGGTTCATTTATAAAATTTTGTGGGATGTAAACTTCATAATCTTCTAAGATTTAACCTTTAAAAATGTTGCTATGAAAATTTGAATAGTGGTTACATATTGCGACCATTGCTGGATATTCATATATGTGATATGTTAAAAGTAGTTAGGACCATTAAACTGCTATGAGATATTCAATTCATCACTTATTTTTAACCCATTTTGTGTGATCTCAATTCACATTTTATATAAGTTGCAAGCACTTGCAGCAACATAATCTTCTAATGTGTGTCTGACTCATAAACTATGTTAAATTCTTATGACCATTAAATTGTGGAGATCCCAAAACAGGTCCTGAATACAGTGACTAGCAACTGCAATGAGACTTGACATGGAAGCAGTTCTTGAGAACAAGACCACACCAATTAGCGAGCACAATTCAGAGAACATACTTGACCATTCAATTAAGAAATGGTCGATGAGCAACAAAGCATGCACTATTAAAAAAAAAAATTGATTTCTTTTATGAAAAAATTGGGTTGAGATATCTTTTTAAAAGATTTAAAACATGCGGCATGAAAAATCATAAATGTTTCATTTTGGCTGGTTTTGACGGAGCTCTACTCATTTAATTTGATTTCAGATTTATTTTATTTTATTTATAAAAAACAATTATTCCAATAATAAAAAGAAGCCATTGAGAATATATAATTTTTTTTTTTTTACTCCTTTTAGAGTTTAGACCTATTCTATTTCTGTGGTGTGTCAACCGTACCTTTAGTGTCTACTAAAGGCACCAAAGTCTATTAAATAAAAAATAATATATATATATATTATATTTTAAAAAAAGAGCAAAAAATTTATTTTGAAAGATCTAGTAATTATTTCTTTAATTTACAAAAAAATCTTTGCTCATCTGCCTTGATATGAGAATATTAACATGTCTAATAAAATTTTTGTTATTTTTTATTCAATCCAAAAAAAGAAATATATTGTTCTATACTTCTATGATACCTTTATTTTACATATGATGATGATACATTACAGCACATTATTCTTCATATGATGATACGGCACATTTATTCTTAGTTACACAGTTATCCGCGCTATGCTCCAAAGGATTGCATGCTATAATTATAAACGAGGTAGTTGCTCAACGCACACAAATACGGACCTCTGTCAGATGAAATACGCTACTCGGATTCTCACAGCATCTCAGTACTATACTACCTGTAACTCCGTTTTCTGATTCCAAAGCGATCCGGTAATCAGGTATGTCGTAAATGATCCCGGGAACTATATTATGCTTCTCCAGAGATGCCGACAAATTTGCACCGGGAATTTGTTTCCTTATTGTATTGGTCGTCTTCGTCTCACTTTCTATGGCGTTCTGGTATTCAGCTATGGTGTAAGAGCCTTTGGGAAATATTTTTATATATTTTGAAGATTCACGCACCTTCAAGTTTTCTCACCATAGTTATCCTGGAAGAAGCTACTGCATCGTTGTAGGTGGGATCTGTGCAGCCTCAACGTATGTATGCTGAGCAGTTGTGTTTTTGCCCTAACAGGGTTAAGGCTGATGTACTAACTTGGGATGTTTTTTGTCCATTCTCATATCTTTCGATCTCTTTCCTTCTTCTTTCAGGCTACAGAAACGAACAGAGTCAATGCTTGTCTATCTGTTGCTTGTAATGTTATTGAGAACATCATTGTACAGGTTAAATATTCAATTTTCTTGATAAAAATCACGAAATTATTGCTCGTTTATTATTAACATAAGTGGGACTAAGATGGGGTTTTGATTAGTTTTTTGAATAGAAGAGGATTTCAATTTATGAATTACGAATGTTATCTGTCATATGCAAGATATGTGTATTTGTTATTCAATAATTTCTTGTTGAATCTGTTATAGCATATTTCGCATGTTCATACGTGGGAAGCCAAGCTTCTACTGGGATTATACATGTTTCGACTGTTCTGTTATGCAACGAATGTATTTCATAATGCAAATTGTGTTGCGATTTGTGAGCATGCCTGTGTTGAGCTTCATGTTGCTTTATCAAAATACTACTTTTTAATAAACTACTTCACTTCTAGTATATATGGAAGCTCTATTTTGGAACTGAGTTAATTTTTCCTGTCCACTGGAGATAGGATGATATATTCATTTGAGATATTTTATTTTCATTCACGAGGATCTGGGTTCAGTTTTATGTACATATTTTCATGGAAGCTTGATTTAGATGTCTGTTTCAACGCATAGCAAGTAAAGGTCACAAGTTAGGGCTTCGATGTGTACAAATATTGCTCATCTATTCGTGGCCATTTTTCCTTTAAATGACTGACTCATTAGTGAAATTTTTATATTACAGGTTAAGGGTCGACCATTGCCGAAGTTCGGTGAATGGGATGTGAATGACCCATCATCAGCTGAGGGATTCATGGTTATTTTCAACAAGGCTAGAAATGAGAAAAAGACAGGTGGTACCAAGCCTGACTCGCCTGCAAAGGATGAGTCTCAATATAAACATAGGGCTGTTCTTGGAAAACCTCAATCTGTAAGTTGCTATAGACATAGTTAAGCTTTTCCTTATAGTTATTTTTCTGGAAACAATTAAAAACCCCCACACCAATATCATGGTTCGGTTGAAGCTTTAAGAAGAAAACCTCCGAATTAATCCCATATAGCTTTTGACTCATTAAGGAGAGCTTATTTTTATAACAGAGCTACATAATTTCCATTTACGTTTTTCGTTTTTTCTTTATCCTCCAAACTTCAAAGTGAAGTCATACTGCATGATCCGGTGTTTGTCGTTTATTACTTATCATAGTCTATCTCTCATCACTTGCTACATATTTGCGTTTTTTTCACTTTTTTGTACCGTTTAAAATTCAAAATTATCAGTATCTTTTATCAAAATTTAAACGACTGATTTGTCCTTGTCCTATCAGTTTGTATATTTTTCATGTGTCTTCATACTTCAATCTTAGCGGTTTTGTTGTTACAATGAAGAACTATTCTGACTTGATGGTTATTGGTTGGTTTTTTTGAATCTGGATATAGACGACTAACCATTATGATAATTGTTTTCGGTAGCACTCTCTTCTTTCCTACGAAAGAACACACATGAAAACGTGATGACAATTTATACATACTGTCTGCAATTCTTCTTATATGCTTATTCTTCTAACGTTTTCAAATGCATTAATTTTGCAGAAAAAATGGTTCTGCTGTGTAGCCGCCAATACAGAACCGTGAACTCGTAGTGAAAGGTGCTATATATCTATCTTGCTATCTATTCTCAGACATGATATATGATATACAAAAAGAGGGACTGGAGCTGTTGTATTCAGAAGCTATGATGGGTCCTTCTGGAATCTGTTTGTTGTGAATTTTTTAAGCTTTGGTGATGGTTTTGGAGTTAGGGAAGAAATTCATGAATATCATGAAAGAAACAATTTTTATTATGTTTATGTATCATACTGTCCAGTTATTTGTTTGTTTGGGGTTCCTCTGCTCTCCTCTTCCATTCGATTAATATTTCTCGGATCGATGCATAGGATCGATGCCGTTTACGTATGACTATTTGTTTTCTTTTATTGTTTGTTTCAAGTGGATGTGATTTTCTTGTGTGAAACTGTGTTTATATACCTCTAATGGAAGCCTTTCTCTCCTTATTATGTTAGAATTCTCCATCATTGATGTTTGCTTTCAAATTACTAGCTCAAATTCTTTGTGCTTATTCTGTTGCTAGCAGTAACTATCAACTTAAAACTGGATCTCCACCGTTCCTTTTAGAGATGGATGATAAAGAAAAAACCAAAATCCGATAAACCAAAGTTTCAATTTCACTCTCACAAATTACAAAATAATTAAGCATAGGATTTATTGAACTCTGGATGATCCATGTTTTCGATCGAACAAGTACTTGAGAAGGAAGACTTGGAGAAAGCTTGTAGCCACGAGAGAAAGTGATTCAATCACTGCCTTTTGAATTGCTCTCTTGCTCATGTGATCATTCACTGCATTCAACAACAACAATCACAAACAACTCTCATGAGGCTTTGATTCCTGTTCAAATTCTATCAATAAATGGTTCATGTATACTCAAGTAAGAACTTGGATCATGAGAGAATTTTCCGTTACCTATTGCCTGGCGATCGGTTTGAGCCTCTAACCAATGTTGTTCAAATTGAATGTTGTGAAGGGCTTCCTCCAACTTTGATATCTGTTCAAGCAATGGAGAGAAATGCTCTGCAGAATATTTACAAAACTCATTAGTAATATTTCAAGTGAAAGGGATCAAGAGGAAGAAAACATGTAAGATTATTTAAGAATTGTTCTCATCACCATCTTTGGCATGCTGATCATAGTGTATGAAGTGACCAACATAGATGTCGAAATCGATGGTTTCGTGATATGGGGACTTGTTGGTGAAGCAGAATTGGTAAACCCTTTTCTTCGTGACGACAAACTCATACTTTTCGCTTAGTTTATCACGAAAATCATGTATTTGCTCACCGGAAGGTCCCTTTATCTGACAATCGTGACATAAAAGTCATGTAATCAGTAGATATATTGGAAACAAAGGAAATTCCAAGCCAAACACATCACTAGTATCATTGGGACAAAGTTGACATGAGCAGCCAACCTAGTTAGGACTCCTAAAGAGCATATAACATATGAACTACCGATTTTTTGACCGGATATAGAAAAGAATCAAACATCTATAGAATCAAGAATCACTTTTTGATTCAGAAACCAGATCATTGGTTTTTGTACAAGATTGCAAAACACTCAAAGTTGAAGACAAGTAATGAACCAGGCAGATGTGAAATAGTGGAAATGGTGAGAAATGTCACCTTTTTAAAGTCAGTTGGTGACGTTGTCAGTGGTTTAATAAGTTAAGTTTAAAAGGCACCTATTATGGTGAACTACCAAAATTGCCCTTAGATTTGAGTTTATGTTATTCTCTTTGTACTTTTCTCACTCCACTAGGCTTAACTCAGTCTCTCTCTCTCTCTCTCTGCAAATAAAAGTTCAACGTTGCCTCCACTTTCTTGTTTAACTTATAAACCCCCGACGTGCTTCATTCAATAAGGTAATATTTTTTCCCACAAATTCTTTGAATTTGTTCACATTTTCATTTGTTCATTTTCATATGTTATCGGAGTATTTATTTTAGATCTCCGAGCCTTTTGAAGCCTTTTTCGAGCCTTTTCATGCCTTTTTCGAGCCTTTTCATGCCTTTCCCGAGCCTTTTCATGTAATGCCTTTCCCGAGCCTTTTCATGCCTTTCCCGAGCCTTTTCATGTAATGCCTTTCCCGAGCCTTTTCATGCCTTTCCCGAGCCTTTTCATTCCTTCCCGAGCCTTTTCATGTAATGCCTTTCCCGAGCCTTTTCATGCCTTTCCCGAGCCTTTTCATTCCTTCCCGAGCCTTTTCATGTAATGCCTTTCCCGAGCCTTTTGAAGGCTTACCCGAGCCTTTTCATTTGAAGGCTTACCCGAGCCTTTTGAAGGCTTACCCGAGCCTTTTGGGTGCTTACCCGAGCCTTTTGAAGGCTTACCCGAGCCTTTTGGGTGCTTACCCGAGCCTTTTGAAGGCTTACCCGAGCCTTTTGAAGGCTTACCCGAGCCTTTTGGGTGCTTACCCGAGCCTTTTGAAGGCTTACCCGAGCCTTTTGAAGGCTTACCCGAGCCTTTTGGGTGCTTACCCGAGCCTTTTGAAGGCTTACCCGAGCCTTTTGGGTGCTTACCCGAGCCTTTCCATGTCTTATCCGAGCCTTTTCAATATCCTCACCCGAGCCTTTGTGAATGTAATATTTGAAAGAAAATTTTTTTTAGGTGAGTTTTTATTAATGGTTTGTGATGATTAATTTGACAGCATCATGAATCGGGTTAGAATAGTAATATCTTACAACGGTCGATGGGAGCAGTTACCCGACAGAAGTCAGAGGTTTGTTGGATCCGATAACCAGGGAATGTATGTGTCAAGGAATATGACTTATGAAGAATTGGTGGCGATCGTGCATACCATTGTCAAGTATGATGTAAACAAATTCAATGTTGATCTAGCATCAATATCAATTGTTCCTGGCAGTACATGTCGCACATTTATAAGAAATGACGATGATGTTCAGTTTATGCTAGGGGAAGATCGGGTGATCCCTCAAGTATGTGTCAGTCTAACCGAGAGGACAGCTAGAGATCCGATAGGAAATGATATTCATCCTGCTGAAAATACCCAACAATTAGGATCATTTTCCGGTAGCAACCGAGTGTTCACCCAAAGGAGTGCCACCGAAGGTGGGGAAAACGTGTGCGGTGTCCCACCAGTAGCGGTCGACCATGCAAATGTAGTTGAACCTGAATTTGGCGATGTGTTTGGTTGTCCAATTGAGCAATACAATGAGCAGTACACTGAGCAGAACCATGAGGTGGATAATGAGGCAAATAATGTACAGGTTGATGATCTAGAAAATGTGGATGAAGACCCTGCACAAATTCAAAGACGTGGAAGAAGACATGTAGAAGGAGTTAGTTGCTCTGCAGCAGATATGCCTGGGAGTTCCGAGGTACGGCATCATGTAATTGCATCTGATTCTGATAATGCGAGAACGTGGGTTATTCCCGGAGCAGATTCATACTCATTTGGTATTGGTACAAGCAGCACATTAGCATCGCAAGAACCTAGAAGCATGATTTATAAAGGTCAATTTTTTCCGAGTAAAAAGGATTTGAAGAGGCTCGTTGGCCTATTTTCAATGCGGCAGAACTTTGAATGGAAGGTGAAAAGGTCTAATAAGACAACGTTACATCTGGTTTGCATCGTTGATGGGTGTACGTGGAAATTAAGAGCGGTGAGGAGATATGAAGGGACTTACTTCCAAGTCAGAAGTTTTGTGAACGAACACAGTTGTCCCTTGGAGGAGATTCACCGTCGCCACCGACAAGCTAGTGCAGTCATAATCGGAGAAGTGGTTGCACCTAGACTTCAACAACACGATGGTCGTCTCATGCGTCCGAAGGACATAATCGCCGATATGAAAACAATGTATGGCATCCAAATCATGTACAGTAAGGCACATGATGCCCTGCAATATGCATTGTCTTTGACCTATGGAACGCATGAAGAAACTTTCCAACTGCTGCCATCTTTTGCATACGTTCTGGAACAGCAAAATCCTGGCACAATCACTGACTTGCAGTGCACAGACGATGGTAAATTCCTCTACTTTTTCATGTCGTTAGGGTCCTCAATTAGAGGTTTCCGGAGGTGTATGCGTCCTGTGATTGCAGTTGATGGTACCCATTTGAAGGGAAGATTCGGGGGTACAATGTTTGTTGCAACTGCACAAGATGGAAACGAACAGGTGTATCCAATTGCCTTTGGGTACGGTGACTCAGAAAACAACCTTTCCTGGGAGTGGTTTTTGGAATGCTTGAGGGGTGCCCTTGGTCACATAGATGATTTGGTTTTTATTTCCGATCGTCATGCAAGCATTGAAGCAGGGATTTCTAAAGTGTTCCCTTATGCAACCCATACCCTATGTTGCTGGCATTTTGGTGAAAATATGAAGAAGCGATTCCACAGGAAGGATGTTGCCCACATAATGGATGCAGCAGCTAGGTCGTACAGTGAAATAAAGTATAATTGCCACATGGAGGAGTTACGTAAGCTGCACAAGGGTGCATTCGATTATGCCATTGCTGCCGGTCCACAGAAGTGGTCCCGCGTACACTGTCCCCAAAGAAGGTACAGGCTGATGACCACAAATGTTGCAGAGTGCATAAACTCATGCCTAAAATTCGCACGACAACTGCCACTGATGACACTGGCAGAGTTCATTAGGAATATGCTACAAAAGTGGTTTCACGATCGTCATGCAGCTGCACAGTCCATGCGTCATCGATTGACCAACGCTGCACATCTTGTGATCCTGAAACGTGTCGAGAAGTGCAGTTATATGACCGTAAATCCAGTTGATTGGAACATATTCTCCGTCAAACACAAGGGAGAACAGTGGACAGTTAACTTAGCCCGGAAGACTTGCACATGCAACAAATTCCAACTGGATTTATTTCCATGCTCACATGCACTCGCAGCGGCAAGGTACATGACAAGTTACAGTCAAACCCTTTATATTACCGTTTGGATAAATCTTACTGTTTTTATTGTTGTAGGGAGCGAAACTTGGATTTCACATCGTTGTGTTCGGACTACTACAAGACAGAAACACTTACTGATGCGTACTCGGTTCCTATTATGCCTGTTGGCCATCCTTCTTCATGGGTAGTGCCATCTGACATAACAGCACGGGTTGTTTTAAATCCAAAGTCGAAGAGACAATCAGGTCGACCGATGGAGAGTCGACATGCCTCCTCTTCGGAGAGGACAATTACACAATCGTGTAGAAGATGTGGACAATCAGGACATAACAGCAGGAGGTGTTCCAACCCGCCTATGGTTAATGAAGGTCCCACCACAATTGTCCCCGAGGAATACCGTCGCAGGTGCAGCATCTGTCATCAAATTGGACACAACAAACAAACGTGTCCTCAGAAGGACTCTACCGTTGAATGAAGTGAGCCCGTTGAGGAAGGTGAGCGGAAAAGATCTTTTGATTGCTAATGTATTCCAACATCGTTCACACTTATGCACTCATAAGATATAGTTGTGTTATGGTTTTTGTTTAATTTAGTTCTTCGTTTAATGTCAGTCTGGATCCTTTGTTATAGTTATTAGATTTCGTTGTATTGTTTATGGATTTTAATGTAGGAACTGTCTGTTCAACTGTTACTAAGAAACGTTTAAAATTTTAAAAAATAAATAATTTCATTACTCAAATGATGTTATGTACAGAAAATAAATCAAATGTTATGTACAGAAAATAAATCAAATGTTATGTACAGAAAATAAATCAAATGTTCACATAAACTATCTGCGAACCAACGCCTTCGAGTTAACAAAAACCTCCACGGCCATCTTCTCCCGGATGGTAGCCATATCGTTTTCCGTCCAGTCGAACGTATCCCGGTTAGCCGTGAGGTACTCTGTCAACCTCAAAGTATGGGCACCACAGTTACCCCTGCAATTCACCACATCAAATACGTTATAAGATAATGTAATTAAAACCAATTGGAAGGACTTAAGTTTTTGAGACAGTCATACCCTTGTGTTTGTTGGGGCACACGGTCTGCGGAGACATAAAAAAACGTGAATGGCCTATTCTTCTCCCGATACGTCGTATCACCCCTCCGTCTGTGCCCATGAAAGTCCACTGCATGCAGCATTGAGGGTAAAAAATACCTCAAGCAAGCGAGCTGCATTTTCCTGTGGCGAAGAGGGACCTCCTGTCTCCACGGATCGAACAGGTAAATATGCCCTGCTGTGAGGTCGACGCTGGCCAGGGCCCAATGTGTACGCCCAAGGTTGCAGGGAATCATAACCTGAAGGTTTTTGGACAACGTGTTATCAGTGTCAACTTTTAATATTATACAAAACATCACCATGTAAAATAAACACTTACGGCGTCAGCATTGTGCCACGGTATGCACCCTGGCGGGAGCAATCCACGTACGACGGTAAGGTCATCTTCAGACCACTTCTGCTTCACAATAGACCAACGTTTACGAGGTCCACTGGCTCCAGTTCCCATCATTTTCTCCCACCGGTAAAGTAAGTATGACTGTACGAAATCGTTGTGTAAATATTAACAATGCAATGCATAACCCAATTTTATACCGTATTATTTAAACACTTACATAGAACTGTGAATCCAGTATGTTGATCCTTGCACCGTAGACACTGGAGTATGTTCGCTGACGCTTCCGAAGAATATGCAAGTACGCGTCTATGTGCTGAAAATATGCCAATTTTGTATTGTTAGGATGTAACCATTTATGAAACAACATAAACAGAGAGTTTTTGTCAAGTACGTACCGTATCCTCCAACTCCATGAAGTTGGTTTGAAACCGGTGGAACCAAGGGGCAGCAACTGCTTCCGGTAGATCCACATCACGTCTGCATATTTGGTAAAAAAGTTAGATAACCAAGTCAATTGTACTCAGGTCTTTCAAAATACAATAAAAAGATTGTGGAACTCTACGATTTTACTTACAATTCCCCTGTCGAGTTCTTCTTGTAGGCTAGGTATGTCTGCAGGTGTTCACCATCTACCAATGCGTTGGGCGCCCATACATGTGGTGGCGGTGGCATCATCCTTGGCCTCTTCGGCCGACATGGGTCAGTGTATGGGGTCCGCTGCTGCCAACCTGGCTTGCGACCCCGGGCCTGACGCCCAACAGGTGGGGGAGTCTGATCTGAATCGCTACGCTGTGAGGAGGAAGCGTGGCCCAATGTATCTCGTGTAGGGGTGTGCTGTACAGAGGAACTCGGTCCCCGTGGATGATCTGTAGGGGTGTGCTGGGAGGAGGTACCCATAAGATCTGCTGCAGGTGTGTGCGGGGAGGAGGCACCCAGAAGATCTACTGCAGGTGTCAGCTCAGCTGGGGTAGACCCTATGTGTGGTCCGCGACTGTGGAACTCTACCCCTGTAGACTGAGTGGACAGCTGCGCTGGAGTAGGATCGAGCAGAGGGGTCCGTTGTAAGGAGACAACCTGGTCAACCTGAGGTACCGGCTCTATCTCCATAGGTGCTGTCCCTGCAGCACCGGTACCACTAGTAACATCTTCACGTGGTGTCAGCCCGGACCGTTGCTGCTCACGCCCGCTCTGTGGGTCTGCCCCATCCTGATGACTACCGGACTCGTCCCTGGGACTGAAGTCATGGTCATGGTCATCCTCCGGTGGGTCCTCGAATGAAGGACCTGAACTACGGGCCTGCGGCGTCGGCCTCGAACCCTGCAGACCCTTAATCAGATCCAGCAACTCCCGATGTTGTTGATCTCGTTTCTGATCAGTCTTGCGCACTTCCTCCCGTAAATCTTGGAACGCAGCCATCAGTTTTGTATACCCACCGTCCTGAAATGATTTCGAACTCTATCAGTACTAAAACGAGCATTTAATTTAAATAAAATAATGCGGTTCAAATATTTTTACGTACCTGATGATGCCCTCCAACGCCACCTACTGGATCAGCTTCAGGGCGAGGCTGTCTGGGTAAAGTGAATCGTACCCGCCTACGCCTCTTCAAGGGTCTCCCACTACGACCCTGCTGGTCTGAAACATCCATATCACTGGGTCCGGAAGTCCGACCCTCCTCGTCACTGGGTCCGGAATACCGAACCTCATCCTCACTGGGTCCGGAATACCGAACCTCATCCTCACTGGGTCCGGAATACCGACCCTCATCGTCACTAGGATCCGGACGGTGACCAGCTATATCGGATGCATCGGAATCATATAGACTGCCGCCCAGGTCTATGCCTTCGTAGTATCGTTGAGCCCTTTCAGCAGCCGTCGGGACCAATTCAGTCCGCGCAAACATCTGAAATCGGAGTTACATTAGTTTAATAGTGTACATACTAATAATTATAAATATTAAGTTCAATAATACTTACCCTTTCGATGAAAATGGAATCCAGCTTATCCCCCCTCGGTCGCTTAGTCAACTCCCATTTCAGAATACGTGGGGGGGGGAGATCGTTCCCCCTGCGGGTCCCACAGTTTTTGTTACGAAGTTCAGGGATAACCTCAAAAGCAAATATCTGCATAATAGATAAGTACGATAATAAGTAACAACATCAATGAAAAAAAAAATTCAATTAAAGTAGAGCTTCTAATTTTAAATTCTCACCAACAGTGCGTGCGATACACCGTATAAGTTGTAGGTCTCGACGGTGTGTGATGCGCCCTTTTCTTGCTGCCTTTTTTCGAACCGCTCCCGTCGACCATCCAACGCATGCTTCCAACTATGTATGGATCGCCTATACAAGTGTGCGCCCCACGGGAACGCATCAAAAGCGTCCAAGTCCTCAACCAGGCGAAACTGCCATACTGGGACTTTATCTCTCTCGTCCACCCCCATTAGTATCCAGTTGAGCATAAACAACAAGCACAACTTCACCGCATCGTACTGCTCAGTAAAAACACCACTCCGCACCACTGCTCTCAGCTCTTCGAACTCAATTTCTCGACCCTGAAAGTAGCGCTCGTGTATGCCATTCTCTACCATAGCATAGCTTGCCGTGTCGGGAATCACTCCGAACTTCAATCCGGTGATTAGGCAGAACTCAACCTTTGAGAACCGGACCTCGTGCTTGCCCAACAAAAATCTCATCTCGTCTTCCGGGCCATCGTGATGTAACTCACGCAAAAGCAGCCGATGGACAATCCCAGCAGAAAACTGAATCTCCCGATGCATATGAAGGAAATGCCCAAAACACGACTCGGCATACCGACGTCGGTCTTCGATCTTTAGATCGTCAGGTACACTGTCAAGGGCGTTGTCGATATCTTTCAGGTCATCGAAATGGTCATGCCTTGTCAGTTTTCCCTTGTACCATGCTCCCACAGGAGTTTTAAGCAAATCCTGTTTCTTTGCCTGCATATACATAGAAAACACAGAAAACAAACATATTAGTTCATTAAAAGGCTCGAATAAAAAGGCACGGCAGTGTATCAGAAGGCTCGGGTAGAGTATCAAAAGGCTCGGATAACATATTAAAAGGCTCGGGTAAAGTATCAAAAGGCTCGGGTCACGTATTAAAAGGCTCGGGTAGAGTATCAAAAGGCTCGGGTAGAGTGTCAAAAGGCTCGGGTAACGTATTAAAAGGCTCGGGTAGAGTATCAAAAGGCTCGGGTAGAGTGTCAAAAGGCTCGGGTAACGTATTAAAAGGCTCGGGTACAGTATCAAAAGGCTCGGGTAGAGTGTCAAAAGGCTTGGGTAACGTATTAAAAGGCTCGGGTAAAAAGGCTCGGGTAGAGTGTCAAAAGGCTCGGATAACGTATTAAAATGCTCGGAGCTAGTGTAAAAAGGCTCGGAGTTAACAAAAGTTTGGTAACATTTAAAAAAGCTCGGGGACAGTTATAAAAGGCTCGGGGAAAATTATAAAAGGCTCGGAGACAGTTATAAAAGGCTCGGGGAAATAAAAAGCTCGGGGATAGTTATAAAAGGCTCGAAAATGTTTTAAAAGGCTCGGGGACACTAAAAGGCTCGGGGACAGTTATAAAAGGCTCGAAAATGTTTTAAAAGGCTCGGAGATAGTTATAAAAGGCTCGGAAATTTTTTAAAAGGCTCGGGAACAGTTATAAAAGGCTCGGGGACACTAAAAGGCTCGGACAGTTATAAAAGGCTCGGAGATAGTTATAAAAGGCTCGGAAATTTTTTAAAAAGCTCGGGAACAGTTATAAAAGGCTCGGGGACACTAAAAGACTCGGACAGTTATAAAAGGCTCGGGGATAGTTATAAAAGGCTCGGAAATTTTTTAAAAGGCTCGGGAACAGTTTTAAAAGGCTCGGGGACGGTTATAAAAGGCTCGAAAATGTTTTAAAAGGCTCGAAAATGTTTTAAAAGGCTCGGGGATAGTTATAAAAGGCTCGGAAATTTTTTAAAAGGCTCGGAAACAGTTATAAAAGGCTCGGAAACCCAGAACATCATCGTCTACATAACTTTTTTTCAGAAACCTAAACCCTAACCTAACCTACCCGAGCCTTTTCAAACAAACATAATCAACAAACAAAAATCAAATAAAACCTAATCTATATCATCGAAATCGCAGGCAACAATCATGAATCAAAGATCAAAAGGCATCGACGAAGATAACTAACCGTAGAAACACTTCGCCGCGGAACTCTGTTAGATGCCATCACTGTAGCTTCGTCGCCGGTCAACTTTCCGTCGGATTTTGGTCGCCTTTAGGTCAGAGCGCCGCCTGGTTTTCTCTCTCTTGGGTTTTTCTGTCAACGTTTGAAAACAAAGCAAAGCGACAAAAAAGGGTATTTTTGTCTGGTAACCGAAATTGGTGCCTTTTAAACTTAAGTTACTAAACCACTGACACTCTTACAAAAGGCGCCCCATATAGTGCTATTTAATTTTTGACCCCATGTGAAATATAAGTTGAACAAGAAACCAAACCCCATCACAGGCAGTCCAATATATGTAGATAGATACATACCAGAAGATCGACACCATCTTCTTTGAAATGCCAGGGAGTGTCAGCCTTGATGAAAACGAAAGAGAGATGGAGAGTGACTCCCTCAAAGTGGACATTATAAGAGAAACACTCTTCTCTGTCTATATCAAATCTTATTCCTTCTGTCCTTGTTATTCCTCCAAAACTCAACACACCCACCATTGTTAATACCATCACATGTTTCAAACACCACAACTTGTCCATATATATATATATGTGTGTGTAAACAGCACCCAAATCAAACAATCTATGTTTGTCTACAAATATCTGTCAATGCACCCAGAGAAAAGAAGATCGTTTGATAAATTTGTGTGACAGAAATTTTTTTTCTTTTTTTTTTCTTTTTGAGAGAGAGAGAGAGATTTGATTAGTTTTTACGTGGTTATCGGGCACTTATAAAGAGAACAAAACAACTTAGAACTTTGTTGGGTTTGACTAGTCAGCTTCTGATTGGAATTCTAAAGATTTCAGGTTTGTTGGAACGACATTGTTTTTAGTTATTTATGATTTTTATTTTTATTTTTCAATTAACATAAATCTTATATAAAGATAATGTGATAAATATCAGATAATAACAAATTAATTAACGCATTATCCCATCTAGATAATTTAAAACAAGAAACTCTCTGTAAATTCAAAGATGCAACTTTAACAACTCCCCCCCCTCCCCCCCCCCCCCCCCCCCCCCACACCAAAAAAAAAAAAAAAAAAAAAGGATTTTTCTGACCCATTACAGGGTCGGTTTTTTTCCACTTGTTTTTTTCATGAACAGGACCTTTACAGCAAAAACATATTCTGTATATACAGATTCAACAACACAAAAACTATATTGACACTATCTAATCAGTTTTGCCCAGTTTACAATTCAAGGGATGGTTTCAAGATTTTTCGCTCCTCGAAAGCTAGACTCTTGTGTAGTCTCTCTTGATGACTAGTAAACTCCACCAGTAAATCCCTCAACTCCTTAGCAGTCTTGTACTCCTCTGTTCCAGACCGGACAACCTTCAGTTCATCGCCATTCCCGCAATTCCCATTTTGCAGTATCCTCTGCACAACGTATAAGATTAGTAGGATTTAATAAGTCTATGTTCAACTTAAGAAAGGAGTAATTACTTACCTGAGACGCAAATATTGGAGTTCCAATTGATGATGCTCTGAATATATCATGCCTAGAAAAGTTTTTAGCTACCACCCACGGCCTGCAAGCAACGAATCCATAATTCCACATATAAAAGTTTTCTTGAAAGTAAATTAACGTAAAGTATTATGTTCAGCAATGATACCTTCCTTTCGAGGATACAATAAAGTGATTAGGATTATTCAAAAAACCACATAAATCCTCAAGATCCTTCTGAAAATCTAACACAATAACACTTCGAGTGTAACGCTCGGATGATAAACTAGGGAGAACATAAGCTTGGGCAGAGATTGAAGTTTACCGATGAATGAACTCGATGATTGTTGAAGGGGATAATTCTTTCTCCACATTCTCAAGCAATATAATATAGTAATTGCCAACCCCACCCAAATCTGCATCTTCTCTGTTTCTTTTCAAGAGATTGCTACTCCTCCCTACCTCTGAAAAAATCGAAATCCAAACCAAGATCAGCTGCGCCAATTTAGGAACTCAAAAGACTGAAAATAGAGCTCTGAAGCTAATTAAGTTGAATCTTAACAAACCTTCACAGGGTGAAATGTCACTCGCAGACCGCTTGACACACTTTGTCGCCTGCAAAGAAGCAAATACAACATCAATTTTAACTCTTAAACGTTCCTTGAAAAGAGCAGATGAAACAAAATGGCTTGCCTGCTTCAAACTTTGGACACCAGTAGCATCGGAAACAGAACTCGATATATGAGCATAAGTTTTAATTTTCTCCTTGGCCATCTTTATAAAAGAAGCTAAATTCGGGTTGAGATTTTGAATAGACTGGACAATGCAAATGCTCTCAATCTTCTTTTCACTCAACGAATTTGCGTTCGGACCATGCTTCCAAACAAGCATAAAAGAACACAGACACTCTTCTTCTCCATCTGCAAATGAGTGTTTCTTATGATTCACCTGCCACAGTCATTTTTTTTATCAGAAAACAAAAGCAAATATAAGAGAAAAAGAAATACACAAAAAAAAATCAAACATAAAGGAACAGTGTTCACTTTACTTGACCCCAAAAAAACAGTACTAAAAAACAACAAAAAGGAACCCTAAAACCCCAAAATAAGACCACAAAAGCTTGAGAGAGAACAATGTTCACTTTACTTGACTGGAGAATCCAAATTTATTGTTTCAGTTCACCAAGCAGTGTGTGAATCGATTCACACTATGAACCGATGCAATTTATCATCATAAAAATAGTAATAAATGAACGAAACTGTCTATTATCTAAAAAATTTGTTAAACAACACAGAGAGACTTATAACAAAATACAACACAGAGAGAGAAAGAGGAGATGTACGGACAACGGACCTGTTCGACGACGGCGTCGTAGAAGAGGACGTCGTTGTCGGTGAAGGCGTGGGAGGCGCAAACGAGGAGTCCGTCGGCGACGACGTCGCGGCACTCGCTGTCCTGAAGCTGTACGGACACCGGACGGAACCTGCTCGCGAAGTCGTCAAGCTCCTCAAAAGTAAAGAACTTTCCGGCCTCGTAGACGCTGTCGTTATCGTCGGGAAAGTTGCAGTACCTGACGATCAGCTTCCCCCCGGCGCGGCCGTCGAAGGCTACTCGGACGCTGTACCACGCGTCGTCAACAAACGACCGGAACTCCAGCTCCTCCTCCTCCTCCTCCTCGTCGCCGTTCGACACCACTTGCAACAACGAAGAAGGAGAGTTGACAGAGGTTAACATTGTTTCTAGAAGCTTCTTTCGGTGACTGACGACGGCGACTGTCAAATCCCAAAGTTTCTTTTTTTGGCTGAAAAAAAGTGAGAAAACGGAGCGTAGTGTCTCGTTTGTTTTTCTTTTTTTTTGTATAGCTTGTCTTGGAAGTTTTGAAATTTGACACTTGTCAATATATCACACAACTATTGGGTTGTACGGGGTACTTTTGGTATTAACAAATTAGTCTTTCTTATTATCCAGTATTTCAGTGTTACCGTTTAAATAACAATAATGCTAAGGCCCAGTGAGACATTTTTCAATAGATGATGAGAGATCTAAATTTATTAGCGGATCAAAGGAATGAGTTAAGGCCCAGTAAAAATAGTAATCAGCAGCCCAAACTATTGAAAATGAGTTAAGGCCCTTTTATCTCTCTCAACGTAAGTAAACTGCTGACTCATCTTGTCTTCTTCCTTCTCAAACCATCAAGCTTTTTCAGAACAACCATGGCTTCTCCTAAAAATATCTTGTCTTTCAATTTAAGCATTTCATTCACAAGACATATCGTGTTATATTAGGTTATTAGGTACTCTGATCTGATAAATGAAAGTCCTGATAAATGAAAGTCATATATCTCTACTTAACAGTTAGTATTAGTGCTTTCAACTGAATTGATTAATCTATTGTTTTCAACAGACCCGAGAGTGGTGGAGAAGGCACAAGCTGAAGTTCAACAAACATTCGGAGGAAAGAGCAAAATCAAAGAAGCATATTTTCAAAAACTTGATTACTTGAAATCAATCGTCAAGGAAGCTTTAATGATGCACCCTGCAGGGCCTTTACTTCCAAGAGAAGCAAGAGAAACATGTAAAATTAATACGTTTGATAAATCCCCTCGCTCAAATGTCTTCACTCCATTAGCAGAACGAAGCCTGCATCTAAGACATACACGAGATACGACACAGTTCATGAGGAAATCTTAACGAGAAACAGAAATGCAGCCAGCAGCATAAGTAGATCCCATGAAGAAGATCTTAGCTGAAGTGCTCCTAGAACTCAAGACCAGAGTTTCAAATTGAAACAATAAAGATGAGTGCAGCAACAACATGAAACTGCAAATCAAATAATCAACCTACAAGATATTGACAAAACACTGCATGTTGACGGGATATGGGATGATATCAATGGTTCTATTCAAGTAACTAGATAGTTTTCTAAGACACCATATGCTAAATGAATCAAAAGTAAACATTTGAAAATAAACTACAGCATCTTAGGCTAATCATGCAAGATCAACAACAATGCATTGATGTATCTACCTTTCTCACTTGCATAACTGAACTTTGTTCTGCAGGAATGTACTTTGGAAAAGCTCATCAGTTAAAAGGATACAACAAGTTGACACAACCTTAAGTGTTATCTCCAATATCTTTGTCATGATTCTCTGGTTTAGAGTTGATGGTTCTAGCTTTGTCAAACCCTTCTGGCAAAAGGCATCTAATTTCCAATTCATTGAGTAGCTTCATAGCCAATTGATCTTTTCCGAACTGGCAAAGTCCATTGTAAAGCTCAGACAAGATACCTGTATCCAGTGACATACATCTTTCAAGCATTTCCTGCATGATCTGGATTGCACCGTCAAAGTCCTCGTTCTTGCAAAATGTAGATATCAACATCTCGAAAGTCTGTTTGTTCGGATGACAACCACTCTTTATCATGCTTTTATACAGCTGAAAGGCATTCTCAGAATTCTTCCACACATATTGCCCAGTGATAAGAGCTGAAAAGGTTGAGGCATTCGGAACTAAGTTTCCCTTATCGAGATCTTTAACCAAATAAGCAGCTTTCTTTGTCTTACCCGCCTTGCATAGACCCAGTATTAAGGCATTATAAGATAGTATATCGGCCATAATTCCATTCCTCACCATCTCCTCATAAAGCCTACCGCCCATCTCACTATTGCCGGTTTGACTAAACCCATTTATCAAAGTATTATGCGTCACAATATTGGGAGTCACATTCATGGATTTCATCTCACTGAACATCCTGTTCGCTTCATGTAACCTTCCTTCCTTGCAAAAACCATAGATAAGCATATTAAAAGTGATCACATTCGGCTGCAACTGTCCATCCCCATCGAGTTTTTAAGCTTCACAGCTGAGCTCAAAAGACCCTTATTACAATACCCTGCAATCAATGTATTATAAGATGCAATGGTGGGACTAAAACCCAAGCGTTCCATCCCTTTAAACACTTTAACCGCGTTTTCAAGCTTCTCTAACTTACAAAAAACACCTATAACCATATTTAGAGTATATACAATCAACGAAATCCTACATCGCCGCATCTCTTTATAGAATCCCAAAGCGATATCAACCCTTTTCAAATCAAGAAATGAACTAATATACTTATTGCAAGACTCAACAGTTGGCAAAAAACCATAATCCTTCATTTGACAAAAAACATCAATTGCATTCCTAAACTTCTTCATATGAGTATAAGTCTTAAACAATGAATCAAAAGCACACGATGAGGAATCGCACATTCTATACGAATACACAACGGCATCAAACAACTTAGCAAGCAAATCAATCGAACCCGATACAAGAATACCTTTCAAAATGGACTCTGCAGACTTGAATTTCTTGCTCTTGGTCAAAATATGGAGGATCATCGAATGAGTCTCGAGGGTATGTGAACTGGGCTTGTGGGTATGAACCCAATTGAAGAACTCGAGTGAAATAACATAATCTTTTGAAGTTTCAACAGAACATGCTTCACTCTAAATGGTGCCAAATGGGTTATCAATGAATTCAATTTTTCCCAATCAGAGTGAACCAAATGACTATAAGCAATGTTGACAAAATCAAAGTCTTGGCCTTTTGGTTCTGGGACTGTCCGACGACGAACTAGAATTGGGTTCCAGTTTTTTTTCATCGAATTCCCAGAAATTAAAGGGTTTTCAAGGTGGGGTTTTTTTTTCACCAGAATTGAAAATCGACGAATTTGGAAGCTACTCATGATGTTCTAACATGTAAATGTGAAGATGGGTTATGTTCTTTATTGAAACAAGACAGCAAATGAAAATACCGACCTCTTTATTGTTTTTTCAACAGACTGTTGTGCCTTGTGCGTGGTTCCCATTTTGGCGGCAGCTCCGTCACTGTCTCTTGCTGTTGCGGTCTAGTCACCAACAAAAAGTGTTTATATCAGGGAATTTTGTGAAAATACCCAATTCGGCCTTTCACTTAAAATATTTCCAAAGCCCAAAGAGGAAGAATGGATCCATAAATAATGGCCCAAATCCCTCAGGTAAATTTCACAAAAGCCAAGGCTAGACAATTAATATACGGGGAAATAGGGGGTTTTGTCATTCTTTTGAGTTGGTATTTTACGAGTGTCACCACTTTAATAACTTAAGTTTTAAAGCCAAAGTAAGTGAACTTTCAAAAATACCCTTACTTTACATATATGTTTTATTCACTTTTCAGTTTTTTCAATTTTTCATCTTCTTCATTGACTTCCATTGGAGGTCGAAGTTGGAGGGCTATTCGACTTCCATGGAGGTCGAAATCGATATTTAATGGAGTTCGATTTAGAAGAAGATGAAAAAAAAAATTGGAAATTTTTTTTCAGGGAATTTTTGAGACTTTTCAGGTAGTTCAGAAACTTTTTGGTAATTTCTGAGACTTTGTGTAAAAATGAGATTTTCTGAGACTTTTGGATTTGGTCATTTGGAAAGTTTCATTTTTGCCCAGAAACTCTCGAAAACTACTTGAAAAGTCTCAAAAATAACTTAAAAGTCTTGGAAATTACCTAAACAATCTCAGAAATTACCTGAAAATTTTTTCCAATTTTTTTTTCATCATCATCTTAATTGACCTCCAATTTCAACCTTTAATGGAGGTCAGTTCGACCGCCATTGGAGGCCAATTTCAACCTCCGAGGTCCTCCATTGATGGAGGATTTTGAAAAAAAAAATTGTGAAGAAGGTTGGGGCACATTTTTGGAAGGAACCCATTTTAGGTGCCATTTAAACTTAACTTATTAAAGGAGTGATAATCTTAAAATACCACCTCAAACAGGTGCTATATAATTTTTGAATCCTAAATAAGGAGATCTCTAAGGGAGACTTTTGGAGATGCTCTAACTAGCTAACACGACGAACCATTTTCAATTTACTAGCATGTCATCTTCTTATAAGCCTGTCTTTGAAACCGAAGGAAAATATGTGGTTGGTAGCTTAATTTCCAGTTTCTCTTTATTTCTTCAGTTTCATACTTGACAAGATTGGGGGTACATATTTTGCATTTTCTTGTTTATTTGTGGTTTGTCCTAATGTTTAGTGTTGAGTGTTAAAAAGAACATGACTGCTGGATGTTTGTGCTTGTGAGCATTTGATATTTATTTTCTAAAAGTAGGTTTCAATGCAGGCTTATAATCTATTTGAATTTCTATAAAACCGGACAATTCAATCACCGGATTGGAAGGGTAATAGATATTTCCTGGAAACATTATCAATCTCTACTAATTGAAATTGCTTTGCACCACTCATGCATGACAGCTATTAAATTCTAATTGCTTTGGAAATTCCACAGAGCAAGACAATTGGTGAGAAAAATGAAGACTTGTTTACTACTGAGAAGACATCTTCTAGATGACCATCTAATAAGTCTTTTGAGAATCTCAAAGAATTCAAATTGATTTTGCACCACTTAATTGGCAAATTTAACATTGCTGTCTATAATCTATAGAAAAGTCTCGGATGATAAAGACTTTGGTCCTAAATTATTGATGGATTGCTAATGTATTAACTACAACTACACAATACTCTTTCATTTATCATCTATTTTGGAAAAATCTTGTGACAATTTTTTTTTTTTTTAGGTGTAAATCTTGTGACAAATCTAGCACTCGAAAAATTCTCAAATTTCCATGAATTGATGTACTAATTATCACAAGTATTAGACTTAACATTTTTGCACACAACACGATTAGAAGACCTAAAGATAGCTTGATAAAGAGTAAATTTCATCTGATACATTATACATCAAGATTAATTTAGTATTTATCTTAGAAATATGTAATTTAATTTATTACTATGTGCATGTAATTTGACACTTGTAAGAAACAACAATAGTACAATACTAGTGAGGAATTGTAAATCTGATTAATGAAAAGAGAAAAATCTTGGGATAGTATCATTTTCCCTCTATATTATGACCTATTAGTAAATCACCCCTTGTATTTTATCTAATGGCCACTTGCCCCCCTAACAGCAAACTTAATCATCAAATACCCCCTTATCGTTAGCTTTCCGTTAAAAAGTCCAACTCTGACAGTAGTAGTTGATTAAAAGACCTTTTTACCATCACATGTGCAACTTAAAGAGAAAATACTTTTGGAAAAAACAAATTCAACACCTCATCAGTCATCACCCATCATCATCATGAACAACACCAAACCTAGAAATTTAATTTTTCATACCCAAAACTTCATCACCATCATGAACAACACCGAACTTAGAAATTCAATTATTCAATCCCAGAATTCACCACCATTATCATCATGACCAACGCCATCCCAGTAATTCAAACCCAGAACCTAGAATATCGTCATCAACAAAAGCACATCACCAGTCCAGATTCAACACCACTAATATGGACCCAAAGAAAAAACAGTGGAGATCCAAAGAAAAAAAAATGTTCTTCCTAATAATGACCACCAACAACGTCGATCTCTTCTCAGCAGAGGAGATCAGCGCTCCAATCCCTGCTGGTGGCCAACTAGATTGGCTCGAATCGGGAGAGAAAGAAGAGAGAGAAGCGGGAGATTAAGAAGAGAGAGAGAGAAATGAGAGAGTTGATCTCCTCTCGGTGGATGAGATTGCTGATTCTCACTGGTGATGAGATGAAGAAGAGAGAGAGACATTGAAATTTTTTTTAATACTATTTTACCTTTTTTTTTAATAATTATATAATTTTATTATTTTTTATATTAATATTTTTTAATTAATTTTTAATCTTAATGTTTTGTTTATTTCATTTTAATCTTAAATTTTTATTATTTGTTAAAGTTACCATGTTACCCTTTGAGTCATCCACAAGATAACAATCAACCGAGACTTTTAACGGAAAAGCTAATGATAAGGGGGTTTTTGGGGATTAATTTTGCTGTCAGGGGTGCAAGTGGCAAATAGGCAAAATACAGGGGGTGATTTACTAATATAGGGGAGAAAATGATATTATTTTTTTTTAATGTTAATTAATAATGAATTTTAAATTTGAACATCAAACCAATTCTTATGGTTTATGGAATGTATCTTTTAGTGGAATAATTACGTATATAATGATAAAATAATGAATAATTACAATTAGTTGAATGCCATTTTGGGAAGAAGAAATTTGGGAAAAGCAATTAAAAGCTCAATAATGAATAATTTAATTTGTTAAGTGGCCAACTTATATAATATCAACTCGATTATAATCTTGCTTCAAAAAAAAAAAAAACTTGATTACAATCTAATGATTTTTTTTCGAAAAACATAAGAAAAAAATAAAAACAAAAATCTCATCAAAAGTAAAGGCAAAAGGGTAAACAATAATATAATCTACAGGAATTAATTGATCTGTCATGTTACTCTTCTACAGAATCATAGGATCAATCACATCAAGACGACTTGTTATGCATACATAAAAAATAATTTCAAGATACCATTTTTGAATTACATATATTCTGATGCACCAAAGTTGTCACTGCTCTGTATAAAAAGTACTCGAAACAGGAACTCTTGATGTGAGTCAGTTAACTTGAAATTGGAATGATGCATTGATAAGGTTTCTAGATGGTCAGGGCTGCTTCCAAATGACAACTTATTAAATAGTTGGTCATCTAAATGTGATTTAAATTTCTCCTCCCAGATTTTAATTTATTGTCGTGCTTTAGGTAAATTACACACTTGAAATGATTTTTTTCACTTTTAGTGCTCAAATATTATTGGCATTTGCTCCATTTGATCAAATGAGGTAACTTCTTATTCACCGCAATCCAATGGTGCTGCTGAGAGAAAAAAATGCTAAGTTCAGGTTTATCTGAGAACTTGTGGGGAGAGCAATATTGACTGCTTGAGTAAGGTTAGAGTTTTAGAGGTTAGGGATATCAATTTAGAGATTATTGAGACAGAGATTTGATAGGGATTTCTGAATTGGAGACTTTGAGATATGTTAGGGATTCAGGAGACTTTTACCGAGGTTAGGGATTTGGGTAAGCAAAGTTGTCCCCTTTACTAACCGTCCTATGGATTTTTAAAATCGATAAGGGCAATACCGTACCAAATTAGTTACTATTACAAAATTTTCAAAAACGGGTTATGTTATAACTTGACCCTTCAAAATGGGTTCGTTCTCAATAAAACCCTATCATTAATTAGTGATGGGTCAGATGTAGATTTTACCAAGCTGAAGCCCAATACAAATATAGAGTTGGGTTATACGAAAGAGCCTATAAATGGTCCAAAGCCACAATAGCCAAGGGCTGGACTCCAGTAAACAAAAATATCCTTTCACTTGCACCATAAGAACACGTTTACGACGGTCTCACAGTGGTCCTATGCAAGATTATCTCTAATATGATATATAGATGTCATTCATTTTACAATGCAAATATGACCTCAAACGTCTATATATGTTCTACTATTATTACTCTATTTCAGAAGTGTTGCCTGGAATGTGGATATGATTGCCCCATCTCTCACATCCATGAGCAGAATTAAAGAGCCAAGCAACATTTTCTAACCCACATTCCAAGTTCGAAATTTCAAGCAGAATTAAATGCATGTAATTGTCAAAATGATCAATATTTTTCTTCTTTTAGTAGTCTTCTTAGAGATTTTCATGAATTGATGTACTAATTATCACAAGTATTAGACTTAACATTTCTACAACACGATTAGATGACCTAAAGATAGCTTGATAAAGAGTAAATTCCATCTGATACATTATACATCTTGATTAATTTAGTATTTATCTTAGAAAAATGTAATTTAATTTATTACTCCGCGCATGTAATTCAACACTTGTAATAATTTTTCTATTTGTATTAGGGGGAATTACACTTTAGTCTTCATGTTTTGGCGAAACATCATTGTTTTACTTGATATATGGGTATTAGTGTCTTTGGTCCTCAACTTTTTAGAAATACATCAAAATGGTCCATCGGTTAGTCAAAGTTAACGGATTCATGGGTAATAAGGTATTTTCAATTATATTTTAATAGGTGGAGACACATGGCAGATTTTTATAAAATTTTAATAAAAAAAATATATAAATAGAAATTAATAATAACAATCAAACATTAAAAATAAATAAAAAAGTTAAATTGAAAGGTAAATTTAAATTGATCAGTCATAACACAAAATTGATTACCAAATAGTCAAACCCTAATTACCTAAACCAATTTCTTCTCTACGACCTAGCCCCCTTCTCTTGTTGCCAACAAAACCCAGTCTCCTTATCTTCGCACCAACCAAACCCAGATTGTGAATCAATCTTTGATACAAACCAGAATCGGAACTGAGACCTCATCTTTGCCGCGACACGAGCGACGTAGCCCTCCTCTTTGCGACGAGCTGACGACACTACTCTCTTTGGGATGACAAAGTTTCTCAGATGAATGGGCACTCAATTTAGTATTATTATTTTTTTCTTAATAAATTATTAGTTTGGTTAATTTTGATTGGGTTTTCCAGGAGTGCAAATATCGTTACTCAAAATTTAATGGCCTCTCGAAAAGAAATAGCCCAATTATCAGCCCATCTCAACTCAATTATTTCCTCTCTCTCTTCTCTCTCAAGTTGCCTTGGATCTTGACTCATCTTATCTTGACCGCATCAAGAGATTGATGCGAGCCTTATCTGGTTCGTAGGCTAATTTTGAAATGGCATTTGGATAGTGATTATTGACTAGCCAGGAGCCTTGTAAAAGGCTTGTAACCTTATCATGAAGATATCAGCAATTGGATAGTGATTCAAGTGATGTAACCTTGCCAACATCACTTGAATTTTCTGTCTACCTGTACTTTGTTGTATGTATATGAATGATAGTTTTTTCATGATTAACACTTCAATTATCAGACATAACTGTTTTGGCTCACTCACATGACTTTTGAATAAAGAAAAACGCATGTTTAAGTCGTAGCCTCAAAATTTCTTAGCTGATATTTCAGTAGAGAAAAAAACATGTATTTCTTTATCATGTTAAACTTATAGTATTTGTTTTATTCTCAACTTGACTTTGAATTATCAAAAAGCAAAAACAAGACTACAAATTTTTTTTTTTTCCTTAAAAGATTATTGAACCCATTATTGTTTTTCAAGAAACATGTTTTTTTTTTTTTTGGTTGAAAGAAACATGCTTTCTTAATCAATTATTATTGACTCATTAATTTAGGAGAAATGTTTTTTTTTTTTTAATTTATTTTATGAGCTTTTTTTTTTCATGAGGTTCTCACTTCTGGTTGATGATTGATTGGAGAACTATCCTAAATGAGTTAGAATTTGAGAGGTTGTTGGGAGGGAAGTAATTGAATATATGGTTTTGTGTCCATAAAAAAAATTGTATATGATATATGGAAACGAAAATATAATAAAAATGGGTAATGGAAAATTTACAAAATGGAAAAAAAAAAAAAAATTCGAGGGTAATGGAACAATAACTAAATGAAAAAAAATTACAGTTTTTATTTATTTATTTATTTAAAGAATTTAAAAATGAAAAAAAAAATGTAAAATAGTACACATGAATACTTTTCAATCGTATAAAAAAACTTTTCAACAATAATTTTTTTAATCATTATTTTATATTTTTGGATAAAATATTATTGGGAAAATCATAATATCAAAAAACAATAATTGTCGATTACAATCTTGCTTAAAAAAAAAAATAATAATAATAATAATAATAAAAAGCGCCTCGATTACAATCAAATGATTTTTTTTTTTATAAAATAATATATATAAAAAATCTCATCTAAAGCAAAGGCAAAAGGGTAAGCAGGAATTAATTGATCTGCCATATGCTCATATTACTCTTCTACATAATCATAGGATCGATCACATCAAGACAACTTTTTATGCATACATAAAAAATAATTTCAAGATGCCTATAAAACAAACTCAATTCCTCTTCTGTGATTTCCAACTACACCAAAATCAATTATTTTGTTTGAGTGCTAATTAAATTATTTTTAATCAGCGGCCCAAACTATGGATAATGAGTTGGCCCTTTTATCTCTCTCAACATAAGCAACTGACTCATCTCGTCTTCTTCCTTCTCAAAGCAACAAGCTTTTTCAAAACCACCATGCCTTCTTCTAAAAATATTTTGTCTTTCAATTTAAGCTTTACATTCACAAGACATAATCGATTTTAATCAACTTTAATTAAGAACCCGGACACATTAGAGTAAAAATGGCTGACATGGCCGTACACGTCAGTCAGCCTCAGTTGACGTGCCTCATGTCAACATCAGCTTAGTTGATATGCCTGAGTCCATTTTTGCTCACCCCCTTTCAAGGGGGGTTGAGCATTACCTCCCTCCCAAAAATATGACATGTGTCCATTTGGGGGTAAAATTGTCTAAAAAGATAAAGGGTTTGGACAAATTTATCCCCTCCATGGACACATGTCATGTTTTTAGGAGGGGGTAATGCTCACCCCCTTTCAAGGGGGGTGAGCAAAAGTGAACTCGATATGTCTCTACATGCTAGCAATGTTAGGATGACATGTCTGGACATGTCAACCATTTGTGATGACGTGCCCACAATGGTAACACACGTTGGCACTTCTGTTTTTTTTTTTTTTTTTTTTTTTCTTAACACTACTCTTTAATTCCACAAGTGCGATGACATTTCATTTTGGATTTCTAACAGAGAGAGATATATGGATCAATCATCAATGAATCTCTCTGCAATTAATTGTAAAAGCAACAACTTTTACGTGTTTATTCGCACATGTACTTAACAGTGTTGTCTTGAATGCTCTGTGAGGTGATGCGAGATTCAAGAAAAATTATCTGAAATTTTTAAAAATCTCTCGTTTAATATTACCCATATATAAATTTTTTAAAATCACTCGTTTAATATTATCCAAAACGGGAAAGGACAATATTACCCAATTTTTTATTACCCTTCAATTTATAAAAGGGCAATATAGTAAATTTACAAATTATATATCAATCAATCCATTCGTTCAACTCTCTTTTCAATACCAAACAATATAAATGATAGATGTTTTCCTTTATATCCCTCCGACTCTCTCTCCTTCTTAATTCATCAATCCCTCTTACTCTCTCTCCCTCCTACCAAATATAGCGTTAAAGACCCAAGCAATATTTTCTAACCTGTATGACAAGTTAATTTGACGATTGATTGATTAACCTCTCATCCTCCTGATTATAAAAAAAAGTTATATAGCTTGACCTACCCATCGATTACATAATTTACATGTATGCATGTAATTGTCAAAATGATCAATATTTTTCATCTTTGAATAGTCTTCTAAGAAATTGACATGAAATGGTGAACTGACTATAACAAGTCTTCCATCTAAACATTTTCGCACACGACAAGATTAGAAGACTAAAAGATAGAGCTTGACTTCCTAATACGTGCATCGTGATTAATTTGGTATTGTACAAACATAATTTAACTTGGTACTACGAACATGTAATTATGCATTATGCATTATGATTAATTAACTAGTATTATGATTAGGGATATTTCTATTTTAGTCCCTTTCTAAAAGTAAGTTTCAAAGACAAGTTTATAATCTGTTTGAATTTCTGCAAAACAAGACAATTCAATCACTTTACTAGAAGGGGAATAGATATTTCCTAATAAAAAATCAATCTCTAATAATTGTTATTGCTTTGCACCACTCATGCATGCATGACAGCTTCTAATAAATTCTAATTGCTTTGAAAATTCCACATAGCAAGACAATTTGTGAGAAAAATGAAGTATTGTTTGCTACTGAGAAGACATCTCCTAGATGACCATTTTATAAGTCGTTGGAGAATCTCATAAATGGTCCAAAGCCACAAGAGCCTAGGGCTGGACTCCAATAAACAAAAATATCCTTCCACTTGCACCATAAGAACACGCTTACGACGGTCTTACAGTGGTTCCATGCTAGATTATCTCTGATATGATATTGAGATGTCATTCATTTTCCAATGCAAATATGACCTCAAACGTCTATATATGTTCCACTATTATTGCTCTTTTAGAGCTGTTGCCTGAAATGTTGATATGATTGCCCCATCTCTCACATCCATGAGCAGAATTAAAGAGCCGAGCAACATTTTCTAACCCACATTTCAAGTTTGAAATTTCCAGTAGAATTAAATGTATGTAATTGTCAGATTGAGCAATATTTTTCTTCTTTTACTAGTCTTCTTAGAAATTTTCATAAATTGATGTACTAATTATCACAAATATTAGACTTAACATTTCCGCACACAACACGATTAGAGGACCTAAAGATAGCATGATAAAGAGTAAATTCCATCTAATACATGCATTATACATCATGATTAATTTAATATTTATCTTAGAAAAATGTAATTTAATTTATTACTACGTGCATGTAATTCGACACTTGTCATGATTTTTCTATTTTTATTATTCAGATTTACAATTCCTCACTACTATTGTACTATTGTTTTTTCAATGCTTTAATTAATTTATTTTTAAAAAAAATGTTAAATAATAATGAATTTTAAGTTTGAACATCAAACCAATTCTTATGATATATAGAATGTATCTTTCAGTGGAATAATCAGGAATATAATGATAAAATAATGAATAATTATTATTAGTTGTACATCATTTTGGGAAGAAGAAATTTGGGAAAATCAATAAAAATCTCAATAATGAATAATTTAATTTGTTAAGTGGCCAACTTATATAATATCAACTAAATTACAATCTTGCTTCAAAATAAAAAAAAATAAAAATAAAAACTCGATTACAATCTAATGATTTTTTTTTTTCAAAAAAATATAAATAAATAATAATAAAAAATTCTCATCTAAAGTAAAGGCAAAAGGGTAAACAGTAATTAGGGATGGCAATTAGATCCAGACCCGCGAGACCCGACCCGGACCCGACCTGCGTGGGTCGGGTCTGGGTCCTCACATTCGGGTCACGGGTCGGGTCTGGGTCCAAAATATTAGACCCGATTCGGGTCTGGGTCGGGTCCGGGTCTGGGTCTATAGACCCGAATAGTGAGTTTTTTTTTAAAAAAAAAAAAATTGAAGAATTTGAAATTGAAATTGAATGCAAATAATAATATTTCCCTTTTATGTCCTATATTTATTAATTTTTTTTATTTAGTTATTTATATATTTAAGTATATATATTTTTTTAGTTTTTTTTTTGGTTCATGGGTCCACGGGTCCGCAGGTCCAGACCCAGACCCGCGAATTTTCATGGGTCCTCGGTCGGGTCTGGGTCTTCCTAAGACCCGCGGGTCCAGACCCGAACCCGAACCCAAATTTTTTCATGGGTCTGGGTCCGGGTCCGGGTCCAATTTTTTTTGTCGGGTCCGGGTCTGGGTCCAGTAGGACCCGACCCGAACCCGACCCATTGCCATCCCTAACAGTAATATAATCTGTAAGAATTAATTGATTTGACATATTACTCTTCTACAGAATCATAAGATCAATCACATCAAGACAACTTGTTATGCATATATAAAAAATAATTTCTAGATGCCTACAAAACCAACTCAAATCCTCTTCCGTGATTTCTGTCTCAAATACATCAAAATGGTCCATCGGTTAGTCAATGGTTAGTCAAAGTTAACGGATTCATGGGTAATAAGGTATTTTTAATTATATTTTAATAGGTGGAGATACATGGCAGATTTTTATAAAATTTTAATAAAAAAAATATATAAATAGAAATTAATAATAACAATCAAACATTAAAAATAAATAAAAAAGTTAAATTGAAGGGTAAATTTAAATTGATCGGTCATAACACAAAATTGATTACCAAATAGTGAAACCCTAATTACCTAAACCAATTTCTTCTCTACGACCTAGCCCCCTTCTCTTGTTGCCAACAAAACCCAGTCTCCTTATCTTCACACCAACCAAACCCAGATTGTGAATCAATCTTTGATACAAACAAGAATCGGAAGTGAGACCTCTTCTTCTCCGCGACACGAGTGACGTAGCCCTCCTCTTTGCGACGAGCTGATGACACAACTCTCTTTGGGATGACAAAGTTTCTCAGATGAATGGGCACTCAATTTAGTATTATTATTTTTTTCTTAATAAATTATTAGTTTGGTTAATTTTGGTTGAGTTTTCCAAGAGTGCAAATATCGTTACTCAAAATTTAATGGCCTCACGAAAAGAAATAGCCCATTATCAGCCCATCTCAACTCAATTATTTCTTCTCTCTCTTCTCTCTCAAGTTGCCTTGGATCTTGACTCATCTTATCTTGACCGCATCAAGAGATTGATGCGAGCCTTATCTGGTTCGTAGGCTAATTTTGAAATGGCATTTGGATAGTGATTATTGACTAGCCAGTAGCCTTGTAAAAGGCTTGTAACCTTATCATGAAGATATTAGCAATTGGATAGTGATTCAAGTGATGTAACCTTGCCAACATCACTTGAATTTTCTGTCTACCTGTACTTTGTTGTATGTATGTGAATGATAGTTTTTTCATGATTAACACTTCAATTATCAGACATAACTGTTTTGGCTCACTCACATGACTTTTGAATAAAGAAAAACGCATGTTTAAGTCGTAGCCTCAAAATCTCTTAGCTGATATTTCAGTAGAGAAAAAAACATGTATTTCTTTATCATGTTAAACTTATAGTATTTGTTTTATTCTCAACTTGACTTTGAATTATCAAAAAGCAAAAACAAGACTACAAATTTTTTTTTTTTTCCTTAAAAGATTGTTGAACCCATTATTGTTTTTCAAGAAACATGTTTTTTTTTTTTTTGGTTGAAAGAAACATGCTTTCTTAATCAATTATTATTGACTCATTAATTTAGGAGAAATGTTTTTTTTTTAATTTATTTTATGAGCTTTTTTTTTTTCATGAGGTTCTCACTTCTGGTTGATGATTGATTGGAGAACTATCCTAAATGAGTTAGAATTTGAGAGGTTGTTGGGAGGGAAGTAATTGAATATATGGTTCTGTGTCCATAAAAAAAATTGTATATGATATATGGAAACGAAAATATAATAAAAATGGGTAATGGAAAATTTACAAAATGGAAAAAAAAAAAAAAATCGAGGGTAATGGAACAATAACTAAATGAAAAAAAATTACAGTTTTTTTTTTTTTTTTTTTAAATTTAAAGAATTTAAAAAAGAAAAAAAATGTAAAATAGTACACATGAATACTTTTCAATCGTATAAAAAAAATGCTTTTCAACAATAAATTTTTGAATCATTATTTTATATTTTTGGATAAAATATTATTGGGAAAATCATAATATCAAAAAACAATAATTGTCGATTACAATCTTGCTTAAAAAAAATAATAATAAAAAAAAAAAAAAAAGCGCCTCGATTACAATCAAATGATTTTTTTTTTTATAAAATAATATATATAAAAAATCTCATCTAAAGCAAAGGCAAAAGGGTAAGCAGGAATTAATTGATCTGCCATATGCTCATATTACTCTTCTACATAATCATAGGATTGATCACATCAAGACAACTTTTTATGCATACATAAAAAATAATTTCAAGATGCCTATAAAACAAACTCAATTCCTCTTCTGTGATTTCCAACTACACCAAAATCAATTATTTTGTTTGAGTGCTAATTAAATTATTTTTAATCAGCGGCCCAAACTATGGATAATGAGTTGGCCCTTTTATCTCTCTCAACATAAGCAACTGACTCATCTCGTCTTCTTCCTTCTCAAAGCAACAAGCTTTTTCAAAACCACCATGCCTTCTTCTAAAAATATTTTGTCTTTCAGTTTAAGCTTTACATTCACAAGACATAATCAATTTTAATCAATTTTAATTAAGAACCCGGACACATTAGAGTAAAAATGGCTGACATGGCTGTACACGTCAGTCAGCCTCAGTTGACGTGCCTCATGTCATCATCAACTTAGTTGATATGCCTGAGTCCATTTTTGCTCACCCCCTTTCTAGGGGGGTTGAGCATTACCCCCCTCCCAAAAATATGACATGTGTCCATTTGAGGGTAAAATTGTCTAAAAAGATAAAGGGTTTGGACAAATTTATCCCCTCCATGGACACATGTCATGTTTTTAGGAGGGGATAATGCTCACCCCCTTTCAAGGGGGGTGAGCAAAAGTGAACTCGATATGTCTCTACATGCTAGCAATGTTAGGATGACATGTCTAGACATGTCAACCATTTGTGATGACGTGCCCACAATGGTAACACACGTATGCATTTCTGTTTTTTTTTTTTTTTTTCTTAACACTACTCTTTAATTCCACAAGTGCGATGACATTTCATTTTGGATTTCTAACAGAGAGAGATATATGGATCAATCATCAATGACTCTCTCTGCAATTAATTGTAAAAGCAACAACTTTTACGTGTTTATTCGCACATGTACTTAACAGTGTTGTCTTGAATGCTCTGTGAGGCGATGCGAGATTCAAGAAAAATTATCTGAAATTTTTAAAAATCTCTCGTTTAATATTACCCATATATAAATTTTTTAAAATCACTCGTTTAATATTATCCAAAACGGGAAGGGACAATATTACCCAATTTTTTATTACCCTTCAATTTATAAAAGGGCAATATAGTAAATTTACAAATTATATATCAATCAATCCATTCGTTCAACTCTCTTTTCAATACCAAACAATATAAATGATAGATGTTTTCCTTTATATCCCTCCGACTCTCTCTCCTTCTTAATTCATCAATCCCTCCTACCAAATATAGCATTAAAGACCCAAGCAATATTTTCTAACCTGTATGACAAGTTAATTTGACGATTGATTGATTAACCTCTCATCCTCCTGATTATAAAAAGAAGTTATATAACTTGACCTACCCATCGATTACATAATTTACATGTATGCATGTAATTGTCAAAATGATCAATATTTTTCATCTTTGAATAGTCTTCTAAGAAATCGACATGAAATGGTGAACTGACTATAACAAGTTTTCCATCTAAACATTTTCGCACACGACAAGATTAGAAGACTAAAAGATAGAGCTTGACTTCCTAATACGTGCATCGTGATTAATTTGGTATTGTACAAACATAATTTAACTTGGTACTACGAACATGTAATTATGCATTATGCATGATGATTAATTAACTAGTATTATGATTAGGGATATTTCTATTTTAGTCCCTTTCTAAAAGTAAGTTTCAAAGACAAGTTTATAATCTATTTGAATTTCTGCAAAACAAGACAATTCAATCACTTTACTAGAAGGGGAATAGATATTTCCTAATAAAAAATCAATCTCTAATAATTGTAATTGCTTTGCACCACTCATGCATGCATGGCAGCTTCTAATAAATTCTAATTGCTTTGAAAATTCCACATAGCAAGACAATTTGTGAGAAAAATGAAGTATCGTTTGCTACTGAGAAGACATCTCCTAGATGATCATTTTATAAGTCGTTGGAGAATCTCATAAATGGTCCAAAGCCACAAGAGCCTATGGCTGGACTCCAATAAATAAAAATATCCTTCCACTTGCACCATAAGAACACGCTTACGACGGTCTTACAATGGTTCCATGCAAGATTATCTCTGATATGATATTGAGATGTCATTCATTTTCCAATGCAAATATGACCTCAAACGTCTATATATGTTCCACTATTATTGCTCTTTTAGAACTGTTGCCTGAAATGTGGATATGATTGCCCCATCTCTCACATCCATGAGCAGAATTAAAGAGCCGAGCAATATTTTCTAACCCACATTTCAAGTTTGAAATTTCCAGTAGAATTAAATGTATGTAATTGTCAGAGTGATCAATATTTTTCTTCTTTTACTAGTTTTCTTAGAAATTTTCATAAATTGATGTACTAATTATCACAAATATTAGACTTAACATTTCCGCACACAACACGATTAGAGGACCTAAAGATAGCTTGATAAAGAGTAAATTCCATCTGATACATGCATTATACACCATGATTAATTTAATATTTATCTTAGAAAAATGTAATTTAATTTATTACTACGTGCATGTAATTCGACACTTGTCATGATTTTTCTATTTTTACTATTCAGATTTACAATTCCTCACTAATATTGTACTATTGTGTTTTCAATGCTTTAATTAATTTATTTTTAAAAAAATGTTAAATAATAATGAATTTTAAGATAAATTTTTATTCATTAGATTTATTTTTTATTCACATTAATAAATTTTCCTCATACGTTGAGATTCCCCTAAAAAAAAATTTAAGCATTATATGAGTGCAGGATTTAAAATAATATGATGATTAGGCCGGTATAATTAACACGAGGATCATTTTCATTTGACTTGTGTATTTGTGTCAGTATATTTTAAAATCAATTCAAATAAAAAACAAACATTTTTTTTTTTTTAAATCGAAGACAGACATTGTCAATAATAAAAATATAGATGATGAGAGGTCTAAATTTATTAGCGGGTCACAAGAATGAGTTAAGTTCCAGTGAAAATAGTAATCAGCAGCACAAACAATAGATAATGAGTTGGTCATTTTATCTCTATCCACGTAAGCAGCTGACTCAATATTATATAAAATATTATATTAATATTATGTATTATCATATATATTATTATTATATATATCATAATAATATCATATATATTATAATTATATATAATTATATATATTATTATAATATATATAATGTTGTACAAGTTTATGATTTTTTGAAGATTTAAGGGTAAAAAGGTCTTTTTGAGACTTGTCCCATGCATGGGACAAGTCTGGCCTAGGGTCTTTGGTGGGACAGAATTTGGTGATTTTTATCTCACTTTGTCCCGTTCTATCTAATGCTAAAGTCGCACCAAACGTGGTACAAGAAGAAACTGTCCTACGTTGTCCTGTCCTGTCCTGCGTATCAAACGCACTCTTAAGATTCAATAACATTTGGTAAATAGACACATTTTTGGCTGTGAATGTAAGATACTTGTGTTAAACTTATAATTCAAAGCAAATCTATATAGATGAAAAACATGTGCGTGAAGCCAATGTGGAAAATATCTATTTGATGGGGTTAGAGTGTTACTTATAAAATTTATAAGTAGACGTAAAATTAGGCCATTCATTAAATTTATCCTTGATTAGTGTTTTGATTGTTTCGTAGAAACAATCCAAGTTTTGGACAAAAATGCCCTTTAAGCAAATTGAACTAAAAAAAGATAAAATTAAAAAGAAAAACTTTGTTGTAAAAGTAAAAAGAAAAAGAAAAACTTGTAGTAGAGAGAGAAACGAAGTCTGTGAAACTCATTTGGCCGAGAGAGAAGAGAGAGAAATGAACTCATCGGCTTGGATTAGAGAGAGAAACGAAGTCGTGGTTTGGATTCGAGAGTGAGACGAAGTCGAGGAGTTGCAGTCCAGGGTTGGATTCGTGAGAGAGATGAAGGACACACCATTGTTGCAGAAACACGAACGATAAGGTAAGTAATTTCTGGGTTTTCAATCGTTCGATCGTGTTAATTTTGAGCGTGTTTAATCTTAGGGTTTTCGATTGTGTTCATAAGTGTTTAATTTCTTTTTTGGATCGTGTTGAATGTGTTTAGGGTTTGAACAGGAAGTGTATTGGATGTGTGTTTAATCAATTTGAACTGGAAGTGTTTAATCGATTAGAATCTGGTGTGTTTAATTGATTCGAACTGTTGTGTTTAATTGATTCGATTGTCACTCATAATCATCTTGGTTTGGTTTAGGCAGCACAAGCACATCGTCTTCTCCAACTTCGGCGACGTCTTCTGCTAAGCGTGCTTTGTTTGTCTTCTATTTTCTCTATTTTTGTTACATGAATTATACTCTGGTAGCATTATCTGCTTGTCTGAAAAACATTATAATCTTTTCTCTTGAGTGGATTTTTTTTTTTGTTTTTGTTCTTCAAGTCTTACTCCAATGGTTCAGTTCAACCCAATTTCTAGCTATATGAAACCTTACATGGAGAACAATAAAAAATATTTAATGATGCATGTCACAATTCCACAGAAGAACCACTAAACTACCAACAACAAAAACACTTGCAACCATGCATGCCAGAATCAGGAGCCCTCAGTACCACCAATACAGTTCGCTAAAAGAAAGCCAATTGGAGATAGTATGATATAGAATCTTGGCCATATGACATTTCTTTTGGTATAATGAATTATATAGGATGCATGCATAAACATGTATTGTGTGTTTAGCAGATATTGCTGTTTTTATCAATGGAAAGTCATTTCAGATGATAAGTGAAATGAATTATTAAACTAAATGGAGGTTGGGATGATGTAATGAATAACTGGTGGAGGTTGTTAACTCTGTACAGGGAGTGCATATGTTTCATGAAAACCGAGTTTAGGATCTAAATAATTTTAGGAGATTTCAGTCAATACCTGTCTATCAGGAACCAGCAAAGCGATGTTGATTTTGAACTGTAGATTTATTCTTAGAATATTTGTTTGAACGTGATGAATGGAAAACTCTCTCAGCTGGTGAAGCACTAGGTTATGGTGTAAATAAAAGCCATTACTGGGTAAAATGTTTAGACCATTTTCATGCATGCCTACTCCTCCCATGACAAAGTTTTCAATCAATATATTTTCTCATCCTCTGTTCTCTTAACTTCGTATATTTGCTCAAACTAGAAGTCACACTAGGTCTAATCCTTCACTACTAGTCTCACAAAGGGCATTTAACACCACGCACACATCAATAACATAGCACCTAGGTCCTATGGGCATATATTGGTTAAATAATGCTAAAATGAGATTCAGGTTTTTTTCTTTTAATAGATGATTTTCTGCACACGTAGAGCTAAATGTTTTTTTCTTTTTTTTCCTGGATGCAGTTTGAAAGCCAGATGTTTGGTAGAGGAGTTTCCAAAAGCAGCACTATTGCAAGATTTATCGTCTTTTATAAATAGGAAAATGTACTGTATCTGGATCCAAAGAAATTTGTATTATTTTTAAATATATATATATATATATATATGTGTATATATAATCTGTTGGTTGAGGTGAGCAGGGGGAAGATAATACAGATTGGGATGACCTTAAAGTTGATTGGAAATTTGCTGATTAAAGAGAAGTTCGCCAAGCTTAGGCAATTGAGTTTCTTTCATGTATTCGACTCTGGTTAGATTTGTGTGTGATTTCTGTTCCTGCAGTTTCAAGTGTGTGGTTGTATTTGCTTTCAAGGTCGGAACCGTTGATAGGTTGATTTCATCAGGATTTAGCCTAAGTTGTTTGTAAACATGAATTTTTTTTTTCAGCGTGATACTGAATCAGAGAGAATGAAGAGAGAACGAAGGAGAGAAGTTTCAGACCGTGGAATGAAAAGAGAGAACGGAGAGAATGGGTTTTTGGATTCTGACATTGGAAGAAGAGAGATGAGATAAGTTTGAGACAAAAAGAAACAAATAATAATAAAAAAAATTGGAAAATGAGGGGCAATTTAGTCTCTACAATGGATTGCTAAGTAAAAACAATCAACTTACTACTTCTGGTTAAATTTAAACAAGCCCCTAAATTTTTTGGTAAAAAGGGTTATCTCCTCTATTTTTATTATGTTTTCATCATATTCAAAGATCATTTTAAATGGATAAGTTGAGTTTTGTCTGGTGGTATACCTCTAACACCTATGCTATAAGGTCGTGGGCTCTGAGTCTTTCGCCTCCCCTAAAAAAAACCAAATTTATGTAATATATGTAAAAAAAAAATAAATAAATAAAAATAAAAATAAAAATAAAAAAAGATCATTTTAAATGTTTTTTATAAATGCACAAATTAAGATAATTTATCTTAATAAATAACTATTATTCTTTTTAAATAATTAATAAAAAAATTAATGTTTTAAAATATAAACAACAATAGTTTTTAATTAATGTTTTGTTTAACACAACTTCTAAAATATATGTCGATTTAACTCATTATTTTATAGTGTTCCCTTAGAACATAATCTTGGTTCCGTCCCTGACCATACATCGAGGTTGCCTAAAAAAATATAATGAGGTACAACTAGCATGACAATCATTTTCATTTGATTTATTTATGTATTTGTGATTTTGTGTCAACAATCAATTCAAACAAAATTAAATATACATTTTTTTTAAATATATAAATAAAAAACAGACATCTTCAATAATAATATGGTATTGTTAACTTTTGTCATAAGGGCACATATTAAGAATACAAAAGTTAATACATAAGGAAAGTCAACTACTGTATTTATTGTAACACTACCCGTAAAAGAAACTTTTATGTTCTTAACCTGTGCCGTAAGGGCACATGTTAACACTACCCATAATAAAAATATACTTTTAAAATAGTAATAATGAGAGATCTAAATTATTAGCGGGTTACAAGAATGGTTAAGACCCACTGAATGAAATTATTGATGAAGTAGCATCAAATCGTTTCGCTATTTTTGTTTACAAATCGATGAAATTTCTCGCAAAACATTTCTCTAATTAAACATCTTTATTTATTTTATTTTATTTTTACTCTAGTTAATTATTTATTTTATTTTTATTTATACCTTTAATTTTTATATAGGGCAAATTACACTGCACCCATTGAGGTTTGGGTAAGGTACACTTAGTTGGAACAGTTTTGTATTATACACTAACACCCCAAGAATTAAATTCAACTTTAAAATACCTAAAATGCCTCTAGTTATATTATTTTATACTTTTTTATTTATTTATTTATTTTTTTATTTTTTTATTTTTTTTTACCTTTTAACCAAAAACTTTATAAACTTTAATAGAATAAAAAAATTAAATAAAAGATATGATTCATTAAATAAATAAATAGTTTTAAAAATAAATAAATAAATAGTTTTTAAAAAATTAAATAAATAGATAGTTTTTAAAAATAAAAAAATAAATAGTTTTTAAAAATAAATGAAAAAATAAAAACATTAATTTTTTTTAAGGATATCCATTGATAGGGAAAAAAAAAAAAAAACTCTAAATATCTAAACTTAGTCAACTTAGCATATTAGTCATCTAAATCATCAAAAGTTAAATAAGAGGATGTCAGTGTAGAATAAGCAAACTATTTCATATATAGAGGTGTCCTAATCCAAATCTCAAGGGTGTATGTGTAATTTCCACTAAAATAAAAGTTGTCGACAATCTGTGGTAGGAATAGTCAAACTGTTTGTGCAGACCCATAGCATCACAAGTCAAGATGCCTATAAATCCAACTCAAATCCTCTTCTGTGATTGCCAACCCCAGCAAAATCAATCCTCTCCTATCTTATCTTGCTTGTCTTTGAGAGCTAATTAAATCATTTTTGTTTTGGATCAAAATCATGAGTTTCTTCATGTTTTTGTACTTTTCTTTTCTGCTCTTTCTTTTTCATCCTGCTTCTTCTAGGCAACCACTTTGCCATGACAGTGAACGTTTTGCTTTGTTGCAATTCAAAGAAAGCCTTTCCATCAATATTTCTGTTTATGTTTCTGTTTCTTCTGGTTATCCCAAGACTTCATCCTGGAATCCGGAAGAAAATAGTGACTGCTGCTCATGGGACGGTGTGGAGTGCAATGAGGACACTGGTTATGTGATCAAGCTTGACCTCGGTAGTAGCTATCTCTATGGTCCCATCAACTCTACTAACACCCTCTTCAACCTTGTCTATCTTCAATGGCTTAGCCTCGCTGATAATCACTTCACTAGCTCTAGAATCCCTTTTGAAATTAAGAACCTTTCCAACTTGTCATATCTAAACCTCTCTTTGTCTGTATTTTCTGGTCAAATACCATTGGAAATATTAGAGCTCTCCAAGTTGGAGTCCCTTGCTCTAGACCAAAATTATGGCTTGGAGCTCCAACAGCCTGGTCTAGAAAGTCTAGTTCAGAAGTTAACCAACTTGAGAGTGCTTGATCTTTATGAAGTAAATATCTCTTCTTCACTTCCTCATGCTTTGACAGATTTATCTGCTCTAAAATTTTTGTCTCTTGCATACTGTGAATTGAAAGGTAAATTCATTATAAATATTTTCTTGTTTCATACTATATATATATATTTATTTTTTTAAATAATAATAATAATAATAATCTTGAATTTATCTTTCAGGAACCATTTTGTGGTCCCTTGGTAACCTTAACAATCTGACCCATTTGGACTTATCTGCTAACAAGTTTCAGGGTGAGTTGCCTACTAATTTCATTATAAAATATGTTTCTTCTTACAAATTGGATATCTATGAATGCAAGGTATTGTGCCAAGTAACATCATGACAAATATATCTTCTTTGACTTATCATTCTCTCAGAAGTTACAAGACATTGTTTAGTAAATTCCTTCTAAAGATTTTCATTTACTTACTTTTAAAAATGAATCTTAAATCCTTATCTAACCTTGCAAATCTTGCAAATCCTGCACCTGCTCTTTTTTCACTTAATAACCTTGCAAATCTTCTCAATTTGGATATGAGTAACTGCTTCTCGGGTCAATAAGATCCTTCTTGTTTCATGCTATATTTTAATAATAATAATAATAATAATAATAATAATAATCTTGATTATCTTTTTAATCATTATTTATCTTTTAAAGACAAATCTTCTCGATTATCTTTTAGAAACTATTTTGTCTTCCCTTGGTAACCTTAACAATCTGGCCCATTTAGACTTATCACGTAACAAGTTTCAAGGTGAGTTGCCTACTTCCATTAAAATCTTGCTAATTTGAAAAACTTTTGGATATCTATGGATGCAATTTATCTTCTATTACATCTTGCAGATTGTAAGGTAAATTCCTAATAGGATTTTACAGTTTCATACCTATACTAATTTTTTTTAATTTTTTTTTTTTAATTTTGAATCCTTATATCCAATGTGATGTTTTAGGAATCACTCTATTTTTTCTTGGTAACCTTAACTATCTAATTCATTTGGACCGTATCTAATGTAATGTTTACACTATCAATATTTCATTTTTGGTATCAGTACAAAGTAATTGTCTTAGGTCCCACACAAACTAATTACTCATATGTCAATTGTTAAGAAGTCTAGTTGACAAGTTAACCAACCTCAAATGGCTTGATCTTGATTGGGTCGACATTTCTTCTTCAATACCTAATAGCTTGGGAAATTTGTCTTCTTTTACTCATCTATCTCTCTACGGGTGCAACTTACAAGGTAATTAACTCCTTCATGCAGTTACCCAACCTTTTACCTTCTTAGAGTGAGGTTCAATAAAAAATCTCATTGGATATTTAAAAATTTTCATTTATATACCCTATACTTCACCAAAGAAAAAAAAAATCTTGAATACAGTTGAACTTGTATAATAACAATTTTATTTGGTGGTGAGTTGCCTTCTTCCATTGATATCGAATCTTTGAAAAAAATGTTATTATCTATTCATGTAATTTATCTTCTTTGATTTATTTCTTCTCTTGTAAGTTGCAATCTGCAAAGTACATTTCTTATAAAGGTTTTCCCTTACTTTTGAAAAATAATATTAAACTATTGCCTTACATTTGTTTATGTTCTTTTTTTAGGAACCATTCCATCTTCACTTGGTAAACTTTACAATCTCATCCATTTGGACTTATATTGGAACAATTTTGGGGGTGAGTTGCCTAATTCCTATCTTGCTTCTTTCAAAAAATTATTCAATATCTATAAAAGTAATATATCTTCTTTAACTTATTCATTCTCATACAAGTTGTAAACTGCAAAGTAAAATCAATACAAAGATTTCCCTTTACTCTTAATAAATAATTTTAAATCATTACCTTACATTACTACATTAGTGCATGTACTTTTTCAGGAATAAATCCATGATTCATCGGTAACTTTACCAGTTTAGTCTATATAGACTTATCTTTTAACAAAATTTGGACTTATCTTCCATTAGAAATCTTCCTTCTTCAATTAGTAATCTTACCCAGCTAAACTATTTGGACCTATCTTTCAATAAATTTTCAAGTCCAATTTCTTCATTGTCTTGGATTGGTATGAATACTAAACTCACTGATTTAGACCTTTCAAATATCAACTTTATTGGTGAGATTCCTTTTTGGCTCAAGAACCTAACACGTCTAACTGATTTAAATATGAATCGAAACCATTTAACTGGTTTAATCTCAGTTTGGCTCATGAATTTGAACCATTTGTCAACTTTATATCTCATGTCTAATCATTTTACTGGTCAGATTGTAAGGTCCAGTTCAAAAATTGACCTAAGCCCAACCAAGCCAACAATCCATTTGCATTTGTGCAAGCCCAAGCCCATTAGTCAAACCCAATTAATTGTCCAAGTCTAGCCAATGACCATGCCCATCTCATAAATTGAATAGGCAGCCAGCTGCTATTTTGTTGTCATCTCTTTAAGTTAGGTGGCAAGAATATGGTGATAGGTGGCAATCAAGTAGATAGGCGTGAGATAAAAAAAGAAAAAAAAAAGAATAAAATGATAAAAAGGAAGAGATCAGATCTGGTGTGTGCGTTAGAGAGAGAGAAAGAGAGGAATGGCTATAGAGGATAGAGTAGAGAAAGAAAACTAAGAAGAAAAGAGAGATCAGGTAAGAGAGAGAACTCGGGGAGCTTAGGAGAAAGAGTGAAAAGAAGGGAAAAAAAAAAAAAGAATCAGACCTTGATGGTTGTGAGCGTGCGAGTCTACTTGATGGATTAGTCGTCTAACATTAAATTGTTAAGTTATCACATCTTTTTTTTTCTCCTTTAATTATTCTAAAATTTCTTTCCAAGTTATCTCATCTTGATCTCTCTTATTCTTACTTTTCAAGTCAAATATCCAATAGCTTGGGAAATTTGTCTTCTCTTACTCATCTCTCTCTCAGATACTGCAACTTACAAGGTAATTAATTAATTCCTCCATGCAGTTACTCAACCTTTTACCTTCTTAGAGTGATGGTCTGCTGTGAGGGAATCAGACTCAACAGTAACTTTTCTAAAACCAGAATTCCAAGGCATCATAACTATCTAATTCATTTGGACTATATCTAATGTGATGTTTACACTATCAATTCATTTTTGGTATCGGTACAAAGTAATTGTCTTAGGTACCATACAAATTAATTACTCCTCTGTCAATTGTTAAGTTATCACATCTTTTTTTTCTCCTTCAGTTATTCTAAAATTCCTTCTCGAATCAAGAACTTTATACATTTCCAAGTTATATCATCTTGACCTCTCTTATTCTTACTTTTCAGGTCAAATACCGTCAGAGATTTTGGAGCTCTCTCAACTAGAATACCTTGATCTATCATGGAATGAAGACTTACAGCCAGGTAGTCTAAGAAGTCTGGTTGACAAGTTAACCAACCTCAAATGGCTTGATCTTAGTGGGGTCAACATTTCTTCTTCAGTAGCTACTAGCTTGGGAAATTTGTCTTCTCTCAACTTTTTGTCTCTTCAAAACTGCAACTTGGAAGGTAAATTCCTTTTAAAAAATTTCATTTATATACCCTATACTTCACCAAAGAAAAAAAAAATCTTGAATACATTTGAACTTATATGATAACATTTGAATTAAAAAATAAATCGTGAATACATTTGAACTTATATATTAACAATTTTATAAGTACATTTCTTATAAAGGTTTTCCTTTACTGGGTATCAGAAGTTTCAATTTCTTGGGCCAACTTCCTTACCCAGCTAAACTATTTGAACCTATCTTTCAATAAATTTTCAAGTCCAATTTCTTCATTGTCTTGGATTGATATGAATGCTAAACTCATTGATTTAGACCTTTCAAATATTAAACTTTATTGGTGAGTTTCCTTTTTGGCTCAATAACCAACAAGTCTAACTGATTTAAATATGAATCGAAACTAGTTAACTGGTCTAATCCCAGTTTGGCTCATGAATTTGTATCAGTTATCAACTTTATATCTCATATCTAACCATTTTACTGGTCAGATTGTAAGGTCCAGCTCTAAAATTGACCTAAGCCCAACCAAGCCAACAATCCATTTGCATTTGTGCAAGCCCAAGCCCATTAGTCAAACCCAATTAATTGTCCAAGTCTAGCCAATGACCATGCCCATCTCAATTGAGTTTTTTTTTTTTAAAAAAAAAAAATTGATAATAAAATGAAGAGGCAACCAGCTGTTTTGTTGTCATCTCTTTAAGTTAGGTGGCAAGAATATGGTGATAGGTGGCAATTAAGTAGATTGGCGTTAGATATATAAAAAAAATATAAAAATATATATTAAAAAAAAAAAAAGATAAGATCTGGTGTGTTCGTGAGAGAGAGAGAAAGAGAGAAATGGCTATGGAGGATAGAGCAGAGAAAGAAAGCTAAGAAGAAAAGAGAGATCAGGTAAGAGAGAGAGAGAGAGAGAGAGAGAGCTCGGGGAGCTTGGGAGAAAGAGAGAAAAGAAGGAAAAAAAAAAAAAAGAATCAGACCTGTGGTGTGTGTGTGTGAGTCTATTTGACAGATTAATCGTCTAACATTAAATTGTCATCTTTTTTTTTCTCTTTCAGTTATTCTAAAATTCCTTGTGGAATCAAGAACAATTCAATAAAAAAAATATAATTGGATATTTACTGAATATCATAGCTTACTTGGGATTTTCAGGAACAATTCCATCTTCAATTGGTAGCCTCACCAAGCTTGTCAATCTCGACATCTCTAGGAACAACTTACAAGGTAATTAATTTCTTCCAGTTACCCAATCTTAGAGTGAGGTTCGATTCAATAAAAAATCTCATTGGATATTTACTGAATATCAAAGCTTACTTGGGATTTTCAGGAACAATTCCATCTTCAATTAGTAGCCTCACCAAGCTTGTCTATCTCGACATCTCTTCTAACAATTTTAGGGGCGAGTTGCCTATTTCATTGGGTAACCTCACACAGCTTAATACTTTGAGACTTTCTTATAACAATTTTTCAAGTGGGAATTCTTCTTCCTGGTCTTGGATAGCAAAACATACCAAACTCACTGAATTATGGCTTTTCGGTGTCAATTTAGCTGGTGAGATTCCCTTTTGGCTCTTGAATCTAACTCATCTGAGTTTTTTAGACATGAGTTCCAACCAATTAACTGGTCCAATCCCATTTTGGCTCATGAACTTGAACCAGCTATCATCTCTTGATTTCAGCTCTAATAAGCTCTCTGGTCAAATTCCTTCTGATATTAGCAAACTAACCCAATTGAATTCCCTTTATTTGTCATTTAATCAATTGCAAGGTCCGATTCCTAGCTCTTTCTTAGAACTCAACAATCTTGAATATCTAGACCTTTCTTCAAATAATTTGAGTGGCACAGTGGAGTGGGAAATGTTTCTTCAACTCAAAAGTTTAAGATCACTATATCTCTCATCAAACCGTTTATCATTGCTCTCCAACTTCTCTGTTAATACTAGCTCTCATAAATTCCAAAGTTTAGGATTGGATTCATGCAACCTTAGGAGCTTTCCAGATTTTCTGCGCTACCAAGATCAATTGTATAACCTGGACCTTTCCTCTAATAATATTTCTGGCCAAATCCCTGGATGGTTCTTAAACATAACTGAAAACAGTTTAGAACGCTTGAACCTTTCTCACAATCTTTTGACTGGGTTTGAGCAACGACCCGATGTTCTTCCATGGACAAGTCTAGGGTATTTAGACCTTAGGTTCAATAGGTTGCAAGGCCGACTCCCCATTCCTCCAATGTCCACATCTCATTATTTAGTTTCAAACAACAAGCTGTCAGGGGAAATTCCATCATGGATGTGCAAATTGAATTCTCTTTATGCCCTGGATTTATCGAATAACAACTTGAGTGGCAAGCTTCCAAAGTGCTTGGGCAATTTCAGTTATGGTCTATCAATGTTAGATCTGCAGAACAACAAATTTTATGGGAGGATTCCTCTAAACTTCATCAAGGGAACAGAACTGAAGATGATTGATTTCAGCAATAATCGGTTGCGAGGAAAAATTCCAAGATCATTGGTGAATTGTACAATGCTAGAATATTTGGATCTTCGAAATAACAAAATCAATGATACTTTTCCATCTTGGATGGGAAGTCTTCCAAAGTTAGAGGTTCTCAACTTGAAATCCAACAAACTCCACGGTGTAATAGATGAACCTAAGTCAGATTTTGAGTTTCCAAAATTGCGTATGATTGATCTCTCTCATAACAGATTTATTGGTAAATTTCCATCAAAATACTTTCAGTGTTGGAATGCCATGAAATTTGATAATGAGAGTGGACTTCCATATATGATGAAGGATGGCACCGATCAAATTTATGATTACTCATTGATAGTGGTCAACAAAGGGATAGAAATAGAATACGTGAAGATCTCAAATATGCTAACAGGCATTTGGCTCTCAAGCAACGCATTTGAAGGAGAGATTCCAGCCACTATTTCCACTCTAAAGGGGCTTCGATATCTTGATCTTTCCAACAATAATCTCATTAGAGGCATCCCATCATCCTTGGACAACCTCACAGTACTAGAATCGTTGGACCTCTCCAATAACAAGCTCTCGGGAGAGATTCCTCAGCAGCTTGTTAAACTCACGTTCCTCGCCTTCTTCAATGTCTCATATAATAAACTTGAAGGACCTATACCACAAGGATCACAATTCAATACATTTGATAATACGTCATATGAAGGGAACTCGGGGTTGTGTGGAAAACCTTTACCAAGAAAATGTGGAAATTCTTAGCTTCCACGGAATGATGACAATGAGGGATCAGAATCTCCATTTACATTTGGTTGGAAAGTAGTTGCGATAGGATATGCTTGCGGCCTGATAATTGGAGTGGTTCTTGGTTACATTTTCTGCACAAGGAAACATGAATGGTTTTTGAAGATTTTTGGGATGCCATTGAAAAGAAAGGAGAGAAAGAGGGGACGACCAAGAAACTGAATGTAATTATCTTTCCGAAGAAGAGCCTCATCATCATGTGCTTCTTTTTTTCATTTTTTTTTTTAGAGTTTCGTTTCTCTCTTCCATGTGTTTTCATTGTTGAATAAATTGAGCCTCATTCAGCTTTTGTTGTCTGAAGATGTTACAACTATTTTTGTTTGCAAATTAATAAAGCAGATTTTGATTAATCATATCAACAAGTCAGTCACAAAATTAATTACTAAAAGGACATGCTCTTAAATTCAAAAACAGGGGACATGGAAACTGATTATAATCTCAGTAACTTTTTAAGTATTTCTTTTGATGTTGTATTCAAAAACTCTCTCTATGAGAAGATTTTTTGCACAGTTATTCTTGGCCTAACTCCTTATGAGAATACATAGCTTGTAGTAATTTATTGTATAATTCGTCACATACAATACATTATTATTCTGCTTATCAAACAAAAAATACATTATTATTCTGGTACACTTTCGAAACTGGAAAAAAATTCGAAGAACGGAAACGGGGGAGGATGGCGGGGATAAGAAAGAAACGACACACGAAGAGCAAATCCGGATGAGAGATATATGTCTGACTCAACTCATCTTCAATCTGAATAACTTACAATAAGGTGGTTTGTATAAACATTGTTGTTTTCTGTTGAGCTCATGAAGAAATGTCTTTCCCAAAAAGTCCAGCTATTCCCTTTCCGGGGTCACTTTGTTTCACAATCGACTCCCCAACCAAGACCTGCAAAAGGGTAACACAATCTAGTTCGTTCAAATTGCACAGCAGATGTATTGATTACAAAATTCACGACATATTCATATGTTAAATGTGCTATAATTACAGCACCATTTATCAGTAAATGAAACATTTATAAGGGATGACCTTCTTGCATTCAATGTCCAATTATGTGCAGAAGTTTAGATGTTTCGATTAGTAATAGAGAAGTAGAAGAAAAACTTACAGCTTTAACACCAACTTCTTGTACATATGCAATATCGTCAGGAGTAAATAGCCCGGATTCACCAACCACCTACGAATAAAATCATTTAAGTGAATGAAAAACGTTCACACATATATGATATCAGTTTAGTGAATGGTCATAAGACCAGAAAAAGGACCACTTACAATGATATCTTTCTCACGGATCTTTTGGCCACGCTCTCCTTCAAGGAGTTTCTTTGTGTTACTAATATCAACCTCAAATGTTTCTGTGGACAAGCAAGAAAAAAAAATGCAAAATGTAAGAGGATCATACATTCTATAAGACAACAAAATTTATAGAAGTTTAAAATACTTACCAAGATTACGATTGTTGATACCAATAAGCTCAACCCCCTCAATTCCAAGAACACGATCCATTTCCCTCTCATTATGAACATGAGATTAGAAACCAACAGATAAAACATTCAATAATCTAGTTTATCACATCTTCTCATATAATGGCATAAATATAACTATCGAAATATTGAAAACGACCAAAGAAGCACAATTCAAACCTCCACAAGTGTTGCCAAGCCAAGCATCTTGCAGATCTTAATCATGTATTTGATGTCAAGATCCGGTAAAACAGCAGCAATCAAAAGAATTGCATCTGCGCCTTTAGTTCGGGCATAGTAGATCTGCCATGCATCTACGATGAATTCTTTGCAGAGTAGAGGGCACTGCAAACACGAATAGCTTAATCTAACAACTATTTCATAAAAGCACAGGGCCCAGAAAACCGATAACACGAAGATAAAGAGCACAGACCTTTACTCCAGCATTCCTGATTGCCTCCAAGTTTTCAAAGCTTCCCTTAATATATAGGAAGAGAAGCAAGTTAGAGGAAAGCAAGAGAAATCTTTTTAGCTTCAATGTCAATACTTCACCTCAACAAAACATGAGTGCTAAAAAAAATACAACTTTGGAAAATTCACCTTGAAATACTTTTCGTCTGTCAAAACACTTAGGCATGCTGCCCCACCTTTCTCGTAAGCTTGGGCAATTTCAACCTATCATGAGAAAGTTTCAATTTCGTTATCATACATAACAATGCTGATGCACATCATATAGCAAGATTAACTACAAAAGAATATAAGAAGAACAAATAATTGTAGCTCCTCTACTCTTGAAGACATGACATAACATCAAGTTTAGTGCGAGATATGCATTCACCAACAACATACAAATAAATGGGAATGTAATTAAGGAAAGAATCATCATAAAATACACACTTACCGGGTCAAAATCCTCTCTTAGGATTCCTCTGCTCGGAGAAGCCTTCTTCACTTCAGCAATCAGACCAGGAAGTCCAGTTCGCTGATACGCAGCCCTAAGAGCTCCAACAAAATCCTTAGTAGGCGGAGCACTGTCAAGCGCATTCTTCAGCCGAAATAGCGGCCTCCTCTCCTTCAACTGAAAATCAACAATCACACACTCACAACATAAGACTACAAAAACTCAACCAAAACTACAAAAACCAAAAATCAAAACAAAGAGTTTGTCAACATTACTTGTGCAACTTCTACGTCCTTGTGCCATATGATCTCCTCCAAAATATTACGGGGAGTATTCCCCTCGCTCTGAATCCGAAACTCAAAGGGTCCAACGTAGTGCTGAGGAGGTCCTGTGGGGGGCCTCCTTCGAATTCGAATCCCCTGAGTAGCAGCCACCTCGTTATGGAACATCCCCACCTCCCACTCCTTCACTTTAAGAGCAGTTTCAACATCCCCATTCGCAGGAGAAACCGTAGCTGACTCATCTTTCGTCTCCGACTAACAAACCACAAAACATGAGCAACAAACAAAGCTTTTTTTTTTTTTTTTTTTTTTTTTCCAATTCCAAGCACACTAAATTACTAATGTAAACAAACCCATCTCTCATTTTTTTTAAATTTCAATCATAAATTAGACACATTTATCTACACCAAAGTCTACAAGACATCAAAAATAAAAATTGGAGGGAAAATTTTGATCACACGAAAGCTTACACAAGTGGGTTCCACAATATCAAATGACAATTGAACAGCAGAAATATTGTGTTTTTTTGTTGTTGTTGTTGGTTTGATTGTTTACCTGCTGAGCTCGAATTGAAACGACGCCGTTGCGTCTACGAGTGCCCATTGAAGACGCGGGAAGCGAGCGTCTGACGAGTGAGAACTTTCTTGCGGACGTCGACGTCGTCGTCGTCGTCGTCGTCGACGGCGGCGAGGCGTCGACGGCGGCGAGGCGTGAAACGAGAGGCCGGGTGGTGTCGTTTTGAGAGAGACCAAGCCTTCCATGTCTGAGTTCAAAGTTGTGGAGCAATGAAAACCCTTTTCTTTTGAAGAGATGGAAGTGGCGATCTGGTGCGGCCGGGTGTATAGTAAACACACAACTCAACGATTAGATTTGGTTGGTTTTTTGGTTCAATAAGATATTTAAATAATAAGATAAGAAAAACTTTTTTTATTTATTTATTTTAGGAAACTACAATTATTTTTTCAGTTTGAGATTTGTTTCCTAATTTAGAATTAATTGTTTCTAGTCTTCTTTTAATTTTTCTAATTTTAAATATTTATATTATCAATATAATTTTCTTTTTTTATTTAGTTGTGAATATTGACAATTTATATCTTTAATTAATCCCTTTTTATTTATACCCCTTCAGGGCCACTCAAAAGAGAATATTGCCGAATTGAATAACTGGAACATTGCTGGACTGAAATATGAATGAACGTTATCATTTTGTTTCCCTGGAAATTGCCTTTCATTTTCCAATAAAAAAAAGTAACTAAAAATGAATAAAGCTATAATTTATTATTTATGCAGTTTAATTTTCATAATCTGGTACAAATTCTAAGAACATCATAAATCATAATAATACAACATTATTTTGGCAAAAATCAAATAAAAATTACAACATTTAAACAAGGCAACTTGTAGGCTCTTGAACTGAACTTGTAGCTTGTTAAGTGCTTGTATGTCAAAACCAAGAAACAATCATTTGAAGAGATTCCTGAAGCTGTCAAAGATTCTAAGAGCTTTCAGTTCACCACTCCTCATGTCCCTCAGTCTCCTCCTCAGTATCTGCAACCAGAACCTCCATTGAACATTAAACATGGCATTCGAATACGTACACAAACACAAACGTACGTATGTATATCAACAATGACCTACTAAAGAGAAGCACAGACATATTACATATAACAACTGTATCCTGAAGTAGACAATGTTTCATATTCCAGGGTAAGATTTATTGATCGAAAAATCACTGATGATGACTTATCGTGCTATAAGATGAATAATGATATATACGGAAGCAAAAGGGATGGTTTCCTTATGTATTGTGCACGAAACAATGTTTCCTTATGTATTGTGCACGAAACAATATTCTCCGCTCACTAGTACACAAGTCCACAGCTAGCTGTTTCAGGAACATTTTTCGGTTGAGTTGCTTTGGTGATGTTATATCCAAGTCCATCGATCCACTAGCCTACAAATCCCCAAATCCAACACGCTATAGTATATTAACAACCAAAACGATTTTTAAAAAGCAAATCATTGATACAAGTCTCTAACAAAGAAGTTGTGTCACCTGCAAGAATTTAGAGTACTTGGAGATGCTTGTTTCACAACTGTCCAATACGAATTGTAATGCTTGTTCCTCGATTTCAGGGTATTTAATGTCCTTCTTGACGTTTGTTTTATTCGAGGCTGCAGCGGCCATCTGGTGGAAAGATCTATAAGATATCTTTATTTGATAATTAAAAAAAACCGAGTTTTTGTAATTCTTATAGCTAGAACTGACAAACCTCTTCAAACTTTCCTCTCATACTTGAAGGACTGACCACTAAATAAGCATATGCCATTAACTCTAACGGCCAACCAGTGATTTGTATCGGAAAACATTGAGATCTACCAAAAGAAATTATATAGTTCCGCTCATCAGTTAAAGTGTATCGCTTGCTCACAAAAAAGGAAGCACAAATCATAATTTATGACTTGGATATAAATACATTCATGTTCTCACAAATCAAATTAAAAAAATTTCACTCAATCGTTTGTTAATGAAAAAATGTAAATCAAAAATATAAAATCAGATACTCACGCTGACAATCCGTGCTTCATCTAGGCTTCTAACTTTTCCTTGTAACATTTGTCAGATTTCTTAAGTGACAATGACAACTCTACTGAATCACTTGGGTTGGTGCCCTCCCTTGGAACAAATCCATACGAAAGCAATAGCTCTCCATTTGATTTCCTTCCATACGATATGAAAACCTGCATGTGGTGATGTAAGAAATTAGTCGAACGTGCTTAAAGTTGATCCTCCTAATCTAAAAGCATCCCTTTTAATGCACTGAAGAAGTTGATATTTACACAAACTAAAGTTGAAGCTAATGACCAGGACAAACTTAGTCAATCACTATTTACCTAATCAACATTTTCTTTCATAAGAAGATTTCAAACTAATCAAGTAATTAAAGATTTGTAATTAAAGTAATCAACATCAAAAATTCCTACTAGAAAATCTGTATATAGAATTGTTAACAGAGATATTACTAAATATTGTTTACCTGGTCACCTGGCTGATACTGCCGATCAGTAGTAAATACAATTCCTTTTGTGGATTTGTCATAATCCAAAAATGTCTCCACCTGGACCAGTCAAATAAAAGTGTAACATAAATAGAAATTAAGTGTATTCTTGCCGGCAAATAGTTTAAATGAAAGAATGTCTTACAAAGAGACTAATCATCAATTCTTCATACCTCACAATTGTGATTCAGCATATCTGCCCAGGGAACCAATGAAACCCTTCCACCCATTGATGGCAACCGAACCTGAGGAAAAGTAATCAACTTTTAGAAATGGCTTGTTATTCAAATGAACAAAAATACAAAGAGGATGTGTGCAATAGGTCGAAAAAGAAAAAGATATGAACATTATAACTAGAAGATTTCTAGAAAACTTGCAAATAGCATCATTTCATTTTCCTAGGAAATTTGAGTATGCCAAACGAGTTTGAATGTTTTCTTACCAATCATGAGAAAAGAATACCAAATGACCATTTGAATGTTTCCAAATTGAATACCTCTAATCCATATACGGTGCAAAATTCAAAAAAGAAGCATAATAACAAATTAACAGCAGCAGTACAAATAAGTATCTATAGAACTCCAAATTCTATTAGGCTATATGCTTCAAATTCTAGTTCACAGAACGACAGTCAGCAACATAGACTAAGTACCTCTTCAGGGAAAATATCCTGAGCCTCAAATCATTGTATCTGCACAGGGGAACGAATGTTCAGTACTATATTACAAGTCTACAAGATTTTCACCAAAATCAGAATGAAAGCTGGCGCAAAAACAAAGTCTTACATTCCAATAACGTTGGTAATCCTTTCAATTGCCCGCTCCCTAATCTGCGAAGGTTCCAGGTACCTATCTAGTTCTGCACGTGTCCTGAAATGACATAGAGAGGCTGTAGGGGGAAACACTGAGAGTAGACCCTTTACATAGTAAAAAATTAAACTCTTAAAAGAACCCCACCATGGCGAAACAAGCAGTGAAGTCCAGAAACTTACCAATAGAGAAGCGAATAAGGCTGTCGGGGTAACGCTGAGATGTAATTGCTCCATCTTGAAGATTTCTGGAGACTTGCTTCACTAATCAAATAGATTGCAAGCAAAGGCCAATCCGGAACAGAATACTGCTTCAGCACTTCACCAGCCTCCGGTTATTCCCATTGCTATCATCCAAATTCACAGCAACATCCACACACCCACACACAAGTGCAAAATCGATTATCACCCTCATATAGTTAACCAAAGAACATAACAAAATTCCTCATAGATGATAAATTGCATTGAAGAAAACTAGAGAACTACTACAAGTCAACGACTTATCATGTACTGATTGAACTATCATCCATAGATCAAACAGAAGAATCAAAACATCCACACGCCCACACACGGGTGCAAAATCGATTATCACCCTCATGGCCTCATATAGTCAAACAAAGAACATAACAAAATTCCTCATAGATAACTTGCTTTGAAGAAAACTAGAAAACTACTACTACGAGTCAACAACTTTCATTCATAGATCGGACAAACAGAAGAATCAAAACAATCACACAGACACACAAAACCAATTATTACCAAGTAAAACCAAACAAACAACATAATAAAAGCCCTCATAGAAACACAAACAAACAAACAAAAAGACGATAACTTTTTTCATGAATTGGTTCGAACTATCATTCACAGATCAAAAAACAAAAAGAAGTACCGAGTCTGAAGTGATGACGAGAGAGGGAGGCACAAAGAGCAACTTCTCACCCTTCCTTATGTTCTTCAATGCAACCAAACCTCTCTCACCCACATCCACTTTTTCTATGCCCATTTTTTGCGGCGGCAGGCCCGAGTCAGAGAGCCACCTCTGGAGTGCAGAAGCGTTTTCCAGTGAATCTATGTCACATCCCCACAGAACAGTCATCTGGGTCGGCGTCGTTTTGGTTGCCGTGTCGTTTTCTGTTGAGACAGAACAGTGAAGCACTTGAAGAAGTCCATGTCTTTTGCGCATGAAATTTGTCAAGAAAGTGTGAGAGTCTGGTTTGTGGTTGTTGTGGAGATGAGGGAATGTTGGAAGCAGTGTCTTGTGGAAGATTCTAGAAGCTTCGACGATGACTCGTAGTCTGTACAGAGAGCGAGAGAGAAATCTTATCTGTTTAGAAGCTGAAGAGAAGAGAGAAATCTACAAGAAGACCGTGAAATGATATGGTTGGTTAACACTCAACAGTTATCAAACGACGAAGTTTTGGTGACAAAACGGTGTCGTATAAGTGGAAGGACCTGGTACCTGTTACATGTTAAAAATAAAAAAGATCCTTCATTTTTATTAAAAGAACATGTTGGCCAACACCAACCTCATCTCTTCCAATTTCTTCAATTCACTTCCAACAAGAACCCCAAAACCCAGAACCTCTTCACTTCAACTCCAAAACCTTAAAAGCACCAATTTTTCACTTCCAAACACAACAGCAACCTCCAAGTTCCCATCTTTAGTCAAACCCCACTACCTCAACAACACAAGGTTTCTTGTTCAAAAATGTCACAGCACCTTAGACAAAAATCAGAACTTGGAAGAAGAAGAAGAAAAAAAACCGGGTTTGGATGGCAAAAGGTCTTCTGTTTTGGAGAGTGTAGATGGTGTTCAAGAGGGGAAGAGGGACTGGACAACCTCAATTTTGCTTTTTGTGTTGTGGGGTGTGCTCATTTACTATGTTTTCAATCTCACTCCTGACCAGACCCCGGTATTGATAGACCCATTTACTATCTTTCATTGATTTTCTTGGCTAAAATGTTGTTTCTGTGATGCTGCATTTGATTGTGTGTTGTTACTATCTTAACTATTTACTTGCTCATTGTTAGATCCTTATGGAGAATTCAAAATATTATAGCATAATATCTTTGAAGTAGTTTCAATCTTTGGAAAAAATGACTATTTGAGTAATCAATTTTTTTTTCACTTCATTAATGTGTGGACTTTAACTTGCAGTTCAGGGACATGTATTTTCTAAAAAGGCTTCTGAATTTGAAGGGAGATGATGGCTTCAAAATGAATGAAGTGCCTGTGTCTCTCTGGTATATCATGGGTTTGTGGCCTTTAGTCTGTAGCATGATACTGCTTCCAACAGGCAGAAGGTACTTTTCAGTTCCTTGTCGTTGTTCTTCATATTATTTCATGAACCACTGATCTCCATCACTACTCGATCCACTTGTTCGCAAAACACTAAGTTCAGTTTGGTTATCTGGAAGGCAACTGTTTTGATCTTTCGTGTATGCTTGCAGCTCGAGGAGCAATATTCCTGTCTGGCCATTCCTTATACTCTCATGCTTTGGTGGTGCATATGCTCTTCTACCGTACTTTGTTCTTTGGAATCCACCGCCTCCTCCTGTTGAAGAAACTGAGCTGAGTAGATGGCCTCTTAATTTCTTGGAATCGAAATTAACCGCTGGGGTAAGCGATTTTTTTGTTATCAGCTACTAGATGATTTCTGCTGTTGAAACCTTTTAGGAGTAACTTTTCAGTTAAAGTTCATTACAAATGTCCTTCAAAACATGACTGACTCTGATTGAGTTCGTCATCTTTTGCAGCAAATTCAAGCTAACTACATTGCATATATCAGATATCACTCGCTGCAGGACTGGGTCTGACCGTTTATGCAGCTTTAGCGGGTGGTGATGTCTGGCAGGAATTCTACTAGTACTTCAGGGAAAGCAAATTTGTGAGTGTTGCTTAAACTCTGTTAAGACTTAAGTTCCACTATTGTTGATGGTTGGTGGTATTTAACAATTCAACAGAACTTGACACCAACTTACCTTGGGATTTTTATGTCTCTTTATTGCAGATTCATGTTTCGTCCATAGATTTTACTCTGCTTTCTACATTTGCTCCTTTTTGGGTTTACAACGATATGACTGCCCGAAAATGGTGAGACTTCCGAAACTTTTGCATGCTTTAGTCAGTCTCCTCTTAAGCTTGGATTTAAAAGTGTCCTCCAAGGAGAGGTTTTTGTCCAGTAATGTTTGAGTACTTGATCACCTTACAGGTATGACAAAGGTTCTTGGCTTCTTCCAGTATCAGTGGTGCCATTACTGGGTCCTGCTTTGTATTTGTTGTTACGGCCATCACTATCAGAAGTTCCTGCACTCCGCGAAGCTTCATCGAAGCAAAAATAAGTTCTGAATTCTCTGTTTTGCTGTATATCAATCAACATCCCATTCTTCATGTATATACACAGATACCTAACCATCAATCTGAGATGCTGAGAAGCTGAATTTATCTCCACAGCTTTTTTTCATCACTTACTTTGTATCTCTGAACTTTTTACTCTTTTTTCATGAATGTATTCTTAAAAATTGTCCAAGTTCTTATCAAAACAACTGGGAAAAAGGACTAATCTGGTTTCAACCCAGTTCTCATATTTTTTTTTATTTCAGAGATTCATGAATATATTCCAGACATTGTAAGCTATGAAGAACAGTCATTTTAGCCGTTAGTAGCCAATTGGAACATTTATGACAGAAATCTCTATAGAGGGTAACAAATATGTAGCTCCAGTGATTTAAGACAAAATTATTTATGTCCATTTATGGCAAAAACATGGACATAGCCATATATTCTCCTGCCAGAAGGACCAAGTAGTTTCAACCATAACAACCAACATCAACTTTAATATACAAAATAACAGATTTGTGCTAGAAGAACTCCGTTTAGATGGAATTATGCCTAAACTTGGTGTAGCAAGCCATAAGTTTCTGAATAATATAACGCGACAAAGAAGAAACGTTACTTGTTACATCCTTCACCCGTACATCTTTTGGAGGTCATCTTTAAACTTAGCCTTTATACTCTGCTGTGGTGTTTTGATAGTTTCTATGCTACTAGTGGTTAGGTTGGTTGCTTTTCTGGGCTGTTGTTGTGCTCGTTTCTGCTGTTTCTGTTTTTCTTTTTTCTCTTTTTCTGCGTTTGGTTGGTTGTTTTTCTGGTGGCTTTTCTTTCCTGGGGTGCTTTGTGTTTTCCTCTGTTCCTTCCCCTGTTTTTGTTGCTGTGGGTCTCTTTGGGCGTGGTTGTGTCCTGTTGTGTTTTTGTTGCTGTTTTGCTGGGTGGTTTTGGTTCTGCTGGCTTGAGCCTTAATAAATTCTTGCAGTTCAAAAAAAAATCTTTAAACTTAGCCTTCAATTGTTCTCTCTTTATCTTAAGAGCGGCCGTGACCAGTCCAGACTCGGGTGTCCATGGTGTCCATGGTTCTGGCAGTAACTTGATCTTTGCGGGAATCTCATACTTGTCCAGCTTTGCCGCTTTCCCTACCTGCAGATACAGAAAGTTCTCAAATCTGTTGGGGAGATTTTCTTTATTGCAAACAGTTAAAAACAACTTGCATGCTTTTTTCATATAAGGACCGATTATTTTCGAAGGGTCTTCTACTTTTGTATCATACCAAAGTTAATTCAAGTAACAGTTTAATGAATAAACTAAAGTTACAAACCTTGAACCTCACTGACAGTTTCGGCCTTCTCACACAACTCTGAAAAAAATTTGGTACTTGATGCCAGCTTCTTGAGCCCAGTTCTCCAGAACCTTGTATGATAGAACGACAAGAGCAACACAGTAGTTGTTGAAAGGATCCGCGTGTACCATAATAATATCTACATAGTTAGCTGCTGACAGAGCTGCCTCTACCTGCAATCGGGCAATTAATCAAGATAATGTACAAACTCAAAATTTAAACATTCACTCCAAACACTGCTCCATAAAGATTTTCTATTAAAAAGAAATTCTAAATAAAGTCTTGAATGCACCTTTCCAAGGGAGATATACTCTCCATGTTGAAGTTTGACAATATCCTTCTTCCTATCAATAATTTCAAGACATCCGTTGGGGATGAAATTGTCCAATGTCACCAGTATAAAACCAGCGCATACCCCTTTCATCAACCTGCAGCATGTAACAGGCAATAAGGACCGATATTTACATGCTACAAGATCAAGTTTCCATTACAAAAGGCTTCGTGAAATACTTTCACAGATGCACATGCTTGCATCAACATACATAGAAAGAAAATGCACCTTGTAGACCTCATCAGTTTTTTCTGGATTATTGAAGTAACCGGCTGTTACACTGAATCCCCCCACAACAACCTCTCCTCGGGGCATTGGTTTGTCAGAACTCTTATACCCACCTTCTTCCCAAGAAACGAGCTGCAGTACCAAAGTGCAGATCCTCAGTAAACGAAATTCTTGAAAAATTTGCATAGAGACCTTATACATTTTAGCACAGTCGCTAATATGTTAACATGTCTTCTAAAGTGGAACTGAAAAAAATCTTTCAACTTCAGAAAGACTTCCAACTTACAGTTATTGTTGATTGAAACTACTCACAGGGGACACAAACTTGTCAAGTTCCAAACAGTCCAACAATTTTCACATAATGTGTAGGATTTTAATTGCAATTCTAAATTGGCTTTTATCTTGACAGTTAAGAGATAGGGCATACCTTAATGTAGCTACAAGGAAGAGGTGGCCCCACACGGCCCGCAGTTGTGTCATCCCACTCAGAAAATGCAGCTCCAGCACATGTTTCTGTCAAGCCGTATCCTTGACCTATGGGAGCTCTGATGGAGGACACATACAAGAGATCAAACTTAAATTTTGAATACTAGCACAAGAAAATAACGGCAAATTGAAACAATTAGCATGTGCAGGCCCATCGTACACCTTAAGCAATGACCTTTCTTGCACATCTTATCTAAAAATACTAATAGTTTACAACTTAAAAGTCCATTAAACCATTTATAGTCAGACTAATATCTTGGATAATACCCCCTCAGACAAATATATGGAAATCTAAATGCATTTCCCGTAATTTTTCCTATTCAGCAAGTCTTCAATGTGTAACTTGTTTGAAGTAAAAACTTTTCAAAGATAGAGCTTTGCTCTTTGGTTCTCATTTTCCATGTTCCCACTTTGAGATGGGATCTCCATGCTGGTTCTTCAAAGGGTTGGTATTATGCTCTTCAAGGGTTGCTACATCTTTGTGTCTCAAACACTAGGACTGCTTTTGTATGGCTCTATTCTTGAAATTGAGAGTAGTGTTCATATGAAGAAAATGAACGAGTTTTTCCTTTAATCTCTTTGTATCTGTAAGAGGAGGGAACCATTACCCCATGCAAATGTTGATAAACCTTTGGGAATCTGCCGATAAAGGAGCTCCACCACAAAGCATAAATCGGATGTCACCTCCAAGCACAGCACGTACTTTTTTGAAGACAATTACATCCCACAGTATTTTCTCCAGTCCCCAAGCACCAAACCAGCTTCCTTCTACAGCTGCCAGTCGGCGCTTGTATCCAATGTTGAATAGATTCTTTGCTATACCCCCTTTCTCCTCAACCTGGAGGATGTCAAAATATTCAGTGAAGGGAAGGTATTATTTACTGAAAGCCCTTAACCTACACACTGAACCTATATAACTGCCATAAAACCGTATCCACATTCAAGAAATTAAATGAATCAAATCTGTTTTACACCTTTTTCACAACTCCTTCTCGAACACAATCTAAAACGGCTGGAACTGCTGCCATTAGAGTTGAAATTAACGCAGTCGCATCTCCCTTAGTTCCTTTCTGAATCTTACTAGAAGTGTCGGTTATAGTCAATGTTGAACCATAGCCAATTGCACAACCTGCAGCCAACATCACGGACTGGATACCAACAAAAATGTTAAAAAAAATCTCACAACTTGTATAGAAAAGAAGAATACAGATATGAACATACCTCAGCAGCCAGTTCAAAAACATGAGCCAAGGGCAAGTATACATCATCCCGTCCCTATTTTAGAATCACTGTCTTAACTGCTGCGGCAGTGGCTACAATGTTTCCATGAGTAATCATGACTCCCTAAGTTGTTTCACATTACACCACATTAAAAATTAGAGTAAACGACACATGCTACTTATGATATATGTAAGTAATCAACCAAAAACCCATAATTTAAGATTATATAAATCAGATATTCAATTCCAAGTATCAAAAATGATTTGCATGTAAATAAATAAATAAAATCTTCAAATTAAGGCAGAAAACTTGTACTTTCTCCAGGTTCTGTATCTTTGACAAATGATTATATCAAGATACATCAACACTACACACATCTGGTGCCAGACAAATAAATGGGCAAGATCCACCTGCCTTGTTGCTGGCATATGTATCAAATAACGAATATAAGAGACACGGAACAAACCTTTGGTAGGCCTGTACTGCCACTTGTATACATAATGACTGCAGTTCCATTCTTGGAAGGTAGGCTTGGATCAACAGGATTACTTCTCCCAAGTTCCTCAACATCAGAAAATGATGAAACCGTCCAATTTCCAAGACTTCTTGATATGTCATTCTCGGACCCATCATCTTCAAAGTAAATGACATTCTTGATAGTTTTGAGGCTTGATGTTATAGCAGACAACTTTTTCAATAGCTTCGAGTCACAGATCACAGTTGTTACTTGTGTCTGCCAAAATTTAAAAGCTCTGAGTGAGAGAAATTCATGTACCATAGAAGCCACACATCATCCATATCCTAGTTAATACATAAACTACAGATAAGCATGGGTTTTCTCACCTCATTAAGTGAGTGGACAAGGGCATCCTCACCAAGAGAAGCATAAATAGTAACAACGGTAACATCCTGCCTGAAGCATCCCTGAAATACAAAACTGACAAGTTTTGATATCGCTGGTGCATCCAGAAACTCAATCAAAAGAACGTATGCCTTGTATAATATCGAAGTATGCCAGGCAGCATTACCTGAAAGGCGATCAACCACTCTGCCCGAGTATCAGAAAAAATGGCAGCACGTGTATCCACATCATGACCTAACTTAACAAGCCCAGATGCAAAGTGAGAAGCACGGTCTAAGACTTCTCAAACTTCTCATAATCCCCCAAGTGCACCTTCTCAAACTTCCTTCCATCTCTAGCTGTGACAAATTCCTTATTAATTAACTTTCTAGTTCCAAGAAACCGATCCCGTGGATGTGCTTTACAAGACTGCTCAAATAGAGCGGCCATGGTTGTCGCCTTTTTCCAAGGAACTTCAACCAACTCAGATATCCGACCATTACGCACAGCGTAACCTGCCTTGCCACCAACTTCAACCGGAACTCCTCTTTGTTTCCCCTTCTTCTTTCCCATTAACACCACAGATAGCAATACAGGTATAAGTATGGCAACAACAGCAGCACCCACAATCCCATATGTTCCATCACTAACACCTACTTTTTCCGGCATTGATGAGTCAAAGGAACTTCCATACATGTCTAGTTTACGAATGTACTTCATAATGCAAATTGTGTTGTGACTTGTGAGCATGCCTGTGTTGAGCTTCATGTTGCTTTTATCAAAATACTACTTTTTAATAAGCTACTTCACTTCTTGTATATATGGAAGCTCGATCTATTTTGGAACCGAGGTAATTTTTTATGTACATTCAACATATTATGCTCCTGTCCATTGGAGATAGGATGATATAGTCGTTTGAGAAATTTTATTTTCATTCACGAGGATCTAGATTCAGTTTTATGTACGTATTTTCATGGAAGCTTGATTTACATGTCTGTTTCAACGAGTATTGCTCATCTATTTGTGGCTTCGAATATTGCTCATCTATTTGTTGCCATTTTCCTTTTAAATGTCTGACTTCTTGGTGAAATTTTAATATTACAGGATAAGGATCGACCATTGCCGAAGTTCGGTGAATGGGATGTGAATGACCCATCATCAGCTGAGGGATTCATGGTTATTTTCAACAAGGCTAGAAATGAGAAAAAGACAGGCGGTACCAAGCCTGACTCGCCTGCAAAGGACAAGTCTCAATATAAACATAGGGTTGTTCTTGGAAAACCTCAATCTGTAAGTTGTTATAGACATAGTTAAGCTTTTCCTTTTAGTTATTTTTCTGGAAACAATTAAAATTTAAAAACCCCCCACCAATATCATGGTTCAGTTGAAGCTTTAAGAAGAAAACCTCTGAATTAATCCCATATAGCTTTGGACTCATTAAGGAGAGCTTATTTTTATAACAGAGCAACCAAGCTACATAATTTCCATTCCTCCAAACTTCAAAGTGAAGTCATACTGCATGATCCGGTGTTTGTCGATTATTACTTATCATAGTCTATTTCTTTCCCTTGTTTTGTCCTTAATCGGTGCCACCTCATACTTTAAATACTCTCGTGGTTTGACATTCTTTCTCCAATCTCCATGCAGGAAAAATCTTTACATACAATCTGAAAAACTTCAATAAATTGATGTTTCATTGCACGTAAAACTATAATTTTATTGCTTTACTAGTTATTTTAGGTTTCTTTTAGGTTTTTATTTCCTTATTTAAAGATGATATATCCTAATAGGGATTTTAGTTTTTGAAGATTAATAAAATTGTAGAGAGAGCATTTTTTTTATCCATTTTCGGTACATTTGCGAGGGTCAACGAATTTGAAGTCTATTATTCTAGTATTTGTGCGCGTATCAACAGATTAATAGTAGGGTTCGTTTCCGGTATTCGTGCACAAATCAACAGATTCGAATCGGTTACTCTTTCTTTTATCGATTGTTGTTTTGCGTTGAATTTTCTGCTGCATCAGTTAGTATCAGAGCCACCGAGTCTACCTATGTACTAGGTTCATTGTCCACGGACCACTCCCCGTATCCAACAAAAAAAAAAAAAAAATCCATGTATCCCCAAAAAAAAATTTTGTCCTACCATTCATTGTTTTTCAATGAAGAGTCTAATATGCCTAGGAACGTCACGAGTTAACCCAGTGCATGGTTTGTAACCTTTTGAGTCGACTCGTGAAGTGTCCGAGCGCATCACAAGTCAACTCGGGGTAAAAATATAAATAAAGAAAATATATGGATCAATACGTAATTTTACTATAGGGTTAGTAAGGAAAAATAGGATAGGTCTTTCTTCTTCTTCTTCTTCTTCTTCTTCCACCATCTTCAGATATCTACTGTGAAATAAACATGTGGAGACTCACACGTGTGAGCCCACAAGTGTTCAAAAGGACCCGAATTTCCACAACCGACCCGGCTCGCCACTTCACTTCGCGACCCACCGAACAACAACAGGTACAGGACACAGTACGGGAAGTCATAAACATCCTCCGCGACAACAACTGGAAGCTCCTCCTAGACTCCTCCGACATACCAAGTAAACTGAACCCGGATGTGATCCGATCCGTTATCCACCAGAACCTGACCGACTGCAACCCGAATCGCCTCCTCAGTTTCTTCTACTGGTCCGAACGCAAAACGGGTACGATCTACCAACCACTTGACTTGAACGTTTTGTCTCTTGTTGTTTTTCTATGCAATGCTAAGTTGTACGGACGCGCAATTAATATTGTTGGGAGAATGATAAGCAAAAGTAGTGATTTTGGTGGTAGTGTTAGGTCGCCTTGTGATGTTTTTAGTGCTATTGATAGTTGTTATAGGGAATGTGAGGGCTTTGTTTGTGATGGGGTGGTTTTCGAATTGTTGATTGATGGGTATCGGAAGATGGGGTCTTTCGATGAGGCTGTTGATGTGTTTTTGTGCATAAAGGTGTCGAATTTGGACATAGTTTGCGATGTTGTAATGCTTTGTTGAGGGAGGCGTTGAAGGGTAAGCGAATGGAGTTGTTTTGGAAGGTTTATGGTAAGATGAAGGAGACAAAGATAGGTTTCGATGTTTATACTTACACACATGTCATCAATGGTCACATTAAGGAGAATAATGTTGAGGAAGCGAAGAGTGTGTTTATGGAAATGGAAGAGAAGGGTTGTAGCCCCAACGTTGTGACATATAATGTGGTTATCGGTGGGTTGTGTAGGGCGGGGCTTGTTAATGAAGCGGTTGAGTTGAAGAATTCTATGGTTGAGAAGGGGTTGGTTCCTGATAGTTACACATATATAGCTCTTTTTCATGGTTAATGCGATAAAGAGGATGAGAGATGCCAAATCGGTTTTATTGGAGATGATTGGGAAGGGTCTGAGGCCCGATGCGGTTGCTTTTTATGCTTTGATTGATGGCTTCTTGAAAAAAGGTGATGTTGAAGAGGCATTAAAAGTAAAGGATGAGATGATTGCTTGTGGTAATCAGGTAAATTTGTTCACATATAACAATCTGCTTAATGGGGTTTGTGAGAGCGGTAATATGAATAAGGCGAGAGCAGTGATGAATGAGATAATTAGAAGGGGTATGCAACCGAATGCAGGAACTTATACTTTGTTAATAGAGGGGTATTGCAAAAGGCGAGATATGGTTATTGCTTTTGAGTTACTTGATGAGATGAAGAAGAAGAATTTGGCACCAACGGTAGTCACTTATGGTATGATTACTGATGGGTTATGCCAATGTGGAAAGTTCCAACAGGTCAATGCTGTTTTAGAAGAAATGATTTCCAGGGGTTTGAAGTCAAATGGCTTCATCTACTCAACTCTATTTTGGGCTTACACCAAGGAAGATAAGTTTGAAGAAGTGAGAAAGGTGCTTGAGTTGATTAAGAAGGAAGGAATTACACTAGATGTGTACTGCTACAATACTCTTATATGCAGCCTCTGCAAAGCCAAAAGGATGGAAGAAGCAAGGGCCTATTTGGATGAAATGTTACTGAGAGGATTAACACCAAATATTTATACTTATGGAACTATCATCCTTGGATATAGTAAGGCAGGGCAGATGCAGATAGCTGACAGGTATTTCAATGATATGCTAGGCCGTGGTCTAGTGCCTAATGATGTAGTTTGTTCGTCAGTTGTTGATGGGCACTGCAAAAAGGGGAACATTGCAGAAGCTTTCTCAACATTTAGATGCATGCTTGCACGGGGGATTCTCTCAGAAGTTAAAGCTTACAATGTCCTCATCAATAGACTCTCAAGATATGGAAAATTGAAAGAAGCGTTGGGACTCTTCTCAGAACTTTTAGAGAAGGGGTTGTTCCCAGATGTTTACACTTACAACTCCATCATCACTGGTTTTTGCAAACGAGGTGACGTGGATAAGGCCTTTCAATTTCATGAGGAAATGTGCAAGAAAGGAATTGACCCTAACATCGTTACTTACAATGTTTTGATTGCTGGATTATGCAAGGTAGGTGATGCTGAGAAAGCTAAGAACTTGCTCAATAGCATCTTGGAAAGAGGTCTGATCCCTAATAGTGCGACATGCTACATTGATAGATTGTTATTGCAAGTCTGGAAATGTAACTGAGGCATTCCATTTATTTGATGAGATGCTGCAAAGGGGTGTCCAACCTGATAGAGTTGTCTACAATGTCCTTCTCACTGGATGCTACACAGAGAAAAAACTAGAGAGAGCACCGGAACTGTTCCAAGATATGTTGCAGAAAGGCTGGGCTTCTACTCCTTTTTTCAATACTCTAATAGAAGGATTGTGCAAGAGTAACAAGCTCGAAGAAGCATACAGAATGTTGGAAACAATGCTGGCAAAGCAGGTTATGCCTGATCATGTCACTTACAGTATTCTTATGGATGCGTATTGCAAGGTGCAAAATATGGAGAAACCAAAGGAAGTCTTCTTGGAGATGCAGGCGAAAAATGTGATGCCATCAACTATAACTTGCACATCACTTTTGAACGGTTACAACAACATGGGGAATTTATCCGAGGTTTTTACTCTGTTTGAAGAGATGGTGGCAAAAGGAATTGAACCTGATAATGTCACCTATAGTGCAATGATTGATGCTTACTGAAAAGAAGGTAATCTGATGGAAGCTTTGAAGTTGAGGGATTTTTTGTTGGAGAAGGGTATGAGAATCCGTTTGCCTGCATACAGAGCTCTCCTTACAGCCCTATGTGGAAAAGAAGAATTTTCTGAAGCTTTCAGGTTGCTTGATCAAATGGGAGAGGATGGACTTAGTCTCAGTTCTCGCTCTTGCAAGTCTATAGCTCGTAGTTTTTTCAGGGAAGGCAATATGGATAGAGTTGCACAGGTTCTAGAGCGCATGACGTGGTTTGGATGGGTTTTAACCTTTGCTGCTTCTTAACATTGAGTGGCATTTCCAGTCTTCATAGAGGTAACAAAAAAAACTGTATCCTTTTCGTTAACATATTCAATATTTGTTGTCTAAAGGTTTTAAAAATTGATTATATTGTTCTTAGTATTTATTTCTGAGAAACCATCTCATAACAGTTTACGGGTTTTGATTCAAGGGAGATTCTCCCTGCCCAATTGATGACTAGCATGAGCTTTCAAGCTTCGGGAACATAAATAATTTTCTTGGAGATTTTTACTCTGCATTTCTAAGGTCCATTGATTTGATTCCTTTGACTGCTATATACTGCTTTGTATGTTATGAGCATTTACTATGAAAACAATAGTAGTGATACTTGAGGATTACTTTATCAACAATTTCCTAACAGTTTTGTACAAATAATGTCACAAGTGAGTGACATGATATCGTTTACAATGTCCTGAAAGATGATCGTACGAAATAATGTGATGAATTCATCGATATGTCTTTTTTTGCTCTTTCAAATTCAAGAATGTTTTTCCATTGTACAAGGTGGAGCTCAGCTCCCAATTTCGCAGGATACTAATACAAAGAGTACAGCCTTGATGATTGCAATGTTAAATTCATATCATTTTTTAAATTTTATCAAGCCTCTTCACTTTCTGCATTGACACCAGAAACAGTGTAAACAAAATCATCAGCGTATAGATTCTTAGAACACCGTTGAATTTTGAAGTTTGATTGAATTATTAGGGGAGCAGTAATAAACCTGCACCAATGAATGATCCATTTGCGATTACTTGACTGCCCTGACTGCTAAATGTGACCAAAAGAGTTAGCAGGGTACCTCCGACAAGTATAAATAGATTCCAACGTACCCTTGACATATGAGTAATAGTTTCAAATAGATGAGGAGAGATCATTCTAGTGATGATGGACTTCAGATTCAAATATTCAATACTCATAAAATAGAGTCAATTCATGAACCAAAAGTCCTATTTTTGTATAATTATTCAACCCATAAAAAGCCATCAATCAAAATAGGTAACTCAAGTGTTGAAGTCACCCATTTTGAATAATCAAAAGAGACAAGGGCTGGACTCCAATAAACAAAAATATCCTTCCACTTGCACAATAAAAACGCGTTTACGACAGTTTCACAGTGGTCCTATGCAAGATTATCTGTAATATGATATTGAGATGTCATTCATTTTCTAATGCAAATATGACCTCAAATGTTTATATATGTTCTACTATTATTGCTCTCTTTCATAAGTGTTGCCTAGAATGTGGATATGATTGCCCCATCTCTCACATCCATAAGTAGAATTAAAGAGTCAAGCAACATTTTGTAACCCACATTTCAAGTTTGAAATTTCAAGCATAATTAAATGCATGTAATTGTCAAAATGATCAATATTTTTCTTCTTTTACTATTTTTCTTAGAAATTTTCATAACTGTTGCCTAGAATGTGGACATGATTGCCCCATCTCTCACATCCATGAGTAGAATTAAAGAGCCAAGCAACATTTTGTAACCCACTTTTCAAGTTTGAAATTTCAAGCATAATTAAATGCATGTAATTGTCAAAATGATCAATATTTTTTTCTTTTACTAGTTTTCTTAGAAATTTTCATGAATTGATGTACTAATTATCACAAGTATTAGACTTAACATTTCTACACACAACACGATTAGATGACCTAAAGATAGCTTGATAAAGAGTAAATTCCATCTAATACATTATACATCATGATTAATTTAGTATTTATCTTAGAAAATGTAATTTAATTTATTACTACTTGCATGTAATTCGACACTTGTAATAATTTTTCTATTTTTATTAGGGGGAATTACACTTTAGTCCTTATGTTTTGGCAAAACATCACTTTTTTACTAGACATATGGGTATTAGTGTCTTTGGTCCTCAACTTTTTAGAAATATATCAAAATGGTCCATCAGTTAGTCAATGGTTAGTCAAAGTTAACGGATTCATGGGTAATAAGGTATTTTTAGTTATATTCTAATAAGTGGAGACACATGGCAGATTTTTTTAAATTTTAATAAAAAAATACATGAAAATAGAAATTAATAATAACAAACAGACATTAAAAATAAATGAAAAAAGTTTAATTGATGGGTAAATTTAAATTGATTAGTCATAACACAAAATTGATTACCAAATAGTCAAACCCTAATTACCTAAACCAATTTCTTCTCTACGACCCAGCCCTCATCTCTTGTTGCCAACAAAACCTAGTCTCCTTATTTTCGCACCAACCAGACCCAGATTGTGAATCAATCTTTGCTGCAAACCAAAATCGGGACTGAGACCTCCTCTTCTTAGCGACACGAGCGACACTGCCCTACCCTTTGCGACAAGTTGATGACACAACCCTCTTTGGGACGACAAAGTTTCTCAGATGAATGGATACTCAATTTAGTATTATTATTATTATTTCTTAATAAATTGTTAGGTTGGTTAATTTCTATTGGGTTTTCCAGGAGTGCAAATATCGTTACACAAAATTTAAAGGCCTCTTGAAAAGAAATAGCCCAATTATCAGCCCATCTCAACTTAATTATTTCCTCTCTCTCTTCTCTCTCAAGTTGCCTTGGATCTTGACTTATCTTGTCTTGACCGCATCAAGAGATTGACGCGAGCCTTGTCTAGTCTGTAGACTAATTTTTAAATGGCATTGGACAGTGATTATTGACTAGCCAGTAGCCTTGTAAAAGGCTTGTAACCTTATCATGAAGATATCAACAGTTGCCTGGCCAACGCCACTTGAATTTTCTATCTGTCTGTACTCTGTTGTATGTATGTGAATGATAGTTTTTTCTTGATTAACACTTCAATTATCATACATAACTATTTTGGCTCACTCACATGACTTTTGAATAAAGAAAAAAGCATGTTTAAGTCCTAGCCTCAGAATCTCTTAACTAATATTTCAATGGAGAAAAAAACATGTATTTCTTTATCATGTTAAATTGATAGTATGTGTTTTATTCTTAGCTTGACTTTGAATTATCAAAAAGCAAAAACAAGACTACAAATAATTTTATTTTATTTTTCTTAGAAGATTTTTTGTTTTTCAAGAAACAAGATTTTTTTTTTTTTTTTTTTTTTTTGAAAGAAACATGCTTTCTTAATCAATTATTATGGACTTGTTAATTTAGGAGACATTTTTTTTTATGAGTTTTTTTTTTTTTTTTTTTTTTTTTTCACAAGGTTCTCACTTCTGGTTGATGATTGATTGGAGAACTATCCTAAATGAGTTAGGGGTCGTTGGTTTTTTGTCTGAAAACTAAACAGTCCTAAATTTTTCTTAATAAATTATTAGGTTGGTTAATTTTGGTTGGGTTTTACAGGAGTGAAAATATCATTACTTGAGTGACAATATTTGCACCCCTTAAAAATCGTATGTACTCCCCAAATTAGTCTGTTTTTAAAAATCCCATAATACCCTTGAGTAAAATTACTAAGAGGACTAATTGTTTGTTAGTACACCCACCAATAATTATTAATTAGTTTCCTATTTTATTCTTTTATTTTTTTTTCTTCCTATTAATGGTTTGATATTAATATATATCATAAAAACTCTTTCTATTTTAATAAACCCTAGATTCTCTTTTAAATATATTTTCAATCTCTTTTAAGGAAATACAAATTGATTGCTAAGTGTGAAAAATAAATCAAAATCATGAGATCAAATTTGGATACGAAAAAATAAAGTTTTAAATTAATTTTTTTTAGAAGAATAAAATCATTATGTATCATACCCTTTAGTCTTTTGGGACTTGAGCTTGCTTGGAATTGAATTGGAATTGGGCTTCATTGGGCTTGAGCCAATTTTGTTGTATTGGGTATTTTATGTACTCGAAACATGCATACAGCATACATAATGTACGTGTAAAAAAACAAGTCAACTAATAATTCAGATAATTTATTTAAACAAAATTCTGAAACACATTTGAGGTGGCCTCGTAGAAATTTCTCAAGTGAGAACATATTCTTTAAAAGTGCTTTTTCGGTGATCTTTAATTTAGTTAAAAATTAATTTCTATAATATAATGATTGTCAACCCACCCACCATGTGATACTTTTTTTTTTTTCCGGGTTGTGAGAGGATCCAAGTAAGAAAATTTTCCACACAAGCTTGTAAAATGCATATAGTGGTACTCGAACCCCTCACCATCAATGTGGAAGGAAGGTGCTCTACCATCTCCGCTAAAAGGTGATGTGCACATATTATTTCTTTCAATTTGAGATAAAATCACATCTTATGTAATCTTCAATAAGTTAAATCCTTGTAATTAAACATAATTCTGGTATTATAATTTGATCAATAATAAACATTTAAGATCAAATGTTATAGTTTTATCTTGTAGTTTTTGTTTTTTGTTTTTTCAGTTTTGTATATTAATTAAACATTCAATGACAAGCTTATAGTGTTAGATCTAATCATGATGAGTAAATTCATTTTCCAATTCAAATATGACCTCAAATTAAAGTCTATATATATGGTCCCATGGTATTATTATTGATCTCTTTTTGAGGACTTAAACATTTTCTAACTCGTTTGACACATTTTGACAATTGAATGTTTAGGACTAAGAGTATGTTTGGTATGGCTTTTCAATTTAACCTTCTAGAGTAGATTTTTTTGTAGTAGAGCTTCTAATGAGTAAGGCTTATAATAAAAAAAGCTTCTAGTTGTGTAAATTACAAAAAAGGTGTTGACAATATAATTTTATAAATAACTTTTGGTTGAGTGAATTACAAAAAGGATGTTGATAATGTATTTATAATGAAAGAGTTATGGTGGAATATCTAAAATTTATAAAGGGTAGTTGAGACAATTCATATGTTTTAAAAAAACTCAAAAAAGCTTCTTGGAGAAGCCCAAATTTTGGGCTTCTCCAAGTAGACATAAAATGGCTTTTTTAAAGGGTAATTAAGACAATTCATATATTAAAAAAGTTGTTTTGAGTTTTGCCAAACAACTAAAAAAAACTTCAAAATAGCTTCTAGTATTAAAAAAGCGCTTTTGACCCTTTCAAAAGCCATACCAAACATACACTAAAGAGCTTGAGTTAGAGTAAATTCCACCGGCAAAACACATGTGATCACTTGTCATACAAACCTTTTTTTATATATATAAAAATATTGTAATAATTCAGGTTTTTAACAAAATTGTCACATCCATGGGCAGACTTAAAAGCCAAGCAACATTTCCAAACCCATATGACAAGTTTAACAAAATTGATTGATTAAGCTCTCACCCTTGGTATTATAAAGGTAGTTTAGTTATATACGTATGGAATTGTCAAAATGATCAATATTTTTCTTATTTGCATAATCTTCTTAAAAATTGACATAAATTGAAGTACTAACTACAACATGGTGGAGTAGGTCATACATGAAGTTAATGGTTCTCTTATTTTGTAATTTTTTGCTTTAAGTATTGCATAAATTTAGGGTTTTTTTAAGGAGGGTGAGGACTCGAATCCACAACCTCATAATATAGGTGTGAGAGGTTTACAATTGAACCAATCTCATCTCGTCAATTTTCGATCTTATTTTGTATTGCATTTGTTTTTCATGCATATTTCATATATATATATATATATATTTCTTTTGGGATTTTGTATTAGTTCTATGTATATTTAAAGGGTAAATCATTGGATGTACTTTTTTTTTTTATTATTCTCAATAATAAATTTTCATCATACCCTAAAAAAAATATAATGAGGTACAACTAGCATGACAATCATTTTTATTTGACTTATTTATGTATTTGTGTCAACATATTTTGTAATCAATTCTAACAAAAACATAAATTTTCTTTTTTGTTTTTGTTAAAAAATAATAATTCAACAACAAACATCTTCAATAATAAAAATATACTTTTCACATATTAATAATGAGAGGTCTAAATTATTGGCGGGTCACAAGAATGGTTAAGGCCCCACTAAATATAATTATTGATGTAACAGCTTCAAATCGTTTCGCTATTTTTGTTTACAATTTGATGGAATTTTATGCAAATTATATCCAAATATGACATTTCTCTAATTAAAATAATGGGAAAAGAAAAAAAATCAGGAAATGGTGGGAAAAGAAGAAAAAAGAGACGACTTGAGCCATGGCAAGAAAAATTTCTGCTCAAATTAGAGATGGGCATTTTTTCCCCGAATCCCCAAACCCCCACGTCCCGTCCCGTCCCGTCCCCTATCCCCATTTCCTCATTCTTCCTGAAATTTTTAATATTTCTTATTTTTCTTATTTTCCCCATTTTCCCATTTCCTCACTTTCCCAATTTAAACCCTAACTACAAATGTTGAACCCCACATGCCAAGCATCTCACAGCCAGTTTCTCCTTTAAATTAAATTAAATACTATTCATAAACTTGAAACACATATTTACTAAGTTAAATCAAATTTTATTTCATATTGCGTAAATGCTTAAAAATAAGAAAATAAAAATTATTTCTTACAAAAAAAATTCACATACTTTCTTCCAAACAAAATTCTAAAACATTTTAGGTGGCCGCCTCGCAGAAGTGACAACATCATATTTAAAATATAAAATGAATTTCTATGATATTATAAATTTATGATTGTCAACCTACCACAATTGTCAAGAAAACATGCACATGTAATACATGTTTTATCTTCCAATTTGATAATATCACACAATATATAAGTATTATGGTTTTTTTTTTTTTTATTTATTTATTTACCATATTTAAGTGTTTGAAGAATTTGTGATTTTCAATATAAATAAAATTCTGGTGCTATTACTGCTAATCCTGAACAAGGGATTATTTATTTGCATAGTTTTTAATTTTTTTTCTTGACGGGTTGATTTGAATTATATATAGATGATGTCAGGCCCCTGTTAAGACTCGATACCCTTCAGTAAATAGAACCATTTTGGGCCATATATATATGATGTAGGACACTTACGTGAAACCTATAATCCAAAGCAAATCCGTAAAGAGGAATAACGTGTAGTATATGAAATCCAAAGCGGAAAATATCTATTTAGTGGGTCTAGATTGTTAGACTATTGGCTCTAGAATGTCTGGTTTGAATTGTAACGATCCACTGCCATAAAATGATATTGATAAGTCTTCCGATTCAAATATGACCTCAATTTAAAGTCTTTTAAAGTTTATTAATATTTAATATGGTCCTACTATTATTGGTCTCTTTCAAAGGTCTTGCTTCGAATGTGGATATCAGGATATGATTGCCCCATCTCTCACATCTATGAGCAGATTTAAAAGACCCAATTCACAAGTCTTCCACCTACTCTTGACAAAATTAAAAATAAACAGTTAAAAGTATGCGTTCATTGTTGAAAATTCCTCATATTACTCGGACAAGTCTTTGTTCGTGAAAGTGAGAATAATATGAGGAATTTTCCTATTATTTTTTTCTATTGTAATTTTTTAATTTGAATAAAAAGTGGGTCAATGATTCATCACAAATAATTATCAACTAACTTATAATTTAAAAATAAATTTTAATTTCTAACTAAATATAAATTACATGAAAATAAAAATAAAATCTTTCAAATGAAACAAAAAAATAAAAATAAATAAATAAATAAATAAAGGAGTAGATCAGCGGCTCCATGGCCGGAGGAGTAGAACGACTGCTCCTCCAAACAAGCTTTCATGGAGAACATAGAAAAAAGAAGAAGAAGAAGAAGAACACGCAAAGAGAAGACGGAAGAAGAAGAACGAAAAAAAAAACGAAAAAAGAAAAAAAAAATTGTTTGGCTTTTTGTGTTTTTATTTGAAAAAAAAAAAAAAAAACCAAAGAAAACATGTATAAAACGTTTTCCATGTTTTTTAATTTTAACTTTGGTTTTATTTTCCATTTTGTTTTTGCTTTTCGAAAACAAAATGAAAAACAGTTAAAAAACACGAATTCGAAATCGTTTTCGAAAAACAAAAACGAAAACACCGGGCAGCTCATTAACTTCACCAATCGCCATAGCCTTAAACAAGTTTATTTAAGAACAAATTACACCCACCTCCCCTGAGGTTTGCTAAAATACACACGAAAACAACTTTATCATTAAATAACACTCATCTCCCCTCCCGTTAGTCAACGTCCATTACATTTAACCTTTGACTGAATCAAGAAGGGTAATCTTGTCTTTCAACTTATTAACCCACTAAAAGACAAATTTTTTTTTATAAAAAAACGAAAAAAAATAAAAATAAAAAAGGCTCCTTTTATTTGATTTGTTTTGATTATTATTGTTATTTAAAAAATTAATAAAAAAGAAAAACATTCCTTTTGTTTCTTCTCTGTAAATGAATTCTTAATCAAATCAAACACAAACTCATCTCTTCAATGTCAAACACAAATACATTAGCAACAACTCAAATAGGTAAAAAAAATTGACAAAAAAAGTCCCTAGATTGTTTTCTTATGTAAATCAATTCTTTATCAAATTCAAACACAAATACATCTTCAATGACAAATAAAAAATTTGAACATCTGGAAATCTCCAGATTTTTCGAACACCCACACCAACACCCATAACCACCATCTGTTCTTTCACCAACACAGTCACACCCACGAACATCACCGAACCAAGCCATCCTCGTCATCGATCGATAATCACCCAACAACCAAACATCCACAACACCACACCAACACCACACCAACACCACAATCGGACCAACACCACCTCCGAAATACACCAACTACTACCTCTACGAGCGTCGATCTTCTCCCAGCCGAAGAGATCCCGACTGCCACATCTCTCTCTTTCTTCCCACCTCACGCTCTCTCTCTCCAACTTTCTCTCATGTTCCCTCTTCTATTTCCCATTTTTCGGTGAGGTCTACAGTGTTGATGTTCGATTTCGTTAGATCTAGTTCGATTTTGGGAGATCTGGTAGTTGGTTCGATTTTGGTGATAATGAAATCTGACGGTCAATGGTGAGTGAGAGAAAGAGATTCGGTGTGAATTTGGGAGAGAAAGGGTGTGGATGATGAGATTGGTAGCTAGGGTTTGATAAAGAGAATGATGAGATTGGTGGCTAGGGTTTGGTAAAGAAAATGATGAGATGGGTGGCTAGGTTTGGTGAAGAAGATGAAGAAGATGATGAGATTGTGAGAGTGGCTAGGGTTTTATTATTTCATTTTATTTTTGTTTAATTTTTTTGACATTAGGTTTTATTATTTAATTTCATTTATTAATTTTAACCATGCTTTGTATAATAAATTTCTCATAACAAATTAATTTAATTTTATTATTTTTATTTTTTATTATATTATAAATTTAATTAGTTTTATTTTTAAATTTAATTAGTTTCAAAGTCTGGATTATTTTTTTTGTCTTTTTTAAAATATTGTTTTATTTAATTAAATAAATTTCCTTTGAATTGGTGGATTCTTTTGGGATTATTAATTTGTGGATTTATTTTTTTGGGATTATTAATTTGTGGATTGAAGAACAAAGTAGAAGATATGAATTATTGAATTTGACTTATGGATTTTGTTTTTGAGATATGAATTATTGAAAGATATATTTTTTTTCTTTTTTTATAAATAGATTTTGGGTTTTAGATATATTTGTTAATAATTTCGTTTTTAAAATTTTTAATTTCTGTTTTTGTTTTCTTATTATTTGTAATATTAATTATTTTAATAAGTTTTTTTAATATGCATCATTTTTTTAATTAGTCTTATATTTTTTATTACATAATTATTATTTTAATTAGTTTTGTTTGGTTTTTTTAATTTAAAAAAAGTTTAGTTTTTGTCTTTTTTTGGGGGTATAAAAGTAAATAGACATACTTAGGGGTATTTTGGACTTTTAAACGGTCTGACAAGGTCAAAGGCTAAATGCAACGGACGTTGACTGACAGTGGGGGAGGTGAGTGTTATTTAATGATAAAGTCGTTTTCATTTGTATTTTAGCAAACCTCAGGGGAGGTGGGTGTAATTTGTTCTTTATTTAATTAAGAGAGATCGATGTTTAATTGCTTATATGCAAATTCTGGACTTTACTTGCTAGCGATTTGATGGTGGAATCGGTGAAGAACTTCACTCTTTTAGTTGTTGTTTCACAAGTATCACCACTTTAATAACTTAAGTTTTAAATGCACCAAAGTTAATGAACTTCCAAAAATACCCTTACTTTTCATATATTTTTTATTTACTTTTAAGTTTTTTTAAATTTTTTCATCTTCTTCATCGGCTTCCTTGGAGGTCTATTGGAGGTTGATGAAGAAGAAGAAGGAAAAAAAAATGCTAGACTTTTTAGTATTATTGAGACTTTCAGGTATTTTCAAGACTTTTCAAGTAATTTTCGAGACTTTTCAAGTATTTTTGAGACTTCTCAGGTAATTTTTGAGACTTTTTATGTAATTTCGAGACTTTTCAAGTAATTTCTGAGACGTTTCAAGAATTTCTGAGACTTTTCAGGTAGTTTCTTTTTTAGGAATTTTTTTAGACTTTTTGGTAACTTCCGATACTTTTCCAAGACTTTTTTTTTTTTTTTTTTGTAATTTCTGAGACTTTCTAGGTAAAAATGATTTTTTTTTTTTTTTTTTTCATCTTCTTCCTTGAAACCTCCAATGGAGGTCTTTCATCTCTATTAATGGAGGATCTCCATCAACGGAGGATTTTGAAAAGAAAAAAATCAAAATAGTGAAGAATTGGTTACCGTGGGGGGCATTTTTTGAAAGAACTCATTTTATGTGTCATTTAAACTTAAGTTATTAAAGGAATGATACTCTTAAAATTCACTATTAAAAAAGTGCTAATAAATTTTTAAACCCTAATTTGATGTGTCAGTCTCTCCCCTTAAGGTTTGATAACATTTGGTAAATGGATGTATTTTTGGTCGTGAATGTAAGATACTTGTGTTAAACTTATAATTCAAAGTAAATATATATAGATGAAAAACACGCGCGTGAAGCCCATGTGAAAAATATCTATTTGATGGGTCTAGAGTGTTACACTATTAGCTTGACAATGAGAATATGGCCCAAAACATCTCTACTTATAAAAGTGCAGATTTTGTGACGGTCTCAATAGCGATGTAAAATGTGATAATCTCCCCCCTTCAAGCTTGATACCTTCCGGTAAATATACGTGTTTTAGACCATGAGTCAATGACATTTGTGCGAAGCCTATGATCCAAAGCAAATCTGTAAAGTGAATAAATGCATGTATGATGTCAAAATCAGACAATATATACGTGATGGTCCGAATTATTACACTAATGGCTTGAGAATATCTAGTCCTAATTGTAACAATCCATTGCCATAATATGATATTGATATGTCTTCTGATTCAAATATAACCCGAATTTAAAGTTTATATATGGTCCTACTATTATTGGTCTCTTTATAAGTTTTTCCTGGAACGTGGATATGATTTTCCCACCTCTCATATCCATGAGAAAGACTAGAAAGCCACACAACATTTCCTAACCCATAAGACAAGTTTAACAAAATTGATTGATTAAGCTCCCACCACTCATATCCATGAGAAGAATAGAAAGCCACACAACATTTCCTAACCCATAAGACAAGTTTAACAAAATTGATTGATTAAGCTCCCACCACTCATATCCATGAGAAGACTAGAAAGCCACACAACATTTCCTAACACATAAGACAAGTTTAACAAAATTGATTGATTAAGCTCCCACCACTCATATCCATGAGAAGACTAGAAAGCCACACAACATTTCCTAACCCATAAGACAAGTTTAACAAAATTGATTGATTAAGCTCCCACCACTCATATCCATGAGAAGACTAGAAAGCCACACAACATTTCCTAACCCATAAGACAAGTTTAACAAAATTGATTGATTAAGCTCTCAGAAATTGACATAAATCGTTTCTTATTCGAATAATCATCTTAGAAATTGACATAAATCAAAGAACTGACTACACCATGGTGGAGTAGGTCATACTTGAAGTTAATGGTTCTCTTATTTTGTAATTTTTTTTTATTAAGTGTTATATAAATTTTGGGTTTTTCTTAGAGAGAGAGATGATTCGAACCTACAACCTTATAGTATAGGTGTGAGTGGTTTACTACCAAATCAATCTTATCTTATCGATTCTCGATCTTATTTTTTATTGCATTTGTTTATTTTGTTTTATTTCATTTATGTATATTTATCTTTAGGTGTACTTTTTTTTATTCACATTAATAAATTTTCCTCATGACGAGAGGGGCCCGAAGTTTTGCAATTTTATAAAATTTTCCCCAAAGTTTTAGAACTTTTATATTTTTACCCTTATTTTATATATAAATTTTCTAATTTTTTATTTATAAATTACACTATTAATAATTTTCTCTTAATCATATGGATTATATGTTTGATTCTAAATATACTATTAGAATAGTTTTTAAATATTTGAAAAATATTAAGAGTACAATTTAAATTTTAATTTATTTTCTAACTCTTAAACATTATTATTGAATCTTGAATTAATAACTATAAATTTTAGTCTATATTATTTCTAGAGTAATACTAGACATATCGCTAACTATGTGTATTGATTGACAAATGGATACATATATATTAATCATGATATATTTCACTCGTCATATTTATATGAATAAAATTGTTTAAGTTATAAGTTGAGATATGAGTTGAAATATTTAATATTTTTCTTATTTTTTTAGGTAAAATTTATAAATATCCATAAAATTAGGGAATTTATTAAATATAGCCTCAACTAGTGTTTCCATTGTTTTTAATATACAATCCCTTTTTTGGACAAAAATACCCATTAAACAAATTGAATTAAAAAGATAAAATTAAAAAGAAAACCTTTGTTGTAAAAGTAAAAAGAAAAAGAAAAACTTGTAGAGAGAGAAATGAAGTCTGTGAAACTCATTTGGCCGAGAGAGAAGAGAGAGAAATGAACTCATCGGCTTGGACTAGAGAGAGAAACGAAGTCGAGTAGTTGCAGTCCAGGGTTGGATTCGTGAGAGAGATGAAGTACACACCATTGTTGCAGAAACTCGAACGATAAGGTAAGTAATTTCTGGGTTTTCAATCGTTCGATTGTGTTAATTTTGAGCGTGTTTAATCTTAGGGTTTTCGATTGTGTTCATAAGTGTTTGATTTCTTTTTTGGATCGTGTTGAATGTGTTTAGGGTTTGAACAGGAAGTGTATTGGATGTGTGTTTAATCGATTCGAACTGGACAGACAAGTAAACTTATATTTTAAGATGTGTATTCTAGATCTATATGTATTTTAAGATGATAGTTTGTTTATTCTTGAATGTTAATGTTAAAGAAACTTGATTACACTGCTGGAAATTATATATTTTTTTTAGACACGTGCCAAAATCACTGCTTTGTTAGAAAATTCGTCACTGATGTTCAGCATTCTGCTTTTGTTGTCTGAAGATATAACAACCAGTTTTCAACAAGTGGTCACAAAATTCATTACTAAAAGGGCATGCTGTTAATTAATCCATTGACACCCTGCTGGATGGTGATTGATGAGAGCAAGAATGAAGAACACACATATTCTTTGAGGGGTCTTTTATTGTGTTGAAATTGTGAAATAATAATGGAGTAGTACTGTAAAGTGCCCCTTGTGATTGACAAAGCCACCCATAGTGGGAGTTGTTGGTCACATAAGAAACATGAATGGTTTGGTTGGTGAAGGTTTTTGGGTTGCCATTGAAAAACAGGGATGTAGAAATTGAATGTCATACCAAGTTCCAAAAACACAATTATGATTTCTGATTTGTACCCTTCACTTACATTTCTTCGAACCATGAGTGGGATAAAACCTGCATTGCAGAAAATTCAGAAGAAGATTGATAAGATTCTTGGAGATCTTGTCACTGAACATCAGCTAAGAAGAAATGAAACTACAAACGGGGATGTTAATTCTGATGAGGAAGATCTTCTCGACACTCTCCTAAACTACGCAGAGGCTAATAATTTCGATTTTCAACTCACAATTGATCAGATCAAAGCTGTCATCATGGTAAGACACTACAACGACCTGTAAATTATTTTCCTGATAACGTAATCCTGAAAGAATATTACTGAACAAGCTTTAATCGAGGGTGAATTCGACATATTTCCAGGACATTTTCTCTACAGGGAGTGAGACTTTGGCAACAACAATAGAATGGGTGATGTCAGAGCTACTTAAAGACCCAAGAGTGATGGAGAAGGCGCAAGCTGAAGTTCGACAAGCATTCAGAGGAAAGAGCAAAATCGAAGAGGCAGACATTTAGAAACTCGATTATCTGAAATCTATCATCAAGGAAGCTTTAAGGATGCACCCTGCAGGGTCCTTACTTCCAAGAGAAGCAAGAGAAACATGTGAAATTGGTGGCTACACTATACCAGCCAAGGCCAAAGTCCTCATCAATGTATATGCAATAGGGAGGAATCTGAAAAGTTGGAAAGATCCTGAAAGCTTTCAACCTGAAAGATTCGAAGGTTCCTCCGTTGATTTTAGAGGGAACAACTTCAAAAGGAGGATCTGTCCAGGAATATCATTTGCCACTTGAAATATTGAACTTGGACTTGCTCAATTGCTGTACCATTTTGATTGGAAACTTCCAAATGGTAATAAACTCGAAGATCTCGATATGACTGAGAATTTCGGAATAACGGCTAGAAGAAAGAACAATCTTCATGTCATTGCTACCACCAGGATTCCTTTCAGGAAATGAGACACAGTAATGATGTAATACGATACATTATGTTAGTTTTTGGTGTGACAGATACAAGAATAAAATTCTTTCAAAATAACAAACTGTCAACTTCAATTTCAATTTCAATAAATAAAAATTTTAAGTAATGTTCCTTCTGAGAGCATAATTAAGTTTGGGAATATTTTGTTAAATTCATACAAATTCTATTTTGTGAACATTCACTTCTTGACTTGCTCGGGCATCGTATCAATTTCACTAGTGGTAACTTATGTCAAGTACATATATATATATATATATATGCATTGTAACAAAATTTCATATTATTTCAAAATAACCGGTACATAATTCAAGCCTTTACCCTCTCCCATGGTGTTTATTGGATACAAAATCAAAAGACTCATGTCTTGAAACTCTCTAGTGTCAAGCACATCCGATCTTTATTGAATCCATTTTGGAGTCTTCAGTCAATCTGAGCGAGGGCATAAGGCAACATTAGGCGTAAATAATAGGAAGTAATGGTGATACTCGAGGCTTTGCTGCGGTTGATAAATCCCCTTACTCAAATGATAGGGTTAGTTCTCAATAAAACCCTATCATTAATTAGTGATGAGTTATAGAGTTAGGTTATACGAAAAAGCCCATAAATGGTCCAAAGCCACAAGTGCCAAGGGCTGGACTCCGATAGACAAAAATATCCTTCCACTTGCATCATAAGAACGCGTTTACAACGGTTTCACAATGGTCCCATGCAAGATTATCTCTAATATGATATTGATATGTCATTCATTTTCTAATGTAAATATGACCTCAAACGTCTATATATGTTCCACTATTATTGCTCTCTTTCAAAGTGTTGCTTGGAATGTGGATATGATTACCCCATCTCTCACATCCATGAGCAGAATTAAAGAGCCAAAAAACATTTTCTAACCCACATTTCAAGTTTGAAATTTCAAGCAGAATTAAATGCATGTAATTGTCAAAATGATCAATATTTTTCTTCTCTTACTAACTTTCTTAGAAATTTTCATGAATTGATGTACTAATTATCAAAATTATTAAACTTAACATTTCCGCACACAACATGATTAGATGATCTAAAGATAGCTCAATAAAGAGTAAATTCCATCTGATACATGCATTATACATCATGATTAATTTAGTATTTATCTTAGAAAAATGTAATTTAATTTATTACTACGAGCATATAATTCAACACTTGTAATGATTTTTCTATTTTTATTAATCAGATTTACAAATTCCTCACTAATATTATACTATTATTGTTTCAAAGCTTTAATTAATTTATTTTTAAAAAATGTTAATTAATAATGAATTTTAAATTTTAAACATCAAACCGATTTTTATGATTTATAGAATGTATCTTTATGTATATAATTCCACACACGTAAGCATTTTTTTTTTTTAAAAAAAACACTACTCTCTAATTCCACAAGTACGATGCCATTTCATTTTGGATTTCTAACAAAGAGAGAGATATATATATCAATCCTCAAATGAATCTCTTTGTAATTAATTGTAAGAGCAACAACTTTTAAGCGTTTATTCAAAGGATGTAATTGTCAAAATGATCAATATTTTTCATCTTTGAATAGTCTTCTTAGAAATTGACATGAAATGATGAACGGACTATAACAAGTCTTCCATCTAAACATTTTCACACACGACAAGATTAAAAGACCTAAAGAGCTTGACTTAGAGTAAATCCATTTAATACATGCATCATGATTAATTTGGTATTAATTATATACAAACATTATTTAATCTTGGTACTACGAACATGTAATTATGCATTATGATTAATTTGGTATTTATTGTTCAATTTATGGTTGTATGAAGTAAATTTAAATTTTCAATTATAAAATTATGTATTTTTTAAGTAATTAAATGCAATAATATTTTAAAAATAAAAATATTTCATTAAAACATTAGTATAACAAGATATTTTTTGGGTGCTAATAATTTGAAGTCAACTTTTTTAAATGCTCCGATTTAAAAAATGAAAAGAAGTTGACTATTTTTTTTTTTAAAAAAAAACATATATAAATAAAATAAAATACAAATCGCCTATGTCCCAATAAGCAGTTCAGAGTATGTCATTGTTGAAAATTCCTCATTAGTTTAATTTGTTGATTCAATGCTTTAATTTATTGTTTTTTTAATAAATAAAATTAAAATAAAAAATAATTTAAAGTTGCCTATAAAACCAACTCAAATCCTCTTCCTTGATTGCCCACCACAGCAAAATCAATCCTCTTCTATTTTTCTTGCTCATATTTGAGAGCTAATTGAATCAATCATGGGGTCATCCTTGAGTTTCTTCACATTTATGTACTTGTCTTTTTTGCTTTTCTCTTTTCAGATTACTTCTTCTAGACAATCAGTTTGTCATAATAATGAACGTTCTGCTTTGTTAAGATTCAAGGAAAGTCTTTTCATTGATCATGAGTACTTCCTTGATTGTTTAGCCAAGACTGAACTCTGGAATATGGAAGGAAATGGTGACTGCTGCTCATGGGACGGCGTCAAATGCAGCGAGGACACTGGTTATGTGGTCAAACTTGACCTCAGTAGTAGCTGTCTCTCTGGTTCCATCAACTCTTCCAGCACCCTCTTCCACCTTGTCCATCTTCAATGGCTTAGCCTTGCTTATAATAACTTCAGTGATTCCATGATTCCTTCTGGAATCATCAATCTTTCAAGGTTATCACATCTAAACCTCTCTGATTCTTACTTTTCTGGCCAGATACCACCAGAGATGCTAGAGCTCTCCAACTTGGAGTCCCTTGATCTATCATACAATCGGTTGTTGCAGCTCCAACAACCGGATCTAAAAAGTCTCACAGAGAAATTAACCAACCTGAAAGTGCTTGATCTTAGTGAAGTCAACAATATTTCTTCTTCACAACTTGAGGTGTTGACAAATTTATCTTCTCTCAACTTTTTGTCTCTTCAATTTTGCGGGTTGGAAGGTAAATTCCTTTTAAAAAATTTCATTTATATACCCTATACTTCACCAAAGAAAAAAAAAATCTTGAATACATTTGAACATATATAGATAAAAAAAATCTATTCATGTAATTTATCTTCTTCCGATTTATTTCTTTGCTTGCAAGTTGCAATCTACGAAGTACATTTCTTATAAAGATTTTCCTTTACTTTTAAAAAATAATCTTAAACTATTACCTTACATTTGTGTCTGCTCTTTTTTAGGAACCATTCCATCTTCACTTGGTAACTTTGACAATCTCATCCATTTGAACTTACGTGGTAACAATTTTTGGGGTGAGTTGCCTAATTCCTATCTTGCTTCTTTCAAAAAATTATTCAATATCTATATAAGAATATATGCTTCAATGGAATCAATGTTCTAATAAATAAAATTTTAATATTGCTTGAATATAAATAAAATTTTCTAGAACCCTGATGTGTCATGTTGAGTTACACTCATTAAAATGCATATTTGATTCATAAAAATACGAAATAATTTAAAATTTTAGAATACACTAAAAGTGATATAAACCTCCAACAGTTTATCTTTGTTTGGAAGTACTGGGTATCGGAAGTTGCAATTTATTGGGCCAATTTCCTTCTTCAATTAGTAATCTTACCTAGCTAAACTATTTGGACCTATCTTTCAATAAATTTTCAAGTCCAATTTCTTCATTGTGTTGGATTGGTATGAATACTAAACTCACTGATTTAGACCTTTCAAATATCAACTTTATTGGTGAGATTTCTTTTTGGCTCAAGAACCTAACACATCTAACTGATTTAAATATGAATCGAAACCAATTAACTGGTCTAATCCCAGTTTGGCTCATGAATTTGAACCAGTTATTAATTCTATATCTCATGTCTAACCATTTTACTGGTCAGATTGTAAGGTCCAGCTCTAAAATTGACCTAAGCCCAACCAAGCCAACAATCCATTTGCAATTGTGCAAGCCCAAGCCCATTAGTCAAACTCAATTAATTGTCCAAGTCTAGCCAATGATCATGCCCATCTCAATTGAGTTTTTTTTTTTTTTTTAAATTGATAATAAAATGAAGAGGCAACCAACTGTTTTGTTGTCATCTCTTTAAGTTAGGTGGCAAGAATATGGTTATAGACTGATAGACGTGAGATAAAAAAAAAAAAAAAAAAGGAATAAAAAAGAATAAAATAATAACAAGGAAGAGATTAGATCTGGTGTGTGCGTTAGAGAGAGAGAAAGAGAGAAATGGCTATAGATAGAGCAGAGAAATAAAAATAAGAAGAAAAGAGAGATCAGGTAAGAGAGAGAACTCGGGGAGCTTGGGAGAAAGAAGGAAAAAAAAAGAATCAGACCTTGACGGATGTGTGTTTGCGAGTCTACTTGACGGATTAGTCGTCTAACATTAAACCCATTTGGACCTATTTTTCAATAATTTTTCAAGTCCAATTTCTTCATTGTCTTGGATCGGTATGAATACTAAACCCATTGATTTAGACCTTTCAAATATAAACTTTATTGGTGAGATTCCTTTTTGCTCATGAATTTGAACCAGCTATAAACTCTATATCTCATATCTAACAATTTTACTGGTCAAATTCCATATCAAATCAGTAACCCAATTGGATTCCCTGGGTCTTTCATCCAATCAATTGCAAAGTATCATTCCTAGCTCTATCTTTGAACTCAACAATCTTGAAATTCTTGACCTTTCTCCAAATAATTTGAGTGGCACAATGGAGTTGGAAATGTTTCTTCAACTCAAAAGTTTAAGAGCATTATATCTCTCATCAAACCGTTTATCATTACTAACCAATTCCATTCTTAACGCCGGTTCTCATAATTTGTACACTTTAAGTTTACGTTCATGCAACCGTAGGGTATTTCCAGATTTTCTGCACAGCCAGAACCAATTGAAGATGTTAACACAACTTTAATTTAAGTATTCAAAAGTTATATTAAAGATGCTAACACAACTTTTATAACTATATATATATATATATTTGCCACAGTTGCCTGCCTCAAGAGTGTCAAAATCAAGGAGACATGGTTCACTGTGTTAGATTTATAAATTAAAGCTATTTTGATTATGATTTATACTTTTAATTTTTATATAAGTATATTTTAGACCTTTCAAAGGTCAAACTTAGTCTACTTGACAGGTTAGTGGTCTAATATTAAATAATTAGAGGGTGTTAGTATAGAATAAACAAACTATTTCATTTAAGTGTCTTGAACCCAAACCTCAGGGGGTGTGTAATTTCCCTTAAAATAAAAGATGTCAACCAGCCATGTTAGGAACAGTCAAACTGTCATAGCACTTATCATAAAAAGATTTTTCTTTTTAACGCATAGTTTGGTAAAATCAAAATACAATTTATCACATCTGGAACTGTCATTGTCTTAGGTCCCAAACAAATTAATTACTCATGTGTGAATTTTTTTTTCTCCTTCAGTTATTCTAAAATTCCTTCTGGAATCAAGAACTACCTTTCCAAGTCATCTCATCTTGACCTTTTTTATTCTTACTTTTCAGGTCAAATACCGTCAGAGATGTTGGAGCTCTCTCAACTGGAATACCTTGATCTATCATATAATTCGTACTCATCACTAGAAGCAACATTACAGCTTCAACAGCCAGGTGGTCAAAGAAGTCTGGTTGACAAGTTAACCAACCTCAAATGGCTTGATCTAAGTTACGTCAACATTTCTTCTTCAATACCTAAAAGCTTGGGAAATTTGTCTTCTCTTACTCATCTATCTCTCCGGAACTGCAAGTTACAAGGTAATTAATTGAGGTGTTGACAAATTTATCTTCTCTCAACTTTTTGTCTCTTCAAAACTACAACTTGGAAGGTAAATTCCTTTTAAAAAATTTCATTTATATACCCTATACTTCACCAAAGAAAAAAAAAATCTTGAATACATTTGAACTTATATGATAACATTTGAACTAAAAAAAAAAATCGTGAATACATTTGAACTTATATAATAACAATTTTATTTGGCGGTGAGTTGCCTTCTTCCATTGATATTGAATCTTTGAAAAAATTGTTATTATCTATTCATGTAATTTATCTTCTTCACCAAAGTACATTTCTTATAAAGATTTTCCTTTACTGGGTATCAGAAGTTGCAATTTCTTGGGCCAACTTCCTTTTTCAATTAGTAATCTTACCCAGCTAAACTATTTGGACCTATCTTTCAATAAATTTTCAAGTCCAATTTCTTCATTGTGTTGGATTGGTATGAATACTAAACTCACTGATTTAGACCTTTCAAATATCAACTTTATTGGTGAGATTTCTTTTTGGCTCAAGAACCTAACACATCTAACTGATTTAAATATGAATCGAAACCAATTAACTGGTCTAATCCCAGTTTGGCTCATGAATTTGAACCAGTTATCAACTCTATATCTCATGTCTAACAATCTTACTGGTCATATTGTAAAGTCCAGCTCCAAAATTGACCTAAAGCCCAACCAAGCCAACAATCCATTTGCATTTGTGCAAGCCCAAGCCCATTAGTCAAACCCAATTAATTGTCCAAGTCTAGTCAATAACCATGCCCATCTCATAAAATAAATTGAATAGGCAGCCAGCTGCTGTTTTGTTGTCATCTCTTTAAGTTAGGTGGCAAGAATATGGTGATAGGTGGCAATCAAGTAGATAGGCGTGAGATAAAAAAAAAAAATAATAATAAAATGGAAGAGAGAGAGAGAAAGAGAGAAATGGCTATGAGGATAGAGTAGAGAAAGAAAACTAAGAAGAAAAGAGATATCAGGTAAGAGACAGAGAGAGAGAGAGAACTCGGGGATTTTCAATAAAAAATCCCTCTAGATTCAAACGCGTAATCTGAATATCTACGTAGGATTTTAACCCGGGCCATCACTACCGTGAATATGATTGGGAGTTGCACTACCGTATATGTATTAAGAGAGTTTGATTTATCACTTTTTAATTTTAATTTTTCTTATTATTTATTTTATTTTTAAAATAATTTTAGTTTCATGTTATTTTTGTGTCGTTGGATGTTCCATGCTTTTTTCAGTTTTTTTCTCCCTTTGTGATTTGACTCCAAAAAAATTAAACTAAAATTGAGTCTTGCTTCAAGTCCGGTCCAGTTTAGTAGTACACTTGAAAACCGGAGCCTCTTTAAAAATCTCTAATTGGCGGACGCCACTCCTTCTTTTAAATCCACTGTAATCTTTCCACTTACGGGCTCCTCCGGTCACCTCACTCCACGTAACTTACCTAACCGGTTACTCTTCGTACCTTTCCACCTTTCCAACCGGTTTCCGAGATCATCTCCAAAAACTTTTGCCTAGATTTCCTCTTTGTCCTCTGCTTGACGAGACCACACGTGTCGAATCTTCATTGCCAGATGTGTGGACGGTTTGTCTTTCGAGAGACTTCCAAGGGTATTTTCGGCAATCAAATTTCGGATAAGTTAATCGGTCGGCCAATAAAAAAGTGCCAGGTCAGTAAGTAGTACCATTTAATTTATACAGCAGACAACACCAGATTGGTCCCTATCAAATTTAACTTTCATGTAAGACGAATTTGTGTTGAATTTCCATGAAATTTGATTCCAAAGATAGGGGGTTAAATTATTACACGCCCAAGTAATGTTTTGTCGTTTCCGGTACCACCTTAGTCATCTTACAACCGACCAATAACGCCTGGACACATCACGAACACAGTAATGGATAAGGAACAAAACATGACGTGGCGTGATATGACTGGTGGAGTAAAAAGCAGAAGAATAATTTCGAATCATGCACAATAATAAGTCTCAGTGCGTCCGTCTTTAATAATTTTCTCCCTCTCTCTCTCTCTCTCTTTCTACTATAATACTATTGGATAGGCGATTTTATCAAAAACCCACAAAATAAAAATAAATTTATTTTATTTTAATTTCATTTTTTAATTTAATTATTAATTTTTCTGGGTTCTCAATGAAAATGAAAGAAAAAGCAGAGGAGCTTAGTAATTAGAGATGATTGAAGAAGAAGAAGCTCTCTCTCTCTCACCATCGCTCTCTTCAAAAAAAATTAGAGTGTAGATAGAGAATAGTAGATCTGTGACAGTGAAACACTCTCACATGGGTGTTTTCTCTTCTTCTTCTTGCTGTTGTTGTTGTTGTTCTGGTCTCTTCGTCTTCGTTTTCTTCACTGATTATTAGCTGGTAAGATTCGTCTCTCTATCTTCTTCTTGTTCAGATTTTTTTTTTTTCCATAAAAGTCGACACTTGTTTGATGATCACCTACACGCTTTGCTCCTCTATCTCTGTCTGCTGTCAAAATATATAAAGAGACACACTTGCTCGCACGAGTTCAGTAATGAGTGTGTGTCTGTGTGTGTGTTTGATCACATGTAAGAAGATCTTCTACACCGGTTTTGTTTTTTGTTTTTGTTTTAGCGAAAAAAATGGGTGTTGAAGATTTTCTTAGTTTCAGATCTTTTTCTAGTTGCTATTATATGGGTATCTGTTTGTATGTATTTTTATCTTTTGTTTTCAAGTTATTGTTTGTGTTTGTATATTTCAATGTGATGCTTTTGACTTTATATACCTAGACCTAGTTGTGATCTTTTTTTTTTTAGATCGATTGTTCTCTGTTGCTGTTTGGTTACCGAGAAAATGAATGTAAAGATTGAGTCGCATATTTTGAAGTTAATGAATCTCAGTTAATTGAATTTAAAAAAAAAAAAATCATATGGGAGAAGGAGATAATTAAAGATAAAAAGATTCAAAATTTGAAGATAATTTTTTCAATTCAATAAAAAATCTCATTGGATATTTACTGAATATCAGAGCTTACTTGGGATTTTCAGGAACAATTCCATCTTCAATTGGTAGCCTCACCAAGCTTGTCTATCTCGACATCTCTGAGAACAATTTTAGGGGCGAGTTGTCAGGCCAAACATTATCTTCAGTACTGGGTAACCTCACCAAGCTTGTCTATCTGGACATCTCTGAGAACCAATTAACTGGTACAATCCCATTTTGGCTCATGAACTTGAACCAGCTATCATATCTTGATTTCAGCTCTAATCAACTCATTGGTCAAATTCCTTCTGATATTAGCAACCTAACCCAATTGAATTCCCTTTTTTTGTCATCTAATCAATTGCAAGGTCCAATTCCTAGTTCTATTTTTGAACTCAAGAATCTTACATGTCTTTTTCTTCATTCGAATAGGTTGAATGGCACAGTAGAGCTAGACACGTATCTTCTTAAATTCAAAAGTTTATACGTACTAGACCTCTCATCAAACCATTTTTCAGTGCGCACCAAAAACACTGTTAATACCACTATACAGAAATTTGATTTTATAGGATTGGGTTCATGTAACCTTACTGGATTCCCAAATTTCTTGCAAAACCAAGATGAGTTATGGGCTTTAGACCTTTCCTCCAACAACATACCTGGCCAAATTCCTGGATGGTTGTTAAACATAACTAAGACAAGTTTACGATCTTTGAACCTTTCATACAACCTTTTAACAGGGTTTGACCGCCATCCTGTTGTTCTTCCATGGACTTATCTAGAAAATTTAGATCTTAGATCGAATAAGTTGCAAGGATCACTCCCACTTCCGGCATCATCCACCCAATTCTATCTAGCTTCAAATAACAAGCTAACAGGGGAAATTCCACCACAGATGTGCAAATTGAATCAACTTCATGCTCTTGACTTGTCTAACAATAACTTAAGTGGTGTTCTTCCACAATGTTTGGGTAATTTCAGCAATTACCTATCAATATTAGGTCTGCAAAGCAACAACTTTAATGGAAGTATTCCTCAACTCTTCATGAGTGAATCGAGTCTAAGGATGATTGACTTAAGCCATAATAAATTGCAAGGGAAAATTCCAAGATCATTGGCCAATTGTAGATCCTTACAATTTCTCAATCTCGGATATAATCAAATCACAGATACTTTTCCCTCATGGTTGGGAATCCTTCTAGAATTAAAGGTCGTTATCTTGACATCCAACAAATTCCATGGTGTTTTATCTCAACCGAAGACAAATTTTAAGTTTTCCAAATTGCAAATTATAGATCTCTCTGACAATTTGTTTACGGGCAAGCTTCCATCAAAATACTTCCAGTCTTGGAATTCCATGAAAGTTGTCAATGGAAGCCAACTATCATATATGGAAGATAGACTAATTGAGCCTATCGTTATTTCTGGTGTTGACTTTGCAAGCGCTTATGCTTATGCATTCATGATGAATAACAAAGGCATACAGCTAGCATATGGGAAGATCTCGAATCAGCTCACAGGCATTAGTTTCTCAGGAAATAAATTCACAGGCGAGATTCCAGCATCCATTTCAAACTTAACAGCACTTAAAATTCTCAATCTGTCGAATAATAACTTCTTTGGTTACATTCCATCATCCTTGGGTAATCTAACAGAGCTAGAATCGTTGGACCTCTCCAATAACAAGCTGTTTGGAGAAATTCCTCATCAACTAGCAGAGCTAGACTCCCTTGAATTCATTAATGTATCACATAATCATCTGAAGGGACGTATACCAGAAGGACGCCACTTTGATACATTTGAGAACATTTCATTTGTGGGAAACCCTGGATTGTGTGGAAAACCATTGTCAAAAAAGTGTGAAGAAACTGAGGATTTGAAGAAAGGAGATCAAGGCAGTTCAGCAGAGTCAAAATTTGCATTTGATTGGAAAATAGTTTTGACTGGGTTTGTGAGTGGGCTGGTTGTTGGAGTAATTCTTGGGAACGAATTCTTCACAAATATAACTGAATGGTTTGCAATGACTTTTGGGATCCAATTGATGAGAGTGAAGAGAAGGAGGGGACATAGAAACTGATTGAAAATGGTTTTACTTCGTGGAGTAGCCATGAATCTTCCAGGTCTTTGAAGAATTCTCATACACGAAGTTATGGTTCTCTCAATTATAAGTTTAGCTGATGCATTTGTATTGCATTTTTATTTTCATGCATTTTGTATATATGTATCTTTATCTTTTGTGATTTTGTAATAGTTTTATGTATATATAAAGGGTAAGGCTCATTATGTCCCCCCTTGTTAGGTGTACTTTTTTTATTCACATTAATAAATTTCCCTCGTACCGTCGAGGTTCCCCTAAAACAATAATTTTAAGTATAATTAGCACATGAATTCTCTTACTTAGTGTTAATAATTTATTATTGTCGGTTTGGTAAGATGCGGTGTAATATGCCTATACATATGGCCAGCATCTGTATTGTAAACGAGATCCTTCTTGAACTCTTTGATACATATATAAATCTCATCTGATTTCTTTCATCGGTTCTTCAATTGTTCTTCATTTATTTACAACAATTACATCTATTGTCTTAGTCAATACAATAAATTTATGTTTGTACTGAATGTTTGCCCTTTTTAGTAAATTTTTAGTTGTCTTTAGGGCATAGGTTAGCACTACCTATAATTAAAAAGACTATATTTAATTATATGAAATAAGCGGAACTTTAAGAATCATTGTATCAGAAATAAAACGTGAATTATTCTATACAAAGTTGAACATTATGTGCATGAGCAATTGATGAGAATTGTGTGTTTTTTGGAACCATTACATTAAATTTGTTCTTTTCAAAAGGTAACACAGCAAATTCCAACTTATTACTCTTTATTAATTTCTTGATAAATATAATATTATCATTCTATAATCTCAATTAACAAGGCCATCTTAGTCCAATACAAAAACTTGTATGCTAGGTGTTGGAGAATGCTCAAGTGTAATAAGTCCTTACCCACTCAAACTATACCACATGACATGTCACATGTCACATGAGAGATGCTAGCACGTGACCGAATACAAGTGGATTGAGGGAATACATCCGAACGTATTGAAGCATTTCTTTCGATGTTGTACTCAAAAACCGTCTCTATGAGAAGATTTTTTGCACTAACAGCTAAACAACACAGTTATTCTTGGCCAAACTCCTTATGAGAATACATAGCTTGTAGTAATTCATTGTATAATTTGTCACATACAATACATTATTATTCTGCTTATAAAAAAAAAATACATTATTATTCTGGTACACTTTCGAAACTGGAAAAAAATTCAAACGTAAAAGGGGGGGAAGGCGGGGATAAGAAAGAAACGATACACGAAGAGCAATTCCAAGAACACGATCCATTTCCCTCTCATTATGAACTTGAGATTAGAAACCAACACATAAAACAATCAATAATCTAGTTTATCATATCTTCTCATATAATGGCATAAATATAACTATCGAAATATTGAAAACGACCAAAGAAGCACAATTCAAACCTCCACAAGTGTTGCCAAGCTAAGCATCATGCAGATCTTAATTATGTATTTGATGTCAAGATCTGGTAAAACAGCAGCAATCAAAAGAATTGCATCTGCGCCTTTAGTTCCGGCATAGTAGATCTGCCATGCATCTACGATGAATTCTTTGCACAGTAGAGGGATAAAAGCACAGGGCCCAGAAAACCGATAACACGAAGATAAAGAGCAGACCTTTACTCCAGCATTCCTAATCGCCTCCAAGTTTTCAAAGCTTCCCTTAATATATAAGAAGAGAAGCAAGTTAGAGGAAAGCAAGAGAAATCATTTTAGCTTCAATGTCGATACTTCACCTCAACAACACATGAGTGCTAAAAAAAATACTACTTTTGAATATTCACCTTGAAATACTTTTCATCTGTCAAAACACTTAGGCATGCTGCCCCACCTTTCTCGTAAGCTTGGGCAATTTCAACCTATCATGAGAAAGTTTTGATTTCATTATTATACGCAACAATGCTGATGCACATTATATAGCAAGATTAACTACAAAAGAATATAAGAAGAACAAATAATTGTAGCTCCTCTACTCTTGAAGACATGACATAACATCAAGTTTAGTGCAAGATATACATTCACCAACAACATACAAATAAATGGGAATGTAATTAAGGAAAGAATCATCATAAAGTACACACTTACCGGGGTCAAAATCCTCTCTTAGGATTCCTCTGATCGGAGAAACCTTCTTCACTTTGGCAATCAGACCGGGAAGTCCAGTTCACTGATGCGCAGCCCTATGAGCTCCAACAAAATCCTTAGTGGGCGGAGCACTGTCAAGTGCATTCTTCAGCCGAAATAGCGGCCTCCTCTCCTTCAACTGAAAATCAACAATCACACACACACAAAATAAGACTACAAAAACTCAACCAAAACTACAAAAACCAAAAATCAAAACAAACTTTTTCAACATTACTTGTGCAACTTCTACATCCTTGTGCCATATGATCTCCTCCAAAAAATTACGGGGAGTATTCCCCTCGCTCTGAATCCGAAACTCAAAGGGTCCAATGTAGTGCTGAGGAGGTCCCGTGGGGGGCCTCCTTCGAATTCGAATCCCGAGTAGCAGCCACCTCATTATGGAACATCCCCACCTCCCACTCCTTGACTTTAAGAGCAGTTTCAACATCCCCATTCGCAGGAGAAACCATAGCTGACTCATCTTTCGTCTCCTACTAACAAACCACAAAATATGAGCAACAAACAAAGCTTCTTTTTTTTTTCCAATTCCAAGCACACTAAATTACTAATGTAAACAAACCCATCTCTCATTTTTTTTTTTTCAATTTCAATCGTAAATTAGACACATTTATCTACACCAAAGTCTACAAGACGTCAAAAATAAAAACTGGAGGGAAAATAAAAATTGCTGTAAAACAAAATAAAAACTTCAGATAAAACGAATAAAATAAAATGTCTTCAAGTTTTGAGGTATAAAAAACTAGATATCTTACAATCGATTCAGTGCTGTGCAGGAACTGATATAGTGTGGAATAGGTCCTTCAAGTTGATTATTAGCGAGATCCTAATAGACAACTTTATAAGCAACAATTACAATTTAAACAGATGAAAAACTAAACGAAAACGATGAAAACTCACAATTCAAACAACTGCTCTAGTTTCCCAAGCTCAGCAAGAATTGTCCCGGCAAGTTGATTGTCTTGCAATTGCCTACAAAATAATTGACTTAGCTACACCAAGAACAATACATGAAAAATATAATCAGAAAAAGAAAGACTGCTTACAAGTAGCTTAGCTTAGACGTATTTCCAAGCTCTGGTGGAATTGGTCCTGTAATCCTGTTGCCATGGAGATATATCTAGAACAACAAACAAATTAGGGACGGTACTAAACAAAGAAGCCCAAGTAACATATACGGTATGTCTTTTAATTGGTAGTTTCTTCAACTAGTTCTAAAACAACTTCAAAACCCTTACGTAAATACACAAATTATAGAAATAAAAGTGATAACACAATGCAGTAACCCTAAAACAAAGAATTGAATCTATGATAAAACAAAAATATCTATAATTTCTTAAGTGTTTTGAAGGAAAAAAAAAAAAAGTAAAATAGTAAATGGACTTCATTTTTTTCTTGTTCTTGATTAAAAGGAGCGAAAAACAAACAATTATAAACAGAATCATGAAAATCACTAACCTAAATCACAAGTTTGACTCATTAGGGTTTGATCTGGAAACAAAAACCATACAAAACACTAAGACCAGCAAAAGATAAAAACCTGAAATCAAGATTAAAAGCATAATATCTAGGGTTTTATCCGAAACAAAACACTAACGACGAAAAAAATCGAAAAATAAAATGTTTTCTTGAAGCAAAGAAACTGAACAGAGTCGGTGGAAATCACGAACCTGTGTACGGATCGGAACCGGTGTTGGATTTCTCGGAGCTCAATTCCACCGTCTGATCCATGAATCGAAATCGCCGTTCGATGGAAAATTGAGAATTCTAGAGAGAGAGAGAGAGTGAGGTTTTGGAGCGTTAAATGGAGGGATATTGGTTTTGGAAAAATTTCAAGAGAGAGAGAGAGAGAGAGAGGTTTTGGAGCGTTAAATGAAGTGAATATGAGCCGTTGGATGGAATAGCGTTTGATTTGGCTTCTAACGGCTATACTAATAGGTGGTGTGTATAAATAGGCGGTGATGCGTCAAAAAGAAGCGATTTTTTTATGAACGGTCAGGATATTGGTAATATATCCTATTTTAAATCTGGACCATTAAAGTTGGGAAAGCTGAGCTTTTATTTTTATTTTTATTTTTATTTTTGGGTTGGGCTTGGTTAACCGGAGCTCTTGAAAGGGTAGCCCCGTATTAGCTTCTGTATGTTGTACACTTTGTGCATAATTTGTTACGCATTAAAAAGACACTTGTATCCTTAATAGGCTATAAAATTGCATCCAAGTATATATATCTACCGAAAAACTTAAAAGGATAAATAAGTCATTTAATATGTAGAGTTATGGTTTTTTTTTTTTTTTTTTTTTTTTTTTTTTCCTTCTTTTTAAAGTAAATCTTCTTTCAATTTTAACCCCAAATTTACTTGACAAATTCGATGGATCCTCTCTCTCTCCCGACAGCCACGACGCTTTCGAGTTAGGGTTTCGACAGATTATACTCAAACTTATAATCTTGTGCTAATTTGTGGTAGGATTTCTTTTTACGTTTTGAAAACTCAAGTATATCGTTGATCTTTCTGTCATTAATTCTTTAGTGCTATCCTTATAAAATAATAATAATAATAATAATAATAATAAAATAAAATAAAATTCTTTAGTGCTATAACATGTGGTTGAAATCTGAGTTTTATCTGTAATAATCTTTATTTGATCCTTCTAATTTATATGCTGATTTTCCTGACCCTTGTATCTTGATACTGATTCACCAAATTAGTTGGTCAAAATACACTATAATCACCAGAGAGTAATGCTATACATCCCACCTACAATTCTACCATTTCCATCCCAACACATGTGGCAGCTGATGTGTCACTTGATGAGTGGATACACATTAATTTCATTTACCCATGTATCCACACAACAATTAATGTGTATCCACTCATCAAGTGACACATCAGTTGCCACATGTGTTGGGATGGAAATGGTGGGATTGTAGGTGGGATGTTTAGCATTATTGATCACGAAAGAGTAAATACACTATAATCACCAAAACAAACCAAATTAGTGGGTGTCTGTGTCTAGGTATTATAGCTAGCTTTTCCTTTTGTATATTTTGTCTTCCTTTCTACAATGGAATGGAAGATCAAATACTTAGAGAGGAAGGGGGCAAGGTGGGTGTTGAATTTTTCTCTTTCTTTTTAACTTTGTTCAATATGGTGAGTTGGGTTGAATAAGTTATCACTAATTTCATGATCATTCAATTGCATCGCAGAAACAATCATTTTCGCTACATATTCTTTTTCCTTAGTTGTCTTGTAGTTATAAAAATGATTAAGTTATTGAATTTCACTCATATCCTATACGTTTATCCTGCAATGATTGATGTTTCTGTAATCAGCATTATTTAGGGAACAAAAATGTTTTCGATCCCAGAAAATATTGTTTATTTTGCTTTTGCAGAACAGGCTATTTGATGTTTCTGATGATTTAAAAATGTGCAATGGAGTATTTTGGCTTAACAAAATATTAAATTGAATACGTTTATCATGAACTAAGATACTTAGATTTACCGTTTAGTATTTACTATTTACAAGTAGAAAATGAGATAGATCTTTAAACTAAACTAGCTAAAAGTTTAGGGCGCGTTTGGTATCGTTTTTAAAATGGTGTTTTTAAAAACTATTTTTAAAAATGAAAAACATGTTTTAAAAATATTATTTTTAAAAATGTGATGTGTTTGGTAGTATTTTTTAAAAGAAGTTTTCAAAAACGGAAAACGATATAAATGTGTTTGGTATTATTTTTAAAATGAGTGAAATAGTTGTTTGGAGGGAAAATTTTCCTTACCTGTTTGGCACCTGCTTCTGAGAGTTTGGAAATCAATTTCAAGGTGAGCTCTGCATTGATGGAAATAATTCAGTGCAGTATTCTTCTGTTTTCTTCTTTCTGATATCTTATTTTGTTCTACTTACAGTTATGCTATTTTTTATTTATTTCTTCAAGAATATAGGTGCTATTTTTTATGGGAAAAACCTACTATATCTCCAAATTTATTTCAGAATCATGGTTCATTTATAAAATTTTGTGCGATGTAAACTTCATAATCTTCTGAGATTTAACCTTTAAAAATGTTTTTTTTTGAAAAAAGGAGTTTATTAAGCCACACGGGCGAACAGCAAACAACACAAACAAAGGGGCAACACAGACCAGCCAAAGCACCAACACGCCAGCCACCAAAAACAAGCCCAAAAACACAACCAAAAACAACCCAGAAAAAACAAAAAAACCGAGCAGGAAAAACAGAGATCAGCCGTTGTCACACCACTCCACAAAATTTCTGCACTGACCAGCTCCTTGCTTAGCTAACATATCAGCAAAAGTGTTAGTGGATCTGCAATGGTGAGTTAAACTAATCCCCCCCATAAGAGACATGAACTTCCTAATGTCGTATATCTCTCTAACCAAGTTGAGGTTGCCAAAACCCCCGTTAAGGATCCACGACACAGCGGTTTTCGAATCGCTACTAATCTCAATATTACGACCGAAAAGGGAGGGATTGGAATAAATCAGCTCACAGGCTTTGAGGATCGCCAGAATCTCAGCTGTGTTAGAATCATTCAAACCTATACTTAGAGAGAAACAGCAGTGAACTTTGCCGCAATAGTCCCTCAAAACCCCTCCTATACCCGATTGACCAGGCTTCCCAAAAGCGGAACCATCCACATTAAAAATCAGGTTGTCGTCCTTTGGAGGGGTCCAAGGCTCCAACTTCTTCCTCTTGACAGGAACAACATCAACACAAAGATCTTTAATGTTCAAAAGAATCATGGTTAGAGCTTCCTCAGAGCCTTTTCCATGGTGTTTGAACCACCAAGCCACCCTGAATCTAACCATATCGGAGGCTTGAGAAACGCTCACCTCCATACTCTTGAAAACCGCTTGATTTCTCACGTCCCAAATAGACCAAACCATCGCGTAAAACAGCAGGATCCAAGCCGAGGCATAAATAGGCGCAGGGCATAACTCCTCCCACTTCTCCCACCAGTCTTGGATGGAGCTCGAAATACAAAAATGAACACCCCACCAACTCATACAACTCCCCCAAAGCTTCCAAGACCAGGGACAGAACAAAAACACATGATTCACAGACTCAACACAATCTTTACAGAAACTGCAGGACATATCCAAACCCATCCCAAATCTTTTCATGACATCCCCTACCATAACCCTCCCTCTAAGGAGCTGCCATAAGAAAAATTCAACTTTAGGGGGGCAAATACCTTTCCATGGCCAAAAAATGGCCTCCGCCTTCCCTCTTTGAGCGACCTCCAAGGCTTGACAAAAAGAGGAGACTGAAAACACGCCGTTGCTGTTGAAACCCCACGCCAATTTGTCAGGAAATAACCTATGAATCACAACATTTTCAAGACATTTGATAAAACAATTCCATTGGTTCAACTCCCAATCAAACGGAGGTCTTCTCAAACGCACCTCCCAAACCCATTTATCATCTATCCACTGACCATAATCAGAGATGCAGCCATCCTTCAACTCAGACAAAGCATAAATTCTAGGAAAGGCAGCTGCAAGAGAAGCCGAATCCACAAAGATGTCCTTCCACAACAGGACCTTGTCGCCCCTACCAACCACCATCCTGAATCCCTGTTGAATAATATTAGCAGATGGGGTGCCTGACTTGAATAGATTGGCCACAGCTCTCACGAAAAAAGAAGGGGCAGTAATACGATTCCAGTTCCACTTTAAAATACCATCATCCATCCCATATTTTGCACACAACACTTTCTTCCACAAGGAGGCTTCTTCCATCCCAAACCTCCAAATCCACTTAGCTAGCAGCCCATCATTCTTGTCTCTAATGCGGCCGATACCTAAACCCCCATTTTTCTTGCTGTCACAAACCGACTGCCAGTCAACAGCGTGTAACTTCCTTTTTTCGATCCCATCTCCCCACAGAAAACCACGTTGAATCCTCTCAATTTTTTGAGCCACCCCAACTGGCATTTTAAAGACCGACATGTAGAAAGTAGGAATACTCCTCAAAACCGACTTAATCAAAACCAACCTTCCAGCTTTGGACAAAAACTTCCTCCTCCACGGAGCCAGACGATTCTCAATAGTTTGAACCAACGGATCCCAAAAAGCTTTGGATAGGGGTCTAGCCCCAAGAGGAAGGCCTAAATACACAATAGGTAAACACACCAACCTACATTTAAACATTTCAGCCCATCTTTCTTCCCCGATTGGGCCCTTCCCAAGTCTAACAAGGCACGACTTATGGAAATTCGTTCTAAGACCCGAGGCTAACTCAAAAACACGAAGAATCCTTTTTAAGTTCAACAGATAGGATTTTTTAGGTTTTAGAAAAATAAGCGTATCGTCCGCAAATTGGAGATGGGACACATGTAAACCACTCCTATCAAACACCTCACCCTTTAACATCCCTTTGTCCGCCGCCTTAATGAGAAGCGAACTCAAACCTTCAACCACTATGTTGAACAAAAAAGGAGAAAGCGGGTCCCCCTGTCTCAACCCTCTCTCAATGCCAAATTGATCCGTCGGGCTGCCGTTCACAATGACCGAAATCATCGGTGTCGTAATACATCCCTTGATCCAATGCCTCCATCTTTCTCCAAAGCCCATCCCTATCAACATATCATCTAGGAAACCATGATCCACCATATCGTACGCCTTTTCGAAATCTAACTTAACCATAACACCCCCAACTTTGTCTTTCCTCCACCTATGAATAATTTCTTCCGCTATCACAAAGCTATCAAGAATTTGGCGATTTTTAATAAAAGCCATTTGATAGTCACCAATGATATGACCCATCACCAACTTAATACGGTTTGCCAAAACTTTCGCAACCACCTTATACACCGCTCCCACCAAACTTATAGGGCGAAAGTCCCTCAGAGAATCCGGTTTAGCGACCTTCGGGATAAGAGCTAAAAAAGTGTGATTAAACCTCTTGATCTTATACCCATCTCTATGGAATTCATTAAAAAAATCCATTACATCCTTCTTGATCATCTCCCAATTTGCCTTAAAATAGTTAAGATTGAAGCCATCCGGCCCCGGTGCTTTATTCCCGTCACAACCTTTTAAAGCGTCCCAAACCTCCTCCGTAGTGAAATCCACCTCTAAACTCCTACTAACTTCTGAGTTCAGCCTCTTGAGACCGAGATCTGCAAACCTAGGACGAAACCACCTCTCTTTCTCATAATGCTTTTTATAGAACCCAAACACGCCTTGCTTGATAAGGTACGGGTCCGAAAGAATTCTCCCATTAAGAGCAAAATCTCCAATATGATTTCTCCTACGTCTTTCATTAGCAATAAGATGGAAGAACTTTGAATTTTTGTCCCCCTCTTTAAGCCATTGGACCCTAGACTTTTGACGCCAATTTTGTTCTTCCACTCGATAACCTTTCCATAATTCGGACAGAATTTTCATCCGAGAGACTCTGTGCACATCCGACCACCCATCAACCTTCACTTTACTATCTAAATCTACCAATTGCTTCTCTAGAGACTCCACAGAAGACACCTTCTTGTTGGCTGACAGCCACCCTTTCATGGCCATTTTGGATTTGTAAATTTTAAGACTCAACGAGTGAGCCTTAGACTCCCCAGCCGAGAAACAATTCCAAGCTTTGATTGCCTCTGCCATCAGCTCCTTATTCTCCAGCCAAGAATTGAAAAACCGGAAAGGAGACGGACCCCAGTTGCTCATCGGCTCACTGATACCAACTGCATTGTGATCTGAAAGGCTTCTATGAAGGCCAATTTGAGCCAAGTTAGGGAACCATAACAAGATTTCGGGAGAAAGAAGGAATCTATCTAATCTCGACCAAGCTGCCTGCTCCCTGAAGTTCGTCCAAGTGAAAGCCAAACCTTGCAAAGGAAGGTCCAGCACTTTTGCTCTCCTAACAAAGCTGTTAAAATTTCTCATAGCAGCAACGTTGCAACCTACCCCGGCTCTCTCCGACGGCCACAACACGGCATTGAAATCCCCTCCCATACACCACGGAATAGGGATCAACTGTTGAGCAGCAACCAAATAATCCCACAACTCCACCCTTTCAGACTCAACATTAGCGCCATAGACATTACAAAAAACCATATCCTTCTGAGTCTTAACAAACAACCCCGCAAGAATAATACATCGATTATTATTAATACAAGCTTTAACCTGAAATAAATTGTCGTTCCAAAGGGAGATCAAACCTCCAGACGCCCCGACGGCATCTACGCTCATCCCTCTGTTAAGCACCGAACCACCCAAAGCCTTGACCATTCTGGAATCAAAATCACGAAGCTTAGACTCTTGAAGAAACAAGACTGCCGGCTTGTGTTTTTCCACTAACATCCGAACCGCTCTCCTCTTCTCCTTCTTACCAAGACCCCTGATGTTCCACGAAATAGCTAACATAAAAACAGTGAAACCACAAAACGCACAACACACAAAAAAGACAAGAAAAAACTAGTTTGCAAATCTTGCATCATCCTCCAATTCCCTCCTAGCCACCACCTCCCGGATTTCCTTTTCCCTTCCTTCAATATCTAACCCCAGCGCCAGGGCTGTCTCGATCACCCTAGCCACTTCATCCTCCAAATCCCACCCAGAACTTCTGCTAATGTGAACTACCTCCTGATTCTTGCAAATATCTTCTCCAGCCTTCTCCCTCCTTTTAGTATTACGAGTCTTCATTCCGTGGGTTCTAGAAGAATTGATCTTTTTTCTTCTTTTCTTAGGCTCCTCTGTCCCCAAATCGGTACTCCCATTCTGACCTTCTTCGATGGAAACAATTTCTGTTCCCATACTGTTATTTTCAACCAGACGACCAGACCTGGCTTCTGTAATTTCTTTAGCTATTGGGCTCCCATTACCTGACCCACTGAAATTAGATTCCTCCACCCTTGTCCCATAATCTGGTCCATCAGAAACAACATCATTACCCTCCTTACCTTCCTCAGAAGTTGCCTCTTTAGGCCCAATATCAATCCAAAACTGGGCTGGGGGAAGTCCTTCACACTGTTTGACAATTGGGTTCTCATTATGTTCATCGTGGTTCAGATGAGGCCCAAATCTTGGCCCAACTAACCCTTCAGTACCACTCCACTGACCTCTGTGTTCACTATCAACTACTCCTTTTATTTTTGAGCAATCCCCTACAGCTTGATAGCCCCCTACCTCCTTCCAGAAACCATCATCCTGCTCTGAGCTAGAAGAACTGTCATCACACTCATACCCATTATTCTGACATACCTTGCTTCTGTTCCCAATAATCAGCTTTGCCTTGCTGTTCTGTAGAAGAGTAGGTCTGACCATAGGTTTCCTTAAAAATTTCATCTTACCTTTCCCTTTCTCCTTGGGAGGAGATACCGCTTGCCCCAACTTGCCTACAGGCTCTGACACACGGTAGTTGACATTCTCAGTTGCCTTTTCCAAGAAAACAGACTTACTTCTACCCACTCCTTCCAGGCCCGGCTGGCTCCTGTCACCTCCCTCTGAATTTTCCTGATCTGCTGAGTTGGACCCCCTGTCAACCTTTAAAAATGTTGCTATGAAAATTTGAATAGTGGTTACATATTGCGACCAATGCTGGATATTCATATATGTGATATGTTAAAAGTAGTTAGGACCATTAAACTGCTATGAGATATTCAATTCATCACTTATTTTTAACCCATTTTGTGTGATCTCAATTCACATTTTATATAAGTTGCAAGCACTTGCAGCAACATAATCTTCTAATGTGTGTCTAACTCCTAAACTATGTTAAATTCTTATGACCATTAAATTGTGGAGATCCCAAAACAGGTCCTGAATACAGTGACTAGCAACTGCAACAGGGAAGTTTCAAGCACTACAATGAGACTTGACATGGAAGCAGTTCTTGAGAACAAGACCACACCAATTTGTGAGCACAATTCAGAGAACATACTTGACCATTCAAGTAAGAAATGGTCGATGAGCAACAAAGCATGCACTATTTTTTTTAAAAAAAAATAAAAAAAAATTGATTTCTTTTATGAAAAAAATGTCGTAAAAATTGGGTTGAGATATCTTTTTAAAAGATTTAAAACATGCGGCATGAAAAATCATAAATGTTTCATTTTGGCTGGTTTTGACGGAGCTCTACTCATTTAATTTGATTTCAGATTTATTTTATTTTAATTATAAAAAACAATTATTCCAATAATAAAAAGAAGCCATTGAGAATATATAATTTTTTTTTTTACTCCTTTTAGAGTTTAGACCTATTCTATTTCTGTGGTGTGTCAACCGTACCTTTAGTGTCTACTAAAGGCACCAAAGTCTATTAAATAAAAAATAATATATATATTATATTTTTTTTTTTAAAAGACCAAAAAATTTGTATTGAAAGATCTAGTAATTATTTCTTTAATTTACAAAAAAATCTTTGCTCATCTGCCTTGAAATGAGAATATTAACATGTCCAAAGAAAGAAATATATTGTTCTATACTTCTATGATACCTTTATTTTACATAAATTAACTTCATAATCTCAGAAAGGATTTAATTAATAAAGGATTTAATCTGGCTCAGCTATAGCAGATTAGCAGCAACTCACCCTAGGCAACAGAAAGCAGCCACTTATTTATTTATTTTTAAACAAAGTACAAATTTGGGAGTCCAAAAGAGACTTAACCATAACTCAAATTCATTATTTCATTAATGCAAGCACTTGAACAGCTTAAACTTCTTAGAAAATTATCTAAATTTGATCCATGGTAGTGCCTTACAAGCCAGAAGAGCAGTCCAGGGAGGAAGATGAGTGGTCTGATAACATATATTTAAGTACAATACACATAAGGCTTCTTCATATATATGATGATGATACATTACAGCACATTATTCTTCATATGATGATACAGCACATTTATTCTTAGTTACACAGTTATCCGCGCTATGCTCCAAAGGATTGCATGCTATAATTATAAACGAGGTAGTTGCTCAACGCACACAAATACGGACCTCTGTCAGATGAAATATGCTACTCGGATTCTCACAGCATCTCAGTACTATACTGCCTGTAACTCCGTTTTCTGATTCCAAAGCGTTCCGGTAATCAGGTATGTCGTAAATGATCCCGGGAACTATATTATGCTTCTCCAGAGATGCCGACAAATTTGCACCGGGAATTTGTTTCCTCATTGTATTGGTCGTCTTCGTCTCACTTTCTATGGCGTTCTGGTATAGCTATGGTGTAAGAGCCTTTGGGAAATATTTTTATATATTTTGAAGATTCACGCACCTTCAAGTTTTCTCACCATAGTTATCCTGGAAGAAGCTACTGCATCGTTGTAGGTGGGATCTGTGCAGCCTCAACGTATGTATGCTGAGCAGTTGTGTTTTTGCCCTAACAGGGTTAAGGCTGATGTACTAACTTGGGGTGTTTTTTGTCCATTCTCAAATCTTTCGATCTCTTTCCTTCTTCTTTCAGGCTACAGAAACGAACAGAGTCAATGCTTGTCTATCTGTTGCTTGTAATGTTATTGAGAACATCATTGTACAGGTTAAATATTCAATTTTCTTGATAAAAATCACGAAATTATTGCTCGTTTATTTTTTTTTTTTTGAAAAAATTATTGCTCGTTTATTATTAACATAAGTGGGACTAAGATGGGGTTTTGATTAGTTTTTTGAATAGAAGAGGATTTCAATTTATGAATTACGAATGTTATCTGTCATATGCAAGATATGTGTATTTGTTATTCAATAATTTCTTGTTGAATCTGTTATAGCATATTTCGCATGTTCATACGTGGGAAGCCAAGCTTCTACTGGGATTATACATGTTTCGACTGTTCTGTTATGCAACGAATGTATTTCATAATGCAAATTGTGTTGCGATTTGTGAGCATGCCTGTGTTGAGCTTCATGTTGCTTTATCAAAATACTACTTTTTAATAAACTACTTCACTTCTAGTATATATGGAAGCTCTATTTTGGAACTGAGTTAATTTTTCCTGTCCACTGGAGATAGGATGATATATTCATTTGAGATATTTTATTTTCATTCACGAGGATCTGGGTTCAGTTTTATGTACATATTTTCATGGAAGCTTGATTTAGATGTCTGTTTCAACGCATAGCAAGTAAAGGTCACAAGTTAGGGCTTCGATGTGTACGAATATTGCTCATCTATTCGTGGCCATTTTTCCTTTAAATGACTGACTCATTAGTGAAATTTTTATATTACAGGTTAAGGGTCGACCATTGCCGAAGTTCGGTGAATGGGATGTGAATGACCCATCATCAGCTGAGGGATTCACGGTTATTTTCAACAAGGCTAGAAATGAGAAAAAGACAGGCGGTACCAAGCCTGACTCGCCTGCAAAGGATGAGTCTCAATATAAACATAGGGCTGTTCTTGGAAAACCTCAATCCGTAAGTTGCTATAGACATAGTTAAGCTTTTCCTTATAGTTATTTTTCTGGAAACAATTAAAAACCCCCACACCAATATCATGGTTCGGTTGAAGCTTTAAGAAGAAAACCTCCAAATTAATCCCATATAGCTTTTGACTCATTAAGGAGAGCTTATTTTTATAACAGAGCTACATAATTTCCATTTACGTTTTTCGTTTTTTCTTTATCCTCCAAACTTCAAAGTGAAGTCATACTGCATGATCCGGTGTTTGTCGTTTATTACTTATCATAGTCTATCTCTCATCACTTGCTACATATTTGCGTTTTCACTTTTTTGTACTGTTTAAAATTCAAAATTATCAGTATCTTTTATCAAAATTTAAACGACTGATTTGTCCTTGTCCTATCAGTTTGTATATTTTTCATGTGTCTTCATACTTCAATCTTAGCGGTTTTGTTGTTACAATGAAGAACTATTCTGACTTGATGGTTATTGGTTGGTTTTTTTGAATCTGGATATAGACGATTAACCATTATGATAATTGTTTTCGGTAGCACTCTCTTCTTTCCTACGAAAGAACACACATGAAAACGTGATGACAATTTATACATACTGTCTGCAATTCTTCTTATATGCTTATTCTTCTAACGTTTTCAAATGCATTAATTTTGCAGAAAAAATGGTTCTGCTGTGTAGCCGCCAATACAGAACCGTGAACTCGTAGTGAAAGGTGCTATATATCTATCTAGCTATCTATTCTCAGACATGATATATGATATACAAAAAGAGGGACTGGAGCTGTTGTATTCAGAAGCTATGATGGGTCCTTCTGGAATCTGTTTGTTGTGAATTTTTTAAGCTTTGGTGATGGTTTTGGAGTTAGGGAAGAAATTCATGAATATCATGAAAGAAACAATTTTTATTATGTTTATGTATCATACTGTCCAGTTATTTGTTTGTTTGGGGTTCCTCTGCTCTCCTCTTCCATTCGATTAATATTTCTCGGATCGATGCATAGGATCGATGCCGTTTACGTATGACTATTTGTTTTCTTTTATTGTTTGGTTCAAGTGGATGTGATTTTCTTGTGTGAAACTGTGTTTATATACCTCTAATGGAAGCCTTTCTCTCCTTATTATGTTAGAATTCTCCATCATTGATGTTTGCTTTCAAATTACTAGCTCAAATTCTTTGTGCTTATTCTGTTGCTAGCAGTAACTATCAACTTAAAACTGGATCTCCACCGTTCCTTTTAGAGATGGATGATAAAGAAAAAACCAAAATCCGATAAACCAAAGTTTCAATTTCACTCTCACAAATTACAAAATAATTAAGCATAGGATTTATTGAACTCTGGATGATCCATGTTTTCGATCGAACAAGTACTTGAGAAGGAAGACTTGGAGAAAGCTTGTAGCCACGAGAGAAAGTGATTCAATCACTGCCTTTTGAATTGCTCTCTTGCTCATGTGATCATTCACTGCATTCAACAACAACAATCACAAACAACTCTCATGAGGCTTTGATTCCTGTTCAAATTCTATCAATAAATGGTTCATGTATACTCAAGTAAGAACTTGGATCATGAGAGAATTTTCCGTTACCTATTGCCTGGCGATCGGTTTGAGCCTCTAACCAATGTTGTTCAAATTGAATGTTGTGAAGGGCTTCCTCCAACTTTGATATCTGTTCAAGCAATGGAGAGAAATGCTCTGCAGAATATTTACAAAACTCATTAGTAATATTTCAAGTGAAAGGGATCAAGAGGAAGAAAACATGTAAGATTATTTAAGAATTGTTCTCATCACCATCTTTGGCATGCTGATCATAGTGTATGAAGTGACCAACATAGATGTCGAAATCGATGGTTTCGTGATATGGGGACTTGTTGGTGAAGCAGAATTGGTAAACCCCTTTCTTCGTGACGACAAACTCATACTTTTCGCTTAGTTTATCACGAAAATCATGTATTTGCTCACCGGAAGGTCCCTTTATCTGACAATCGTGACATAAAAGTCATGTAATCAGTAGATATATCGGAAACAAAGGAAATTCCAAGCCAAACACATCACTAGTATCATTGGGACAAAGTTGACATGAGCAGCCAACCTAGTTAGGACTCCTAAAGAGCATATAACATATGAACTACCGATTTTTTGACCGGATATAGAAAAGAATCAAACATCTATAGAATCAAGAATCACTTTTTGATTCAGAAACCAGATCATTGGTTTTTGTACAAGATTGCAAAACACTCAAAGTTGAAGACAAGTAATGAACCAGGCAGATGTGAAATATAAGTTGAACAAGAAACCAAACCCCATCACAGGCAGTCCAATATATGTAGATAGATACATACCAGAAGATCGACACCATCTTCTTTGAAATGCCAGGGAGTGTCAGCCTTGATGAAAACGAAAGAGAGATGGAGAGTGACTCCCTCAAAGTGGACATTATAAGAGAAACACTCTTCTCTGTCTATATCAAATCTTATTCCTTCTGTCCTTGTTATTCCTCCAAAACTCAACACACCCACCATTGTTAATACCATCACATGTTTCAAACACCACAACTTGTCCATATATATATATATGTGTGTGTAAACAGCACCCAAATCAAACAATCTATGTTTGTCTACAAATATCTGTCAATGCACCCAGAGAAAAGAAGATCGTTTGATAAATTTGTGTGACAGAAATTTTTTTTCTTTTTTTTTTCTTTTTGAGAGAGAGAGAGAGATTTGATTAGTTTTTACGTGGTTATCGGGCACTTATAAAGAGAACAAAACAACTTAGAACTTTGTTGGGTTTGACTAGTCAGCTTCTGATTGGAATTCTAAAGATTTCAGGTTTGTTGGAACGACATTGTTTTTAGTTATTTATGATTTTTATTTTTATTTTTCAATTAACATAAATCTTATATAAAGATAATGTGATAAATATCAGATAATAACAAATTAATTAACGCATTATCCCATCTAGATAATTTAAAACAAGAAACTCTCTGTAAATTCAAAGATGCAACTTTAACAACTCCCCCCCTCCCCCCCCCCCCCCCCCCCCCCACACCAAAAAAAAAAAAAAAAAAAAGGATTTTTCTGACCCATTACAGGGTCGGTTTTTTTCCACTTGTTTTTTTCATGAACAGGACCTTTACAGCAAAAACATATTCTGTATATACAGATTCAACAACACAAAAACTATATTGACACTATCTAATCAGTTTTGCCCAGTTTACAATTCAAGGGATGGTTTCAAGATTTTTCGCTCCTCGAAAGCTAGACTCTTGTGTAGTCTCTCTTGATGACTAGTAAACTCCACCAGTAAATCCCTCAACTCCTTAGCAGTCTTGTACTCCTCTGTTCCAGACCGGACAACCTTCAGTTCATCGCCATTCCCGCAATTCCCATTTTGCAGTATCCTCTGCACAACGTATAAGATTAGTAGGATTTAATAAGTCTATGTTCAACTTAAGAAAGGAGTAATTACTTACCTGAGACGCAAATATTGGAGTTCCAATTGATGATGCTCTGAATATATCATGCCTAGAAAAGTTTTTAGCTACCACCCACGGCCTGCAAGCAACGAATCCATAATTCCACATATAAAAGTTTTCTTGAAAGTAAATTAACGTAAAGTATTATGTTCAGCAATGATACCTTCCTTTCGAGGATACAATAAAGTGATTAGGATTATTCAAAAAACCACATAAATCCTCAAGATCCTTCTGAAAATCTAACACAATAACACTTCGAGTGTAACGCTCGGATGATAAACTAGGGAGAACATAAGCTTGGGCAGAGATTGAAGTTTACCGATGAATGAACTCGATGATTGTTGAAGGGGATAATTCTTTCTCCACATTCTCAAGCAATATAATATAGTAATTGCCAACCCCACCCAAATCTGCATCTTCTCTGTTTCTTTTCAAGAGATTGCTACTCCTCCCTACCTCTGAAAAAATCGAAATCCAAACCAAGATCAGCTGCGCCAATTTAGGAACTCAAAAGACTGAAAATAGAGCTCTGAAGCTAATTAAGTTGAATCTTAACAAACCTTCACAGGGTGAAATGTCACTCGCAGACCGCTTGACACACTTTGTCGCCTGCAAAGAAGCAAATACAACATCAATTTTAACTCTTAAACGTTCCTTGAAAAGAGCAGATGAAACAAAATGGCTTGCCTGCTTCAAACTTTGGACACCAGTAGCATCGGAAACAGAACTCGATATATGAGCATAAGTTTTAATTTTCTCCTTGGCCATCTTTATAAAAGAAGCTAAATTCGGGTTGAGATTTTGAATAGACTGGACAATGCAAATGCTCTCAATCTTCTTTTCACTCAACGAATTTGCGTTCGGACCATGCTTCCAAACAAGCATAAAAGAACACAGACACTCTTCTTCTCCATCTGCAAATGAGTGTTTCTTATGATTCACCTGCCACAGTCATTTTTTTTTATCAGAAAACAAAAGCAAATATAAGAGAAAGAAATACACAAAAAAAAAAAAAAAAAAAAAAAATCTAACATAAAGAACCTTCAAAATAACAGTACTAAAAAACAACAAAAAGGAACCCTAAAACCCCAAATCAGACAACAAAAGATTGAGAGAGAACAATGTTCACTTTACTTGACTGGAAAATCCAAATTTATTGTTTGGGTTCACCAAGCAGTATGTGAATCGATTCACACTATGAACCGATGCAATTTATCGTCACAAAAATAGTAATAAATGAACGAAACTGTCTATTATCTAAAAAATTTGTTAAACAACACAGAGAGACTTATAACAAAATACAACACACAGAGATAGAGAGGAGGTGTACGGACAACGGACCTGTTCGACGACGGCGTCGTAGAAGAGGACGTCGTTGTCGGTGAAGGCGTGGGAGGCGCAGACGAGGAGTCCGTCGGCAACGACGTCGCGGCACTCGCTGTCCTGAAGCTGTACGGACACCGGACGGAACCTGCTCGCGAAGTCGTCGAGCTCCTCAAAAGTAAAGAACTTTCCGGCCTCGTAGACGCTGTCGTTATCGTCGGGAAAGTTGCAGTACCTGACGATCAGCTTCCCCCCGGCGCGGCCGTCGAAGGCTACTCGGACGCTGTACCACGCGTCGTCAACAAACGACCGGAACTCCAGCTCCTCATCGTCGTCGCCGTCGCCGTTCAACACCACTTGCAACAACGAAGAAGGAGACTTGACGGAGGTTAACATTGTTTCTAGAAGCTTCTTTCGGTGACTGACGACGGCGACTGTCAAATCCCAAAGTTTCTTTTTTTGGCTGAAAAAAAGTGAGGAAACGGAGCGTCGTGTCTCATTGTTTTTTTTGTTTGTATAGCTTGTCTTGGAAGTTTTGATATTTGACACTTGTCAATATATCACACAACTATTGGGTTGTACGGGGGGTACTTTTGGTATTAACAAATTAGTCTTTCTTATTATTTCAGTGTTACCGACCCACCTTTTAAATAACAATAATGCTAAGGCCCAGTGAGACATTTTTCAATAGATGATGGGAGGTATAAATTTATTAGCGGATCAAAAGAATGAGTTAAGGCCCAAACTATAGAAAATGAGTTAAGACCCTTTTATCTCTCTCCACGTAAGTAAGCAATTGACTCATCTCGTCCTTCTTCGTTTTCAAACCATCAAGCTTTTTCAGAACAACCATGGCTTCTCCAAAATATTTTATCTTTCAATTTAAGTTTAAGCATTTCATTCACAAGACATATTGTGTTATTAAGTTATTAGGTACTCTGATCTGATAAATGAAAGTCATATATCTCTGCTTAACAATTAGTATTAGTGCTTTCAACTGAATTGATTAATCTATTGTTTTCAACAGACCCGAGAGTGGTGGAGAAGGCACAAGCTGAAGTTCAAAATTGAAGCATATTTTCAAAAACTTGATTACTTGAAATCAATCGTCAAGGAAGCTTTAATGATGCACCCTGCAGGGCCTTTACTTCCAAGAGAAGCAAGAGAAACATGTAAAATTAATACGTTTGATAAATCAGTAAAGATGAGTTTCAAATTGAAACAATAAAGATGAGTGCAGCAACAACGTGAAACTGCAAATCAAATAATCAACCTACAAGATATTGATGAAGCACTGCATGTTGACGGGATATGGGATGATATCAATGGTTCTATTCAAGTAACTAGATAGTTTTCTAAGACACCATATGCTAAAAGAATCAAAAGTAAACATTTGAAAATAATCTACAACATCTTAGGCTAATCATGCAAGATCAACAACAATGCATTGGTGTATCTACCTTTCTCACTTGCATAACTGAACTTTGTTCTGCAGGAATGTACTTTGGAAAAGCTCATCAGTTAAAAGGATACAACAAGTTAACACAACTTTAAGTGTTATCTCCAATATCTTTGTCATGATTCTCTAGTTTAGAGTTGATAGTTCTAGCTTTGTCAAACCCTTCTGGCAAAAGGCATCTAATTTCCATTTCATTGAGTAGCTTCATAGCCAATTGATCTTTTCCGAACGGGCAAAGTCCATAGTAAAGCTCAGACAAGATACCTGTATCCAGTGACATACATCTTTCAAGCATTTCCTGCATGATCTGGATTGCACCGTCAAAGTCCTCATTCTTGCAAAATGTAGATATCAACATCTCGAAAGTCTGTTTGTTCGGATGACAACCACTCTTTATCATGCTTTTATACAGCTGAAAGGCATTCTCAAAATTCTTCCACACATATTGCCCAGTGATAAGAGCTGAAAAGGTTGAGGCATTCGGAACTAAGTTTCCCTTATCGAGATCTTTAACCAAATAAGCAGCTTTCTTTGTCTTACCCACCTTGCATAGACCCAGTATTAAGGCATTATAAGATAGTATATCGGCCATAATTCCATTCCTCACCATCTCCTCATAAAGCCTACTGCCCATCTCACTATTGCCGGTTTGACTAAACCCATTTATCAAAGTATTATGCGTCACAATATTGGGAGTCACATTCATGGATTTCATCTCACTGAACATCCTGTTCGCTTTATGTAAGCTTCCTTCCTTGCAAAAACCATAGATAAGCATATTAAAAGTGATCACATTCGGCTGCAACTGTCCATCCCCATCGAGTTTTTAAGCTTCACAGCTGAGCTCAAAAGACCATTATTACAATACCTTGCAATCAATGTATTATAAGATGCAATGGTGGGACTAAAACCCAAGCGTTCCATCCCTTTAAACACTTCAACCGCGTTTTCAAGCTTCCCTAACTTACAAAAAACACCTAAAACCATATTTAGAGTATATACAATCAACGAAATCCTACATCGCCGCATCTCTTAATAGAATCCCAAAGCGATATCAACCCTTTTCAAATCAAGAAATGAACTAATATACTTATTGCAAGACTCAACGGTTGGCAAAAAACCATAATCCTTCATTTGACAAAAAACATCAATTGCATTCCTAAACTTCTTCATATGAGCATAAGTCTTAAACAACGAATCAAAAGCACACAATGAGGAATCGCACATTCTATACAAATACACAACGGCATCAAACAACTTAGCAGGCAAATCAATCGAACCCGATACAAGAATACCTTTCAAAATGGACTCTGCAGACTTGAATTTCTTGCTCTTGGTCAAAATATGGAGGATCATCGAATGAGTCTCGAGGGTATGTGAACTGGGCTTGTGGGTATGAACCCAATTGAAGAACTCAAGTGAAATAACATAATCTTTTTGAAGTTTCAACAGAACATGCTTCACTCTAAATGGTGCCAAATGGGTTATCAATGAATTCAATTTTTCCCAATCAGAGTGAACCAAATGACTATAAGCAATGTTGACAAAATCAAGGTCTTGGCCTTTTGGTTCTGGGACTGTCCGACGACGAACTAGAATTGGGTTCCAGTTTTTTTTCATCGAATTCCCAGAAATTAAAGGGTTTTCAAGGTGGGGTTTTTTTTTCACCAGAATTGAAAATCGACGAATTTGGAAGCTACTCAAGATGTTCTAACATGTAAATGTGAAGATGGGTTATGTTCTTTATTGAAACAAGACAGCAAATGAAAATACCGACCTCTTTATTGTTTTTTCAACAGACTGTTGTGCCTTGTGCGTGGTTCCCATTTTTGGCGGCAGCTCCGTCACTGTCTCTTGCTGTTGCGGTCTAGTCACCAACAAAAAGTGTTTATATCAGGGAATTTTGTGAAAATACTCAATTCGGCCTTTCACTTAAAATATTTCCAAAGCCCAAAGAGGAAGAATGGATCCATAAATAATGGCCCAAATCCCTCAGGTAAATTTCACAAAAGCCAAAGGCTAGACAATTAATATACGGGGAAATAGGGGGTTTTGTCATTCTTTTGAGTTGGTATTTTACGAGTGTCACCACTTTAATAACTTAAGTTTTAAAGTCAAAGTAAGTGAACTTTCAAAAATGCCCTTACTTTACATATATGTTTTATTCACTTTTCAGTTTTTTTCAATTTTTCATCTTCTTCATTGACTTCCATCAGAGGTCGAAGTTGTTCAACCTCCGTTGGAGGTCTATTCGACTTCTATGGAGGTCAAAATCGATATTTAATGGAGTTCGATTTAGAAGAAGATGAAAAAAAAAATTGGAAATTTTTTTTCAGGGAATTTTTGAGACTTTTCAGGTAGTTCAGAAACTTTTTGGTAATTTCTAAGACTTTGTGTAAAAATGAGATTTTCTTAGACTTTTGGATTTGGTCATTTGGAAAGTTTCATTTTTGCCCAGAAACTCTCGAAAACTACTTGAAAAGTATCAAAAATACCTTAAAAGTCTTGGAAATTACCTAAACAATCTCAGAAATTACCTGAAAAATTTTTCCAATTTTTTTTTCATCATCATCTTAATCGACCTCCAATTTCAACCTTTAATGGAGGTCAGTTCGACCGCCATTGGAGGCCGATTTCGACCTCCGAGGTCCTCCATTGATGGAGGGTTTTGAAAAAAAAAAATTGTGAAGAAGGTTGGGGCACATTTTTGGAAGGAACCCATTTTAGGTGCCATGTAAACTTAACTTATTAAAGGAGTGATAATCTTAAAATACCACCTCAAACAGGTGCTATATAATTTTTGAATCCTAAATAAGGAGGTCTCTTAGGGAGACTTTTGGAGATGCTTTAACTAGCTAACATGACGAACCATTTTCAATTTACTAGCATGTCATCTTCTTATAAGCCTGTCTTTGAAACCGAAGGAAAATATGTGGTCGGTAGCTTAATTTCCAGTTTCTCTTTATTTCTTCAGTTTCATATTTGAAACATTATCAATCTCTACTAATTGTAATTGCTTTGCACCACTCATGCATGACAGCTTATAAATTCTAATTGCTTTGGAAATTCCACAGAGCAAGACAATTCGTGAGAAAAATGAAGACTTGTTTACTACTGAGAAGACATCTTCTAGATGACCATCTTATAAGTCTTTTGAGAATCTCAAAGAATTCAAATTGATATTGCACCACTTAATTGGCAAATTTTGCCAACATTGCTGTCTATAATCTATAGAAAAGTCTCAGATGATAAAGACTTTGGTCCTAAATTATTGATGGATTGCTAATGTATTAACTACAACTACACAATACTCTTTCATTTATCATCTATTTTGGAAAAATCTTGTGACAATTTTTTTTTATTATTATTTTTAGGTGTAAATCTTGTGACAATTATAGCACTCGAAAAATTCTCAAATTTTCATGAATTGATGTACTAATTATCACAAGTATTAGACTTAACATTTTTGCACACAACACGATTAGAAGACCTAAAGATAGCTTGATAAAGAGTAAATTCCATCTGATACATTATACATCAAGATTAATTTAGTATTTATCTTAGAAAAATGTAATTTAATTTATTACTACGTGCATGTAATTTGACACTTGTAAGAAACAACAATAGTACAATACTAGTGAGGAATTATAAATCTGATTAATGAAAAGAGAAAAATCATGGGATAGTATCATTTTCCCTCTATATTATGAACTATTAGTAAATCGCCCCTTGTATTTTATCTAATGGCCACTTGCCTCCCCGGCAGCAAGCTTAATCGTCAAATACCCCCTTACCGTTAGCTTTTCCGTTAAAAAGTCCAACTCTGACAGTAGTAGTTGATTAAAAGACCTTTTTACCTTCACATGTGCAACTTAAAGAGAAAATACTTTTGGAAAAAACAAATTCAACACCTCATCAGTCATCACCCATCATCATCATGAACAACACCAAACCTAGAAATTTATTTTTTCATACCCAAAACTTCATCACCATCATGAACAACACCGAACTTAGAAATTCAATTATTCAATCCCAGAATTCACCACCATTATCATCATGACCAACACCATCTCAGTAATTCAAACCCATAACCTAGAATATCATCATCAACAAAAGCACATCACCAGTCCAGATTCAACACCACAAATATGGACCCAAAGAAAAACAGTGGAGATCCAAAGAAAAAAAAAATGTTCTTCCCCAAATCCAAACAAACCCAACCACAAACTAGAACCCCACCAACCCATCTCGAATCCTCGCCGAAACCACCATCACTTCATCACCATCAAACTCTAGAAATCAAAACACAACCAGACCATCCACACAATTAATGGCCAAACCCTAACCCCTAAATCCAACCACCACCACCAATAACGACCACCAACAACGTCGATCTCTTCTCAGCAGAGGAGATCGGCGCTCCAATCCCCGCTGGTGGCCAACTAGATTGGCTCGAATCGGGAGAGAAAGAAGAGAGAGAAGCGGGAGATTAAGAAGAGAAAGAGAAATGAGAGAGTCGATCTCCTCTCAGTGGAAGAGATTGTTGATTCTCACTGGTGATGAGATGAAGAAGAGAGAGAGAGATCAAATGAAGAAGAGAGAGAGAGACATTGAATTATTTTTTTTAATACTGTTTTACCTTTTTTTTTAATTTTTTTTTATAATTATATAATTTTATTATTTTTTATATTAATGTTTTTTTTTAATTTATTTTTTATCTTAATATTTTGTTTATTTAATTTTAATCTTAATTTTTTATTATTTGTTAAAGTTACCATGTTACCCTTTGAGTCATCCACAAGACAACAGTCAACCAAGAATTTTAACGGAAAAGCTAACGATAAGGGGGTTTTTGGCGATTAATTTTGCTGTCAGGGGTGTAAGTGGCCAATAGGTAAAATACGGGGGGTGATTTACTAATATAGGGGAGAAAATGATACAATCCCTTGTTTCAATGTTTTAATTATTATTTTTAATGTTAATTAATAATGAATTTTAAATTTGAGCATCAAACCAATTCTTATGATTTATGGAATGTATGTTTTAGTGGAATAATTACGTATATAATGATAAAATAATGAATAATTACAATTAGTTGAATGTCATTTTGGGAAGAAGAAATTTGGGAAAAGCAATTAAAAGCTCAATAATGAATAATTTAATTTGTTAAGTGGCCAACTTATATAATATCAACTCGATTATAATCTTGCTTCAAAAAAAAAAAAAACTCGATTACAATCTAATGATTTTTTTTTCAAAAAACATAAAAAAAGAATAATAATAAATAAAAATCTCATCAAAAGTAAAGGCAAAAGGGTAAACAGTAATATAATCTACAGGAATTAATTGATTTGTCATGTTACTTTTCTACATAATCATAGGATCAATCATATCAAGACGACTTGTTATGTTATGCATACATAAAAAATAATTTCAAGATGCCATTTTTGAATTACATATATTCTGATGCACCAAAGTTGTCACTGCTCTGTATAAAAAGTACTCGAAACAGGAACTCTTGATGTGAGTCAGTTAACTTGAAATTGGAATGATGCATTGATAAGGCTTCTAGATGGTCGGGGCTGCTTCCAAAAGGCAACTTATTAAATAGTTGGTCATTTAAATGTGATTTAAATTTCTCCTCCCAGATTTTAATTTATTGTCGTGCGTTAGGTAAATTACACACTTGAAATGATTTTTTTCACTTTTAGTGCTCAAATATTATTGGCATTTGCTCCATTTGATCAAATGAGGTAACTTCTCCTTATTCACCGCAATCCAATGGTGTTGCTGAGAGAAAAAAATGCTAAGTTCAGGTTTATCTGAGAACTTGTGGGGAGAGCAATATTGACTGCTTGAGTAAGGTTAAAGTTTTAGAGGTTAGGGATGTCAATTTAGAGATTATTGAGACAGAGATTTGATAGGGATTTCTGAATTGGAGACTTTGAGATAGGTTAGGGATTCAGGAGACTTTTACCGAGGTTAGGGATTTGGGTAAGCAAAGTTGTCCCCTTTACTAACCGTCCTATGAACTTTTAAAATCGATAAGGGCAATACTGTACCAAATTAGTTACTATTACAAAATTTTCAAAAACGGGTTATGTTATAACTTGACCCTTCAAAATGGGTTCGTTCTCAATAAAACCCTATCATTAATTAGTGATGGGTCAGATGTAGATTTTACCAAGCTGAAGCCCAATACAAATATAGAGTTGGGTTATACGAAAGAGTCTATAAATGGTCCAAAGCCACAATAGCCAAGGGCTGGACTCCAGTAAACAAAAATATCCTTCACTTGCACCATAAGAACACGTTTACGACGGTCTCACAGTGGTCCTATGCAAGATTATCTCTAATATGATATATAGATGTCATTCATTTTACAATGCAAATATGACCTCAAACGTCTATATATGTTCTACTATTATTACTCTATTTCAGAAGTGTTGCTTGGAATGTGGATATGATTGCCCCATCTCTCACATCCGTGAGCAGAATTAAAGAGCCAAGCAACATTTTCTAACCCACATTCCAAGTTTGAAATTTCAAGCAGAATTAAATGCATGTAATTGTCAAAATGATCAATATTTTTCTTCTTTTAGTAGTCTTCTTAGAGATTTTCATGAATTGATGTACTAATTATCACAAGTATTAGACTTAACATTTCTACAACATGATTAGATGACCTAAAGATAGCTTGATAAAGAGTAAATTCCATCTGATACATTATACATCTTGATTAATTTAGTATTTATCTTAGAAAAATGTAATTTAATCCGTGCATGTAATTCAACACGACAACACTTGTAATAATTTTTCTATTTGTATTAGAGGGAATTACACTTTAGTCTTTATGTTTTGGCGAAACATCACTGTTTTACTTGATATATGGGTATTAATGTCTTTGGTCCTCAACTTTTTAGAAATACATCAAAATGGTTCATCGGTTAGTCAATGGTTAGTCAAAGTTAATGGATTCATGGGTAATAAGGTATTTTCAATTATATTTTAATAGGTGGAGACACATGGCAGATTTTTATAAAATTTTAATAAAAATATATATATATATAGAAATTAATAATAACAATCAAACATTAAAAATAAATAAAAAAGTTAAATAGAAGGGTAAATTTAAATTGATCGGTCATAACACAAAATTGATTACCAAATAGTCAAACCCTAATTACCTAAACCAATTTCTTCTCTACGACCTAGCCCCCTTCTCTTGTTGCCAACAAAACCCAGTCTCCTTATCTTCGCACCAACCAAACCCAGATTGTGAATCAATCTTTGATACAAACCAGAATCGGAACTGAGACCTCTACTTCTCCGCGACACGAGCGACGTAGCCCTCCTCTTTGCGACGAGCTGACGACACAACTCTCTTTGGGATGACAAAGTTTCTCAGATGAATGGGCACTCAATTTAGTATTATTAATTTTTTTCTTAATAAATTATTAGTTTGGTTAATTTTGGTTGGGTTTTCCAGGAGTACAAATATCGTTACTCAAAATTTAATGGCCTCTCGAAAAGAAATAGCCCAATTATCAGCCCATCTCAACTCAATTATTTCCTCTCTCTCTTCTCTCTCAAGTTGCCTTGGATCTTGATTCATCTTATCTTGACCGCATCAAGAGATTGATGCGAGCCTTATCTGGTTCGTAGGCTAATTTTGAAATGACATTTGGATAGTGATTATTGACTAGCCAGTAGCCTTGTAAAAGGCTTGTAACCTTATCATGAAGATATCAGCAATTGGATAGTGATTCAAGTGATGTAACCTTGCCAACATCACTTGAATTTTCTGTCTATCTGTACTTTGTTGTATGTATGTGAATGATAGTTTTTTCATGATTAACACTTCAATTATCAGACATAATTGTTTTGGCTCACTCATATGACTTTTGAATAAAGAAAAATGCGTGTTTAAGTCCTAGCCTCAGAATCTCTTAGCTGATATTTCAGTAGAGAAAAAAACATGTATTTCTTTATCATGTTAAACTTATAGTATTTGTTTTATTCTCAACTTGACTTTGAATTATCAAAAAGCAAAAACAAGACTACAATTTTTTTTTTTTTTGGTTGAAAGAAACATGCTTTCTTAATCAATTATTATTGACTCATTAATTTAGGAGAAATGTTTTTTTTTTTTTAATTTTTTTTTTATGAGCTTTTTTTTCACGAGGTTCTCACTTCTGGTTGATGATTGATTAGAGAACTATCCTAAATGAGTTAGAATTTGACAGGTTGTTAGGAGGGAAGTAATTGAATATATGGTTCTGTGTCCATAAAAAAAATTGTATATGATATATGGAAGCGAAAATATAATAAAAATGGGTAATGGAAAATTTACAAAATGGAAAAAAAATAAAAAATCGAGGGTAATGGAACAATAACTAAATGAAAAAAATTAAAGTTTTTTTTTTTTTTTTTAATTTAAAGAATTTAAAAATGAAAAAAAAATGTAAAATAGTACACATGCATACTTTTGAATCGTATAAAAAAAATGCTTCTCAACAATAATTCTTTTAATCATTATTTTATATTTTTGGATAAAATATTATTGTGAAAATCATAATATCAAAAAACAATAATTGTCGATTACAATCTTGCTTAAGAAAAAAAAAAAAAAAACGCCTCGATTACAATCAAATGATTTTTTTTAAAAAAAATAATATATATAAAAAATCTCATCTAAAGTAAAGGCAAAAGGGTAAGCAGGAATTAATTGATCTGCCATATGCTCATATTACTCTTCTAAATAATCATAGGATTGATCACATCAAGACGACTCTTTATGCATACATAAAAAATAATTTCAAGATGCCTATAAAACCAACTCAATTCCTCTTCTGTGATTTCCAACTACACCAAAATCAATTATTTTGTTTGAGTGCTAATTAAATTATTTTTAATCAGCGGCCCAAACTATGGATAATGAGTTGACCATTTTATCTCTCTCAACATAAGCAACTGACTCAACTCGTCTTCTTCCTTCTCAAAGCAACAAGCTTTTTCAAAACCAGCATGCCTTCTTCTAAAAATATTTTGTCTTTCAATTTAAACTTTACATTCACAAGACATAATCGATTTTAATCAACTTTAATTAAGAACCTGGACACATTAGAGTAAAAATGGCTGACATGGCCGTACACGTCAGTCAGCCTCAATTGACGTGCCTCATGTCATCATCAGCTTAGTTGATATGCCTGAGTCCATTTTTGCTCACCCCCTTTCAAGGGGGGTTGAGCATTACCCCCCTCCCAAAAATATGACATGTGTCCATTTGGGGGTAAAATTGTCTAAAAAGATAAAGGGTTTGGACAAATTTATCCCCTCCATAGACACATGTCATGTTTTTAGGAGGGGGTAATGCTCACCCCTCTTGAAGGGGGGTGAGCAAAAGTGAACTCGATATGTCTCTACATGCTAGCAATGTTAGGATGACATGTCTGGACATGTCAACCATTTGTGATGACGTGCCCACAATGGTAACACACGTATGCATTTCTGTTTTTTTTTTTTTTCTTAGCACTACTCTTTAATTCCACAAGTACGATGACATTTCATTTTGGATTTCTAACAGAGAGAGATATATGGATCAATCATCAATGAATCTCTCTGCAATTAATTGTAAAATCAACAACTTTTACGTGTTTATTCGCACATGTACTTAACAGTGTTATCTTGAATGCTCTGTGAGGCGATGCGAGATTCAAGAAAAATCATCTGAAATTTTTAAAAATCTCTCGTTTAATATTACCCATATATAAATTTTTAAAAATCACTCGTTTAATATTATCCAAAACGGGAAAGGACAATATTACCCAATTTTTTATTACCCTTCAATTTATAAAAGGGCAATATAGTAAATTTACAAATTATATATCAATCAATCCATTCGTTCAACTCTCTTTTCAATACCAAACAATATAAAGGATAGATGTTTTCCTTTATATCCCTCCGACTCTCTCTCCTTCTTAATTCATCAATCCCTCCTACTCTCTCTCCCTCCTACCAAACATAGCGTTAAAGACCCAAGCAATATTTTCTAACCTGTATGACAAGTTAATTTGACGATTGATTGATTAACCTCTCATCCTCCTGATTATAAAAAGAAGTTATATAGCTTGACCTACCCATCGATTACATAATTTACATGTATGCATGTAATTGTCAAAATGATCAATATTTTTCATCTTTGAATAGTCTTCTAAGAAATTGACATGAAATGGAGAACTGACAATAACAAGTCTTCCATCTAAACATTTTTGCACACGACAAGATTAGAAGACTAAAAGATAGAGCTTGACTTCCTAATACGTGCATCGTGATTAATTTGGTATTGTACAAACATAATTTAACTTGGTACTACGAACATGTAATTATGCATTATGCATTATGATTAATTAACTAGTATTATGTTAGGGATATTTCTATTTTAGTCCCTTTCTAAAAGTAAGTTTCAAAGACAAGTTTATAATCTATTTGAATTTCTGCAAAACAAGACAATTCAATCACTTTACTAGAAGGGGAATAGATATTTCCTAATAAAAAATCAATCTCTAATAATTGTAATTGCTTTGCACCACTCATGCATGCATGACAGCTTCTAATAAATTCTAATTGCTTTGAAAATTCCACATAGCAAGACAATTTGTGAGAAAAATGAAGTATTGTTTGCTACTGAGAAGACATCTCCTAGATGACCATTTTATAAGTCGTTGGAGAATCTCATAAATGGTCTAAAGCCACAAGAGCCTAGGGCTGGACTCCAATAAACAAAAATATCCTTCCACATGCACCATAAGAACACGCTTACGACGGTCTTACAGTGGTTCCATGCAAGATTATCTCTGATATGATATTGAGATGTCATTCATTTTCCAATGCAAATATGACCTCAAACGTCTATATATGTTCCACTATTATTGCTCTTTTAGAACTGTTGCCTGAAATGTGGATATGATTGCCCAATCTCTCCCATCCATGAGCAGAATTAAAGAGCCGAGCAACATTTTCTAACCCACATTTCAAGTTTGAAATTTCCAGTAGAATTAAATGTATGTAATTGTCAGATTGATCAATATTTTTCTTCTTTTACTAGTCTTCTTAGAAATTTTCATAAATTGATGTACTAATTATCACAAATATTAGACTTAACATTTCCGCACACAACACGATTAGAGGACCTAAAGATAGCTTGATAAAGAGTAAATTCCATCTGATGCATGCATTATACATCATGATTAATTTAATATTTATCTTAGAAAAATGTAATTTAATTTATTACTACGTGCATGTAATTCGACACTTGTCATGATTTTTCTATTTTTATTATTCAGATTTACAATTCCTCACTAATATTGTACTATTGTTTTTTCAATGCTTTAATTAATTTATTTTTAAAAAAAATGTTAAATAATAATGAATTTTAAGTTTGAACATCAAACCAATTCTTATGATATATAGAATGTATCTTTCAGTGGAATAATCATGTATATAATGATAAAATAATGAATAATTATAATTAGTTGTACATCATTTTGGGAAGAAGAAATTTGGGAAAATCAATAAAAATCTCAATAATGAATAATTTAATTTGTTAAGTGGCCAACTTATATAATATCAACTCGATTACAATCTTGCTTCAAAAAAAAAAAAAAACTTGACTACAATCTAATGATTTTTTTTTTCAATAAAATCAACCAAACCTAGATTGTGAATCAATCTTTGATACAACCAGAATCGGAAGTGAGACCTCTTCTTCTCCGCGACACGAGCGACGTAGCCCTCCTCTTTGCGACGAGCTGATGACACAACTATCTTTGGGATTACAAAGTTTCTCAGATGAATGGGCACTTAATTTAGTATTATTTTTTTTTTTCTTAATAAATTATTAGTTTGGTTAATTTTGGTTTGGTTTTCCAAGAGTGCAAATATCGTTACTCAAAATTTAATGGCCTCTCGAAAAGAAATAGCCCAATTATCAGCCCATCTCAACTCAATTATTTCCTCTCTCTCTTCTCTCTCAAGTTGCCTTGGATCTTGACTCATCTTATCTTGACCGCATCAAGAGATTGATGCGAGCCTTATCTGGTTCGTAGGCTAATTTTGAAATGGCATTTGGATAGTGATTATTGACTAGCCAGTAGCCTTGTAAAAGGCTTGTAACCTTATCATGAAGATATCAGCAATTGGATAGTGATTCAAGTGATGTAACCTTGCCAACATCACTTGAATTTTCTGTCTATCTGTACTTTGTTGTATGTATGTGAATGATAGTTTTTTCATGATTAACACTTCAATTATCAGACATAACTGTTTTGGCTCACTCACATGACTTTTGAATAAAGAAAAACGCATGTTTAAGTCCTAGCCTCAGAATCTCTTAGCTGATATTTCAGTAGAGAAAAAAACATGTATTTCGTTATCATGTTAAACTTATAGTATTTGTTTTATTCTCAACTTGACTTTGAATTATCAAAAAGCAAAAACAAGACTACAAAAAAAAAATTTCCTTAAAAGATTATTGAACCCATTATTGTTTTTCAAGAAACATGTTTTTTTTTTTTTTTTTTTGGTTGAAAGAAACATGCTTTCTTAATCAATTATTATTGACTCATTAATTTAGGAGAAATGTTTTTTTTTTTAATTTTTTTTATTTTATGAGCTTTTTTTTTTTTTCATGAGGTTCTCACTTCTGGTTGATGATTGATTGGAGAACTATCCTAAATGAGTTAGAATTTGAGAGGTTGTTGGGAGGGAAGTAATTGAATATATGGTTCTGTGTCTATAAAAAAAAATTGTATATGATATATGGAAACGAAAGTATAATAAAAATGGGTAATGGAAAAAAAAAAAAATCAAGGGTAATGGAACAATAACTAAATGAAAAAAATCACAGTTTTTTTTTTTTTTTTTTTTTTTTAAAATTTAAAGAATTAAAAAATTAAAAAAAATGTAAAATAGTACACGAATACTTTTCAATCGTATAAAAAAAATGCTTTTCAACAATAATTTTTTTAATCATTATTTTATATTTTTGGATAAAATATTATTGGGAAAATCATAATATCAAAAAACAATAATTGTCGATTACAATCTTGCTTAAGAAAGGAAAAAAAAAAAAAAAAACGCCTCGATTGCAATCAAATGATTTTTTTTTTATAAATAATATATATAAAAAATCTCATCTAAAGTAAAGGCAAAAGGGTAAGCAAGAATTAATTGATCTGCCATATGCTCATATTACTCTTCTAAATAATCATAGGATTGATCACATCAAGACGACTTTTTATGCATACATAAAAAATAATTTCAAGATGCCTATAAAACCAACTCAATTCCTCTTCTGTGATTTACAACTACACCAAAATCAATTATTTTGTTTGAGTACTAATTAAATTATTTTTAATCAGCCGCCCAAACTATGGATAATGAGTTGGCCCTTTTATCTCTCTCAACATAAACAACTGACTCATCTCGTCTTCTTCCTTCTCAAAGCAACAAGCTTTTTCAAAACCACCATGCCTTCTTCTAAAAATATTTTGTCTTTCAATTTAAACTTTACATTCACAAGACATAATCGATTTTAATCAACTTTAATTAAGAGCTCGGACACATTAGAGTAAAAATGGCTGACATGGCCGTACACGTCAGTCAGCCTCAATTGACGTGCCTCATGTCATCATCAGCTTAGTTGATATGCCTGAGTCCATTTTTGCTCACCCCCTTTCAAGGGGGGTTGAGCATTACCCCCCTCCCAAAAATATGACATGTGTCCATTTGGGGGTAAAATTGTCTAAAAAGATAAAGGATATGGACAAATTTATCCCCTCCATGGACACATGTCATGTTTATAGGAGGGGGTAATGCTCACCCCCCTTGAAGGGGGGTGAGCAAAAGTGAACTCGATATGTCTCTACATGCTAGCAATGTTAGGATGACATGTCTAGACATGTCAACATTTGTGATGACGTGCCCACAATGGTAACACACGTATGCATTTTTGTTTTTTTTGTTTTTTTTTCTTAACACTACTCTTTAATTCCACAAGTACGATGACATTTCATTTTGGATTTCTAACAGAGAGAGATATATGGATCAATCATCAATGAATCTCTCTGCAATTAATTGTAAAATCAACAACTTTTACGTGTTGATTCGCACATGTTCTTAACAGTGTTATCTTGAATGCTTTGTGAGGCGATGCAAGATTCAAGAAAAATTATCTGAAATTTTTAAAAATCTCTCGTTTAATATTACCCATATATAAATTTTTAAAAATCACTCGTTTAATATTATCCAAAACGGGAAAGGACAATATTACCCAATTTTTTATTTCCCTTCAATTTATAAAAGGGCAATATAGTAAATTTACAAATTATATATCAATCAATCCATTCGTTCAACTCTCTTTTCAATACCAAACAATATAAAGGATAGATGTTTTCCTTTATATCCCTCCGACTCTCTCTCCTTCTTAATTCATCAATCCCTCCTACTCTCTCTCCCTCCAACCAAACATAGCGTTAAAGACCCAAGCAATATTTTCTAACCTGTAAGACAAGTTAATTTGACGATTGATTGATTAACCTCTCATCCTCCTGATTATAAAAAGAAGTTATATAGCTTGACCTACCCATCGATTACATAATTTACATGTATGCATGTAATTGTCAAAATGATCAATATTTTTCATCTTTGAATAGTCTTCTGAGAAATTGACATGAAATGGTGAACTGACTATAACAAGTCTTCCATCTAAACATTTTCGCACACGACAAGATTAGAAGACTAAAAGATAGAGCTTGACTTCCTAATACGTGCATCGTGATTAATTTAGTATTGTACAAACATAATTTAACTTGGTACTATGAACATGTAATTATGCATTATGCATTATGATTAATTAATTAACTAGTATTATGATTAGGGATATTTCTATTTTAGTCCTTTTCTAAAAGTAAGTTTCAAAGACAAGTTTATAATCTATTTGAATTTCTGCAAAACAAGACAATTCAATCACTTTACTAGAAGGGGAATAGATATTTCCTAATAAACAATCAATCTCTAATAATTGTAATTGCTTTGCACCACTCATGCATGCATGACAGCTTCTAATAAATTCTAATTGCTTTGAAAATTCCACATAGCAAGACAATTTGTGAGAAAAATGAAGTATTGTTTGCTACTGAGAAGACATCTCCTAGATGACCATTTTATAAGTCGTTGGAGAATCTCATAAATGGTCCAAAGCCACAAGAGCCTAGGGCTGGATTCCAATAAACAAAAATATCCTTCCACTTGCACCATAAGAACACGCTTACGACGGTCTTACAATGGTTCCATGCAAGATTATCTCTGATATGATATTGAGATGTCATTCATTTTCCAATGCAAATATGACCTCAAACGTCTATATATGTTCCACTATTATTGCTCTTTTAGAACTGTTGCCTGAAATGTGGATATGATTGCCCCATCTCTCACATCCATGAGCATAATTAAAGAGTCGAGCAACATTTTCTAACCCACATTTCAAGTTTGAAATTTCCAATAGAATTAAATGTATGTAATTGTCAGAGTGATCAATATTTTTCTTCTTTTACTAGTTTTCTTAGAAATTTTCATAAATTGATGTACTAATTATCACAAATATTAGACTTAACATTTCCACACACAACACGATTAGAGGACCTAAAGATAGCTTGATAAAGAGTAAATTCCATCTGATACATGCATTATACATCATGATTAATTTATTATTTATCTTAGAAAAATGTAACTTAATTTGTTACTATGTGCATGTAATTCGACACTTGTCATGATTTTTCTATTTTTACTATTCAGATTTACAATTCCTCACTAATATTGTACTATTGTTTTTTTAATGCTTTAATTAATTTATTTTTAAAAAAAATGTTAAATAATAATGAATTTTAAGTTTGAACATCAAACCAATTCTTATGATATATAGAATGTATCTTTCAGTGGAATAATCAGGTATATAATGATAAAATAATGAATAATTATAATTAGTTTGTTGGATATGGCTCGAATTACCAATGATTACCAAACACGATTTACCAATGTGGAGACTTCCTGGAAACGTGAGAGTGTTTGGAAGTATGGGATTATTGGTGAAGACCTCAATTGCAAATAAGACAAATTAATTAATTAAAAGCAAAAGTTGTTTTTTGTCTTATGTGAAATTAAGAAAGCAAACATTAAATTGAGGTTGGTGGATTTGTGCAGTGAAACAAAGTCAACTTTGAAGCAAAATGAAATAGAATTGTTGCACCGCTGTTGAATTGGCAGCGTAGGTGCAGCGTTTCTAATTTGTGAAGAGCGCTGCGCATTGCGCTGCGCATTTGACAGCGGCAAGACAGCGGTTTAAGAGCGCTGTGATTTTTTCAGGTAGCGCTTAGGCAGCGGTTTTATCACAGAGGAGCACGCTGTCCGAAGCGCTGCGAGAGCGCTGTGACATCGGCAGCGGACAACATGGTTTGGCGTGTGGATCACGGTTTTCTGAGTGGTCAAGTTCAACACGGTTTAGGAAGCAGGTGGCCAACTGCAACTTGAATCGTAGTTAATCACAAGCACGCGTTGAATCAGGAAATATTTATGGAAGAGGAAATATGTTGCTTCTAGAGTTCGAATGGGAAAAGGATTTCTCCTTGAAGTAAAGACTTGTCATAAATAGGAAATAGTATTTATGTGGAACAAGTAAATCTTGTATGACTAGGAGACAGATTTCCTTGTTAGTTTAAACTCCTTGTAATACATATAAATAGACCATAATAACTAGGTTATTAGTGGTGGAGCAAAATAGAAAATACTAGAGAGATCTCAAAGTGAGCATTGGGTGTAATTGGGTTTGGGGTATTATTTAGAGAGAGATCCTGAGTGTGTGGTTGTAACAATTTACTACATATTGGAACTTTCTCTTGTCGTCCTGACAGCCGTGGTTTTTTCCCTGATTTGGGTTTCCACGTAAATTCTTGTGTTGTGTGTGCTTGGACATTTGATTAATTCTCTTCATCTATCTTTTTCTTTGTTATTGTTGTTTGTTTGTGTTCTATCCGGCAACGCTTCCGCGCGTATAGTGAAAGGTTTGTTCGCTAACAATTGGTATCAGAGCCCCGGTTGCTTGATAGTGGTCTTAACAAACTTTATGGCAAGGATGATGAGATTCGAAATTGAGAAGTTCGACGGAAAGATAAACTTTGGCTTGTGGCAAGTTCAAATCAAAGATATATTAATCCAAAACGGTTTACACAAGGCTTTGAAGGACAAGTCAACCCCTGCGAACCCTGAAGGCTCTGAAGATCCTAGTAAAGAAACGGCTAGTACTAGTTCTGGAAAACAAAAGATGAGCGATGATGATTGGGAGGATTTGGATGAGAGAGCTGCGAGTGCGATACGATTGTGCCTAGCCAAGAACGTTCTTGCAAATATTCATGGAACATATTCAGCGAAAGAACTTTGGGAGAGGCTTGAAGAATTGTATCAAGCGAATAGCGTCTGCAACCGGTTCTACCTGAAGGAGCAGTTTCACATGCTGCATATGACTGAAGGTACGAAAATTTCTGATCATCTAGGAGTGCTCAATGGAATTGTTTCAGAATTAGAGTCGATTGGAGTGAAGATTGATGAAGAAGACAAAGGTCTTAGACTCATCTGGTCCCTTCCACCGTCCTATGCGCACATGAAGCCAATCTTGATGCATGGGAGTTCAACTATATGTTTTGGAGATGTAGCGAACAAACTTATCTCTGAGGAACGAAGGCTAAAAAGTGAAGGTAAATCTTCTGATAACTTGGCTCTTTTGGTTGACAGGAAAAAGGGGAACTCCAAAGGGAAAGTCACTTGTTGGGGATGTGGACAGTCTGGACACATCAGGAAGGATTGCAAAAATAAGAAGACAAGTGTGGCTAAGGGCTCCAAAGAGGGTGATCCGGCAATCGCCTCTCTTGAATATGACGACTACAGCGATGCCCTCTAAAGGGGCATAAACATCCTCATGGCATGACCGCTAGTTGCCGTGAAAAGGATGTAGCTGATAGCGGGTCCACAATTGCGCACGGGCATTGGTTAGGAAGTGATGCAAGGTGTGTGGTGGACAAGGATGTCGATGGCTGAGCGAACTCCCTGGGAACCTAACGTGAGGAGTTGCACCACAATTTTCAGCAAGGTAAATTTCGACATGTGCCGGTGAAATCTTGGGATGGTTGTTTCCTAAGTGTTTATATCCAGTGGTGGGTATGTTTGATTCTTGGTGATGAGAATCGTAGCTGAGGACAAGTTTTGGGAATTCTCGCCATAAGGGAGGATTGTTGGATATGGCTCGAATTACCAATGATTACCAAACACGATTTACCAATGTAGAGACTTCCTGGAAACGTGAGAGTGTTTGGAAGTATGGGATTATTGGTGAAGACCTCAATTGCAAATAAGACAAATTAATTAATTAAAAGCAAAAGTTGTTTTTTGTCTTATGTGAAATTAAGAAAGCAAACATTAAATTGAGGTTGGTGGATTTGTGCAGTGAAACAAAGTCAACTTTGAAGCAAAATGAAATAGAATTGTTGCACCGCTGTTGAATTGGCAGCGTAGGTGCAGCGTTTCTAATTTGTGAAGAGCGCTGCGCATTGCGCTGCGCATTTGACAGCGGCAAGACAGCGGTTTAAGAGCGCTGTGATTTTTTCAGGCAGCGCTTAGGCAGCGGTTTTATCACAGAGGAGCACGCTGTCCGAAGCGCTGCGAGAGCGCTGTGACATCGGCAGCGGACAACATGGTTTGGCGTGTGGATCACGGTTTTCTGAGTGGTCAAGTTCAACACGGTTTAGGAAGCAGGTGGCCAACTGCAACTTGAATCGTAGTTAATCACAAGCACGCGTTGAATCAGGAAATATTTATGGAAGAGGAAATATGTTGCTTCTAGAGTTCGAATGGGAAAAGGATTTCTCCTTGAAGTAAAGACTTGTCATAAATAGGAAATAGTATTTATGTGGAACAAGTAAATCTTGTATGACTAGGAGACAGATTTCCTTGTTAGTTTAAACTCCTTGTAATACATATAAATAGACCATAATAACTAGGTTATTAGTGGTGGAGCAAAATAGAAAATACTAGAGAGATCTCAAAGTGAGCATTGGGTGTAATTGGGTTTGGGGTATTATTTAGAGAGAGATCCTGAGTGTGTGGTTGTAACAATTTACTACATATTGGAACTTTCTCTTGTCGTCCTGACAGCCGTGGTTTTTTCCCTGATTTGGGTTTCCACGTAAATTCTTGTGTTGTGTGTGCTTGGACATTTGATTAATTCTCTTCATCTATCTTTTTCTTTGTTATTGTTGTTTGTTTGTGTTCTATCCGGCAACGCTTCCGCGCGTATAGTGAAAGGTTTGTTCGCTAACATAGTTGTACATCATTTTGGGAAGAAGAAATTTGGGAAAATCAATAAAAATCTCAATAATGAATATTTAATTTGTTAAGTGGCCAACTTATATAATATCAACTCGATTACAATCTTGCTTCAAAATAAATAAATAAATAAATAAATAAAAACTCGATTACAATCTAATGATTTTTTTTTTCAAAAAAATATAAATAAATAATAATAATAATAAATTCTCATCTAAAGTAAAGACAAAAGGGTAAATAGTAATATAATCTGTAAGAATTAATTGATTTGACATATTACTCTTCTATAGAATCATAAGATCAATCACATCAAGACAACTTGTTATGCATACATAAAAAATAATTTCTAGATGCCTACAAAACCAACTCAAATCCTCTTCCGTGATTTCCCGCCACACCAAAATCAATCATTTTGTTTGAGTGCTAATTAAATTATTTTTAATCAGCGGCACAAACCGTGGATAATGAGTTGGCCCTTTTATCTCTCTCCACTTAAGCAGTTGACTCATCTCGTCTTCTTCCTTCTCAAAGCAACAAGCTTTTTCAGAACAACCATAACTTCTCCTAAAAATATTTTGTCTTTCAATTTAAGCTTTACATTCATAAGACATAACCGATTTTAATCAAGTTTAACTGAAGAACACGGACACATTAGTGTAAAAATGGCTGACATGGCCAAACGACAATCAGCCTTAGTTGATATGTCTCTACATGCTAGCAATGTTAGGATGACATGTCTGGACACATGCCATTTGTGATGACGTGCCCACACACATAAGCAATTTTTTTTTTTTAAACACTACTCTCTAATTCCACAAGTACGATGTTGTTTCATTTTGGATTTCTAACAGAGAGAGAGAGATATATACATCAATCATCAATGAATCTTTCTGTAATTAATTGTGTAAAGATGAGAAATAATAGGATACAAACGAATGTTAAAGAGTGTTTGACAAAATGCTTCAATGAAGCTTGCAACAGAGCAAAACAGAGTCTGAGAATTTTATATTTCTGGAATATTTTCGATACAAGAAGCAACGATTGCTCTGAGCAAACTTTCCTAGAATATATATGCATGTTAGGATCGGAACACACCGAAAGTGTGATCTCACAAGTATATATATGCTTCAATGCCTCAATACATATATATACTTGTGAGATCACACTTTTGGTGTGTTCCTAACAAACTTTCGTCCAATCACATTGCCAGGTCAGCTTTACAATAATAGAACAATCTCAACCGTTGCTCTGTGCTTCTTTTAAGCTTTGATGCACAGTTTTGATGAGGTTGATAATTCTCTTAATTATAGGTTTAGTCGATGCATTAATTTTGTATTGCATTTGTTTTTCATGCATTTTTCAAGTATGTATCTTTTTAACTTTTGGGATTTTGTAATAGTTTTATGCATATTTTAAGGGTAAGGTTCATTATTCATTAGGAGTATTTTTTATTCATACTAATAAATTTTCCTCATACGTCGAGATTCCCCTAAAAAAAAATTTAAGCATTATATGGGTGCAGGATTTAAAATAATATGATGATCAGGCCGGTATAATTAACATGAGGATCATTTTCATTTGACTTGTGCATTTGTGTCAACATATTTTAAAATCAATTCAAATAGAAAACAAACTTTTTTTTTTTTTTTTAAATCGAAAGCAGACATTGTCAATAATAAAAATATAGATGATGAGAGGTCTAAAATTAGCGGGTCACAAGAATGAGTTAAGGTCCAGTGAAAATAGTAATCAGTAGCACAAACAATAGATAATGAGTTGGCCCTTTTATCTTTATCCACGTAAGCAGCTGACTCAATATTATATAAAATATTAATATAATAATATTATTATCTATTATCATATATATTATTATATATATTATAATAATATCATTTATATTATTATAACATATACATATTATAATATATATTATAATTATATATAATTATATATATAATTATAATATATATAATATTGTACAAGTTTATGATTTTTTGAAGATTTAAGGGTAAAAAGGTCTTTTTGAGACTTGTCCCATGCATGGGACAAGTCTGGCCTAGGGTCTTTGGTGGGATAGAATTTGGTGATTTTTATCCCACTTTGTCCCCTTCTGTCCCATGCTAAAGTCACACCAAACGTGGGACAAGAAGAAACTATCCTACGTTGTCCTGTCTCATCCTACGTACCAAACGCACCCTTAAGGTTCAATAACATTTGGTAAATAGACACATTTTTGGCTGTGAATGTAAGATACTTGTGTTAAACTTATAATTCAAAGCAAATCTATATAGATGAAAAACATGTGTGTGAAGCCAAATGTGGAAAATATCTATTTGATGGGGTTAGAGTGTTACTCTATTAGATTGACAATGAGAATATGGCCCAAAACGTCCCTACTTATAAAAGTGTAGATTTTGTGACGGTCTCGATATCGATGTAAAATGTGATAATCTCCCCTTGCAGGCTCGATACTGTCCGGTAAATAGACATGTTTTAGATCATGAGTCAATGATATTTATGTGAAGCCTATGATCCAAAGCAAATCTATGAAGTGAATAAATGCATGTATGAAGTCAAAAGCAGACAATATTTATGTGATGGTCTGAACTATTACACTAATGGGTTGAGAATATCTAGTCTTAATTGTAACGATCAATTGCCATAATATGATATTGATATGTCTTCCGATTCAAATATAACCCCAATTTAAAGTTTATATATGGTCCTACTATTATTGAATACATACATTTAATTAATTTACTCGTCATATTTATATAAATAAAAAATTTTACATTACAAGATGAGAAATGAGTTAAAATATATAGCATTTTTCTTATTTTAATGGATAAAATTTATAAGTAGACATAAAATTAGGCCATTCATTAAATTTATCCTTGATTAGTGTTTTGATTGTTTCGTAGAAACAATCCAATTTTTGGACAAAAATGCCCTTTAAGCAAATTGAATTAAAAAAAGATAAAATTAAAAAGAAAAACTTTGTTGTAAAAGTAAAAAGAAAAAGAAAAACTTGTAGAGAGAGAAACGAAGTCTGTGAAACTCATTAGGCCGAGAGAGAAGAGAGAGAAATGAACTCATCGGCTTGGATTAGAGAGAGAAACGAAGTCATGGTTTGGATTCGAGAGTGAGACGAAGTCAAGGAGTTGCAGTCCAGGGTTGGATTCGTGAGAGAGATGAAGGACACACCATTGTTGCAGAAACACGAACGATAAGGTAAGTAATTTCTGGGTTTTCAATCGTTCGATCGTGTTAATTTTGAGCGTGTTTAATCTTAGGGCTTTCGATTGTGTTCATAAGTGTTTAATTTCTTTTTTGGATCGTGTTGAATGTGTTTAGGGTTTGAACAGGAAGTGTATTGGGTGTGTGTTTAATCGATTCGAACTGGATGTGTTTAATCGATTAGAATCTGGTGTGTTTAATTGATTCGAACTGTTGTGTTTAATTGATTCGATTGTCACTCATAATCATCTTGGTTTGGTTTAGGCAGCACAATCACATCGTCTTCTCCAACTTCGGCGACGTCTTCTGGTAAGCGTGCTTTGTTTGTCTTCTATTTTCTCTATTTTTGTTACATGAATTATACTCTGGTAACATTATCTGCTTGTCTGAAAAACATTATAATCTTTTCTCTTGAGTGGATTTTTTTTTTGTTCTTCAAGTCTTACTCCAATGGTTCAGCTCAACCCAATTTCTAGCTATATGAAACCTTACATGGAGAACAATAAAAAACTCTTGCAACCATGCATGCCAGAATCAGGAGCCCTCGGTACCACCAATACGATACGCTAAAAGAAAGCCAATTGTAGATAGGATGATGTAGAATCCAGGCCATATGACATTTCTTTTGGTATAATGAATTATATAGGATGCATGCATAAACATTTATTGTACTGTGTTTAGCAGATATTGCTGTTTTTTTCAATGGAAATTCGTTTCAGATGATAAGTGAAATGAATTATTAAACTAAATGGAGGTTGGGATGATGTAATGAATAACTGGCGGAGGTTGTTAACTCTGTACAGGGAGTGCATATGTTTCATGAAAACTGAGTTTAGGATCTAAATAATTTTAGGAGATTTCAGTCAATACCTGTCTATCAGGAACCAGCAAAGTGATGTTGATTTTGAACTATAGATTTATTAATATTAATAGATTGGAAAACTCTCTCAGCTGGTAGAGCACTAGTTTATGGTGTAAGTAATCCATTACTTGATACAATGTTCAGACTATTTTCATGCACGCCTACTCCTCCCATGACAAAGTTTTCAAACAATATATTTTCTCATTCTCTGTTCTCTAACTTCGTATATTTGCTCAGACTAGAAGTCACACTAGGTCTAATCCTTCACTACTAGTCTCACAAAGGGCATTTAACACCACGCACACATCAATAACATAGTGCCTAGGTCCTATGGGCATACATTGGCTAAATAATGCTAAAATGAGATTCAGGTTTTTTTTCTTTTAATAGATGATTTTCTGCACACTTAGAGCTAAATGGTTTTTTTTTTTCCTGGATGCAGTTCGACAGCCAGATATTTGGTAGAGGAGTTTCCAAAAGCAGCACTACTGCAAGATTTATCGTCTTTTATAAATAGGAAAATGTACTGTATCTGGATCCAAAGAAATTTGTATTATTTTTTTAATATATATATATATATATTTCTGTTGGTTGAGGTGAGCAAGGGGAAGATAATGCAAGAGATTCAGGTTGGGATGACTTTAAAGTTGATTGGAAATTTGCTGATTTAAGAGAAGTTCGCCAAGCTTAGGCAATGGAGTTTCTTTCATGTAACAGACTCTGGTTGGATTTGTGTGTGATTTCTGTTCCTGCAGTTTCAAGTGTGTGGTTGTATTTGCTTTCAGTGATGGAACCGTTGATAGGCTGATTTCATCAGGATTTAGCCCTAGTTGTCTGTAAACATTTTTTTTTTTCAGCCTGATACTAATAGAGTTGTTTATCTTTCTTTTTTATTAAGAAAATCTGATTAAAAAACCTGCAAATTATTTGTAGTTCATTAACTATTCATCTCCAGACAAACTTTGTTCTTCAGATTAACCAGATATTTGGTAGAGGAGTTTCAAAAAACAACACTATTGCAAGATTTAATGGTCTTTTATTAACTGGAAAATGTACTGTATCTGGATCTAAAGAAATTTGTATTGTTTATATATATATATATATATATGTAGATATGCTGGTTGAGGTGAGCAAGGGGTATAAGGAAAGTCCCATAAAAGAAACTTTTATATTATTAACCCGTGCGTGTTAACATTACCTATAATAAAAATATACTTTTAAAATAGTAATAATGAGAGGTCTAAATTATTAGCGGGTTACAAGAATGGTTAAGACCCACTGAATGAAATTACTGATGCAGCAGCATCAATCGTTTCACTATTTTTTGTTTACAAATTGATGGAATTTCATGCAAAACATTTCTCTAATTAAACATTTTTTTTTTTACTTTAGTTAATTATTTATTTTATTTTTATTTATACCTTTAATTTTTATATAAGGGTATTTTGGACCTTTCAAAGGTCAAACTTAGTCAACTTATCATATTAGTCATCTAAATCATCAAAAGTTAAATAAGAGGGTGTTAGTGTCGAATAAGTAAACTATTTCATTGAGGTGTCTTAACCCAAATCTCAGGGGTGTGTGTGTAATTTCCTCTAAAATAAAAGCTGTCGACAATCCGTGCTTGGAAAAGTCAAACTGTCATAGCACTTGTATATTATAAAAAGATTTTTATTTCCCTAAATTTTATATCTTTAATTATAATTATTAATTTTTGTCATATTGTTTGTGTAGACCCATAACATCACAAGTCAAGATGCCTATAAATCCAACTCAAATCCTCTTCCGTGATTGCCCAACATAGCAAAATCAATCCTCTCCTATCTTATCTTGCTTGTCTTTGAGAGCTAATCAAATCGTTTTTGTTTTGGATCAAAATCATGGAGTCCTCCATGAGTTTTTTCATATTTCTGCTCTTGTTTTTTCATGTTGCTTCTTCTAGGCAACCACTTTGCCATGACAGTGAACGTTCTGCTCTGTTAAGATTCAAGGAAAGCTTTTCCATTGACTGCAAGTTTGCTTCTGGAGATCCCTCTGCTTATTCCAAGACTGCACTCTGGAATTTGGAAGAAGACATGAGTGACTGCTGCTCATGGGACGGTGTGGAGTGCAATGAGGACACTGGTTACGTGATTGAGCTTGACCTCGGTAGTAGCTGTCTCTGTGGTTTCATCAACTCTACCAACGCCCTCTTCAACCTTGTCCATCTTCAATGGCTTAGCCTCGCTGATAATCACTCAAATTTCTCTAAAATCCCTTCTGAAATTAAGAACCTTTCTAACTTGTCACATCTAAACCTCTCTTCGTCTGCATTTTCTGGTCAAATACCATCGGAAATATTAGAGCTCTCCAAGTTGGAGTCCCTTGATCTATCCGGATATAATCTGTTGGAGCTCCAACAGCCTGGTCTAGAAAGTCTAGTTCAGAAGTTAACCAACTTGAGATTACTTGATCTTCATAGAGTAAATATCTCTTCTTCACTTCCTCATGCTCTGATAGATTTATATGCCCTAAAATTTTTGTCTCTTGCAAACTGTGAATTGAAAGGTAAATTCATTATAAATATTTTCTTGTTTCATACTATATTTTAATAATAATAATAATAATAATAATAATAATAATAATCTTGAATTTATCTTTCAGGAACCATTTTGTGGTCCCTTGGTAACCTTAACAATTTGACCCATTTGGACTTATCTCGTAACAAGTTTCAGGGTGAGTTGCCTACTAATTTCATTATAAAATATGTTTCTTCTTACAAATTGGATATATATGAATGCAAGGTATTGTGCCAAGTAACATCGTGACAAATATATCTTCTTTGACTTATTATTCTCTCAGAAGTTACAAGACGTTGTTTAGTAAATTCCTTCTAAAGATTTTCATTTACTTACTTTTAAAAATGAATCTTAAATCCTTATCTAACCTTGCAAATCTTGCAAATCCTGCACCTGCTCTTTTTTCACTTAATAACCTTGCAAATCTTCTCAATTTGGAAATGAGTAACTGCTTCTCGGGTCAATAAGATCCTTCTTGTTTCATGCTATATTTTAAAAATAATAATAATAATAATCTTGATTATCTTTTCAATCATTATTTATCTTTTAAAGACAAATCTTCTCTATTATCTTTTAGAAACCATTTTGTCTTCCCTTGGTAACCTTAACAATTTGGCCCATTTAGACTTATCACGTAACAAGTTTCAGGGTGAGTTGCCTACTTCCAATAAAATCTTGCTAATTTGAAAAACTTTTGGATATCTATGGATGCAACTTCTGTTACATCTTGCAGATTGGAAGGTAAATTCCTAATAAGGATTTTACAGTTTCATACCTATACTAAATTTTTTTAAAAAAAAAATTCTTGAATCCTTATATCTAATGTGATGTTTTAGGAATTACTCTATTTTTTCTTGGTAACCTTAACTATCTAATTCATTTGGACCGTGTCTAATGTGATGTTTACACTATCAATATTTCATTTTTGGAATCAGTACAAAGTAATTGTCTTAGGTCCCACACAAATTAATTACTCATATGTCAATTGTTAAGAAGTCTGGTTGACAAGTTAATCAATCTCAAATGGCTTGATCTTGATTGGGTCGACATTTCTTCTTCAATACCTAATAGCTAGGGAAATTTGTCTTCTCTTACTCATCTATCTCTCTACAGGTGCAACTTACAAGGTAATTAACTCCTTCATGCAGTTACCGAACCTTTTACCTTCTTAGAGTGAGGTTCAATAAAAAATCTCATTGGATATTTAAAAATTTTCATTTATATACCCTATACTTCACCAAAGAAAAAAAAAATCTTGAATACAGTTGAACTTGTATAATAACAAGTTTATTTGGCGGTGAGTTGCCTTCTTCAATTGATATCGAATCTTTGAAAAAATTGTTATTATCTATTCATGTAATTTATCTTCTTTGATTTATTTCTTCTCTTGTAAGTTGCAATCTGCAAAGTACATTTCTTATAAAGGTTTTCCTTTACTTTTAAAAAATAATTTTAAATCCTTACCTTACATTACTACATTAGTGCATGTTCTTTTTCAAGAATAAATCCATCATTCATCCATAGTCTATATGGACTTATCTTTTAACAATTTTTGGACTTATCTTCCATTGGAAATCTTGCTTCTTTGAAAGTACTGGGTATCAAAAGTTGCAATTTCTTAGGCCAACTTCCTTCTTCAATTAGTAATCTTACCCGGCTAAACTATTTGGATCTATCTTTCAATAAATTTTCAAGTCCAACTTCTTCATTGTCTTGGATTGGTATGAATACTAAACTCACTTATTTAGACCTTTCAAATATCAAACTTTATTGGTGAGTTTCCTTTTTTGCTCAATAACCAATAAGTCTAACTAATTTAAATATGAATCGAAATTAGTTAACTGGTCTAATCTCGTTTGGCTCAAGAATTTGAACCAATTATCAACTCTATATCTCATGTCTAACTATTTTACTGGTCAGATTGTAAGGTCCAACTCTAAAATTGACCTAAGCCCAACCAAGCCAACAATCCATTTGCATTTGTGCAAGCCCAAGCCCATTAGTCAAACCCAATTAATTGTCCAAGTCCAGCCAATGACCATGCCCATCTCATAAATTGAATAGGCAGTCAGCTGCTGTTTTGTTGTCATCTCTTTAAGTTAGGTGGCAAGAATATGGTGATAGGTGGCAATCAAGTAGATAGGCGTGAGATAAAATAAATAAATAAATAAATAAAATAATAAAAAGGAAGAGATCAGATCTGGTGTGTGCGTTAGAGAGAGAGAAAGAGAGAAATGGCTATATAGGATAGAGTAGAGAAAGAAAACTAAGAAGAAAAGAGAGATCAGGTAAGAGAGAGAACTCGGGGAGCTTGGGAGAAAGAGAGAAAAGAAGGGAAAAAAAAAAAAAAGAATCAGACCTTGACGGATGTGTGCGTGCGAGTCTACTTGACGGATTAGTCGTCTAACATTAAATTGTTAAGTTATCACATCTTTTTTTTTTTCTCCTTCAATTATTCTAAAATTTCTTTCCAAGTTATTTCATCTTGACCTCTCTTATTCTTACTTTTCAGGTCAAATACCTAATAGCTTGGGAAATTTGTCTTCTCTTACTCATCTCTCTCTCGGTGTTTGCAACTTACAAGGTATTTAATTCCTTCATGCAGTTACCCAACCTCTTACCTTCTTAGAGTGAGGTTCAATATATTTACTGAATATCAGAGCTTACTTGGGATTTTCAGGAACAATTCCATCTTCAATTGGTAGCCTCACCAAGCTTGTCTATCTCGACATCTCTTCTAACAATTTTAGGGGCGAGTTGTCAAGCCAAACTTTATCTTCAGTACTGGGTAACCTCACACAGCTTAATACTTTGAGACTTTCTTATAACAATTTTTCAAGCGGGGATTCTTCTTCCTGGTCTTGGATAGCAAAGCATACCAAACTCACTCGATTAAGCCTTTCCAGTGTCAACTTATTAGCTGGTGAGATTCCCTTTTGGCTCTTGAATCTAACTCATCTGAGTTATTTAGACATGAGTTCCAACCAATTAACTGGTCCAATCCCATTTTGGCTCATGAACTTGAACCAGCTATCAGTTCTTGCTTTCAGCTCTAATCAACTCATTGGTCAAATTCCTTCTGATATTAGCAACCTAACCCAATTGAATTTCCTTCATTTGTCATCTAATCAATTGCAAGGTCCGATTCCTATTTCTATTTTTGAACTCAAGAATCTTATACTTCTTAATCTTTATTCGAATAGGTTGAATGGCACAGTAGAGCTAGACACGTATCTTCTTAAATTCAAAAGTTTAGTATTTCTAGAACTCTCATCAAACCATTTTTCAGTGCGCACCAAAAACACTGTTAATACCACTATACAGAAATTTAGGTTTATAGGATTGGGTTCATGTAACCTTACTGGATTCCCAAATTTCTTGCAAAACCAAGATGAGTTATGGGATTTAGACCTTTCCTCCAACAACATACCTGGCCAAATTCCTGGATGGTTGTTAAACATAAGTATGACAAGTTTACTATCTTTGAACCTTTCATACAACCTTTTAACAGGGTTTGACCACCATCCTGTTGTTCTTCCGTGGACTTATCTAGACACTTTAGATCTTAGATCGAATAAGTTGCAAGGATCACTCCCACTTCCGGCATCATCCACCCGATTCTATCTAGCTTCAAATAACAAGCTAACAGGGGATATTCCACCACAGATATGTAAATTGAATCAACTTCAAGCTCTTGACTTGTCTAACAATAACATAAGCGGTGTTCTTCCACGATGTTTGGGTAATTTCAGCAATTACCTATCAATATTAGGTCTGCAATGCAACAACTTTTATGGAAGCATTCCTCAACTCTTCATGGGTGGATCGAATCTAAGGATGATTGACTTAAGCCATAATAAATTGCAAGGGAAAATTCCAAGATCATTGGCCAATTGTACATCCTTACAATTTCTCAATCTCGGATTTAATCAAATCACAGATACTTTTCCCTCTTGGTTGGGAATTCTTCCAGAATTAAAGGTCGTTATCTTGACATCCAACAAATTCCATGGTGTTTTATCTCAACCGAAGACAAATTTTAAGTTTTCCAAATTGCAAATTATAGATCTCTCTAACAATTTGTTTACGGGCAAGCTTCCATCAAAATACTTCCAGTCTTGGAATTCCATGAAAGTTGTCAATGGAAGCCAACTATCATATATGGAAGATATACTATTTCCGTCTTTCGGTGTTTCTAGTGGTGACTATCCAAGCTATGCTTATGCATTCATGATGAATAACAAAGGCCTACAGCTAGCATATGGGAAGATCTCGAATCAGCTCACAGGCATTAGTTTCTCAGGAAATAAATTCACAGGCGAGATTCCAGCATCCATTTCAAACTTAACAGCACTTAAAATTCTCAATCTGTCGAATAATAACTTCTTTGGTTACATTCCATCATCCTTGGGTAATCTAACAGAGCTAGAATCGTTGGACCTCTCCAATAACAAGTTGTTTGGAGAAATTCCTCATCAACTAGCAGAGCTAGACTCCCTTGAATTCATTAATGTATCACATAATCATCTGAAGGGGCGTATACCAGAAGGACGCCACTTTGATACATTTGATAACATTTCATTTGTGGGAAACCCTGAATTGTGTGGAAAACCGTTGTCAAAAAAGTGTGAACAAACTGAGGATTTGAAGAAAGGAGATCAAGGCAGTTCAGCAGAGTCAAAATTTGCATTTGATTGGAAATTAATTTTGACTGGGTTTGTGAGTGGGCTGGTTGTTGGAGTAATTCTTGGGAACGAATTCTTCACAAATATAACTGAATGGTTTACAATGACTTTTGGGATCCAATTGATGAGAGTGAAGAGAAGGAGGGGACATAGAAACTGATTGTAAATGGTTTTACTTGGTGGAGTAGCCATGAATCTTCCAGGTCTTTGAAGAATTCTCATACACGAAGTTATGGTTCTCCCAATTATAAGTTTAGTTGATGCATTTTGTATTGCATTTTTATTTTCATGCATTTTGTATATATGTATCTTTATCTTTTGTGATTTAGTTGATGCATTTTGTATTGCATTTTTATTTTCATGCATTTTGTATATATGTATCTTTATCTTTTGTGATTTTGTAATAGTTTTATGTATATCTAAAGGGTAAGGTTCATTATGTCCCCCCTTGTTAGGTGTACTTTTTTTATTCATATTAATAAATTTCCCTCGTACCGTCGAGGTTCCCCTAAAACAATAATTTTAAGTATAATTAGCACATGAATTCTCTTACTTAGTGTTAATAATTTATTGTTGTCGGTTCGGTAATTACACACTTGAAATGATTTTTTACTTTGAGTGCTCAAATATTATTGGCATTTGCTCCGTATGATCATTTGATTAAAATTCATTACTAGTGCTTTCTTTTTCGATCAGTGCTCTAGTTCTGGGCATGTGATATTGTCATCTTTCATTTTTTACATTAGAGATTGACAATGGCATTAAATTAATGCATTTATTTGGCCAAGGCAAATAAGAGGCGGTGTAATATGCCGATATATATGGCCAGCATCTGTATTGTAAACGAGATCCTTCTTGAACTCTTTGATACATATATAAATCTCATCTGATTTCTTTCATCGGTTCTTCAATTGTTCTTCATTTATTTACAACAATTACATCTATTGTCTTAGTCAATACAATAAATTTATGTTTGTACTGAATGTTTGCCCTTTTTAGTAAATTTTTAGTTGTCTTTAGGGCATAGGTTAGCACTACCTATAATTATATGAAATAAGAGGAACTTTAAGAATCAGAAATAAAACGTGACATTATGTGCAATTGATGAGAATTGTGTGTTTTATGGAACCATTACATTAAATTTGTTCTTTTCAAAAGGTAACACAGCAAATTCCAACTTATTACTCTTTATTAATTTCTTGACAAATATAATAAATCATTCTATAATCTCAATTAACAAGGCCATCTTAGTCCAATACAAAAACTTGTATGCTAGGTGTTGGAGAAATGCTAAAGATTTTTTGCACTAACAGCTAAACAACACAGTTATTCTTGGCCAAACTCCTTATGAGAATACATAGCTTGTAGTAATTCATTGTATAATTTGTCACATACAATACATTATTATTCTGCTTATAAAAAAAAATACATTATTATTCTGGTACACTTTCGAAACTGGAAAAAAATTCAAACGTAAAAGGGGGGGAAGGCAGGGATAAGAAAGAAACGATACACGAAGAGCAATTCCAAGAACACGATCCATTTCCCTCTCATTATGAACTTGAGATTAGAAACCAACACATAAAACAATCAATAATCTAGTTTATCATATCTTCTCATATAATGGCATAAATATAACTATCGAAATATTGAAAATGACCAAAGAAGCACAATTCAAACCTCCACAAGTGTTGCCAAGCTAAGCATCATGCAGATCTTAATCATGTATTTGATGTCAAGATCTGGTAAAACAGCAGCAATCAAAAGAATTGCATCTGCGCCTTTAGTTCCAGCATAGTAGATCTGCCATGCATCTACGATGAATTCTTTGCACAGTAGAGGGATAAAAGCACAGGGCCCAGAAAACCGATAACACGAAGATAAAGAGCAGACCTTTACTCCAGCATTCCTAATCGCCTCCAAGTTTTCAAAGCTTCCCTTAATATATAAGAAGAGAAGCAAGTTAGAGGAAAGCAAGAGAAATCTTTTTAGCTTCAATGTCGATACTTCACCTCAACAACACATGAGTGCTAAAAAAAATACTACTTTTGAATATTCACCTTGAAATACTTTTCGTCTGTCAAAACACTTAGGCATGCTGCCCCACCTTTCTCGTAAGCTTGGGCAATTTCAACCTATCATGAGAAAGTTTTGATTTCATTATTATACGCAACAATGCTGATGCACATTATATAGCAAGATTAACTACAAAAGAATATACGAAGAACAAATAATTGTAGCTCCTCTACTCTTGAAGACATGACATAACATCAAGTTTAGTGCAAGATATACATTCACCAACAACATACAAATAAATGGGAATGTAATTAAGGAAAGAATCATCATATAATACACACTTACCGGGTCAAAATCCTCTCTTAGGATTCCTCTGCTCGGAGAAACCTTCTTCACTTTGGCAATCAGACCGGGAAGTCCAGTTCACTGATGCGCAGCCCTATGAGCTCCAACAAAATCCTTAGTGGGCGGAGCACTGTCAAGTGCATTCTTCAGCCGAAATAGCGGCCTCCTCTCCTTCAACTGAAAATCAACAATCACACACACAAAATAAGACTACAAAAACTCAACCAAAACTACAAAAACCAAAAATCAAAACAAAGACTTTTTCAACATTACTTGTGCAACTTCTACATCCTTGTGCCATATGATCTCCTCCAAAAAATTACGGGGAGTATTCCCCTCGCTCTAAATCTGAAACTCAAAAGGGTCCAACGTAGTGCTGAGGAGGTCCCGTGGGGGGCCTCCTTCGAATTCGAATCCCGAGTAGCAGCCACCTCATTATGGAACATCCCCACCTCCCACTCCTTCACTTTAAGAGCAGTTTCAACATCCCCATTCGCAGGAGAAACCGTAGCTGACTCATCTTTCGTCTCCTACTAACAAACCACAAAATATGAGCAACAAACAAAGCTTCTTTTTTTTTTTTTTTTTTTTTTTTTTTTCCAATTCCAAGCACACTAAATTACTAATGTAAACAAATCCATCTCTCATTTTTTTTTTTTTCAATTTCAATCATAAATTAGACACATTTATCTACACCAAAGTCTACAAGATGTCAAAAATAAAAACTGGAGGGAAAATAAAAATTGCTGGTAAAACAAAATAAAAACTTCAGATAAAACGAATAAAATAAAATGTCTTCAAGTTTTGAAGTACAAAAAACTAGATATCTTACAATCGATTCAGTGCTGTGCAGGAACTGATATAGTGTGGAATAGGTCCTTCAAGTTGATTATTAGCGAGATCCTAATAGACAACTTTATAAGCAACAATTACAATTTAAACAGATGAAAAACTAAATGAAAACGATGAAAACTCACAATTCAAACAACTGCTCTAGTTTCCCAAGCTCAGCAGGAATTGTCCCGGCAAGTTGATTGTCTTGCAATTGCCTACAAAATAATTGACTTAGCTACACCAAGAACAATACATGAAAAATATAATCAGAAAAAGAAAGACTGCTTACAAGTAGCTTAGCTTAGACGTATTTCCAAGCTCTGGTGGAATTGGTCCTGTAATCCTGTTGCCATGGAGATATATCTAGAACAACAAACAAATTAGGGACGGTACTAAACAAAGAAGCCCAAGTAACATATACAGTATGTCTTTTAATTGGTAGTTTCTTCAACTAGTTCTAAAACAACTTCAAAACCCTTACGTAAATACACAAATTATAGAAATAAAAGTGATAACACAATGCAGTAACCCTAAAACAAAGAATTGAATCTATGATAAAACAAAAATATCTATAATTTCTTAGTGTTTTTAAGGAAAAAAAAAAAAAAAGTAAAATAGTAAATGGACTTCATTTTTTTCTTGTTCTTGATTAAAAGGAGCGAAAAACAAACAATTATAAACAGAATCATGAAAATCACTAACCTAAATCACAAGTTTGACTCATTAGGGTTTGATCTGGAAACAAAAACCATACAAAACACTAAGACCAGCAAAAGATAAAAACCTGAAATCAAGATTAAAAGCATAATATCTAGGGTTTTATCCGAAACAAAACACTAACGACGAAAAAAATCGAAAAAGAAAATGTTTTCTTGAAGCAAAGAAACTGAACAGAGTCGGTGGAAATCACGAACCTGTGTACGGATCAGAACCGGTGTTGGATTTCTCGGAGCTCAATTCCACCGTCTGATCCATGAAACAAAATCTCCGTTCGATGGAAAATTGAGAATTCGAGAGAGAGAGAGAGAGGTTTTGGAGCGTTAAATGGAGGGATATAGAGGAATTGATTTTGAATTGAAGTGAATGTGAGCCGTTGGATGGAATAGCGTTTGATTTGGCTTCTAACGGCTATACTAATAGGTGGTGTGTATAAATAGGCGGTGATGCGTCAAAAAGAAGCGATTTTTTTATGAACGGTCAGGATATTGGTAATATATCCTATTTTAAATCTGGACCATTAAAGTTGGGAAAGCTGTGCTTTTATTTTTATTTTTATTTTTGGGTTGGGCTTGGTTAACCGGAGCTCTTGAAAGGGTAGCCCCGTATTAGCTTCTGTATGTTGTACACTTTGTGCATAATTTGTTACACATTAAAAAGACACTTGTATCCTTAATAGGCTATAAAATTACATCCAAGTATATATATATACCGAAAAACTTAAAAGGATAAATAAGTCATTTAATATGTAGTGTTATGGTTTTTTTTTTTTTTTCTAAAGTAAATCTTCTTTCAATTTTAACCCCAAATTTACTTGACAAATTCGATGGATCCTCTCTCTCTCCCGACGGCCACGACGCTTTCGAGTGGGTATCTGTGTCTAGGTATTATAGCTAGCTTTTCCTTTTGTATATTTTGTCTTCCTTTCTACAATGGAATGGAACATCAAATACTTAGAGAGGAAGGGGGCAAGGTGGGTGTTGAATTTTTCTCTTTCTTTTTAACTTTGTTCAATATGGTGAGTTGGGTTGAATAAGTTATCACTAATTTCATAATCATTCAATTGCATCGCAGAAACAATCATTTTCGCTACATATTCTTTTTCCTTAGTTGTCTTGTAGTTATAAAAATGATTAAGTTATCGAATTTCACTCATATCCTATACGTTTATCTTGTAATGACTGATGTTTCTGTAATCAGCATTATTTAGGGAACAAAAATGTTTTCGATCCCAGAAAATATTGTTTATTTTGCTTTTGCAGAACATGCTATTTGATGTTTCTGATGATTTAAAAATGTGCAATGGAGTATTTTGGCTTAACAAAATATTAAATTGAATACGTTTATCATGAACTATGTCCATTCATCCATGATTTTCATCCCACTTGTGGAGATCCCAAAACAGGTCATATGTATAATTGATAATACGTCATATTTATGGAACTTGGGATTGTGTGGACAACCTTTGTCAAGAAAATGTGGAAATTCTGAGCTTTCACGGAATGATGACAACGAGGGATCAGAATCCCCATTTGCATTTGGTTGGAAAGTAGTTGCGATAGGATATGCTTGCGGCCTGATAATTGGAGTGGTTCTTGGTCACATTTTCTGCACAAGGAAACATGAATGGTTTGTTAAGGTTTTTGGGATGCCATTGAAAAGAATGGAGAGAAAGAGGGGACGACCTAGAAACTGAATGTAATTATCTTTCCATTGAAGAGCCTCATCATAATGTGCTTCTTTTTTTCATTTTTTCATTTTTTTTTCCGGTTTCGTTTCTCTCTTCCATGTGTTTTCATTTTTGAATAAATTGAGCGTCATCCAGCTTTTGTTGTAGGAAGATGTTACAACTATTTTTATTTGCAAATTGATCAGGCAGATTCGGATTAATCATATCAACAAGTCAGTCACAAAATTAATTACTAAAAGGACACGCTCTTAAATTTAAAAACAGGGGACATGAAATCTGATTATAATCTCAGTAACTTTTTAAGTATTTTATTTTTGTGAAGTGAACATATAATGTAATCAGTCCAAAATTGAACAACTGCTACTGCTTAATACTACTCTGTATGAAATTACTGTTCTACCAGTCCCTAAATCAATATATCCAACACAACAGAGAAGAAATTAATTATGTGAAATTTAAAACACAACCCCCATTTTCTAAGAGTGATGTGAAATTTTATCGTATATTATTATTAGCTCCAAGTTTTTTCACTCACAGATAAAATATAGTTTTATAAACATCGGTAGAATTTAGAGTATCTAGATCTATTTATGATACGTCAATTCATTCTTCAATAATGCAAATTTGGAAATTAAAGACCTCTAAATTCTCTGACCAAGCTATTATTCCTTTTTTTTTTTTCAAAAGAAAACATTTTTCTAACTCACATAAACATTTGACTAATCGATTAAGTGATTATAAAGGTATCCTAGGTTCATCAAACAATCAATTGTATGCATGTCGAAATCGATATTAATTTGTTTTTTCTTTGACCGATCTTTTTAGAAATTTACATGAATCAATTAAATAGACTAGCTATCACAAGTTTTCCTCTATCACACATACACACCACTACACCAAAATATATCTTTAATAATAAGGTCCAACAACTTATAAGAATGGAAGTCTTTAAATGAATTCAATAACAACGTTCATAGTGTAAGCCCAAATTGTGAAATACAACATCCAAAGCCCAAATTTGTAAGCCCAACTTCCAAATTTAAAATCTAAATTTTAAAAAGCCCACCACACAAGAATAATTCTAATATAAAAAGAAATTTCGAGCTAATTTATTTAAAATCTCACTGTTTTAATTTCATATTTTTGTGGATTTGGATTCGAGTTCTGATCCGTAAGTTTAGTCAAAATTTATGTTTGTTTGTTTAGTCAAAATTCATATTTTGGTGCATTTGTGTTTGTTTTGTGATCAAAGTCAGGAGAAATCGGCTCCGGCCTCTTGTTGTTACAGTAGGAAATAAGCAAGCACAGCCGAAGCCTTTCAATTGGAAAATTTTCTTTGCCTGTATGGTCTGAATTCTTCATTTATGGAATATGGTTTATGATATACCATAGATGGAGAATTCATAAACCTAAATTCTTCATCTATTTTTCATCACAGCTTCACTTTCAAGATCTCGCTCTGGTTCACTCTGAATTGAAAGAATCAATGTTTTGATTTGTGAAACTTCAAGCTTTCTTCTTAATTTTCATTTTTTGTGTATTAAAATGGAGACCCAATTTCATTTGGTTTATGATATCTGAGAGACCCAATTTAAATAATCAGTGGATTTGGAAGAAGATAAAGGATCGTGTTTAACTGCTGCTAAATAAATTGTGTTTATGATTGAAATAGAGTTTTTTTATTTTTTTATTTTTTTATTTTTTTTTTGTGAAACATAAATATAAGTAGATTTGATATTTGATAGTTAAAAGCATCGATTTTTTTTTTTTTTTTTTTGAAAGAAGACAGTGGTTGCAGACTTGCAGTCTTGCAGAGAGCTATGAATGGAAGAGGACATAAGCGGTTAAAATTTGACTTGTCAAATTTTTTATTACATGGAAATGATAATTGTGATATTTTCAAAATATAATGACGTGTCGAACATTTATTGGACAGACGTGCCACCTCATAATAAGCATTCAAAACAGACGTGCCACCTCATAATATAGTGAAATTACATAAGCAGTGGTTGTAGTGTTTGTTAACACACAGTAGTGTTAGCTTTCAAAACGATAATAATAATAATTATTATATATTTTTTTATTAATATTATTGTCCATGTGGTAAAATATTAATGAGGCCCACCAAATGAAATCAAAAAGCTGAGAACAACTTTTAAAATGTTTTCAATGCACGTCTTTTTTAGATGCTTTAAAAGTGAATATTGATTTCTATGTTTTTGTTTTTATCTTTTTGGAAAATTCCCACCGAACAAGATTGTTACATTTTCAACTAAAAAAAAATGAAAAACATGCTTTTGAGAATGATACCGAACGGCACCAAATTATTTTCCACAATCTAAAACCCAACTCAAATTAAAACTCACAGCACCAAAACCCATTCCAAATCAAAGTTCAAGAGTTCCAATTAACAAACTCAAAAAATTTAATTCCACCAACGAAGGTTCGGTAGATATTTTGCCTTTGTTTGAAGGTGAGAGAAGTGAGAGGGGTAGAGTTTGGAAGTAAGAGAAGTGAGAAGTGTAGAGTTTGGAGGTGACAAAAAGAAGAAGAGAGAAAGTGGAGAGAGAGAGAGAGGTGAAGTAAGGTGTGCGAAAATGGTGGCTTTGGCAGGGGACTTAGGAGAGATGAATCTTCTCCGATTCTCTCTTTCCCTTTACTTACATATTTTCAAACTTTAAAAAGACCAAAATATCCTTCACGTGTTAGAACTAACGGAAGGTTGTTAACTCCAAGGGGTGACTATTTAGAATAAGCATCTTTCACAATCTTGATGCCATTAAATGAAAGTATGAAACCCTAGGGGTGTGGATACAATTATCCCTAATATATGAAATCCCGTGTTAAAAAACTTTGTTATTCATTTTTCCGATCTTTAAAATGTGCTCTAAATGTATATGCTAACATTACGTTAGGTTGCTGAGTGAACAGTGGTTGAAAAGTTAGTTTTTGATAAAATTAGATTGATCAAATATCAAGTATCCCGAAACTATGATAGCAAATATATAGTCTAGTGGTGAACACATTTCTCAACCAGAGGGCTGAGGTCAAGCACGAGGCGTCAAAGCCCTTTTCTTACATTTCTTTCACCTGTTGTCAAGGGTGTAGCCATTAGTAGGCTATCTCGGGCTGCAGCCCAGCCTAAAAATTAAGAAAAGAAAATAATTTACTAGTTAGTTCAATTGTTTATGAGTTTTGTGAGATTATTTAATCTAATCATGCTCAATTCTTTTAAATCATGTAAAAATATGATTTGGTTAATGGATCTATTACCTTTGCTGAATCTCATTTTCAATCTCCTTTACAATACAATACAGTCCCACGCTGCCAAACATACCCTTGAGTCTTTTGGGACTTGGGCTTGTTTGGAATTGAATTGGAATTGGGCTTCGTTGGGCTTGAGCCAATTTTGTTGTATTGGGTATTTGATGTACTTGAAACATGCATACATCATACATAATGTACGTGTAAAAAAACAAGTCAACTAATAATTCAGATAATTTATTTAAAAAAAATTCTGAAACACATTTGAGGTGGCCTCGAAGAAATTTCTCAAGTGAGAACATAATCTTTAAAAGTGCTTTTTCAGTGATCTTTAATTTAGTTAAAAATTAATTTCTATAATATAATGATTGTCAACCCACCCACCATGTGATATAATCTTTAAAAGTGCTTTTATCTTGTAGTTTTTGTTTTTGTTTTTTCAGTTTTGTATATTAATTAAACATCCAATGACAAGCTTATAGTGTTAGATCTAATCATGATGAGTAAATTCATTTTCCAATTCAAATTTGACCTCAAATTAAAGTCTATATATATGGTCCCATGGTATTATTATTGATCTCTTTTTGAGGACTTAAACATTTTCTAACATGTTTGACACATTTTGACATATCTCTTTTTGAGGACTTAAACATTTTCTAACCCGTTTGACACGTTTTGGCAATTGAATGTTTAGGACTAAAGAGCTTGAGTTAGAGTAAATTCCACCGGCAAAACACATGTGATCACTTGTCATACAAACCTTTTTTTTTTAAATTTTTTTATTTTATAAAAATATTGTAATCATTCAGGTTTTTAACAAAATTGTCACATCCATCGGCAGACTTAAAAGCAACATTTCCAAACCCATATGACAAGTTTAACAAAATTGATTGATTAAGCTCTCACCCTTGGTATTATAAAGGTAGTTTAGTTATATATGTATGGAATTGTCAAAATGATCAATATTTTTCTTATTTGCATAATCTTCTTAAAAATTGACTACAACATGGTGGAGTGGGTGGAGTGGGAGTGGGTGGAGTGGGTCATACATGAAGTTAATGGTTCTCCTATTTTGTAATTTTTTTGCTTTAAGTATTACATAAATTTAGGGTTTTTTTTAGGGAGGGTGAGGACTCGAACCCAACTCACAACCTCATAGTATATGTGTGAGAGGTTTACCTTCGAACCAATCTCATCTCGTCAATTTTCAATCTTATTTTGTATTGCAATTGTTTTTCATGCATATTTCATATATATATATATATCTTTTGGGATTTTATAATAGTTATATTTATATTTAAAGGGTAAATAATTGGATGTACTTTTTTTTATTCTCAATAATAAATTTTCATCATACCCTAAAAAAAATATAACGAGGTACAGCTAGCATGACAATCATTTTTATTTGACTTATTTATGTATTTGTGTCAACATATTTTGTAATCAATTCTAACAAAAACATACATTTTCTTTTTTGTTTTTGTTAAAAAAATATAATAATTCAAAAACAGACATCTTCAATTATAAAAATGTACTTTTCAAATATTAATAATGAGAGGTCTAAATTATTAGCGGGTCACAAGAATGGTTAAGGCCCCACTAAATGTAATTATTGATGTAGCAGCTTCAAATCGTTTCGTTATTTTTGTTTACAATTTGATGGAATTTTATGCAAATGATATCCAAAGATGACATTTCTCTAATTAAAATAATGGGAAAAGAAAAAAATCAGGAAATGGTGGGAAAAGAAGAAAAAAGAGACGACTTGAGCCATGGCAAGAAAAATTTCTGCTTAAATTAGAGATGGTCATTTTTTCCCAGAATCCCCAAACCCCCACGTCCCGTCCCATCCCCTATCCCCATTTCCCTATTCTTCCTGAAATTTTTAATATTTCTTATTTTTCTTATTTTCCCCATTTTCCCATTTCCTCACTTTCCCAATTTAAACCTTAACTACAAATGTTGAACCCCACATGCCAAGTTCATCTCACAGCCAGTTTCTCCTTTAAATTAAATTAAATGCTATTCATAAACTTGAAACACATATTTAATAAGTTAAATCATATTTTATTTCATATTGCTTAAATGCTTAACAATAAGAAAATAAAAATTATTTCTTACAAAAAAAATTCACATACTTTCTTCCAAACAAAATTCTAAAACATTTTAGGTGGCCTCGTAGAAATTTCGAGATATATATATTCGGCCATTCGGGAAAGAAGTGACAATTACATCATATTTAAAATATAAAATGAATTTCTATGATATTATAAATTTATGATTGTCAACCTACCACAATTGTCAAGAAAACATGCACATGTAATACATGTTTTATCTTCCAATTTGATAATATCACACAATAAATAAGTATTATGGGTTTTTTTTTTTTTTTTTTTTTTTTTTTTTTTTTTTTTTTTACCATATTTAAGTGTTTGAAAATTGCACATCACCTCCTAGTAGAGATGGTTGTGCACCTCCCTTCCACACCTAGTGGTCAGGGGTTCAAGTCCCACCATATGCATTTTACAAGCATGTGTGGGGAGTTTTCTCCCGGTTTGTGGGAGCAGTCCTCTCTCCGATTGTGAGAGTTGTAGTCCTTATGTAACCTCTCCCCGATAGTGGGAGCAGTATTCCGGGCCATGCTTGTAGAATTTAATTAATCTCACCGGGTCCCGGCAGTAGTTGTATTTCAAAAAAAAAAAAAAAAGTGTTTGAAGAATTTGTGATTTTCAATATAAATAAAATTCTGGTGCTATTACTGCTAATCCTGAATAAACATGTGTTTCACTATCTTATCAAATTCATTGAATTTCGCTATTTTATGTATCTCCATGTAAGCAGCTGGCTCTGATGGCTGTGCACAAAACTAGGTAATCCAACGGCCACTGTGACGACTATAAAGAAGAGAGCTTGACAAATGCTTCAAAGGTCTACCAGAAGTCAATATAACAGAGATATAGATATATACATCAATGAATCTCTATGCAATTAATTGTAAGAGCAGACGAGATGATGTTGATCCAGTAGTAAACCCTTCACATCTGCACAATAAAGTTGGGGGTTCGAGTCCTCCCCCTTTCTAAAAAACCTCAAATTTATGTAATAGTATAATAATTTTAAATAATAATAATAATAATAATCGTAAGAGCAACAACTTTTGAGTGTTTATTCAAAGTGCATGTACTTATCAGTATTATCTTGTATGCTTTATGAGGCAATGAGGGATTCTAGAAAAATTATTTGAAATTTTTTACAATCTCTCGTAATTTGTTTTGATTATTGTTTGCCAACACTACATGATTTTATTAGTATACTGGTGTAAGGCCAATTCTAGATTATATGTATTTAACAAGATATATAGTTTGTTTATTCTTGAATGTTAAAGTTAAAGAAACATGAATCACACCGACGAAAATTATATTTTTCAGACACATACCAAAATCCCTGCTTTGTTAGCCAATCGTCACTCATGAATACAATACTGTGTTTGATTGAGCACTTAACTTTTTCATGGTCCAAAACGTGTCTATTTAGTTAAGATAAACTAAGGCTTATATATAAATTCTAGACTTCAATCGCTAACGATATAAGATGTGGCAATCTCCCCCCTTAAGGCTCAATACCCTTCAGTAAATAGAACCGTTTTGGGCCATATATGATGTAGGACACTTACGTGAAACCTATAATCGAAAGCAAATCTGTAAAGAGGAATAACGTGTAGTATATGAAATCCAAAGCGGAAAATATCTATTTAGTGGGTCTAGATTGTTAGACTATTGGCTCTAGAATGTCTGGTTCGAATTGTAACGATCCACAGCCATAAAATGATATTGATAAGACTTCCAATTCAAATATGACCTCAATTTAAAGTCTTTTAAAGTTTATTAATATTTAATATGGTCCTATTATTATTGGTCTCTTTCAAAGGTCTTGCTTGGAATGTGGATATCAGGATATGATTGCCCCATCTCTCACATCTATGAGCAGACTTAAAAGACCCAAGTCACAAGTCTTCCACCTACTCTTGACAAAATTAAAAATAAAGAGTTAAAAGTATGCGTTCATTGTTGAAAATTCTTTATATTACTCGGACAGGTCTTTGTCCGTGAAAGTGAGAATAATTTAAAAAATTTCCGCACTGAATGGAAGACCTGACGAGCTAATTGACTTGGACAATGATATTAATTTTGAAAATAATTTTTGATATCAATAATAAGAGTAATGCTAAGCTTTCCAAAATTTTTCTCAAATGATCTGTGGGCACGTGAGGTTTTAATATCAAATACTCACTATATAATCTCATGATTTAATTATAAGATATTGACACCTCATGTGCCCACATCATTTGGGAAAAAAAAAATGGAAAGACTAGCACTAGTCTAATAATAATTTGAAGTAGCTTCCTATAAAAGTGCATGTACATCAATGAATCTCTCTGTAATTAATTGTAAGAGCAACAACTTTTGAGTGTTTACTCAAAGCACATGTACTTATCAGTGTTATCTTGAATAATGCTCTATGAGGCGATGATGGCTTCTAGAAAAATTATCTGAAAAATCTCTTGTAATGTGTTTTGGTTATTGTTTGCCAACACTTGATTTTAGCAGTATCCTGATGTCAGGCCAATTCTAGATTGATATGTATTTTAAGATGATATATAGTTTGTTTATTCTTGAATGATCATGTTAAACAAACTTGAATTACACTAATGGAAATTATATTTTTTAGACACGTACCAAAACCACTGCTTTGTTAGCAAATTCATCACTCATGGAAACAAGACCGGAACTCCATTGATTGACCATTTAGGGCGCGTCCTATAAGCATTTTTCGTTTTCTGTTTATCGAAAAGAAAAATGAAAATGAAAACAATGTTTTTGTTTTCAATTTCGAAATCTGAAAACGCGTATGGTAACATATGTTGAAAGCTGTATTATGAAAATAAGGATGGTAAAAACACGTCGGTGGATTAACCGAAAAATATCAAATAATTGTAATTTTCCTATTAATTTTTTCTATTGTAATTTTTTAATTTGAATAAAAAGTGGACCAATGATTCATCACAAATAATTATCAACTAACTTATAATTTAAAAATAAATTTTAATTTCTAACTAAATATAAATTACATGAAAATAAAAATAAAATCTTCTTTAAAGTAAAAATTAAAATCTTTCAAATGAAACAAAAAAATAAAAATAAATAAATAAATAAAGGAGCAGATTAGCGGCTCCATGGCTGGAGGAGCAGATCGGCTGCTCCTCCAAACAAGCTTTCATGGAGAAAATAGAAAAAAGAAGAAGAAGAACACGCAGAGAGAAGACGGAAGAAGAAGAACGAAAAACGAAAAAGGAAAAAAAGAAAAAAAAAATTGTTTGGCTTTTTGTGTTTTTATTTGAAAAAAAAAAAAAAAACACCAAAGAAAACATGTATAAAGCATTTTCCATGTTTTTATAATTTTAACATTGGTTTTGTTTTCCATTTTGTTTTTGCTTTTCGAAAACAAAATGAAAAACAGTTAAAAAACACGAATTCGAAATCACTTTCGAAAAACAAAAACGAAAACACCGGACAGCCCATTAACTTCACCAATCGCCATAGCCTTAAACATGTTTATTTAATTAAGAGAGATCGATGTTTAATTGCTTATATGCAAATTCTGGACTTTACTTGCTAGCGATTTGATGGTGGAATCGGTGAAGAACTTCACTCTTTTAGTTGTTGTTTCACAAGTATCACCACTTTAATAATTTAAGTTTTAAATGCACCAAAGTAAATGAACTTCTAAAAATACCCTTACTTTTCATATATTTTTTATTTACTTTTCAGTTTTTTTTATTTTTTTTATTTTTTTTTTATTTTTTCATCTTCTTCATCGGCTTCCTTGGAGGTCTAATAGATTGAACAGACCTCCACTGGAGGTCGATGAAGAAGAAGATGGAAAAAAAAAAAAAAAGCTAGACTTTTTAGTATTACCGAGACTTTCAGGTATGTTCAAGACTTTTCATGTATTTCTGAGACTTTTCAAGTAATTTTCGAGACTTTTCAGGTATTTTTGAGACTTTTCATATAATTTTGAGACTTTTCAGGTAATTTTCGAGACTTTTCATGTATTTCTGAGACTTTTCAAGTAATTTCAAGACTTTTTAAGTAATTTCGAGACATTTCAAGTAATTTCTGAGATGTTTCAGGAATTTCTGAGACTTTTCAGGTAGTTTCTTTTTTAGGAATTTTTTAGAATTTTTGGTAATTTCCGATACTTTTCCGAGACTTTTTTGGTTGTTGTAATTTTCGAGACTTTCTAGGCAAAAATAAAAATTTCCATTTTTTTTTTTAATCTTCTTCCTTGAAACCTCCAATGGATGTCGAATTGACCTCCAATGGAGGTCTTTCATCTCTATTAATGGAGGACCTCCATCAATGGAGGATTTTGAAAAGAAAAAATCAAAATAGTGAAGAATTGGTTACTATGGGGGGCATTTTTTGAAGGAACCCATTTTATGTGTCATTTAAACTTAAGTTATTAAAGGAGTGATACTCTTAAAATTCACTATTAAAAAAGTGCTAATAAATTTTTGAACCTTAATTTGATGTGACAGTCTCTCCCTTTAAGGTTTGATAACATTTGGTAAATAGACGTATTTTTGGTCGGGGTTCAAAAATTAAATAGAACTTTTTGGGGGAGGGTTTGTGCAAATAGCACCACATTAATAAGTCATGTTTTAATAGCACCAAAATAGGTGATGAGACCAAAATACCCCCACTTACTCTTTTCCTTTTTATTTTTTTTCTCGAAAATTCGAGACTTATTTATGATTTTTTCGAGACTTATTCATGCGTTTTCGAGATTTATTTATGCGTTTTTCGAGACTTATTCCTGCGTTTCGAGACTTATTCTGTCAACCTCCATTAATGGCAACAGTGACGATCCGACGACGGAACTAATTGACTCCGGAGATAGTTGGATCTGGAAGATTGAACGATGCCGAGTTCGTTGGCGCTATCGGTTTCATCAGATTCATGACGGATCGTCATAAATCGGACGATGAAGATTCGCGATGGTTTGGGTTTTGCTTCATTTCTCTCTCTACGAAAATGAAAACGAACACTTTGGTTACAATGATTGGCACTCGACGAACATTTTCCCGGTGGTTTTACCAGTCAACTCGTCGGTTGGTGATGGCACCTCCATTGAAGCTCCATCAATGGAGGTTTGGGAAAAAGGAAGAAAAAGGTGAAGGACACCCAAGAGAAAAGAAAAGAAGCTGGGGGGTATTTTTGTCCAAATTCCATTTTTGGTGCTAATAAAACATGAGTTAGTAATGTCGTGATAGTTGCACAACTTCAAATTTCAAAAGTGCTATTTTGTCCCATTTTTTGAAGGAACCCATTTTAGGTGTCATTTAAACTTAAGTTATTAAAGGAGTGATACTCTTAAAATTCACTATTAAAAAAGTGCTAATAAATTTTTGAACCTTAATTTGATGTGACAGTCTCTCCCTTTAAGGTTTGATAACATTTGGTAAATAGACGTATTTTTGGTCGTGAATGTAAGATACTTGTGTTAAACTTATAATTCAAAGCAAATCTATATAGATGAAAAACGCGCGCGTGAAGCCCATGTGAAAAATATCTATTTGATGGGTCTGGAGTGTTACACTATTAGCTTGACAATGAGAATATGGCCCAAAACGTCCCTACTTAAAAAAGTGCAGATTTTGTGACGGTCTCAATAGCGATGTAAAATGTGATAATCTCCCCCCTTCAAGCTCAATACCTTCCGGTAAATATACGTGTTTTAGACCATGAGTCAATGACATTTGTGCGAAGCATATGATCCGAAGCAAATCTGTAAAGTGAATAAATGCATGTATGAAGTCAAAAGCAGACAATATCTACATGATGGTTTGAACTATTACATTAATGGCTTGAGAATATCTAGTCCTAATTGTAACGATCCATTGCCATAATATGATATTAATATGTCTTCTGATTCAAATATAACCCGAATTTTAAAGTTTATATATGCTCCTACTTTTATTGGTCTCTTTATAGGTTTTTCTTAGAACGTGGATATGATTTTCCCACCTCTCATATCCATGAGAAAGACTAGAAAGCCACACAACATTTCCTAACCCATAAGACAAGTTTAACAAAATTGATTGATTAAGCTCCCACCACTCATATCCATGAGAAGACTAGAAAGCCACACAACATTTCCAAACCCATAAGACAAGTTTAACAAAATTGATTGATTAAGCTCCCACCACTCATATCCATGAGAAGACTAGAAAGCCACACAACATTTCCTAACCCATAAGACAAGTTTAACAAAATTGATTGATTAAGCTCTCAGAAATTGACATAAATCGTCTCTTATTCGAATAGTCTTCTTAGAAATTGACATAAATCAAAGAACTGACTACACCATGGTGGAGTAGGTCATACTTGAAGTTAATGGTTCTCTTATTTTGTAATTTTTTTTTTTTTTTTTAAAGTGTTATATAAATTTTGGGTTTTCTTAGAGAGAGAGAGAGAGAGATGATTTGAACCTACAACCTTATAGTATAGGTGTGAGTGGTTTACTACCAAACCAATCTCATCTTATCGATTCTCGATCTTATTTTTTATTGCATTTGTTTATTTTGTTTTATTTCATTTATGTATATTTATCTTTAGGTGTACTTTTTTTTATTCACATTAATAAATTTTCCTCATGATGAGAGGGGCCCGAAGTTTTGGCAATTTTATAAAATTTTCCCCAAAGTTTTAGAACTTTTATATTTATACCCTTATTTTATATATAAATTTTCTAATTTTTTATTTATAAATTACACTATTAATAATTTTCTATTAATCATGTCGATTATATATTTGATTCTAAATATACTATTAAGATAGTTTTTAAATATTTGAAAATTATTAAGAGTATAATTTAAATTTTAATTTATTTTCTAACTCTTAAACATTATTATTGACCGTTGAATTAATAGCTATAAATTTTAGTCTATATTATTTTTAGAGTAATACTAGACATATAGCTAACTAGATGTATTGATTGACAAATGGATACATATATATTAATCATAATATATTTCACTCGTCACATTTATATAAATAAAATTGTTTAAGTTACAAGTTGAAATATGAGTTGAAATATTTAACATTTTTCTTATTTAATAAATTAGGGCATTTATTAAATTTAGACTCTATTAGTGTTTTGATTGTTTCTACTAAACAATCCATTTTAAACAAATTGAATTGAAAAATATAAAATTAAAAAGATAAACTTTGTTGTAAAAGTAAAAAAGAAAAAGAAAAACTTGTAGAGAGAGAAACGAAGTCTGTGAAACTCATTTGGCCGAGAGAGAAGAGAGAGAAATGAACTCATCGGCTTGGATTAGAGAGAGAAACGAACTCGTGGTTTGGATTCGAGAGTGAGACGAAGTCGAGGAGTTGCAGTCCAGGGTTGGATTCGTGAGAGAGATGAAGTACACACCATTGTTGCAGAAACACGAACGATAAGGTAAGTAATTTCTGGGTTTTCAATTGTTCGATCGTGTTAATTTTGAGCGTGTTTAATCTTAGGGTTTTCGATGGTGTTCATAAGTGTTTAATTTCTTTTTTGGATCGTGTTGAATGTGTTTAGGGTTTGAACAGGAAGTGTATTGCATGTGTGTTTAATCGACTCGAACTGATGTGTGTTTAATCGATTAGAATCTGGTGTGTTTAATTGATTCGAAATGTTGTGTTTAATTGATTCGATTGTCACTAGTAATCATCTTGGTTTGGTTTAGGCAGCACAAGTACATCGTCTTCTCCAACTTCGGCGACGTCTTCTGCTAAACGTGCTTTGTTTGTCTTCTATTTTCTCTATTTTTGTTACATGAATTATACTCTGGTAGCATTATCTGCTTGTCTGAACAACATTATAATCTTTTCTCTTGAGTGGATTTTTTTTTTTTTTTTTTTTGTTCTTCAAGTCTTACTCCAATGGTTCAGTTCAACCCAATTTCTAGCTATATGAAACCTTACATGGAGAACAATAAAAAACTCTTGCAACCATGCATGCCAGAATCAGGAGCCCTCGGTACCACCAATACGATAAGCTAAAAGAAAGCCAATTGTAGATAGGATGATGTAGAATCCAGGCCATATGACATTTCTTTTGGTATAATGAATTATATTGCTGTTTTTTTCAATGGAAATTCGTTTTAGATGATAAGTGAAATGAATTATTAAACTAAATGGAGGTTGGGATGATGTAATGAATAACTGGCGGAGGTTGTTAACTCTGTACAGGGAGTGCATATGTTTCATGAAAACTGAGTTTAGGATCTAAATAATTTTATGAGATTTCAGTCAATACCTGTCTATCAGGAACCAGCAAAGTGATGTTGATTTTGAACTATAGATTTATTCTTAGAATATTTGTTTGAACGTGATGATTGGAAAACTCTCTCAGCTGGTAGAGCACTAGTTTATGGTGTAAGTAAGCCATTACTTGATACAATGTTTAGACCATTTTCATGCACGCCTACTCCTCCCATGACAAAGTTTTCAAACAATATATTTTCTCATTCTCTGTTCTCTAACTTTGTATATTTGCTCAAACTAGAAGTCACACTAGGTCTAATCCTTCACTACTAGTCTCACAAAGGGCATTTAACACCACGCACACATCAATAACATAGCACCTAGGTCCTATGGGCATACATTGGCTAAATAATGCTAAAATGAGACTCAGGTTTTTTTTCTTTTAATAGATGATTTTCTGTACACTTAGAGCTAAATGTTTTTTTTTTTTTTTTTTCCTGGATGCAGTTCGACAGCCAGATATTTGGTAGAGGAGTTTCCAAAAGCAGCACTACTGCAAGATTTATCGCCTTTTATAAATAGGAAAATGTACTGTATCTGGATCCAAAGAAATTTGTATTATTTTTTTAATATATATAAATATATATATATTTCTGTTGGTTGAGGTGAGCAAGGGGAAGATAATGCAAGAGATTCAGGTTGGGATGACTTTAAAGTTGATTGGAAATTTGCTGATTTAAGAGAAGTTCGCCAAGCTTAGGCAATGGAGTTTCTTTCATGTAACAGACTCTGGTTGGATTTGTGTGTGATTTCTGTTCCTGCAGTTTCAAGTGTGTGGTTGTATTTGCTTTCAGTGATGGAACCGTTGATAGGCTGATTTCATCAGGATTTAGCCCAAGTTGTCTGTAAACATTTTTTTTTTTCAGCCTGATACTGAATAGAGTTGTTTATCTTTCTTTTTTTATTAAGGAAATCTGATTAAAAAACCTGCAAATTATTTGTAGTTCATTAACTATTCATCTCCTGACAAACTTTGTTCTTCAGATCAACCAGATATTTGGTAGAGGAGTTTCAAAAAACAACACTATTGCAAGATTTAATGGTCTTTTATTAATAGGAAAATGTACTGTATCTGGATCTAAAGAAATTTGTATTGTTTATATATATATAGTCTTTTACAAATCGATAGAATTTTACGCAAAACATTTCTCTAATTAAACATTTTTTTTTTACTTTAGTTAATTATTTATTTTATTTTTATTTATATCTTTAATTTTTATATAAGGGTATTTTGGACCTTTCAAAGGTCAAACTTAGTCAACTTAGCATATTAGTCATCTAAATCATCAAAAGTTAAATAAGAGGGTGTTAGTGTAGAATAAGCAAACTATTTCATTGAGGTGTCTTAACCCAAATCTCAAGGGTGTGTGTGTGTAATTTCCTCTAAAATAAAAGCTGTGGACAATCTGTGCTTGGAAAAGTCAAACTGTCATAGCACTTGTATATTATAAAAAGATTTTTCTTTCCCTAAATTTTATATCTGTAATTATAATTATTAATTTTTGTCATATTGTTTGTGCAGACCCATAACATCACAAGTCAAGATGCCTATAAATCCAACTCAAATCCTCTTCCGTGATTGACCACCACAGCAAAATCCTCGCCTATCTTATCTTGCTTGTCTTTGAGAGCTAATCAAATCATTTTTGCTTTTGATCAAAATCATGGAGTCCTCCATGAGTTTCTTCATATTTCTGCTCTTGTTTTTTCATGTTGCTTCTTCTAGGCAACCACTTTGCCATGACGGTGAACGTTATGCTCTGTTAAGATTCAAGGAAAGCTTTTCCATTGACTGCGAGTCTGCTTCTGATGATCCCTCTGCTTATTCCAAGACTGCACTCTGGAATTTGGAAGAAGGCATGAGTGACTGCTGCTCATGGGACGGTGTGGAGTGCAATGAGGACACTGGTTACGTGATCGAGCTTGACCTCGGTAATAGCTGTCTCTATGGTCCCATCAACTCTACCAGCACCCTCTTCAACCTTGTCCATCTTCAATGGCTTAGCCTCGCTGATAATGACTTCACTAGCTCTAGAATCCCTTTTGAAATTAAGAACCTTTCCAACTTGTCACATCTAAACCTCTCTTCGTCTGTATTTTCTGGTCAAATACCATCGGAAATATTAGAGCTCTCCAAGTTGGAGTCCCTTGATCTATCCGGATATAATCTGTTGGAGCTCCAACAGCCTGGTCTAGAAAGTCTAGTTCAGAAATTAACCAACTTGAGATTACTTGATCTTCATAGAGTAAATGTCTCTTCTTCACTTCCTCATGCTCTGACAGATTTATCCGCTCTAAAATTTTTGTCTCTTGCAAACTGTGAATTGAAAGGTAAATTCATTATAAATATTTTCTTGTTTCATACTATATATTTTAAATAATAATAATAATAATAATAATCTTGAATTTATCTTTCAGGAACCATTTTGTGGTCTCTTGGTAACCTTAACAATCTGATCCATTTGGACTTATCTAGTAACAAGTTTCATGGTGAGTTGCCTACTAATTTCATTATAAAATATGTTTCTTCTTACAAATTGGATATCTATGAATGCAAGGTATTGTGCCAAGTAACATCTTGACAAATATATCTTCTTTGACTTATTAATCTCTCAGAAGTTACAAGAAGTTTTATAGTAAATTCCTTCTAAAGATTTTCATTTACTTACTTTTAAAAATGAATCTTAAATCCTTATCTAACCTTGCAAATCTTGCAAATCCTGCACCTGCTCTTTTTCACTTAATAACCTTGCAAATCTTCTCAATTTGGATATGAGTAACTGCTTCTCGGGTCAATAAGATCCTTCTTGTTTCATGCTATATTTTAATAATAATAATAATAATAATCTTGATTATCTTTTCAATCATTATTTATCTTTTAAAGATAAATCTTCTCAATTATCTTTTAGAAACCATTTTGTCTTCCCTTGGTAACCTTAACAATCTAGCCCGTTTTGACTAATCACGTAACAAGTTTCAGGGTGAGTTGCCTACTTTCATTAAAATCTTGCTAATTTGAAAAACTTTTGGCTATTTATGGATGCAATTTATCTTCTGTTGCATCTTGCAGATTGGAAGGTAAATTCCAAATAAGGATTTTACAGTTTCATACTATTTTTTATTTTATTTTTTTTAATTCTTGAATCCATATATCTAATTTGATGTTTTAGGAATCATCCTATTTTTACTTGGTAACCTTAACTATCTAATTCATTTAGACTGTATCTAATGTGATGTTTACACTATCAATTCATTTTTAATTACAAAGTCATTGTCTTAGGTCCCACACAAATTAATTACTCATATGTCAAATGTTAAGAAGTCTGGTTGAGAAGTTAATCAACCTCTACCTCAAATGGCTTGATCTTGATTGGGTCGACATTTCTTCTTCAATACCTAATAGCTTGGGAAATTTGTCTTCTCTTACTCATCTATCTCTCTACAGGTGCAACTTACATGGTAATTAACTCCTTCATGCAGTTACCCAACCTTTTACCTTCTTAGAGTCAGGTTCAATAAAAAATCTCATTGGATATTTAAAAAGTTTCATTTATATACCTTATACATCACCAAAGAAAAAAAATATATTGAATACAGTTGAACTTGTATAATAACAATTTTATTTGGCGGTGAGTTGCCTTCTTCCATTGATATTGAATCTTTGAAAAAATTGTTATTATCTATTCATGTAATTTATCTTCTTTGATTTCTTTCTTCTCTTGTAAGTTGCAATCTGCAAAGTACATTTGTTATAAAGATTTTCCTTCCATCTTCACTTGGTAACCTTTATAATCTCATCCATTTGGACTTATCTAAGAACTCTTTTGGGGGTGAGTTGCCTAATTTCTATCTTGCTTCTTTCAAAAAATTATTCAATATCTATAGAAGTAATGTATCTTCTTTAACTTATTCATTCTTATACAAGTGTTGTTAACTGCAAAGTAAAATCCTTACAAAGATTTTCTTTTACCCTTAAAAAATAATTTTAAATCCTTACCTTACATTACTACATTAATGCATGTACTTTTTCAGGAATAAATCCATCATATATCGGTAACCTTACCAGTTTAGTCTATATGTACTTATCTTTTAACAATTTTTGGACTTATCTTCCATTGGAAATCTTGCTTCTTTAGAAGTACTGGGTATCAGAAGTTGCAATTTCTTGGGCCAACTTCCTTCTTCAATTAGTAATCTTACCCAGCTAAACTATTTGGACCTATCTTCAATAAATTTTCAAGTCCAATTTCTTCATTGTCTTGGATTGGTATGAATACTAAACTCACTGATTTAGACCTTTCAAATATCAACTTTATTGGTGAGATTCCTTTTTGGTTCAAGAACCTAAAACGTCTAACTGATTTAAACATGAATCGAAACCAGTAACTGGTCTAATCCCAGTTTGACTCATGAATTTGAACCAACTATCAACTCTAGAGTGACGATATTTGCACCCCTTTAAAACAGTATGTACACCCCAAATTTATATATTTTCAAAAATCCAATCATACCCTTAAATTAAATTGTTAATATTTTAATTCAAAAATATAATAATTCTTATCTCTATCTACTTGTCAAAAATTTAACTAACTAAATTAAATTAAAAATAATAAAGAAAAACAAAATCCCAAATATATCAAAAAATGAAGAAAAACAGTATATTCTCTCAAGAAAATATGGAGGACTATCCTAGACTAGTTAGATTACAACCTCTTCCAAAATTTGGGAGGAGTACTGCCGCTCCTCCATATATATATATATATATATTAGACCTCTTTTAATTTTGTATTTCAGATAAAAAAAAAATACTATTCTCTCTCTCCTTAGGAGAATGATGAAGCCGAAGTGGATGCCTGCAATTTTGTTGTTATTGTTTATCCGGTTATAATTTTTCCTTTTTATTGCTACTTTTAAACTAATTTTTCCTTTTTATTTTGTTTTAGGTAAAATAACGAATACAAGGTGTTGATTTTATAATATTTTTAAAAATTAAAACAAAAGGCATATTTGGTAATGTGTGGGGTGCACTTACAAGATTTTATCTTTTAAATTTTTTTAAAGGGGTTTACAAGCAAATAGAGGTGTACATACAGTTTTTTAGGGGTGCAAATATCGCCACTCCAACTCTATATCTCATGTCTAACCATTTTACTGGTCAGATTGTAAGGTCCAACTCCAAAATTGACCTAAAGCCCAACCAAGCCAACAATCCATTTGCATTTGTGCAAGCCCAAGCCCATTAGTCAAACCCAATTAATTGTCCTAGTCTAGCCAATGACTGCCCATCTCATAAATTGAAGAGGCAACCAGCTGTTTTGTTGTCATCTCTTTAAGTTAGGTGGCAAGAATATGGTGATAGGTGTCAATTAAGTAGACTGGCATGAGATCAAAAAAAAAAGAAAAAGGAAGAGATCAGATGGTGTGTTCGTCTGGTGTGTTCATGAGAGAGAGAGAGAGAGAGAGAGATGGCTATCGAGGATAGAGTAGAGAAAGAAAACTAAGAAGAAAAGAGATATCAGGTAAGAGAGAGAGAGAGAGAGAGAACTCAGGGAGCTTGGGAGAAAAGAAGGAAAAAAAAAAGAATCAGACATGTGTTGTGTGCGTGTGAGTCTACTTGACAGATTAAATTGTTAAGTTATCACATCTTTTTTTTCTCCTTTAGTTATTCTAAAATTCCTTGTGGAATTAAGAACTACCTTTCCAAGTTATCTCATCTTGACCTCTTTTATTCTTACTTTTCAGGTCAAATACCATCAGAGATGTTGGAGCTCTCTCAACTGGAATACCTTGATCTATCATATAATGAAGACTTACAGCTTCAACAGCCAGTTGGTCTAAGAAGTTTGGTTGACAAGTTAACCAACCTCAAATGGCTTGATCTAATTGACGTCAACATTTCTTCTCCTTTACCTGATAGCTTGGGAAATTTGTCTTCTCTTACTCATCTATCTCTCTACAGGTGCAAGTTACAAGGTAATTAATTCCTTCATGCAGTTACCCAACCTTTTACCTTCTTAGAGTGAGGTTCAATTCAATAAAAAATCTCATTGGATATTTACTGAATATCAAAGCTTACTTGGGATTTTCAGGAACAATTCCATCTTCAATTGGTAGCCTCACCAAGCTTGATACTCTGTTACTTTCTGAAAACAACTTACAAGGTAATTAATTTCTTCCGGTTACCCAATCTTAGAGTGAGGTTCAATTCAATAAAAAATCTCATTGGATATTTACTGAATATCAAAGCTTACTTGGGATTTTCAGGAACAATTCCATCTTCAATTGGTAACCTCACCAAGCTTGTCTATCTCGACATCTCTTCTAACAACTTACAAGGTAATTAATTTCTTCCAGTTACCCAATCTTAGAGTGAGGTTCAATTCAATAAAAAATATCTTTGTATATTTACTGAATATCAGAGCTTACTTGGGATTTTCAGGAACAATTCCATCTTCAATTGGTAGCCTCACCAAGCTTAATACTTTGTTGCTTTTTGGTAACAACTTACAAGGTAATTAATTTCTTCCAGTTACCCAATCTTAGAGTGAGGTTCAATTCAATAAAAAATCTCATTGGATATTTACTGAATATCAGAGCTCACTTGGGATTTTCAGGAACAATTCCATCTTCAATTGGTAACCTCACCAAGCTTGTCTATCTCTACATCTCTTCTAACAACTTACAAGGTAATTAATTTCTTCCAGTTACCCAATCTTAGAGTGAGGTTCAATTCAATAAAAAATATCTTTGTATATTTACTGAATATCAGAGCTTACTTGGGATTTTCAGGAACAATTCCATCTTCAATTGGTAGCCTCACCAAGCTTAATACTTTGTTGCTTTTTGTTAACAACTTACAAGGTAATTAATTTCTTCCAGTTACCCAATCTTAGAGTGAGGTTCAATTCAATAAAAAATCTCATTGGATATTTACTGAATATCAGAGCTTACTTGGGATTTTCAGGAACAATTCCATCTTCAATTGGTAGCCTCACCAAGCTTGTCTATCTGGACATCTCTGAGAACCAATTAACTGGTACAATCCCATCTTCAATTGGTAGCCTCACCAAGCTTGTCCGTCTCGACATCTCTTCTAATCAACTCACTGATCAAATTCCTTCTGATATTAGCAACCTAACCCAATTGAATTTCCTTGATTTGTCGTCTAATCAATTGCAAGGTCCGATTCCTAGCTCTTTCTTAGAACTCAACAATCTTGAAACCCTAGACCTTTCTTCAAATAATTTGAGTGGCACAATGGAGTTGGAAATGTTGCTTCAACTCAAAAATTTAAGTTCACTAAATCTCTCGTCAAACCGTTTTTCGTTGCTGTCCAACTTCTCTGTTAATACCAGCTCTCATAAATTTCAAAGTTTAAGTTTGGGTTCACGCAACATATATGTGCTAGACCTTTCGTCTAACAATATATCTGGAAAAATCCCTGGATGGTTGTTTGGTATAAGTTTGGCATACCTGAACCTTTCTCACAATCTTTTGACTGGGTTTGACGGTATAAGTTTGGGAGACCTGAACCTTTCTAACGATATTGGGTTTACCCTACAGCCCGATGCTCTTCCTAGGATAAGTCTAGCAATTTTGGACCTTAGTTTCAATAAGTTGCAAGGCCCACTCCCCATTTTACCAATATCTACCATGCAATATTATCTGGTTTCCAACAACCACCTGTCAGGGGAACTTTCACCATGGATATGCCAACTGAATACTCTTCAAGCTCTTGATTTATCGAATAACAGCTTGAGCGGCAAACTTCCACGATGTTTGGGCAATTTCAGTCAACGGCTATCAATGTTGAACCTTCAAAACAACAAATTCAATGGGAGCATTCCTCAAACCTTCATGAATGGAACAGAGTTGCGGATGATTGATTTAAGCAACAACATGTTACAAGGAAAAATTCCAAGATCATTGGCCAATTGTACAAAGCTAGAATTTTTGGATCTTGGAAATAACAAAATCAATGGTACTTTCCCATATTGGATTGGAAATCTTCCAAATTTGGTGGTGCTCAACTTGCAATCAAACAATCTCTACGGTGCAATAAAGGAGCCCAAGTCAGATTTCGAATTTCCTAAGTTGCAGATTATTGATCTCTCTCACAACAGATTTACCGGTAAACTTCCATCCAAATATTTTGCTTGTTGGAATGCTATGAAAGTTGTTAATTCAAGTTACCTAACATATATGATGAAGACTCCTTCCGACAGTGACTTGTACAACCATTACTCATATGGGAACAACATTTACACTTATACGAAGAAGACGAATTCCGACAGTGACTTGTATGATTACTCATTAAGAATGGTTAACAAAGGGATTGAAATAGAATATGTGAAGATCTCAAATATGCTAGTAAGCATTTGTCTGTCCCACAACAGATTTGAAGGAGAGATTCCAGCTTCCATTTCCATTTTACAGGGACTTCGATATCTTAACCTTTCCAACAATAATCTTGTTGGCGGCATTCCATCGTCACTGAACAACTTAACAGTATTAGAATCGCTGGACCTTTCAAATAACGATCTCTCAGGAGAGATTCCTCCGCAACTAGTAGAGATCACATTCCTTGTAGTCTTTGATGTCTCGCATAATCATCTCGTAGGACCTGTACCACATGGAAAACAATTCGATACATTTAATAGCACGTACTATGAAGGGAACCCAGGATTGTGTGGACCACCTTTGTCAAGAAAATGTGGAAATTCACGGAAAGAAGACGATGAGGGATCGGAATCTCCATTTGCATTTGGTTGGAAAGTAGTTGCGATAGGATATGCAAGCGGCCTGATAATTGGAGTGGTTCTTGGACACATTTTCTGTACAAGGAAATATGAATGGTTTGTGAAGATTTTTGGGATGCCATTGAAAAAAATTGAGAGAAAGATGGGGCGTCGTAGAAACAGAAAGTAATTATTGATGCAACATCAAAACGTCATGTGCTCTGTTTTCTTTCTGTTTTGCTTTGTTTTTTCTTTCCTGTCTCTCTTTCATTTGTAAAATAGCTCTGTTTTCTTTCTGTTTTGCTTTGTTTTTTCTTTCCTGTCTCTCTTTCATTTGTAAAATAGTATATATAAGTCCGGATTAGTCGGGGTGCGGTCTGGGCTGATTGCACCGTATGGTGGATCCGTCCCACCCGGAAACCGGATGGTGTAAGCCAAAAATAGTATATATAAGCATTGAATAAATTGAAGCAAGATTTCATAACAATGAAGAAATGCTTATGTTTATTATAATTATCATTTAATGTGATCTACATATACAGCTTTTGTTACGTGGAGATATAACAACTCGCTTTGCTATTTTTGATTAATGTGATCTACATCTTGGCTAATGAGCACATCTCTTGAAGTCTTTGATGTCTCACATAATCATCTCATAGGACCCGTACCACATGGAAAACAATTTGATACATTTCAGAATAGTTCATACGATGGGAATCCTGGATTGTCTTAGTCAATACAATAAATTTATGTTTTTACTAAATGTTTTCCCTTTTTAGTAAATTTTTAATTGTTAACTTATGCCCTTAGGACACAGGTTAACACTACCCATAATTAAACAGATTGGATTTAATCATATGAAATAAGAATAAAACTTTAAGAATCATCACATCAAAACTATTGTTATCATAAATAAAATGTGAATTTTTCTATACAAAGTTGACACTATGTACATGTGCAATTAATGAGAATTGTGCGTTTATGGAATTATTACATTAAATTTGTTCTTTTCAAAAGGTAACCACAGCAAATTACAACTTATTACTCTTTATTAATTTCTTAATAATTATAATATTATCATTCTATAATCTCAATTAACAAGGCCATTTTAGTCCAATACAAAAAGTTGGATGCTAGATGTTGGAGAAATGCTCAAGTGTGTCTAGCTTGTAAGTCCGAACCCACTCGAATCATACCATGTGACATGTCACAAGAGAGATGCATAGCACGTGACTGAATAAAGTGGATTTGAGGGTATACATCCGAACTGAATAAAGTGGATTTGAGGGTATACATCCGAACGTATCGAAGCATTTCTTTTGATGTTGTATTCAAAAACCGTCTCTATGAGAAGATTTTTTGCACCAACAGCTAAACAATACAGTTATTCTTGGCCTAACTCCTAATGAGAATACATAGCTTGTAGTAATTTATTGGATAATTTGTCACATACAATACATTATTATTCTGCTTATATAAAAAAAATACATTATTATTCTTGTACACTTTCGAAACTGGAAAAAAATTCGAAGAACGGAAAAGGGGGGGAAGGCAGGGATAAGAAAGAAATGATACACGAAGAGCAAATCCGGAGGGGAGATATATGTCTTACTCAACTCATCTTCAATCCGAATAACTTACAATAAGGTGGTTTGTATAAACATTGTTGTTTTCCGTTGAGCTCATGAAGAAATGTCTTTACCGAAAAGTCCAGCTATTACCTTTCCAGGGTCACTTTGTTTTACAATTGACTCCCCAACCAAGACCTGCAAGAGGGTAACACAGTCTAGTTTGTTCAAATTGCACAGCAGATGTATTGATTACAAAATTCACGAAAATATTCATGTTAAACGTGCTATAATTACAGAAAACTGTGTATCAGTAAATGAAACATTGATAACGGATGACTTTCTAGCATTCAATGTTCAATTATGTGCAGAAGTTTAGATGTTTTGATTAGTAATGGAGAAGTAGAAGAAAAGCTTACAGCTTTAACACCAACTTCTTGTACATATGCTATATCATCAAGAGTAAATAGCCTGGATTCATCAGGAATAAAATCATTTAAGTGAATGAAAACATTCACACATGTGATATCAGTTTAGTGAATGGTCATAAGACCATCAAAAGGACCACTTAATATGATGTCTTTCTCACGGATCTTTTGGCCACGGTCTCCCTCAAGAAGTTTCTTTGTGTTACTAATATCAACCTTAAATAGATTTGGGAGGTGCATTGATTGTAGGCTTCTGCTGTCCTGCTTTTGTTGCTGCTGTCTAGCTCTGTTTCTGCTGTCTGTTTTGTCTGGGTGCTTTATGGGGTCTTTTTGTGTTGTTTGTGTTTAGCTTTGTTTTTCTCTTTGCCTGCTGGCTTGGCGTTGTTTGGGCTGTTTGTTGTGTTCTTCTGTTGTTTCCTTGGGGTTTGGCCTTTTTGCCTTGCCTGGTTGTATCTAGCGGTTAATAAAAAAAAAAAAAAAAACAACTATCAACCTCAAATGTTTCCGTGGACAAGCAAGAAAAAAAATGCAAAATGTAAGTAAGCTATTGTGGTGATCTGACTTCGGAAAGTTACTGAAGACTGTCGAGCTTGAAGCTAGTAAGAGGATCATACATTCTATAAGACTGGCAAAATTTATAGAAGTTTAAAATACTTACCAAGATTACGATTGTTGATACCGATAAGCTCAACCCCCTCAATTCCAAGAACACGATCCATTTCCCTCTCGTTATGAACTTGAGATTAGAAACAATGGATAAAACATTCAATAATCTAGTTTATCACATCTTCTCATATAATGGCATAAATATAACTATCGAAATATTGAAAACGACCAAAGAACACAATTCAAACCTACACAAGTGTTGCCAAGCCAAGCATCTTGCAGATCTTAATCATGTATTTGATGTCAAGATCTGGTAAAACAGCAGCAATCAAAAGAATTGCATCTGCGCCTTTAGTTCGGGCATAGTAGATCTGCCATGCATCTACGGTGAATTCTTTGCACAGTAGGGGGCACTGCAAACACGAATAGCATTATAACTGTTGCTTAATCTAACAACTATTTCATAAAAGCACAGGGCCCAGAAAACCGATAACACGAAGATAAAGAGCAGACCTTTACTACATCATTCCTGATCGCCTCCAAGTTTTCAAAGCTTCCCTTAATATATAAGAAGAGAAGCAAGTTAGAGGAAAGCAAGAGAAATCTTTTTAGCTTCAATGTCGATACTTCACCTCAACAACACACAAGTGCTAAAAAAAATGCAACTTTGGAAAATTCACCTTGATATACTTTTAGTCTGTCAAAACACTTAGGCATGCTGCCCCACCTTTCTCGTAAGCTTGGGCAATTTCAACCTATCATGAGAAAGTTTTGATTTCAAGCAGAATTAAATGCATGTATTTTCTAACCCACTTTTGTTTATCAGATTCTTCTTAATAAACTCTGTAAGTTCTTCTATAAATCTAATCAATTCTAATAACAGCTTCTTTTTTAAATATCCTAAAATATATCTAGTAATCTGGAAATCTATTAACTTAAACATATGAATGGTTAATTTGTTTTTACTATATTCTAAATAATCAACTCTAATGATTAATTTAAAAAAAAAAAAAAAACATAACTTAATTATAAATTAGAACAGGACTCGACTCACAGTACTCCTGGCACAATTGTGCACTAAATCTCGGATTCCATCTGATTTCTTTATCTTCTGGATTCTCCCTAAAATCATATAAAACTCAATTAAGGATCTACGATAATCTATTGAAACTATCTGTATTCAAACATACAAATTCAACATAACATCACTTATCTGAATATCCGGTGCATATCTCCACTGCTGCACTCTAAATCTTCTTCCAAAATCTCAGTCTTCTATCTCTCCCACGCACACACCACAGGTCTGATTCTTTTTTTTTTTTTTTTTTGTTCTTTTCTCTCTTGATCTCTCTCTGATTTTCAGATTCTCTCTCTCTTTCCTTTCTTTCTTTTATTTTCTATTATTATTTGTTTTCTTCCACTTCACAAGCAATTGCCACGCCTTCATCATACACTAGCCACCTGTCTTGTTTTTAATTTTTTTTTTTTTTTAATGTTGAACTTATCAGATCCAAAGTGAGTCTATCTCGGGCACAGGCTCGGGTTTGGGTCATCTTGGGTCTAGGCTTGGGCTTGATCAGCTTTTGGGTTCAAATATTTTGAGCATGAATTTGGGCTTGGTACAATTTCTGGAGCTGGACCTTGCAGGGGACGACATAAAACCGGTTGGGATTTTCTTTTTTAATTTTGTTCTTGAATATAATTTTTTTTTGATATATTCATCCCATTTCTAATATTTTTAGAAGTATAATTTTATAAAAAGAAGGTTGAATTTAGAGTATTTAGATCTATTCATGATATGTCAAATATTCATTCTCCAATAATACAAATATGGTAATTAAGACCCTTAAATTCTCTGACCCCACTATTATTCATTTTTCTTAGAAGCAGATGAAATGTTTGATCAATGGATTAAAGGTATCCTAGCTTCATCAAACAACCAATTGCATTCATGTTAAAATCGATATATATTTGTTTTTTCTTTGAAAGGTCTTCTTAGAAATTTACATGAATCAATTAAATGGATTATTACTATCACAAGTTTCCCACCCTGCTCTGACTAATCTGCCTTTGAAAATGAAAATTGAAAATACCCTTCTAAATAGAGACTGCTGCTCATGGGATAACTATTTTTGTTTGCAAATTGATCATATCAACAAAATTAATTACTAAAAGGACATGCTCTTAAATCCTAAAACATGGGACATGGAAACCTATTGTAATTACATAGAGAAGAAGATCGAGGCTCGGAGTCTATATTTGCATTTGATTGGAAAATAGTTTTGATTGGGTTGGTTCACCAAACACAAGATGCAAATCATGTAGATTGTAGAGCATGTGAATACCATTCAACTTAAGTAAAGGGTTCGTTCTTTTGATTAAGGAATTACCCCAGAATCAAATCATCACTCAACCAAAGGTATGGAATGAGTAATTGTGTCTAGGTCTAGACCCATTAAACACAAGAACATAGAACCAAAGTTATCCTAGCAAGATTATGCATAATCTTTTCCCATTCAATAGAGCTAATAGTCAAGCTCATACCCGGAATAGTCATCCAAGCATAAACCTAGCTCTCAATCACTCTAGTCATTCTAAACACATACATATTGAATCATCTACCAACATACATACACATACATATGGTCCAAAACATGTCTATTTAGTTAAGAGAGACCGAGACTTATATACAAATTCTAGACTTCACTCGCTAACTAACGGTATGAAATGTGACAATCTTCCCCCTTATGGCTCGATACCCTTAAGTAAATAAACCTAAACCTGTTTGGGCTATGACATAGGACACTTATGTAAAACCTATAATCCAAAGTAAATCCATAAGGATGAATAACGCGTGCTTAAAGCCCAAAACGGAAAATATCTATTTGGTAAGGGCCTGTTTGGTAGATTGTATTGTATTGTATTAAATGTTTAAAATGTATTATAATAATACAATATAATGTTTGGCTTGTTTTGTAATATGTATTGTATTGTATTAGCTAATACAATTTAATTGCCCTAATACAATGGATGTTGTATTAATTAATATAAAGGGTGGATGTTGTATTAGCTAATGCAAAGGGGAAAAAATAATAATAAATATATCCAAATAATGATAACAATAATGATAATAAAATTAATAATTATAATAACAATGATTATTGTAAGTGGTCGAACTACAGTAAATGTGGATCAGATCGGGTGATGGTAGGCCAAAGGCAACTTGGTTGAGCCTATCGATTGACGGTTGTCGTTTCCTTAATAAACCTACAAAAAAGGTTGGTCGGTCAACCTAGGGTAGCTATCTTCTTCGTTGAACCTGCAAAAAGAACAAGAACAGAAATATAGATGCAATGAAACAACGAAAATGGGGTTAGATTCTTAGCATTAGGTACACTTGGGCTGAGCGTTTATTATACTTGAATCGTGATTATGAATCAAGTTGAATTCCGGTGGCCGGAGCAAGTATAAATAGAATTTCAAGAACTAATATTCCATTATTATTTCTCTTTTTCAGAAGTGTTGCTTGGAATGTGGATATGATTGCCCCATCTCTCACATCCATGAGGAGAATTAAAGAGCCAAGCAATATTTTCTAACCCACATTTCAAGTTTGAAATTTCAAGCAGAATTAAATGCATGTATTTTCTAACCCACTTTTGTTTATCAGATTCTTCTTAATATGTCAAATATTCATTCTCCAATAATACAAATTTGGTAATTAAGACCCTTAAATTCTCTGACCCCACTATTATTCCTTTTTCTTAGAAGCAGACTATATAGCACGGATACGGATACGGATACGGGATACGGATACGGCACGATACGGGGATACGGTAAATCTTCAAAAACTAGGATATAGATACGATATGATACGTCAATGAAAATAATATATATTTATATTTTAAAAACAAATATTTATAAAAACATATTTGATAATTCATTCAAAATCAAAACATATTCATAATTCAAATAAAGCATGTCATATAACTACATATATAAGTCATAACAATGTAACATATTACATGATCTAAATAAAACATGTCACATAAGTCAAACATATTACAAAATCTAAATAAAACATACATCACATAAACCATAACATATTACAAAATCCAAATAATACATAAAAAAAAATAAAAAAAAAACTCATAAAACATATTTTAAATTCCTAATTAACTTCATTATCATCATTCATATTGTTAAAGGATCTAAATAATTCGGTATCTAACTCTGGTTCATCAAGTGAAAGGTTTGCAATCTCAAGTATCTTGTTATTCTCCATGTCAATGGAATCAAAGCAAAAATTTCTTTATAGTTTCATTTTGACCCCTAATATTTTGAAATTATAATTTGACCTCGTTTTATACTAAAATAGTTATAATATTGCCCCAAACGTATCCTCCAAGTACCCCCCAAGTATCCTTCAAGTATCCCTTAAGTATCTCCAGTCAAACTTGTGAAAAAGTCAACGGATATGCCATTTGGCGTATCGGATACGTATCCTCGAGTATCCATGAAGTATCGAAACTGGATACGAGTTCAATACGAGTTACCTCCACCAAATAAAGTATCTGTGCTTCCTAGGAAGCAGATGAAATGTTTGATAAATGGATTAAAGGTATCCTAGCTTCATCGAACAACCAATTGCACGCATATTAAAATCGATATTTGTTTTTTCTTTGAAAGGTCTTCTTAGAAATTTACATGAATCAATTAAATGGATTATTGCTATCACAAGTTTCCCACCCTACTCAGACTAATCTGACTTTGAAAATGAAAATTGAAAATACCTCGATAGGATACGATTGCCTCATCTCTCACATCATGATTAGTATAGTATTTATCATACAAACCTAATTTAGAGGAGCATTCATTTTGGATTTCAGAAGATTTTTACAGAAAAGTCTTTTGGCTACTATCTAACATTAATTGAACATCATGCATTCACATAAAAGTCAAAATTTTCTATCCTTACAGCTTAAACATGGAATCAATTCCTGGGCTCCACCCTCACAATTCTTTGTCTCTGTAATTTCCCGGAAACAACACATAAGAACAGACATAAACGGCTTGACTTTATAGAGCGGTTCGCTATAGTATGATGTATATTGATTACAACAAACAATAGTTATTTTTCAATTCAGCCATTGCTAGTGTGACTGAATTAGTAATTAGTCATGGCTATGAGCAATCTGCCTTGTTGCAATTAAAGGACAGCTTCATCATTCATAAGTCTGCTTCTGCTTATCCTTGAACAAAATAGAGACTACTGCTCATGGGACAACTATTTTTGTTTGCAAATTGATCATATCAACAAAATTAATTACTAAAAGGACATGCTCTAAAATCCTAAAACAGGGGACATGGAAACCTATTGCAATTACATGGAGAAGAAGATCGAGGCTCGCAGTCTAAATTTGCATTTGATTGGAAAATAGTTTTGATTGGGTTTGTGAGTGGACTGGTTGTTGGAGTAATTCTTGGAAAAGAATTCTTCACAAATATAATTGAATGGGTTGCAGTGACTTTTGAGATGCAATTGATGAGAGTTAAGAGAAGGTGGGGACAGACATATAAACCGATTGTAATTAGTTTTTCTTCCAACAACTTGATGTATTGGAGTAATTCTTGAAAACGAATTCTTCACAAATACAATTGAATGGGTTGCATTGACATTTGGGATGCAATTGATGAGATTGAAGAGAAGGTGGGGACATAGAAACTGATTGTAATTAGTTTTTCTTCCAACAACTCGAAGTATTGGTCTTCATTGTAAATGGTTGCCATCGACCGAATTTCATCTTGCATGTCTTGGAAGAAGTCTCATACATGATGACATGATGTTAATAGTTCTCTGAATTATAGGTTTAGTTGATGCATTAATTTGTATTGCATTTTTTTTTTTTCATGTGTGTATCTTTTATCTTTTGGGATTTTGTAATAGTTTTATACATATTTAAAGGGTAAGGCTTATTATGTCCCCTCCTTATTAGGTGTAATAAATGGACTCAAATAACTTGTCTAAAAATGGTGTCTCAATTTGTGTCTAACCAACCAAATTGAGACATGTATCTACATTTAATTATTTTTCAACTTCTTCCATAAATGTAGACACATGTCCTAATTTGGTTGGTTAGACACAAATTGGGACCAAATTGGGGCACCATTTTTCAGATAGTGACACATGTCGTTTGCGTATATCAAAAGATTTATATTTTGTTCTATCTTGCAAGAGCACAAGTCAAGAGACTAGTATAACAACAATGCTAGGTTTACATCAAATCCTTAATGAATGAAAGTACATATCAAAGATGAGACAGGATATATAAAGAAATGAAATACAAAAATGAAAGAAAGAAGAACTCGATCATCCACTACCGGGATTCGAACGCCGAGTTTTTTCGGTTGTCAATCGAGATGTCTTATCCGCTAGACGATAATGACGAGTCTCTGATAAGGCCATCGTTTTCATTATCAAAAAATATGTATGTATATCTTAACAATTAATATCCAATATATTTCTTTCTATTTATTATTCAAAAATATCTCTTTTTTACTTCTAAATTACCGTTTATTTCTATTTTCAAGTAAAAGATTCCTATTTTCAAGTAAACCACATTTAAGTGGACTTAAATATTCATTAATGTTATTTGTTTTCTTTCAAGTTTCAACGGTTAATTTTTTTATTATTATATATTGTTAATAAAATCTATTGTTTTATATATTCTATATTCAATCAAATCCTTCTATTGCAATCTACAAATTAAAATCAAACATGCTGCAATCAAACTCTCTTACTATATCTTCTTTTTGTCAACATTCCGATCTTCGTTGTTCTAAACTCTGTTACTTTAATTTTTTTTGTCATTTTATTTATTTATTTTTCACAAGTAACTTAATTATTTGTTTTTTTTTAAGCATTTATAATTGATAATCTGATATTAGACGATAGACATAAGACATGTCTAGTAGAAAATACGAATCCGGATACGAAAAACTCAAAAAATTAAATTCAAATAAATTTTTTTATTGTATATTTAATATATTTTAACATACACATCCAAGGCCTCGTTTTATAATTTTGCCTAAGGCCCCGGATACCCTTGAACAGCCCCTGCCGTCAAAGAGATATTTATCTATTCTAATTACCTCGCAAATGCAATAGATCAAATGACTAATATAGCAAGTAAGAAAGGGTCATTCCCACAAGGAGATGGAATTCGTCAACTATATCTAGCTCTAGAGTTTATTAAAGCTATTTAAATGGAATGCTGAAGTGGTGAGAATGGTGTGTGTGAAGTGTAAGCATAATGTGATGTGTGTGAAGTGAGTGAAATGGAAAACAAACTAACTAAAGTTATGAAAACTAAAGATAGTAATGTAACCGGGTGCCTGCATTTCTAATTAGTCTACTCCTAATTTAAGTTACACTACTCCTAAAGGTAGCACTCTAATTTACGAAAACAATTGTGGATTGGAGAGATGCAAGATAATTGGTCACATATGGGAAATAGATTCACCAAACACAAGATGCAAATCATGTAGATTGTAGAGCATGTGAATACCATTCAACTTAAGTAAAGGGTTTGTTTTCTTGATTAGGGAATTACCCCAGAATCAAATCATCAATCAACCAAGGGTATGGAATGAGCAATTGTGTCTAGGTCTAGACCCATTAAACACAAGAACATAGAGTAAAAGTTATCCTAGCAAGATTATGCATAATCTTTTCCCATTCAATAGAGCTAATAGTCAAGCTCATACCTGGAATAGTCATCCCAGCAGAAACCTAGCTCTCAATCACTCTAGTCATTATAAACACATACATATAGAATCATCTACCAACATACATACACAAACATATGGTCTAAAACATGTCTATTTAGTTAAGAGAGACTGAGACTTATATACAAATTCTAGACTTCACTTGCTAGCTAACGGTATGAAATGTGACAATCTCCCCCCTTATGGCTCGATACCTTTAAGTAAATAGACCCGTTTGGGCTATGACGTAGGACACTTATGCAAAACCTATAATCCAAAGTAAATCCATAAGGATGAATAACGCGTGCTTGAAACCCAAAACGGAAAATATCTATTTGGTAGGTTTAGACCGTTACACTAAGGGCATGTTTGGTAGATTGTATTGTATTGTATTAGAGGTTTAAAATGTATTAGAATAATACAATATAATGTTTTGTTGTTTTGTAATATGTATTGTATTATATTAGCTAATACATTTTAATTTTCCTAATACAATGGACGTTGTATTAATTAATACAAAGGGTGGATGTTATATTAGCTAATACAAAGGGGAAAGAAATAATAATAAATATATCCAAATAATAATAACAATAATAATAATATTATTATTAATGTTTAATAATAATTTTAAATATAATACAAAAATAATATAATTTATTGTAATATTAAATTTAAAATCAAAATTAAATTAAATAAATATTATGTAATATGTATATATATACACGTGCCACGCGTTGAACCGTGGTGATGGAGTGTCCCAAAGGAGAGTCACACAACATTGGCAAGAGACCATTGGCTATTTTCTATTATTATTTGTTTTCTACCACTTCACAAGCAATTGCCACGCTGTCTTGTTTTTAATTTTTTTTTAATGTTGAACTTATCAGATCCAAAGTGAGTCTATCTTGGGTCATCTTGGGTCTAGGCTTGGGTCATCTTGGGTCTAGGCTTGGGCTTGATCAGCTTTTGGGTTCAAATATTTTAAGCATTGATTTGGGCTTGGAACAATTTCTAGAGCTGGACGACATAAAACCGGTTGGGATTTTCTTTTTTAATTTTGTTCTTGAATATAATTTTTTTATTTATTTATATATATATATATTCATCCCATTTCTAATATTTTTGAGAAGTATTGTATATCAGCTCGTATTTTCACTCACTGATACAGTATAATTTTATAAAAAGAAGGTTGAATTTAGATTATCTAGATCTATTCATGATATATCAAATATTCATTCTCCAATAATTTAAATATGGTAATTAAGAACCTTAAATTCTCTGACCCAACTATTATTCCTTTTTCTTAGAAGCAGATGAAATGTTTGATCAATGAATTAAATGCTTCATCAAACAACCAATTGCATGCATGTTAAAATCGATATTTATTTTTTCTTTGAAAGGTCTTCTTAGAAATTTACATGAATCAATTAAATGGATTATTGCTATCACAAGTTTCCCACCCTGCTCTGACTAATCTGTCTTTGAAAATGAAAATGAAAATTGAAAATACCTCGATAGGATATGATTGCCTCATCTCTCACATCATGATTAATTTAGTATTTATCATACAAACCTAATTTAGAGGTACATTCAATTTGGATTTCAGAAGATTTTTATAGAAAAGTCCTTTAGCTAATATCTAACATAATTGAACATTCATGCATTCGCATAAAATTCAAAATTATCTCTCCTTACAGCTTAATCATAGAATCAATTCTTGGGCTCCACCCTCACGAGTCTTTGTCTCCGTAATTTCCCGGAAACACCACATAAGAACAGACATAAATGGCTTGACTTTATAGAGTGATTCGCTATAGTATAACGTATATTGATTATAACAAACAATAGTTACTTTTTCAATTCAGCCACTGCTAATGTGACTGAATTAGTAATTAGTAATTAGTCATTAGGCTATGAGCGATCTGCCTTGTTGCAATTCAAGGACAGCTTCATCATTGATAAGCCTGCTTCTGCTTGGGATCCTTCTGCATATCCTTGAACAAAATAGAGACTGCTGCTCATGGGACAACTATTTTTGTTTGCAAATTGATCATATCAACAAAATTAATTATAAAAAGGACATGCTCTTAAATCCTAAAACTGGGGACATGGAAACCTATTGTAATTACATAGAGAAGAAGATCGAGGCTCTTAGTCTAAATTTGCATTTGATTGGGTTTGTGAGTGGACTGGTTGTTGGAGTAATTCTTGGAAAAGAATTCTTCACAAATATAACTGAATGGGTTGCAATGACTTTTGAGATGAAATTGATGAGAGTTAAGAGAAGGTGAGGACAGACATATAAACCGATTGTAATTAGTTTTTCTTCCAACAACTTGATGTATTGGAGTAATTCTTGAAAACGAATTCTTCACAAATACAATTGAATGGGTTGCATTGACATTTGGGATGAAATTGATGAGATTGAAGAGAAGGTGGGGACATAGAAACTGATTGTAATTAATTTTTCTTCCAACAACTCGAAGTATTGGTCTTCATTGTAAATGGTTGCCATCGACCGAATTTCATCTTGCATGTCTTGGAAGAAGTCTCATACATGATGACATAATGTTAATAGTTCTCTGAATTATAGGTTTAGTTGATGCATTAATTTGTATTGCATTTTTTTTTTTTCATGTGTGTATCTTTTATCTTTTGGGATTTTGTAATAGTTTTATACATATTTAAAGGGTAAGGCTTATTATGTCCCCCTTATTAGGTGTAATAAATGGATTTAAATCATTTGTCCAAAAATGGTGTCTCAATTTGTGTCTAACCAACCAAATTGGGACATGTGTCTACATTTAATTATTTTTTTTAACTTCTTCCATAAATGTAGACACATGTCCCAATTTGGTTAGTTAGACACAAATTGGGATACTATTTTCAGATAGTGACAGATGTCGTTTGTGTATATCAAAAGATTTATATTTTGTTCTACCTTGTAAGAGCACGGGTCAAGAGACTAGTATAGCAACAAGAAAAGATATTGTTCCATAGAGAGATGTAATTCGTCAACCATTCCTAGTTTAACTGAATTGGAAAACTGATTAGGGTGTGTGATGTGATGTGTGTGCACTACATGAAATTATTGCTATGAATATGTAAATATTGCTATAAAAATATAAATTATATATAATAGTATTTAAAAGATGGATTAGAGAGATGCATGATATGTGGTTACACTAAGTAAATGACCCCACCATAACAATCACACAAATTCATACAAACATATTCATTAATGTTGAAAATTGTGCTCACTTAATCCTCGCCAATATTCTCTCTCGAGCAACAAAGGCTATACCCATATGCACCAACAACCTATCGACAAATGATTACCTAAACTACACACGAGTTCATTAAGAACAATGAGACACATTTAGCGACTATACATGCAAAGCCTCGCGTATCTCTCCCTTACTTTAAATGCAGTGGACATCTAATAGAGCACGTTGTGTGCATCTCCTCTCGATTCATGACACAACAACTAAAGTTCATTCAAGCGGTGGCTAATCACTCAAAAGCATTAAGAACTTAAATAACCACTCAATCATCAACAAACATATTCAATAAAAAAAAAAAAGGCAACAATGCTAGGTTTACATCAAAACCTTAATGAATGAAAGTACATATCAAATAAGAGACAAGAAATACAAAGAAACGAAATACAAAAATGAAAGAAAGAAGAACCCATTCACTACCAGGATTTGAACGCCGAGTTTTCTCGATTGTCAATCGAGATGTCTTTTTCGCTAGACGATAATGATGAGTCTCTGATAAGGTCGTCGTTGGCGCCCGTCAAAGAGATATTTATCTATTCTAATTACCTCGCAAATGCAACAGATCAAAGGACTAGTATAGCAAGTAAACAAGGGTCGTTCCCACAAGGAGGTGGAATTCGTCAACTATATCTAACTCTAGAGTTTATTAAAGCTATTTAAATGGAATGCTGAAGTGGTGAGAAAGGTGTGTATGAAGTGTAAGCATAATGTGATGTGTGTGAGGTGAGTGAAATGGAAAACAAACTAACTAAAATTATGAAAACTAAAGATAGTAATTTAACCGGTTGCCTGCCTTTCTAATTAGTCTACTCCTAATTTAAGTTACTCTACTCCTAAAGGTAGCACTCTAAGTTACGAGAACAATTGTGGATTGGAGAGATACAAGATAATTGGTCACATATGGAAAATAGGTTCACCAAACACAAGATGCAAATCATGTAGATTGTAGAGCATGTAAATACCATTCGACTTAAGTAAATGGTTCGTTCTCTTGATTAAGGAATTACCCCAGAATCAAATCATCACTCAACCAAGGGTATGGAATGAGCAATTGTGTATAGGTCTAAACCCATTAAACACAAGAACATAGAACCAAAGTTATCCTAGCAAGATTATGCATAATCTTTTCCCATTCAATAGAGCTAATAGTCAAGCTCATACCCGGAATAGTCATCCAAGCATAAACCTAGCTCCCAATCACTCTAGTCATTATAAACACATACATATTGAATCATCTACCAACATACATACACATACATATGGTCCAAAACATGTCTATTTAGTTAAGAGAGACCGAGACTTATATACAAATTTTGGACTTCACTCGCTAGCTAACGGTATGAAATGTGACAATCTTCCCCCTTATGGCTCGATACCCTTAAGTAAATAAACCCGTTTGGGCTATGACGTAGGACACTTATGTAAAACCTATAATCCAAAGTAAATCCATAAGGATGAATAACACGTGCTTGAAGCCCAAAACGGAAAATATCTATTTGGTAAGGGCATGTTTGGTAGATTGTATTGTTTTGTATTAGATGTTTAAAATGTATTAGAATAATACAATACAATGTTTGGCTTGTTTTGTAATATGTATTGTATTGTATTAGCTAATACATTTTAATTGCCCTAATACAATGGATGTTGTATTAATTAATACAAAGGGTGGATGTTCTATTAGCTAATACAAAGGGGAAAAAATAATAAAAAATATATCCAAATAATAAAACAATAATGATAATAAAATTAATAATTATAATAACAATGATTATTGTAGGTGGTCAAACTATAGTAAATGTGGATTGGATCGGGTTATGTTAGGCCTAAGACAACTTGGTTGAGCCTGTCGATTGAGGGTTGTTGTTTCCTCAATAAACCTACAAAAAAGGTTGGTCGGTCAACCTAGGGTAGCTATCTTCTTCGTTGAACCTACAAAAAGAACAAGAACAGAAATATAGATGCAATGAAACAACGAAAATGGGGTTAGATTCTTAGCATTAGGCACGCTTGGGCTGAGCGTTTATTATACTTGAATCGTGATTATGAATCAAGTTGAATTCCGGTGGCCGGAGCAAGTATAAACAGAATTTCGAGAAATATTATTCCACTATTATTGCTCTCTTTCAGAAGTGTTGCTTGGAATGTGGATATGATTGCTGCTTGGAATGTGGATATGATTGCCCTATCTCTCACATCCATGACCAGAATTAAAGAGCCAAGCAATATTTTCTAACCCACATTTCAAGTTTGAAATTTCAAGCAGAATTAAATGCATGTATTTTCTAACCCACTTTTGTTTATCAGATTCTTCTTAATATGTCAAATATTCATTCTCCAATAATACAAATTTGGTAATTAAGACCCTTAAATTCTCTGACCCCACTATTATTCCTTTTTCTTAGAAGCAGATGAAATGTTTGATAAATGGATTAAAGGTATCCTAGCTTCATCAAACAACCAATTGCACGCATATTAAATTCAATATTTGTTTTTTCTTTGAAAGGTCTTCTTAGAAATTTACATGAATCAATTAAATGAATTATTGCTATCACAAGTTTCCCACCCTGCTCTAACTAATCTGTCTTTGAAAATGAAAATACCTCGATAGGATACGATTACCTCATCTCTCACATCATGATTAGTATAGTATTTATCATACAAACCTAATTTAGAGGAGCATTCATTTTGGATTTCAGAAGATTTTTATAGAAAAGTCTTTTGGCTACTATCTAACATTAATTGAACATCATGCATTCACATATAAGTCAAAATTTTAAATCCTTACCGCTTAAACATGGAATCAATTCCTGGGCTCCACCCTCACAAGTCTTTGTCTCTGTAATTTCCCGGAAACAGCACATAAGAACAGACATAAATGGCTTGACAATATAGAGCGATTCGCTATAGTATGACGTATATTGATTACAACAAACAATAGTTATTTTTCAATTCAGCCATTGCTAGTGTGACTAAATTAGTAATTAGTCATGGCTAAGAGCGATCTGCCTTGTTGCAATTAAAGGACAGCTTCATCATTCATAAGTCTGCTTCTGCTTATCCTTGAACAAAATAGAGACTACTGCTCATGGGACAACTATTTTTGTTTGCAAATTGATCATATCAACAAAATTAATTACTAAAAGGACATGCTCTAAAATCCTAAAACAGGGGACATGGAAACCTATTGTAATTACATGGAGAAGAAGATCGAGGCTCGGAGTCTAAATTTGCATTTGATTGGAAAATAGTTTTGATTGGGTTTGTGAGTGGACTGGTTGTTGGAGTAATTCTTGGAAAAGAATTCTTCACAAATATAATTGAATGGGTTGCAATGACTTTTGAGATGCAATTGATGAGAGTTAAGAGAAGGTGGGGACAGACATATAAACCGATTGTAATTAGTTTTTCTTCCAACATCTTGATGTATTGGAGTAATTCTTGAAAACGAATTCTTCACAAATACAATTGAATGGGTTGCATTGACATTTGGGATGCAATTGATGAGATTGAAGAGAAGGTGGGGACATAGAAATTGATTGTAATTAGTTTTTCTTCCAACAACTCGAAGTATTGGTCTTCATTGTAGATGGTTGCCATCGACCGAATTTCATCTTGCATGTCTTGGAAGAAGTCTCATACATGATGACATGATGTTAATAGTTCTATGAATTATAGGTTTAGTTGATGCATTAATTTGTATTACATTTTTTTTTTTCATGTGTGTATCTTTTATCTTTTGGGATTTTGTAATAGTTTTATGCATATTTAAAAGGTAAGGCTTATTATGTAATAAATGGACTCAAATTACTTGTCCAAAAATGGTGTTCCAATTTGTGTCTAACTAACTAAATTGGGACATGTATCTACATTTAATTATTTTTTTCAACTTCTTCCATAAATGTAGACACATGTCCCAATTTAGTTGGTTAGACACAAATTGAGACACTACTTTTGGATAGTGACACATGTCGTTTGTGTATATCAAAAGATTTATATTTTGTTCTACCTTACAAGAGCACGAGTCAAGAGACTAGTATAGCAACAAGCAAAGATATCGTTCCGTAGAGAGATGTAATTCGTCAACTATTCATAGTTTAACTGAATTGGAAAACTGATTAGGGTGTGTGATGTGTGTGCACTATATGAAATTATTGCTATGAATATGTAAATATTGCTATAAAAATATAAATTATATATAATAGTATTTACAAAGATGGATTAGAGAGATGCATGATATGTGGTTACACTAAGTAAATGACTCCACCATAACAATCACACAAATTCATACAAACATATTCATTAATGTTGAAAATTGTGCTTATTTAATCCTCGCCAATATTTTCTCTCGAGCAACAGAGGCTATACCCATATGCACCAGCAACCTATCAACAGATGATTACCTAAACTACACTCGAGTTGATTAAGAACAATGAGAATTTAGCGACTATAAATGCAAAGCCTAGCAAATCTCTCCCTTACTTTAAATGCAGTGGACATCTAATCGAGCACGTTGTGTGCATTTCCTCTCGGTTCATGACACAACAATCAAAGTTCATTCAAGTGGTGGTTAATCACTCAAAAGCATTAAGAACTTAAATAACCACTCAATCATCAACAAACATATTAAATATAAAAAAAAGGCAACAATGCTAGGTTTGCATCAAATCCTTAATAAATGAAAGTACATGTCAAAGAAGAGACAAAAAATACAAAGAAAAGAAATACAAAAATGAAATAAAGAAGAACCCATCCTCTACCGAGATTCGAACGACGAGTTTTCTCGGTTGTCAATCGAGATGTCTTTTCCGCTAGATGATAATGAAGAGTCTTTGATAAGGTCATCGTTGGCTCCCGTCAAACAGGGCCTAAGGCCCCACCTAAAATCAAGGTCTCATATTTTCATTATCAAAAAATATGTATGTAATTATTAACAATTAATATCCAATATTTTTTTTTCTATTTATTATTCAAAAAATATCTCTTATTTACTTCTAAATTACCGTTTGTTTATATTTTCAAGTAAAAGATTCCTATTTTCAAGTAAACCACATTTAAGTGGACTTAAATACTCATTAATGTTATTTTAATAAAATATTAAAAATAATTGTCAAATATTATTGATATTTGTTACATGAATGATAATTTATGTAATAAAAATATTAATTATATATTAATTATTATTTTTAAAAATAAAATATTAATACATTTTTTAGGTATTGTATAATTTAGTGCTTGCTTGGTTGATAAAACATATAGGTATTGTATAATTTAATACTTATTTGGTTGAGCTTTCTACTGTCTCAAAATGTCTACAAATATCTATTTGAGTTTTTAAAAGTTGTTTGGTTGGGCTTTTGAGATTGTCTATTTTAAATTGAATAGAGGCTGGTAGAGTTTAAACCTCTATTAGGCAAAAGCTCATGGTGAAGTGCTATTTTTTTTTTTTTTAAGTCTACCAACCACACAACTATAATTTTTTTTAAATAAACTCTATTTTTAATAGATCTATTACAAGTAGATCTTTTACCAATAAAGGTTTTTCAAAAGTTCAACCAAATAAGCTTCTAATACGGTACAATATGAAATATCGCTAAACACGAAACAATCCACTTTTTAGATAAAAATGCCCTTTAAACAAACTGAATTAAAAAAAGATAGAATTAAAAAGGAAAAACTTTGTTGTAAAGGTAAAAAGAAAAGGAAAAACTCGTAGAGAGAGAAACGAAGTCTGTGAAACTCATTTGGCCGAGAGAGAAATGAACTCATCGGCTTGGAAACGAAGTCGTGGTTTGGATTCGAGAGTGAGATGAAGTCGAGTAGTTGCAGTCCAGGGTTGGATTCGTGAGAGAGATGAACTACACACCATTTTTGCAGAAACTCGAACGATAAGGTAAGTAATTTCTGGGTTTTCAATCGTTCGATCGTGTTAATTTTGAGCTTGTTTAATCTTAGGGTTTTCGATTGTGTTCATAAGTGTTTAATTTCTTTTTTGGATCGTGTTGAATGTGTTTAGGGTTTGAACAGGAAGTGTATTGGATGTGTGGTTAATCGATTCGAACTGGATGTGTGTTTAATCGATTAGAATCTGGTGTGTTTAATTGATTCGATTGTCACTCATCATCATCTTGGTTTGGTTTAGGCACAAGCACATCGTCTTGTCCAACTTCGGCGTGAAGCCTGCATATTATTGACCTCTCTCACAATATGTTTAGAGGTAAGCTTCCATCGAAATACTTTCAACATTGGGATGGGATGAAAGTTCTAAATGAAAGCCAGCTAATACTTGCATGATGAGATCATTACGTCCCCCACTAACTAGGTGTATCTATCTTCTTCTTTTTCAATAAATTTTCCCTCATACGGTCGAGGTTTCACCAAAACAAAAATGAAATTGAGTTTGATAAATGTAAAAAAAAAAAAAAAAAATGCTATTAACTATTATTATTATCATTATATATTACAGTATAGAGTCTGCTTAAAAAATATCATCATTGGGACAAATACATGGATGATTTATTGCTAACAAATCATTTAACTATTAAGACCACATCTATCCTTAAATTTTCATTTACATTCGTGAAGAAAATCTCAAAATGGAGATTCTGCTGCTAACTGTGCTGAAAACTAGGTGATCCAAGGCGGCAATGATCGACGGTAAAAAGAATGCTCGATGAGGTTGTGATCCTTTTCTCTGAAGATGGAGAGCCTTATGGGTTCTTCCAAGGTCTACTAGAAGCCAATATATGAGGGAGAGAGATATACACATCACTGAATCTCTGTAAGGTGGAGCCATTGTCTGTGCAACAACTTTTGAGTGTACCATGCCAGAATCTTGGATATGTTTAGAGGAAAAATTCAAAGATCGTTGGCCAATTGTGCCATGCTAGAATCTTGGATCTTGGAAATAACAAAATCAGTGATACTTTCCCATTTTGGATGGTAAATTTCCATCAAAAAATAGAATATGTGAAGATCCCAAATATGCTTACAGGCATTCGGCTCTCAAGCAATAGATTTGAAGGGGAGATTCCATTTTCTGTTTCCAATTTAAAGGGTCTTCAATATCTTGACCTTTCCAACAATAAACTTGTTGGTGGCATTATTCCATCGTCTTTGGGCAACCTGGCAGTACTAGAATCATTGGACCTCTCTAATAATAATCTCTTGGGAGAGATTCCTCCACAACTTCTTGAACTCACACCCCTTGCATTCTTTGATGTATCGTATAATTTTTGTTTACAAGAAAATATGAAGAAACAGGTGTTTGATGGAACTATGGAAGTAACAAACTGTTCGAAGAAATGACTGAACTAAAAACCAAGTAAAACCAGTGACCTCCGTTAGAGTTCTGAGAGAAAAGAGCAGGAGAAAAATCCGATTCTCTTGCGTTCTACAACTACTTTCCAGAAATCACGGTGAACCAATTAAAGTTATAGAGGAGACGGCGTAGAAACTGAATGTACTTATTGATGCAGCATCTAAATGTCATGGCTCTGTTTTCTTTTTTGTTTTTTGTTTTTTCTTACCGTCTCTCTTTTATGTGTAAAAAATTAAGTATATGTATAAGCATTGAATAAATCGAAGCAGGATTTGTTAACAATTAAGAAATGCTAATATTCATTATAATTATCATTTAGTTTTTACTCCGGCAACTATATATACAGTTACTAACTATAATGTAGTTAAACAGGGGATGTAGAAATTGAAAAACAGAGATTAATTGAACATTGATTATGTGGAATTCTTTGACAGTCTCTCCTTAGTCCTTATAGCTTAACATGGAATCAACTCTTGGGCTCCACTCTCACAAGTCACAAATCTGTCTCTATAATTTCCTGGAAACACCACATAAGAACAAATATATACGGCTTGACTTTATAGAGCGATTCACTATAGTATGACGTATATTAATTAATTCACAATATAATGTGTCAATTCATTCTCCAATAATGCAAAAATGGAAATTAAGACCTCTAAAATATTAACGAAATGAAGCGTTGTTTTCGTTATTTTCATCCAAGTTGTTAATATTTTATTAAAAAAAGAATTGAAAATGAAATTAAAAAAATATCCTTCCACTTGCGCCATAACAACGCATTTACGACGGTTTCTTAGTGGTCCCATGCAAGATTATCTCTAATATGGTATTGATATGTCATTCATTTTCCAATACAAATATGACATCAAACGTCTATATATGTTTCATTATTATTGCTCTCTTTCCAAGTGTTTCTTAGAATGTGGATATGATTGCCCCATCTCTCACATCCATGAACAGAATTAAATATCCAAGCAATATTTTCTAACCCACATTTCAAGTTTGAAATTTCAAGCAGAATTAAATGCATGTAATTGTCAAAATGATCAATATTTTTCTTCTTTTACTAGTCTTCCTAAAAATTTTCATGAATTGATATACTAATTATCACAAGTATTAGACTTAACATTTCCGCACACAACACGATTAGAAGATGATCTAAAGATAGCTCGATAAAGAGTAAATTCCATCTGATACATGCATATATCATGATTAATTTAGTGTTTATCTTAGAAAAATGTAATTTAATTTATTACTACGTGCATGTAATTCGACACTTGTAATGACTTTTCTATTTTTATTAATTGGATTTACAATTCCTCACTTATATTGTACTATTGTTGTTTCAATGCTTTAATTAATTTATTTAAAAAAATGTTAATCAATAATGAATTTTAAATTTGAACATCAAACTAATTTTTATGATTTATAGAAATGTATCTTTCGATGGAATAGTTACATATATAATTGTAAAATAATGAATAATTACAATTAGTTGAACATCATTTTGGGAAGAAGAAATTTGGGAAAATCAATAAAAAGCTCAATAATGAATAATTTAATTTGTTAAGTGGCCAACTTATATAATATCAACTCGATTACAATCTTGCTTCCACACAAAAAATAAAATAAAATTGATTACAATTTAATGATTATTTTTTTCAAAAAATAAAAATCTCATTTAAAGTAAAGGCAAAAGGGTAAACAATAATATAATCTGCATGAATTAATTGATAATGTCATATTACTCTTCTACAGAATCATAAGATCAGTAACATCAAGACAACTTGTTATGCATATATAAAAAATAATTTCAAGAAGATGCCTATAAAACGAACTAAAATCCTCTTCCATGATTTCCCACCACACCAAAATCAATCATTTTGTTTGAGTGCTAATTAAATTATTTATAATCAGCGACCCAAATTATGGATAATGTGTTGGCCCTTTTATCTCTCTCCACGTAAGCAGCTGACTCATCTCGTCTTCTTCCTTCTCAAAACAACAAATTTTTTTTAGAACAACCATTCCTTCTCCTAAAAATATTTTGTCTTTCAATTTAAGCTATACATTCACAAGACATAATCGATTTTAATCAACTTTAACTGAAGAACCTAAATACGTTAGCATAAAAATGGCTGACATGGCTGAACACGTTAGTCAGCCTCAGTTTATGTGCTTTGTCTCTACATGATAGCAATGTTAGGATGACGTGTATGGACACGTCGGCTAATTGTGATGACGTGCGCACACACGTAAGCATTTCTGTTTTTTTTCGAAAAACTACTCTCTAATTCCACAAGTACGATGTCGTTTCATTTTGGATTTCTAACAGAGAGAGATATATACATCAATCATCAATGAATCTCTATGTAATTAATTGTAAGAGCAACAACTTTTAAGCGTTTATTCAAAGGATGTAATTCTCAAAATGATCAATATTTTTCATCTTTGAATAGTCTTCTTAGAAATTGACATGAAATGATAAACGGACTATAACAAGTCTTCCATGCGTATATTCAAAGGATGGAATTGTCAAAATGATCAATATTTTTCATCTTTGAATAGTCTTCTTAGAAATTGACATGAAATGATTAACGGACTACAACAAGTCTTCCATCTAAACATTTTCGCACACAACAAGATTAGAAGACTTAAATGACTCAAATTAGTTGTCCAAAAATTGTCTCAATTTGTGTCTAAACAAGCAAATTGGGACATGTATTTACATTTATGAAAGAAATTGAAAAAATAATAATCAAATATAGACACATGTCCCAATTTGGTTGGTTAGACACAAATTGAAATATCATTTTTGGACTACTAATTTGAGTCCCCTAAAGAACTTGACTAGGAGTAAATCCATCTAGTACATGCATCATGATTAATTTGGTATCTATTGTACAAACATGATTTAACTTAGTACTACGAACATGTAATTACGCATTATGATTAATTTGGTATTTATTGTTCAAGTTATGGGCGTATGAAGTATATTTAAATTTTCAATTATAAAATTATGTATTTTTAAGTGATTAAATGTAAGGATATTTTAAAAATAAAAAAAGTTACATTAAAACATAAGTGTAGCAAGATATTTTCTGGGTGCCAATAGAGCCACTTTTTTAAATGCTCCAATTTATAAAATGAAAAGAAGTCGATTATTAAAAATAAAAATAAAAAAAATAAAAAAATAAAAAAAAACATATATAAACAATAAAATACAAATCGCCTACGTCCCAATAAGCAGTTCAGAGTATGTTGTTGTTGAAAATTCTGTATGCGTTTAATTTGTTGATTCAATGCTTTAATTTATTGTTTTTTTTATATATAATAAATTTAAATAAAAATAATAATTTGAAGCTGCCTATATAACCAACTCAAATCCCTATCCTAGATTGCCCACCACAACAAAATCATTCCTCTCCTATCTTTCTTGCTCATATTTGAGAGAGAGCTAATTGAATCAATCATGGGATCATCCTTGAGTTTCTTCACATTTATGCACTTATCTTTTCTACTCTTCTCTTTTCAGCTTACTTCTTCTAGACAACCAGTTTGTCATGACAAGGAACGTTCTGCTTTGTTAAGATTCAAGGAAAGTCTTTTCATTGATCATGAGTACTTCCTTGCTTGTTCAGCCAAGACTGAACTCTGGAATCCGGAAGGAAATGGTGACTGCTGCTCATGGGATGGCATCAAATGCAACGAGGACACTGGTTATGTGACCAAGCTTGACCTCAGTAGTAGCTGTCTCTATGGTTCTATCAACTCTAACAGCGCCCTCTTCAACCTTGTCCATCTTCAATGGCTTAGCCTTGCTGATAATTACTTCAATGATTCCAAAATTCCTTCTGGAATTATGTATCTTTCAAGGTTATCACATCTAAACCTCTCTGATTCTTCCTTTTCTGGCCAGATACCACCAGAGATGCTAGAGCTCTCCAACTTGGAGTTCCTTGATCTATCATACAATTGGTTGTTGCAGCTCCAACTGCCGGATCTAAAAAGTCTCGTAGAGAAATTAACCAACCTGAAAGTGCTTGATCTTAGTGGCGTCAACAATATTTCTTCTTCACAACTTGAGGTGTTGACAAATTTATTTTCTCTCAACTTTTTGTCTCTTCAAAACTGCACGCTGGAAGGTAAATTCTTTTAAAAAAAAATTCATTTATATACCCTATACTTCACCAAAGAAAAAAAAAAATCTTGAATACATTTGAACTTATATAGATACAAAAAATCTATTCATGTAATTTATATTTATTTCTTCTTTTGCAAGTTGCAATCTGCAAAGTACATTCCCTATAAAGATTTTCCTTTACTTTTAACAAATAATCTTAAACCATTGCCTTACATTTGTGTATGCTCTTTTTTAGGAACCATTTCATCTTCATTCGGTAACCTGTCCAATCTCATCCATTTGGACTTGTCTTATAACAATTTTTGGGGTGAGTTACCTAATTCCTATCTTACTTCTTTCAAAAAATTACTCAATATCTATAGAAGTAACGTATCTTCTTTTAACTTATTGATTCTCATAAAAGATGTAAACTGCAAAGCAAAATTCTTACAAAGATTTTCTGTTACTCTTAAAAAATAATTTTAAATCCTTACCTTACATTACTGCATTAATGCATGTTCTTTTTCAGGAATAAATCCATCATTCATCGGTAGTCTATATGGACTTATCTTTTAACAATTTTTGGACTTAACTTCCATTGGAAATCTTGCTTCTTTGGAAGTACTGGGTATCAGAAGTTGCAATTTCTTGGGCCAACTTCCTTCTTAACTTAGTAATCTTACCCAACTAAACTATTTGGACCTATCTTTCAATAATTTTTCAAGTCCAATTTCTTCATTGTCTTGGATTGGTATGAATTCTAAACCCATTGATTTAGACCTTTCAAATATAAACTTTATTGGTGAGATTCTTTTTTGCTCATGAATTTGAACCAGCTACCAACTCTATATCTCATGTCTAACAATCTTACTGGTCAAATTCCATATCAAATCAGTAACCCAATTGGATTCCCTGGGTCTTTCATCCAATCAATTGCAAAGTACCATTCCTAGCTCTATCTTTGAACTCAACAATCTTGAAATTCTTGAAATTCTTGAACTCAACAACCAGAACCAATTGAAAATGTTAACACAACTTTAATTTAAGTATTCAAAAGTTATATTAAAGATCACAACTTTGATAACTATATATATTTTTGTCACAGTTGCCTGCCTCAAGAGTGTCAAAATCAAGGAGACATGGTTCACTGTGTTAGATTTATAAATTAAAGCTATTTTGATTTTGATTTATACTTTTAATTTTTATATAAGTATATTTTAGACCTTTCAAAGGGCAAACTTAGTCTACTTGACAGATTAGTGGTCTAATATTAAATAATTAGAGGGTGTTAGTGTAGATTAAACAAACTATTTCATTTAAGTGTCTTGACCCCAAACCTCAGGGGTGTGTAATTTCCCCTAAAATAAAAGCTGTCGACCAGCCGAGGTAGGAACATTCAAACTGTCATAGCACTTATCATAAAAAGATATTTCTTTTTAACGCATAGTTTGGTAAAATCTAAATACAATTTATCACATCTGGAACTGTCATTGTCTTAGGTCCCAAACAAATTAATTACTCATGTGTGAATTTTTTTTCTCCTTCAATTGTTCTAAAATTCCTTCTGGAATTAAAAACTACCTTTCCAAGTCATCTCATCTTGACCTTTTTTATTCTTACTTTTCAGGTCAAATACCGTTAGAGATGTTGGATCTCTCTCAACTAGAATACCTTGATCTATCATGGAATTGGGACTCATCACTAGAAAAAACATTACAGCTTCGACAGCCAGATGGTCTAAGAAGTTTGGTTGACAAGTTAACCAACCTCAAATGGCTTGATCTAAGTGACGTCAACATTTCTTCTTCAATACCTAAAAGCTTGGGAAATTTGTCTTCTCTTACTCATCTATCTCTCCATGACTGCAAGTTACAAGGTAATTAATTGAGGTGTTGACAAATTTATCTTCTCTCAACTTTTTGTCTCTTCAAACTGCAACTTGGAAGGTAAATTCCTTACAAAAAATTTCATTTATATACCCTATACTTCACCAAAGAAAAAAAAATCTTGAATACATTTGAACTAAAAAAAAATCGTGAATACATTTGAACTTATATAAGAACAATTTTATTTGGCGGTAAGTTGCCTTCTTCCATTAATATTGAATCTTTGAAAAAATTGTTGTTATCTATTCATGTAATTTATCTTCTTCACAAAAGTACATTTCTTATAAAGATTTTCCTTTACTTGTAAAAAATAATCTTAAACCATTGCCTTACATTTGTTTATGCTCTTTTTTTTAGGAACCATTCCATCTTCACTTGGTAAACTTTACAATCTCATCCATTTGGACTTATCTGAGAACTTTTTTGGGGGTGAGTTGCCTAATTCCTATCTTGCTTCTTTCAAAAAATTATTCAATATCTATAGAAGTAATGTATCTTCTTTAACTTATTCATTCTCATACAAGTTGTAAACTACAAAGTAAAATCCTTATAAAGATTTTCTTTACTCTTAAAAAAATAATTTTAAATCATTACCTTACAATACTACATTAGTGCATGTACGAATAAATCCATCATTCATTGGTAACCTTACCAGTTTAGTCTATATGGACTTATCTTTTAACAATTTTTGGACTTATCTTCCATTGGAAATCTTGCTTCTTTAGAAGTAATGGGTATCAGAAGTTGCAATTTCTTGGGCCAACTTCCTTCTTCAATTAGTAATCTTACCCAACTAAACTATTTGGACCTATCTTTCAATAAATTTTCAAGTCCAATTTCTTCATTGTCTTGGATTGGTATGAATACTAAACTCACTGATTTAGACCTTTCAAATATCAACTTTATTGGTGAGATTTCTTTTTGGCTCAAGAACCTAACACGTCTAACTGATTTAAATATGAATTGAAACCAATTAACTGGTCTAATCCTTGTTTGGCTCATGAATTTGATCCAACTATCAACTCTATATCTTATATTTAACCATCTTACTAGTCAAATTGTAAGATCCAACTCTGAAATTGACCTAAAGCCCAACCAAGCCAACAATCCATTTGCATTTGTGCTAGCCCAAGCCCATTAGTCAAACCCAATTAATTGTTCTGGTCTAGCCAATGATCAGGCCTTTTTTATATAAAAAATTGATAATAAATTGAAGAGGCAACTAGCTGTTTTGTTGTCGTCTCTTTAAGTTAGGTGGCAAGAATATGGTGATAGACTGATAGACGTGAGATCAAAAAAAAAAAAAAAAAAAAAAAGGAATAAAAAAGAATAAAATAATAAAAAAGAAGAGATCAGATCTGGTGTGTGCGTTAGAGAGAGAGAGAAAGAGAGAAATGGCTATAGATAGAGCAGAGAAATAAAACTAAGAAGAAAAGAGAGATCAGGTAAGAGAGAGAACTCGGGGAGCTTGGGAGAAAGAAGGGAAAAAAAAAAGAATCAGACCTTGACGGATGTGTGTGTGCGAGTCTACTTTACGGATTAGTCTTCTAACATTAAACCCATTTGGACCTATCTTTCAATAATTTTTCAAGTCCAATTTCTTTATTGTCTTGGATTGGGATGAATACTAAACCCATTGATTTAGACCTTTCAAATATAAACTTTATTGGTGAGATTCCTTTTTGCTCATGAATTTGAACCAGCTACCAACTCTATATCTCATGTCTAACAATCTTACTGGTCAAATTCCATATCAAATCAGTAACCCAATTGGATTCCCTGGGTCTTTCATCCAATCAATTGCAAAGTACCATTCCTAGCTCTATCTTTGAACTCAACAATCTTGAAATTCTTAACCTTTCTCCAAATAATTTGGGTGGCACAATGGAGTTGGAAATGTTTCTTCAACTCAAAAGTTTAAGAGCATTATATCTCTCGTCAAACCGTTTATCATTACTAACCAATTCCACTGTTAATGCCAGTTCTCATAATTTGTACACTTTAAGTTTACGTTCATGCAACCTTAGGAGATTTCCAATTAAATTATTGAATTAAATTATTTTCTGCACAACCAGAACCAATTGAAGATGTTAACACAACTTTAATTTAAGTATTCAAAAGTTATAGTAAAGATGTTAACACAACTTTGATAACAATATATATATTTTTGTCACAGTTTCCTGCCTCAAGAGTGTCAAAATCAAGGAGACGTGGTTCACTGTGTTAGATTTATAAATTAAAGCTGTTTTGATTTTGATTTATACTTTTAATTTTTATATAAGTATATTTTAGACCTTTCGAAGGTCAAACTTAGTCTACTTGACAGATTAGTGGTCTAATATTAAATAATTAGAGGGTGTTAGTGTAGAATAAACAAACTATTTCATTTAAGTGTCTTGACCCCAAGGCCCAAACCTCAGGGGTGTGTAATTTCCCCTAAAATAAAAGCTGTCGACCAGCTGAGCTAGGAACAGTCAAACTGTCATAGCACTTATCATAAAAAGATTTTTCTTTTTAACGCATAGTTTGGTAAAATCAAAATACAATTTATCACATTTGGAACTGTCATTGTCTTAGGTCCCAAACAAATTAATTACTCATGTGTGAATTTTTTTTTTCTCCTTCAGTTATTCTAAAATTCCTTCTGGAATCAAGAACTACCTTTCCAAGTCATCTCATCTTGACCTTTTTTATTCTTACTTTTCAGGTCAAATACCATCAGAGATGTTGGAGCTCTCTCAACTGGAATACCTTGATCTATCATATAATTCGTACTCATCACTAGAAGCAACATTACAGCTTCGACAGCCAGGTGGTCTAAGAAGTCTAGTTGACAAGTTAACCAACCTCAAATGGCTTGATCTAAGAGAAGTCAACATTTCTTCTTCAATACCTAAAAGCTTGGGAAATTTGTCTTCTCTTACTCATCTATCTCTCCAAAACTGCAAGTTACAAGGTAATTAATTGAGGTGTTGACAAATTTATCTTCTCTCAACTTTTTGTCTCTTCAAAACTGCAACTTTAATTCCTTTTAAAAAATTTCATTTATATACCCTATACTTCACCAAAGAAAAAAAAAATCTTGAATACATTTGAACTTATATGATAACATTTGAACTAAAAAAAAAAAAATCGTGAATACATTTGAACTTATATAATAACAATTTTATTTGGCGGTGAGTTGCCTTCTTTCATTGATATTGAATCTTTGAAAAAATTGTTATTATCTATTCATGTAATTTATCTTCTTCACCAAAGTACATTTCTTATAAAGATTTTCCTTTACTGGGTATCAGAAGTTTCAATTTCTTGGGCCAACTTCCTTACCCAGCTAAACTATTTGGACCTATCTTTCAATAAATTTTCAAGTCCAATTTCTTCATTGTCTTGGATTGGTATGAATACTAAACTCATTGATTTAGACCTTTCAAATATCAAACTTTATTGGTGAGTTTCCTTTTTGGCTCAATAACCAACAAGTCTAACTGATTTAAATATGAATCGAAACCAGTTAACTGGTCTAATCCCAGTTTGGCTCATGAATTTGAACCAGTTATCAACTTTATATCTCATGTCTAACCATTTTACTGGTCAGATTGTAAGGTCCAGCTTTAAAATTGACCTAAGCCCAACCAAGCCAACAATCCATTTGCATTTGTGCAAGCCCAAGCCCATTAGTCAAACCCAATTAATTGTCCAAGTCTAGCCAATGACCATGCCCATCTAAATTAAGTTTTTTTTTTTTTAAAAAAAAAAAAAAATTGATAATAAAATGAAGAGGCAACCAGCTGTTTCGTTGTCATCTCTTTAAGTTAGGTGGCAAGAATATGGTGATAGGTGGCAATTAAGTAGATTGGCGTGAGATATATATAAAAAAAAAAAAAAAAAAAAAAAAAAAAAAAGATAAGATCTGGTGTGTTTGTGAGAGAGAGAAAGAGAGAAATGGCTATGGAGGATAAAGCAGAGAAAGAAAACTAAGAAGAAAAGAGAGATCAGGTAAGAGAGAGAGAGAGAGAGAGAGAGAGAGAGAGAGAGAGAGAACTCGAGGAGCTTGGGAGAAAGAGAGAAAAGAAGGAAAAAAAAAAGAAGAAGAATCAGACCTGTGGTGTGTGTGTGTGTGTGAGTCTACTTGACAGATTAATCGTCTAACATTAAATTGTCATCTTTTTTTTTTCTCTTTCAGTTATTCTAAAATTCCTTGTGGAATCAAGAACAATTCAATAAAAAATATAATTGGATATTTACTGAATATCAGAGCTTACTTGGGATTTTCAGGAACAATTCCATCTTCGATTGGTAGCCTCACCAAGCTTGTCCATCTCGATATTCGTGCTAACAATTTTAGGGGGGAGTTGTCAAGCCAAACTTTATCTTCAATACTGGGTAACCTCACACAGCTTAATACTTTGAGACTTTCTTATAACAATTTTTCAAGCGGGAATTCTTCTTCCTGGTCTTGGATAGCAAAGCATACCAAACTCACTCAATTAGGCCTTTCCGGTGTCAACTTAGCTGGTGAGATTCCTTTTTGGCTCTTGAATCTAACTCATCTGAGTTATTTAGACATGATGTCCAACCAATTAACAGGTCCAATCCCATCTTGGCTCATGAACTTGAACCAGCTATCATCTCTTGATTTCAGATTTAATCAACTCACCGGTCAAATTCCTTATGATATTAGCAACCTAACCCAATTGAATTCCCTTTATTTGTCATCTAATCAATTGCAAGGTCAAATTCCTAGCTCTATCTTTCAACTCAACAATCTTAAATCTCTAACCCTTGCTTCAAATAATTTGAGTGGCACAATGGAGTTTGAAATGTTTCTTCAACTCAAAAGTGTAAGATTACTATCTCTCTCGTCAAACCGTTTATCGTTGCTCTCCAACTTCTCTGTTAATACCAGCTCTCATAAATTCCAAATTTTAGGATTGGGTTCATGCAACCTTAGGAGCTTTCCAGATTTTTTGCGCTACCAAGATCAATTGTATAGCCTAGACCTTTCCTCTAATAATATTTCTGGCCAAATCCCTGGATGGTTCTTAAACATAACTGAAAACAGTTTACAACAGTTGAACCTTTCTCACAATCTTTTGACAGGGTTTGAGCAAGGACCCGATGTTCTTCCATGGACAAGTCTATATTATTTAGACCTTAGGTTCAATAGGTTGCAAGGCCCACTCCCCATTCCTCCAATGTCCACATCTCATTATTTAGTTTCAAACAACAACCTGTCAGGGAAAATTCCATCATGGATGTGCAAATTGAATTCTCTTTATGCCCTGGATTTATCAAATAACAACTTGAGTGGCAAGCTTCCAACGTGCTTGGGCAATTTCAGTTATGGTCTATCAATGTTAGATCTGCAGAACAACAAATTTTATGGGAGCATTCCTCTAAACTTCATCAATGGAACAGAACTGAAGATGATTGATTTAAGCAATAATCGGTTGCGAGGAAAAATTCCAAGATCATTGGTGAATTGTACAATACTAGAATATTTGGATCTTGGAAATAACGAAATCAAAGATACTTTTCCATCTTGGATGGGAAGTCTTCCAAAGTTAGAGGTTCTCAACTTGAAATCCAACAAACTCCACGGTGTAATAGAAGAACCCAAGTCAGATTTTGAGTTTCCAAAATTGCGTATGATTGATCTCTCTCATAACAGATTTATTGGTAAATTTCCATCAAAATACTTTCAGTGTTGGAATGCAATGAAATTTGATAATGAGAGTGGACTAACATATATGATGAAGGATGGCTCAGTTGCAAATTGGTACGATTACTCATTGATAGTGGTCAACAAAGGGATAGAAATAGAATATGTGAAGATCCCAAATATGCTTATAGGCATTTGGCTTTCAAGCAATGGATTTGAAGGAGAGATTCCAGCCACTATTTCCACTCTAAAGGGGCTTCGATATCTTGACCTTTCCAACAATAATCTCACTGGAGGCATCCCATCATCCTTGGACAACCTAACAGTACTAGAATCGTTGGTCCTCTCCAATAACAAGCTCTCGGGAGAGATTCCTCAGCAGCTTGTTAAACTCACGTTCCTCGCCTTCTTCAATGTCTCAGATAATCAACTTGAAGGACATATACCAGAAGGAGCACAATTCGAAACATTTGATCATACGTCATATGAAGGGAACTTGGGATTGTGTGGACAACCTTTGTCAAGAATATGTGGAAATCCTATGCTTCCACGGAAAGAAGACGACGAGGGATCAGAATCTCCAATTGCATTTGGTTGGAAAGTAGTTGCGATAGGATATTCTTGTGGCCTAATAATTGGAGTGTTTCTTGGTTACATTTTCTGCACAAGGAAACATGAATGGTTTGTGAAGATTTTTGGGATGCCATTGAAAAGAAAGGAGAGAAAGAGGGGACGACCTAGAAACTGAATGTAATTATCTTTCCAAAGAAGAGCCTCATCATCATGTGCTTCTTTTTTTCATTTTTTTCTTTTGGGTTTCGTTTCTCTCTTCCATGTGTTTTCATTGTTGAATAAATTGAGCCTCATTCAGCTTTTGTTGTCTTAAGATGTTACAACTATTTTTGTTTGCAAATTGATCAAGCAGATTTTGATTAATCATATCAACACGTCAGTCACAAAATTAATTACTAAAAGGACATGCTCTTAAATTCAAAAACAGGGGACATGGAAACTGATTATAATCTCAGTAACTTTTTAAGTATTTTATTGTATAAAATTCTGAACGTATCGAAGCATTTTAGATGTTGTATTGATGTTGTATTCAAAAACTATGTCTCTATGAGAAGATTTTTTTTGCAGTAACAGCTAAACAACACAGTTATTCTTGGCCTAACTCCTTCTGAGAATACATAGCTTGTAGTAATTTATTGTATAATTTGTCACATACAATACATTATTATTCTGCTTATCAAACAAAAAATACATTATTATTCTAGTACACTTTCGAAACTGGAAAAAAATTCGAAGAACGGAAAAGTGGGGGGGGTGGGGGAATGGCGGGGATAAGAAAGAAATGATACACGAAGAGCAAATCCGGATGAGAGATATATGTCTGACTCAACTCATCTTCAATCTGAATAACTTACAATAAGGTGGTTTGTATAAACATTGTTGTTTTCCGTTGAGCTCATGAAGAAATGTCTTTCCCAAAAAGTCCAGCTATTCCCTTTCCGGGGTCACTTTGTTTCACAATCGACTCCCCAACCAAGACCTGCAAAAGGGTAACACAGTCTAGTTCGTTCAAATTGCACAGCAGATGTATTGATTACAAAATTCACAACATATTCATGTTAAATGTGCTATAATTACAGCACCGTTTATCAGTAAATGAAACATTTATAAGGGATGACGTTCTTGCATTCAATGTCCAATTATGTGCAGAAGTTTAGATGTTTCGATTAGTAATGGAGAAGTAGAAGAAAAACTTACAGCTTTAACACCAGCTTCTTGTACATATGCGATATCATCAGGAGTAAATAGCCCGGATTCACCAACCACCTACGAATAAAATCATTTAAGTGAATGAAAAACGTTCACACATATATGATATTAGTTTAGTGAATGGTCATAAGACCAGAAAAAGGACCACTTACAATAATATCTTTCTCACGGATCTTTTGGCCACGTGCTCCTTCAAGGAGTTTCTTTGTGTTACTAATATCAACCTCAAATGTTTCTGTGGACAAGCAAGAAAAAAAAATGCAAAACGTAAGAGGATCATACATTCTATAAGACAACAAAATTTATGTAAGTTTAAAATACTTACCAAGATTACGATTGTTGATACCAATAAGCTCAACCCCCTCAATTCCAAGAACACGATCCATTTCCCTCTCATTATGAACCTGAGATTAGAAATCAACGGGTAAAACATTCAATAATCTAGTTTATCACATCTTCTCATATAATCGCATAAATATAACTATCGAAATATTGAAAACGACCAAAGAAGCACAATTCAAACCTCCACAAGTGTTGCCAAGCCAAGCATCTTGCAGATCTTAATCATGTATTTGATGTCAAGATCCGGTAAAACAGCAGCAATCAAAAGAATTGCATCCGCGCCTTTAGTTCGGGCATAGTAGATCTGCCATGCATCTACGATGAATTCTTTGCAGAGTAGAGGGCACTGCAAACACGAATAACTTAATCTAACAACTATTTCATAAAAGCACAGGGCCAGAAAACCGATACCACGAAGATAAAGAGCAGACCTTTACTCCAGCATTCCTGATTGCCTCCAAGTTTTCAAAGCTTCCCTTAATATATAGGAAGAGAAGCAAGTTAGAGGAAAGAGAAATCTTTTTAGCTTCAATGTCGATACTTCACCTCAACAACACACAAGTGCTAAAAAAAATACAACTTTGGAAAATTCACCTTGAAATACTTTTCGTCTGTCAAAACACTTAGGCATGCTGCCCCACCTTTCTCGTAAGCTTGGGCAATTTCAACCTATCATGAGAAAGTTTCAATTTCATTATTATACATAACAATGCTGATGCACATCATATAGCAAGATTAACTACAAAAGAATACAAGAAGAACAAATAATTGTAGCTCCTCTACTCTTGAAAACATGACATAACATCAAGTTTAGTGCGAGATATACATTCACCAACAACATACAAATAAATGGGAATGTAATTAAGGAAAGAATCATCATAAAATACACACTTACCGGGTCAAAATCCTCTCTTAGGATTCCTCTGCTCGGAGAAGCCTTCTTCACTTCAGCAATCAGACCGGGAAGTCCAGTTCGCTGATACGCAGCCCTAAGAGCTCCAACAAAATCCTTAGTAGGCGGAGCACTGTCAAGCGCATTCTTCAGCCGAAATAGCGGCCTCCTCTCCTTCAACTGAAAATCAACAATCACACACACACAACATAAGACTACAAAAACTCAACCAAAACTACAAAAACCTAAAATCAAAACAAAGACTTTTTCAACATTACTTGTGCAACTTCTACGTCCTTGTGCCATATGATCTCCTCCAAAATATTACGGGGAGTATTCCCCTCGCTCTGAATCCGAAACTCAAAGGGTCCAACGTAGTGCTGAGGAGGTCCCGTGGGGGGCCTCCTTCGAATTCGAATCCCCTGAGTAGCAGCCACCTCGTTATGGAACATCCCCACCTCCCACTCCTTCACTTTAAGAGCAGTTTCAACATCCCCATTCGCAGGAGAAACCGTAGCTGACTCATCTTTCGTCTCCGACTAACAAACCACAAAACATGAGCAACAAACAAAGCTTTTTTATTATTTTTATTTTTCCAAATCCAAGCACACTAAATTACTAATGTAAACAAACCCATCTCTCATTTTTTTTTTCAATTTCAATCGTAAATTATACACATTTATCTACACCAAAGTCTACAAGACATCAAAAATAAAAATTGGAGGGAAAATTTTGATCACACGAAAGCTTACACAAGTGGGTTCCACAATATCAAATGACAATTGAACAGCAGAAATATTGTGTTTTTTTGTTGTTGTTGTTGGTTTGATTGTTTACCTGCTGAGCTCGAATTGAAACGACGCCGTTGCGTCTACGAGTGCCCATTGAAGACGCGGGAAGCGAGCGTCTGACGAGTGAGAACTTTCTGGCGGCCGTCGACGAGGCGTGAAACGAGATGCCGGGTGGTGTCGTTTTGAGAGAGACCAAGCCTTCCATGTCTGAGTTCAAAGTTGTGGAGCAATGTAAACCCTTTTCTTTTGAAGAGATGGAAGTGGCGATCTGGTGCGGCCGGGTGTATAGTAAACACACAACTCAACGATTAGATTTGGTTGGTTTTTTGGTTCAATAAGATATTTCTATAATAAGATAAGAAAAACTTTTTTTTATATATATTATTTATTTATTTATTTTAGGAAACTAAAATTATTTTTTCAGTTTGAGATTTGTTTCCTAATTTAGAATTAATTGTTTCTAGTCTTCTTTTAATTTTTCTAATTTTAAATATTTATATTATCAATATAATTTTCTTTTTTTATTTAGTTGGGAATATTGACAATTTATATCTTTAAATTAATCCCTTCTTATTTTTATATATGCCACCTTCAGGGCCACTCGAATGAGAATATTGCCGAATTGAATAACTGGAACGTTGCGAGAATATGAATGAACATTATTTACCACTAAAGCCACGTTATCATTTTGTTTCCCTTAAAATTGCCTTTCATTTTCCAATAAATAAAAAAAATTAACTAAAAAAGAGAAAAGCTATAATTTATTATTTATGCAGTTTAATTTTCATAATCTGGTACACATTCTAAGAACATCATAAATCATAATAACACAACATTATTTTGGCAAAAGTAAAATAAAAATTACAACATTTAAACAAGGCAACTTGTAGGCTCATGAACTGAACTTGTAGCTTGTTAAGTGCTTGTATGTCAAAACCAAGAAACATGTCATTTGAAGAGATTCCTGAAGCTGTCAAAGATTCTAAGAGCTTTCAGTTCACCACTCCTCATGTCCCTCAGTCTCCTCCTCAGTATCTGCAACCAGAACCACCATTGAACATTAAACACGGCATTCGAATACGTACACAAACACAAACGTACGTATGTATATCAACAATGACCTATTAAAGAGAAGCACAGACATATTACATATATACAACTGTATCCTGAAGTAGACAACGTTTCATATTCCGGGTAAGATTTATTGATCGAAAAATCATTGATGATGACTTATCATGCTATAAGATGAATAATGATATATACGGAAGCAAAAGGGATGGTTTCCTTACGTATTGTGCACGAAACAATATTCTCCGCTCACTAGTACACAAGTCCACAGCTAGCTGTTTCAGGAACATTTTTCGGTTGAGTTGCTTCGGTGATGTTATATCCAAGTCCATTGATCCACTTGCCTACAAATCCCCAAATCCAACACAATATAGTATATTAACAACCAAAACGGTTTTTCAAAAGCAAATCATTGATACAAGTCCCTAACAAAGAAGTTGTGTCACCTGCAAGAATTTAGAGTACTTGGAGATGCTTGTTTCACAACTATCCAATACGAATTGTAATGCTTGTTCCTCGATTTCAGGGTATTTCATGTCCTTCTTGACGTTTGTTTTATTTGAGGCTGCAGTGGCCATCTGGTGGAAAGATCTATAAGATATCTTTATTTGATAATTAAAAAAAAACCGAGTTTTTGTAATTCTTATAGCTAGAATTGACAAACCTCTTCAAACTTTCCTCTCAGACTTGGAGGACTGACCACTAAATAAGCATATGACATTAACTCTAACGGCCAACCAGTGATTTGTATCGGAAAACACTGAGATCTGCCAAAAGAAATTATATAGTTCCGCTCATCAGTTAAAGTTTATCGCTTGCTCACAAAAAAGGATGCACAAATCATAATTTATGACTTGAATATAAATACATTCATGTTCTCACAAATCAAATTAAAAAAAAAAAATTCACTCAATCGTTTGTAAATGAAAAAATGTAAATCAAACGTACAAAATCAGATACTCACGCTGACAATCCGTGCTTCATCAGGGCTTCTAACTTTTCCTTGTAACATTTGTCAGATTTCTTAAGTGACAATGACAACTCTACTGAATCACTTGGGTTGGTGCCCTCCCTTGGAACGAATCCATACGAAAGCAATAGCTCTCCATTTGATTTCCTTCCATACGATATGAAAACCTGCATGTGGTGATGTAAGAAATTAGTCGAACGTTCTTAAAGTTGATCCTCCTAATCTAAAAGCATCCCTTTTAATGCACTGAAGAAGTTGATATTTACACAAACAAAAGTTGAAGCTAATGACCAGGACAAACTTAGTCAATCACTATTTACCTAATCAACATTTTCTTTCATAAGAAGATTTCAAACTAATCAAGTAATTAAAGATTTGTAATTAAAGTAATCAACATGAAAAATTCTAACTAGATAATCTGTATATAGACTTGTTAACAGAGATATTACTAAATATTGTTTACCTGCTCCCCTGGCTGATACTGCCGATCAGTAGTAAATACAATTCCTTTTGTGGATTTGTCATAATCCAAAAATGTCTCCACCTGGACCAGCCAAATACAAGTGTAACATAAATAGAAATTAAGTGTATTCTTGCCAGCAAATAGTTTAAGTGAAAGAATGTCTTACAAAGAGACTAATCTTCAATTCTTCATACCTCACAATTGTGATTCAGCATATCTGCCCAGGGAACCAATGCAACCCTTCCACCCATTGATGGCAACCGAACCTGAGGAAAAGTAATCAACTTTTAGAAATGGCTTGTTATTCAAATGAACAAAAATACAAAGAGGATGTGAGCAATAGGTCAAAAAAGAAAAAGATATGAACATTATAACTAGAAGATGTCTAGAAAACTTGCAAATAGCATCATTTCATTTTCCTACGAAATTTGAGTATGCCAAACGAGTTTGAATGTTTTCTTACCAATCGTGAGAAAAGAATACCAAATGACCATTTGAATGTTTCCAAATTGAATACCTGTAATCCATATACGGTGCAAAATTCAAAAAAGAAGCATAATAACAAATTAACAGCAGCAGTACAAATAAGTATCTATAGAACTCCAAATTCTATTAGGGTATACGATTCAAATTCTAGTTCACAGAACGACAGTCAGCAACATAGACTAAGTACCTCTTCAGGGAATATGTCGGGATACTTGGAAAATATCCTGAGCCTCAAATCATTGTATCTGCACAGGGGAACGAATGTTCAGTACTATATTACAAGTCTACAAGATTTTCACCAAAATCAGAATGAAAGCCGGTGCAAAAACAAAGTCTTACGTTCCAATAACGTTGGTAATCCTTTCAATCGCCCGCTCCCTAATCTGTGAAGCTTCCAGGTACCTATCTAGTTCTGCACGTGTCCTGAAATGACATAGAGAGGCTGTAGGGGGAAACACTGAGAGTAGACCCTTTACATAGTAAAAATTAAACTCTTAAAAGAACCCCACCACGGCGAAAAAAGTAGTGAAGTCCAGAAACTTACCAATACAGAAGCGAATAAGGCTGTCGGGGTAACGCTGAGATGTAATTGCTCCATCTTGAAGATTTCTGGAGACTTGCTTCACTAATCAAATAGATTGCAAGCAAAGGCCAATCCGGAACAGAATACTGCTTCAGCACTTCACCAGCCTCCGGATATCCCCATTGCTATCATCCAAATTCACAGCAACATCCACACACCCACACACACGTGCAAAATCGATTATCACCCTCATATAGTTAACCAAAGAACATAACAAAATTCCTCATAGATGATAAATTGCATTGATGAAAACTAGAGAACTACTACAAGTCAACAACTTTTCATGTACTGATTGAACTATCATCCATAGATCAAACAGAAGAATCAAAACATCCACGCGGGTGCAAAATCGATTATCACCCTCATGGCCTCATATAGTCAAACAAAGAACATAACAAAATTCCTCATAGATGATAACTTGCATTGAAGAAAACTAGAAAACTACTACTACAAATCAACAACTTTCCGTGTACTGATTGAACTATCATTCATAGATCAGACAAATAGAAGAATCAAAACAACCTCACAGACGCACACAAAACCAATTATTACCAAGTAAAACCAAACAAACAACATAACAAAAGCCCTCATAGAAACACAAACAAACAAACAAAAAGATGATAACTTTTTTCATGAATTGGTTCGAACTATCATTCACAGATCAAAAAACAAAAAGAAGTACCGAGTCTGAAGTGATGACGAGAGAGGGAGGCACAAAGAGCAACTTCTCACCCTTCCTGATGTTCTTCAAAGCAACCAAACCTCTCTCACCCACATCCACTTTTTCTATGCCCATTTTTTGCGGCGGCAGGCCCGAGTCAGAGAGCCACCTCTGGAGTGCAGAAGCGTTTTCCAGTGAATCTATGTCACATCCCCACGGAACCGTCATCTGGGCCGGCGTCGTTTTGGTTGCCGTGTCGTTTTCTGTTGAGACAGAACAGTGAAGCACTTGAAGAAGTCCATGTTTTTTGCGCGGGAAATTTGTCAAGAAAGTGTGAGAGTCTGGTTTGTGGTTGTTTTGGAGATGAGGGAATGTTGGAAGCAGTGTCGTGTGGAAGATTCTAGAAGTTTCGACCATGACTCTGTAGCCTGTACAGAGAGCGAGAGAGAAATCTTATCTGTTTAGAAGCTGAAGAGAAGAGAGAAATCTACAAGAAGATTGTGAAATGATATGGTTGGTTAATAGTTATCAAACGACGAAGTTTTGGTGACAAAACGGTGTCGTATAAGTGGAAGGACCTGGTATAAGTACCTGCTACATGTAAAAATTAAAAAAGATCCTTAATTTTTATTAAAAAAACATGTTGGCCAACACCAACCTCATCTCTCCCAATTTCTTCAATTCACTTCCAACAGGAACCCCAAAACCCAGAACCTCTTCACTTCAACTCCAAAACCTTAAAAGCACCAATTTTTCACTTCCAAACACAACAGCAACCTCCAAGTTCCCATCTTTAGCCAAACCCCACTACCTCAACAACACAAGGTTTCTTGTCCAAAAATGTCACAGCACCTTAGACAAAAATCAGAACTTGGAAGAAGAAGAAGAAGAAAAACCGGGTTTGGATGGCAAAGGGTCTTCTGTTTTGGAGAGTGTAGATGTTGTTCAAGAGGGGAAGAGGGACTGGACAACCTCAATTTTGCTTTTTGTGTTGTGGGGTGTGCTCATTTACTATGTTTTCAATCTCACTCCTGACCAGACCCCGGTATTGATAGACCCATGTTTTCTTTTTTCAGCTATTTGTACTAGTTTCTAGTTTGTATCTTTCATTGAATTTCTTGGCTGAACTGTTGTTTCTGTGATGCTGCATTTGGTTCTAAAAATGTCGAAATTGGATGCTGGATAGGAGATTATTCTGATTGGTTGAATGTGTTGTTACTTTCTTAACTATTTACTTTCTTAACTGTTTTTTTTTTTTTTTTTTTTTTGATCAGTGCTTTTTGCAGCTATTTGTACTAGTTTCTAGTTTGTATCTTTCATTGATTTTCTTGGCTGAACTGTTGTTTCTAAAAATGCTGCATTTGGATTCTAGATAGGAGATTATTCTGATTGAGTGAATGTGTTTTTACGATCTTCACTATTACTTGCTCATTGTTAGATCCATATGGAGAATTCAAAATATTATAGCATAATATCTTTGAAGTAGTTTCAATCTTTGGACAAAATGACTATTTGAGTAATCATTTTTTTCACTTCATTAATGTGTGGACTTTAACTTGCAGTCCAGGGACATGTATTTTCTAAAAAAGCTTCTGAATTTGAAGGGAGATGATGGCTTCAAAATGAATGAAGTGCTTGTGTCTCTCTGGTATATCATGGGTTTGTGGCCTTTAGTCTATACCATGATACTGCTTCCAACAGGCAGAAGGTACTCTTCAGTTCCTTGTCATTGTGCTTCATATTATTTCATGAACCACTGATCTCCATCACTACTCGATCCACTTGTTCGCAAAACACTAAGTTCAGTTTGGTTATCCGGAAGGCAACTGTTTTGATATTTCATGTCTGCTTTCAGCTCGAAGAGCAATATTCCTGTCTGGCCATTCCTTATACTCTCATGCTTTGGTGGTGTGTATGCTCTTCTACCGTACTTTGTTCTTTGGAATCCACCGCCTCCTCCTGTTGAAGAAACTGAGCTGAGTAGATGGCCTCTTAATTTCTTGGAATCGAAATTAACCGCTGGGGTAAGCAATTTTTTTGTTATCAGCTACTAGATGATTTCTGCTGTTGAAACCTTTTAGGAGTAACTTGTCAGTCCAATCAAAAAAAAAAAGGAGTAACTTGTCAGTTAAAGTTCATTACAAATGTCCTTCAAAACATGACTGACTCTGATTGAGTTCATCATCTTTTGCGGCAAATTCAAGCTAACTACATTGCATATATCAGATATCACTCGCTGCAGGACTGGGGCTGATCGTTTATGCAGCTTTAGCGGGTGGTGATGTCTGGCAGGAATTCTTCCAGTACGTCAGGGAAAGCAAATTTGTGAGTGTTGCTTAAACTTTGTGAAGACTTAAGTACCAATATTGTTGATGGTTGGTGGTATTTAACACCAACTTACCTTGGGATTTTTATATCTCTTTATTGCAGATTCATGTCACGTCCATAGATTTTACTCTGCTTTCTACATTTGCTCCTTTTTGGGTTTACAACGATATGACTGCCCGAAAATGGTGAGACTTCCGAAACTTTTGCATGCTTTAGTCAGTCTCCTCTTAAGCTTGGCTTTAAGAGTGTCCTCCAGGGAGAGGTTTTTGTCAAGTAACGTTTGAGTACTTGATCACCTTACAGGTATGACAAAGGTTCTTGGCTTCTTCCAGTATCAGTGGTGCCATTACTGGGTCCTGCTTTGTATTTGTTGTTACGGCCATCACTATCAGAAGTTCCTGCACTCCACGAAGCTTCATCGAAGCAAAAATAAGTTTTCAATTCTCTGTTTTGCTGTATATCAATCAACATCCCATTCTTCATGTATATACACAGATACCTAACCATCAATCTGAGATGTTGGGAAGCTGAATTTATCACCACATAGCTTTTTTTCATCACTTACTTTGTATCTCTGAACTTTTTACTGTTTTTCCATGAATGTATTCTTAAAATTTTTGTCCAAGTTCTTATCAAAACAACTGGGAAAAAAGACTAATCTGGTTCAAATTTTGACTGTGTTTCAACCCGGTTCTCATATTTTTTATTTTTATTTCAGAGATTCATGAATATAGTCCAGACATTGTAAGCTATCAAGAACAGTCATTTTAGCAGTTAGTAGCCAATTGGAACATTTATGACAGAAATCTCTGTATGTAGCTCCAATAATTTAAGACAAAATTATTTATGTCCATTTATGGCAAAAACATGGACATGGCCATATATCCTCCCGCCACAAGGGCCAAGTAGTTTCAACCATAACAACCAACGTCAACTTTAATATACAAAATAACAGGTTTGTGTTGGTAGAACTCCATCTAGATGGAATTATGCCTAAACTTGGTGTAGCAAGCCATAAGTTTTTGAATAATATAACGCGAAGAAACGTTAACTGTTACATCCTTCACCCGTACATCTTTTGGAGGTCATCTTTAAACTTAGCCTTAAGTTGTTCTCTCTTTATCTTAAGAGCGGCCGTGACCAATCCAGACTCGGGGGTCCATGGTTCTGGCAGTAACTTGATCTTTGCGGGAATCTCAAACTTGTCCAGCTTTGCCGCTTTCCCTACCTGCAGATACAGAAAGTTCTCAAATCTGTTGGGTAGATTTTCTTTATTGCAAACAGTTAAAAACAACTTGCATGCTTGTCTTGTATGTTTCGCTATAAGCATACAGTGAAGTATAGAAACTTTTTTCATTTAAGGACCGATTATTTTCGAAGGGGTCCCCTCACCCGAATGTCGGAATGTGGCTCAGCCAGTATTGCACCCTTTGTGTTGTGCAACAAGCGTCTGCTACTACTAAAAATGTCTTCTACTTTCGTATCATACCAAAGCTAATTCAAGTAACAGTTTAGTGAATAAACTAAAGTTACAAACCTTGAAAAGAGACTGTTGAACCTCACTGACAGTTTCGGTCTTCTCACACAACTCTGAAAAATTTTGATACTTGATGCCAGCTTCTTGAGCCCAGTTCTCCAGAACCTTGTATGATGGAACGACAAGAGCAACACAATAGTTGTGGAAAGGATCCGCGTGTACCATAATACTATCTACATAGTTAGCTGATGACAGAGCTGCCTCTACCTGCAATCGGGCAATTAATCAAGATAAAGTACAAACTCAAAATTTAAAAGTTCACTCCAAACACTGCTCCATAAAGATTTTCTATCAAAAAGAAATTCTAAATAAAGTCTTGAACCTTTCCAAGGGAGATATACTCTCCATGTTGAAGTTTGACAATATCCTTCTTCCTATCAATAATTTCAAGACATCCGTCGGGATGAAATTGTCCAATGTCACCAGTATAAAACCAGCGCATACCCCTTTCATCAACCTGCAGCATGTAACAGGCAATAAGGACTGATATTTACATGCTACTAGATCAAGTTTCCATTACAAAAGGCTTCGTGAAATACTTTCACAGATGCACATGCTTGCATCAACATACATAGAAAGAAAATGCACCTTGTAGACCTCATCAGTTTTTTCTGGATTATTGAAGTAACCGGCTGTTACACTGAATCCCCCCACAACAACCTCTCCTCGGGGCATTGGTTTGTCGGAACTCTTATACCCACCTTCTTCCCAAGAAACGAGCTGCAATACCAAAGTGCAGATCCTCAGTAAACGAAATTCTTGAAAAATTTGCATAGAGACCTTATACATTTTAGCACAATTGCTAATATGTTAACATGTCTTCTAAAGTGGAACTGAAAAAAATCTTTCAACTTCAGAAAGACTTCCAACTTACAGTTATTGTTGATTGAAACTACTCACAGGGGACACAAACTTGTGAAGTTCCCAACAGTCCCAACAATTTTCACATAATGTGTAGGATTTTAATTGCAATTCTAAATTGGCTTTTATCTTGACAGTTAAGAGATAGGGCATACCTTAATGTAGCTACAAGGAAGAGGTGGCCCCACACGGCCCACAGTTGTGTCATCCCACTCAGAAAATGCAGCTCCAGCAAATGTTTCTGTCAAGCCGTATCCTTGACCTATGGGAGCTCTGATGGAGGGCACATACAAGAGATCAAACTTAAATTTTGAATACTAGCACAAGAAAACAAGGACAAATTGAAACAATTAGCATATGCAGGCCCATCGTACACCTTAGGCAATGACCTTTCTTGCACATCTTACCTAAAAATACTAATAGTTCACAACTAAAAAGTCCAGTAAACCGTTTATAGTTAAGAGTACTAGCTTGGATAAAATACCCCCTCAGACAAATATAAGGAAATCTAAATGCAATTCCCGTAATTTTTACAAATATAAGTCTTCAATGTGTAACTTGTTTGAAGTAAAAACTTTTCCAAGATAGAGCTTTGCTCTTTGGTTCTCATTTTCCATTTTCCCTCTTTGAGATGGGAACTCCATGTTTGTCCTTCAAAGGATTGGTATTATGCTCTTCAAGTTGTTATTCTCTTCACATGATGTGAAGCAAACATCACATTCTAGCTACATCTTTGTGTCTCAAACACTAGGACTGCTTTAGTATGCACTAATGGCTCTATTCTTGAAATTAACCGCACTATTTCTTATGGAGGGACACGTTCAACAAATTGAGAGTAGTGTTCAAACGAAGAAAATGAACAAGTTTTTCCTTTAATCTCTTTGTATCTGTAAGAGGAGGGAGTCATTACCCCATGCAAATGTTGATAAACCTTTGGGAATCTGCAGATAAAGGAGCTCCACCACAGAGCATAAATCGGATGTCACCTCCAAGCACAGCACGTACTTTTTTGAAGACAATTACATCCCACAGTATTTTCTCCAGTCCCCAAGCACCAAACCAGCTTCCTTCTACAGCTGCTAGTCGGCGCTTGTATCCAATGTTGAATAGATTCTTTGCTATACCCCCTTTCTCCTCAACCTGGAGGATGTCAAAATAGTCAGTGAAGAAGAGAAGGTATTATTTACTGAAAGCCCTTAACCTACACACTGAACCTATACAACTGCCATAAAACCATATCCACATTCAAGAAATTAAATGAATCAAATCCGTTTTACACCTTTTTCACAACTCCTTCTCGAACACGATCTAAAATGGCTGGAACTGCTGCCATTAGAGTTGGTTTTAACACAGAAGAATCTCCCTTAGTTCCTTTCTTAATCTTACTAGAAGTGTCTGTTATAGTCAATGTTGAACCATAACCAATTGCACAACCTGAAGCCAACATCACGGACTGGACACCAACAAAAAGGTTAAAAAAAATCTCACAACTTGTATAGAAAAGAAGAATACAGATATGAACATACCTCAGCAGCCAGTTCAAAAACATGAGCCAAGGGCAAGTATGCCAGGTATACATCATCCTGTCCCAATTTTGGAATCACCGTCTTAACTGCTGCGGCAGTGGCTACAATGTTTCCATGAGTAATCATGACTCCCTAAGTTGTTTCACATTGCACCACATTAAAAATTAGAGTAAAGGACACGTCCTACTTATGAAATAAGTAGATAATAAGTCAACTTTAAGTAATCAACCAAAAACCCATAATTTAAGATTATATAAATCAGATATTCAATTCCAAGTATCAAAAATTTGGCATGTAGATAAATAAATCAAATCTTCAAGTTAAGGCAGAAAACTTGTACTTTCTCCAGGTTCTGTATCTTTGACAAATGATTATATCACGATACATCAACACTACACACATCTGGTTCCAGACAAATAAATCGGCAAGATCCACCTGCCTTGTTGCTGGCATATGCATCAATTAATGAATATAAGAGACACGGAACAAACCTTTGGTAGGCCTGCACTGCCACTTGTATACATAATGACTGCAGTTCCATTCTTGGAAGGTAGGCTTGGATCAACAGGATTACTTCTCCCAAGTTTCTCAACATCAGAAAATGATGAAACCGTCCAATTGCCAAGACTTCCTGATAAGTCATTCTCGGATCCATCATCTTCAAAGTAAATGACATTCTTGATAGTTCTGAGGCTTGATGTTATAGCAGACAACTTTTTCAATAGTTTTGAGTCACAGATCACGGTTGATACTTGTGTCTGCCAAAATTTAAAAGCTCTGAGTAAGAGAAATTCATGAACCATATAAGCCTCACATCATCCATATCCTATTTAATACATAAACTACAGATAAGAATGTGTTTTCTCACCTCATTAAGTGAGTGGACAAGGGCATCCTCACCAAGAGAAGCATAAATAGTAACAACGGTAACATTCTGCCTAAAGCATCCCTGAAATACAAAACCGACTGGTTTTAATATGGCTGGTGCATCCAGAAACTCAATCAAAAGAACGTAAGACTTGTATAATATCGAAGTATGCCAGGCAGCATTACCTGCAAGGCGATCAACCACTCTGCCCGAGTATCAGAAAAAATGGCAGCACGTGTATCCACATCATGACCTAACTTAACAAGCCCAGATGCAAAGTGAGAAGCACGGTCTAAGACTTCTCCATAAGTTTGCCACTCATAATCCCCCAAGTGCACCTTCTCAAACTTCCTTCCATCACTAGCTGTGACAAGTTCCTTATTAATTAACTTTCTAGTTCCAAGAAACCGATCCCGTGGATGTGCTTTACAAGACTGCTCAAATAGAGCAGCCATGGTTGTCGCCCCTTTCCAAGGAACTTCAACCAACTCAGATATCCGACCATTACGCACAGCGTAACCTGCCTCGCCACCAACTTCAACGGGTACTCCTCTTAGTTTCCCCTTTTTCTTTCCCATTAACACCACAGATAGCAATATAGGTATAAGTATGGCAACAACAGCAGCACCCACAATCCCATATGTTCCATCACTAACACCTATTATTTCCGTTCCCTCAGAATCTGCCATTGCTAATGTTTGTCTAGTTTAGTACACCTTTCTTTTCCAGCAAAAACCAAAAACAATGACCTAAACAGATGACAGTTAAAATTAGCATCAAAATCCAATCTTGACTTACAATCCATACATGGCACCCAATCTCTATCAACATGGATGAACATAAATAAAAACAAGATTGAATGTATAAGAAGATTACTACATCACCATCCAATCCCAAAGAATCCAAAACACACTAACAAATAATATCAAGATCTTATAACATTCTGCAAAGAGTACTACAGTCAAGACTTAACCAGTGAAGTTCAGAGGAGAGGAAAAAATTTCATTAAATTGATTAAAAATAAAACATGATTAACCATGGCAAAAACACATCATAATCAGATTTTCATCAAACAACAGGCTCAGTATATATAGTCAACACACACATATCAAAAAATCTATATCTGAAACGAACCCAATACAATCAAAACCAAATACCCACCACCAAAACTTAAAAACAATATAAAATAAAAAAATAAAAATAAAATAAAAACATCATAGTAAGTGATCACCAGAAAAATATGAATCCACCCAGAAAAAAAAAAATCAGCAAAAACAAATATAAACAAGAAAAAGATCTCAGCTTTTACCTTTGTTTAGATGAAGCTAGAAATTTCTGTCTCTCTATCTGATCACATCAAACAGGATTGAAAAAAGCAAGTCCAAAATGTAATTGAGAAAAGTAGATGCCACGAACACCATTTTATATTTTTATAGTACCAAAAAAATAAGTGACACGGAGAGGCCTCTTTAATTACGAAATGGACCGGATAAAAAAATGGGAGTTTTGCCGTTTTGTGGGGGTGAGGTGGGGGTATTTTGGGGATAGCGTTATTTTTTCAACCCACTGTTTATTTAAACTACAGTGATGCTTCCTGCTACGTGTAGGCAACAGAGAGGCAGTGGCGTGGTAACTGAGCACGAGTCACGTGACTTTCGGACACGTGGCGTAATGGTTAACGAGTAACGACTTGTTTGGATTGGTTGGCACGTGGGAGATTTGCAATGGAAGTTGAATTTTGTGTCTCGGATTTCTCTTCTAGTGTCTCTCCCGGTCTCTGTCTCTTTTCGAATTGGAACCGAGTCCAACAGAAAACTTAGGGGGTGTTTGGATCTGTTTTTAAAACCTGTTTTTTGCTTTTAAAATTAAAAAACGATTTGAATATTGTTGAGCTGCACATTTTACAAAACCGTTTTTGAAAATAAAGAACAACTTTTTAAAAGTTATAACTAAAAAGTTAAAAGCAACTTTTTATTGTTTTCCATCATTTTTAAAACATCATTTTCAAATAAATCATAATTTTTTCTTCCGAATAACTACTTTACTCATTTTAAAAACAATAACCAAACTAGGGCTGGGCACGGTCCGATTTGGTCCGGTTTCGACTAGAATCGGATCAAACAAAAAATTTCGATCTTTTGAAAAATAGGACCAATTTGGACCATTCTTTTTTTCAGACCAGCCCAGACCAAATTATATTTATTCTGTTCGGTTTGGTTTGGTTCGGTTCGGTCTAACAGTTTTTTGACTTGAAATCCAAATGCTTGACCATTTAAAATATATATGACATGATAAAGTGAGCAATTGACGAAACATGCAAGTTACTGTTACGTACGGTTCACCAAACTAAAAAAAAGCTAAAAGAGTAATAAAAATAAAAATAAAGTGTCGTGTAGAATTTCTGGAAGTAGAAAAAATAATAATAAATAAAATCACTTGCTATTGCTATAATCATGACAATGCAACTGAATGTATGCAAGTCAAAAATCTTTTACAACTAAATCATGAAAATTGCACTAATTTAGTTTAATATTATTAATGTTTTTTTATTATTAGTGATAACTTTGTAAAATAATGAAAACAAATTGAAATCTTTTGCCTTCTCATGCTTGGAATTTTATTTGTTAATGAAGGTTTTCATTTTGTATGAACTTATACGGTTGGTATTCAAAAAAAAACAAATATGAAATAATAAATTAGAGTTTTTGACTTTAACTTTTTATTGTTAAAATTTTATTAAAAAGTTTTGGGTGTGGCATATAATAATAATACTAAAAGTATTCGGTTTACGGTCCGGTTCGGGTTTAATATACTTGAACCATAGACCGGACCAAACCATACGGTTTTACTAAAATAAACCCATACGGTTTTTTTAAAATTATAAAACCGGACTAAACCAAACGGTTTGGTTTGGTTTGATTCGGTTTACGGTGTATTGGCTTTTTTGCCCACCCCTAAACCAAACACATTTAGGGCCCGTCCTGTAAGTCGTTTTTTGTTTTTGTTTTTCGAAAATAAAAATGAAAATGAAAACAGTGTTTTTGGTTTTATTTTTGAATTCCGAATACGCGTCTGGTAGCATTTACTGGATTCCGTATTTTGAAAACAAAAACTGGAAAAACGCGTCCGGTAGGATAACTGAAAACTTTCGAAAATTGAAATATCAATTTTTACATTTTGTTTAATATTATAAAAATTATAAACAAATTGATTAAATAATTAATCATTTTTTTTTTAATGTAATTAATAATTTAAACAAAACTTACCAGTTGAAGAAAGAGGAAGAAGAAGAAGAAGAAGAAGAAGAAGAAGAAGACCAGCTGAAGAGGAAGACCAGATCGGCGACGGCAAGCAGCGATCGGCGGCCAGAGGTAGCAGATCGGCGGCGAGTGGAGGAGGAAGAGGAAGAAGAAGAAGAAGAAGAAGAGGAGGAGGACGGCGGCGAGCAGAGGAGGAGGAAGAGGAAGAAGAAGAGGAAGAAGAAGAAGAAGAAGAAGACGGCAGCACTGCGGCGAGCGACGACCGGCGAGATGACCGGCGACAGCAGCAGCGGCGAGCGACGACGGCGGCAGCAGAAGAAGAAGAAGAAGGAAGAAGAAAAAGAAGAAGAAGAAGAGAAAGAAGAAGAAGATGAAGGAGGAGAGAGAAGGTGAAGGGCTGATAGGGTCTGGCTCAAGAGAAAAAAAAAAGAAATTTTTTTTTTTTATTAAAATAAAATAGATATTAATGATATGGGACCCATTTCAAATGAAAAACAAAAACAACTTTTTTTTTGTTTTTCAAAATTTCCACTTTTAACACTGCTTTTGTTTTTCATTTTGTTTTTGTATTTCGAAAATAAAATGAAAAACGGTTTACAGGACGCGAATTCGAAATCATTTTTGGAAAATAAAAACAAAAACAGACTGAAAACGTGCTGCAGGACGCCACCTTATATTGTTTTGCGGTTTTAAAAACTAATTTTAAAAAATACTACTAAACACATTACATTTTTAAAATATGATTTTCATTTTTAAAATTAGTTTTTAAAAACGATACCAAACGCGCCCTTAAATTCTGATTTCCTATCCCCGCTTGCAATCCTAGTTATCTAATTATGTATTTACGATTTTCCTCAACTGTCTTCTTCGTTTGGAATCATTTCAAATCAAGTATAGGTTACCAAACTTTTCAGATTAATTAACTAAGCCAAATCATTATGGATTATAATTTATGAAAACCATGTAGCATAACTAACACAATGCATGCAATAAGTAAAATCGTGTACGAGGTTTTATTTTCAAAAATAACTTTTTAGCTATTTTCAATTTAAAAAATATATAAATTAATTAAAAAAAGAAAAAAAAATCCCTAAAATTTGAAACGGTTGATTTGAATTAAAAGAGACAAAACATTCAATTAAAAAGGGAAAAAAATTCAGAAATTTGAAACAAATGAGTTGGATTAACTAGAGAAGACATTCAATTTTGAGACAAAACATTAAATAGTATAAAACCAAAGGGAGAATTTAAGGCCAATTAATTTGGGCGCACCATCAAAGCCTCCTTAATTATCATTAATCAAATAACAATTATTATTTTAATTGCATAAATTTAGCTTGGCGGTTTAAGAATCAACGTATTCCATTAAGGTGGAATAGGAAAGGGTTTTTATTAAAAAATAAATAAATAAAAAATTGACTAAATTGAATACAAAAGGTTAGCTTTGGGATTATTAGTATACTTTAATTATTTGGTTATAGACTAATTATTTTATCTTTTGTTCTTTGAGAACATTTTATTTGGTTATATAATTTGATTAATTAAGCCATTTATCTTTTTAAAATGGTATTTTTCTTCAACTTCATGTCTCTTTTTTATTCTTTTTTTTTATTTTATTTTTAAAATTTTTTTACTAGTTTCAAATTTATTTATTTATTTATTTTTTATTTTTTTTTTGGTTTACACCATCCGGTTTCCGGGTGGGGCGGATCCACCATACGGTGCAATCAGCCCAGACCACACCTCGACTAATCTGGACTCGCACCGGGTCGGCCCACTAAGGGGTAAAGTGCTCCCAATATGTGTAGCTCCGTTCGCAAGGGGAGTTGAACCCACGACCTTGCTTAAGGGATGAGAGCGCCGAACCAGTCACACCAACACATGATTGGTAGTTTCAAATTATTTTGACTAAACAGGAACATGAGAAAATGATAACCCCGCCATCAACATAATTAATATTTTTATTATTTAGCATTATATTTGTGTTTCGATTCATTTTTATAGATTGGTAGAATAGCACAGGAGACCGACCTAATACTAATTACTAATTAGAAATTGCTAAGTATTTGATTATTATTATTTTTAACAACTTTCAGTTTTTAATTTTTCTTTTTCTTTCGATAGTAAAAATTCAGATAATCATAAGTGCTTTCACATTTTGACTATTCCTCTTTACATACATGCTTATTTGGTAAAAGGACATTTATGATTTATGTGAGAGTACAATAAATTATTTCAATTTTAAAATATTTTTTCTTTTAATTTTTTTTTCTTTCTAGAATATTACAATAATTCGAGGGTTTTGAAGTAGGAGAAACACTCGAACCTCTCGGTGTGAGTGTGAGGGGTAAATCACTAAACAAACTTCACCTTGTCTGATTATTATTATTATTATTATTATTATCATTATTATTATTTTAAAGGTTTTTTAATTATTCTACTGATATCCTATAAATATATATTATCCTATAACCATACTAAACTTGTACAACACGAATTTAAATACGGTGAAATGTAATAATTTTTTTATATACGATTTGAACTTGAGACACATTTATACTTTCTGTTTGGATCATGAAAAAAATAAATAATAATAATAATAATAATAATTATTATTATTATTATCAGAAAGCCAAACCTTGTACTATCAACAACGGGTCCATGGACACCACAATGGCACAATCACATGAGAACAAATATCTTGTTCCACCACCGAAGAAATGGCCCTTGTGGGTCAAGAATTTTCTTCCCGGAGGAACCTGATGATTTCTTCGCTGACTGATTGACATGAGTGTGGAGCCTCATTGGCCTCTTCAGGCTTTTGATTCTCTCAGAACTCGTTTCGAATCCTCTCTTAACACTCTCCATCACTGCACTTAAAGTTGGTCTAATTTTTATTTGGATAGTTGCCGCTCTAAGTAAGAATTTTGTGGACTAAAATCTGCAAACCTGAATAAAAGAAACAGATGTCCCTTTTTATTAATTAATTTTCTTGTCCCGTAGAGATTCAAAAAATCAATATTAATAAAACATCATTTTAAGTGATCAACAGAAAAATATGAATCCACCCAGAAAAAAAAAAAATCAGCAAAAACAAATATAAACAAGAAACCATATAATTTCTTAAATCATATGCTTCAATATATATATTGATTTCCATAGTTTATATCACATGCTTTTAGCAGGTCTTGATGCTACACCACTCCATTTGCACAATTTTCCTTGAGCAGAAACCGTATAATTTCGTAAATCAGGCATCAAAATCTTTTTTAGATTTTCCTCGGCGCTGATGGGATTGTGATCAAATAAGGGATGATAGGGAAAGTGGTCTTCTTCGTTTGGAATCATTTCGAATTCTGTCTAACGCTTTCTTCAGCCCGTGTTAGTGCATTGGTGAGCACATCGATTGTCCAATCCTTCAAATCTTCCTGTAGATAACATGTACATAAGCATCAAATATACACATTTGACTCTTTAGGTCACAATCTTACAAAGGAAGAACAATATGTTTCTTCTTAAAAAGCAAAACACAAGATCGGGTACAGAAACAATACAACACGAGAGTTACTATAGGGATACTGTTTAATACGTCTTTTTGACATTCCAGAAAGAAAGACCAAACAAACATCTTTACTGAGCTTTTCAGATAAACTAATCCAAATCATTATGGATTATGAAAATCATGTACCAAAACTAACACAATGCAATCAACATGCCAAAGAGACTCATTAATAATATAATATATAAGATTTACAATGTTGAGATGAGATTAGTACAAGAAGCACGGAAAAGTTTCGACATTCCATGATAGCTCAAGGCCAGAGTTCTCTTACTTGGCATCATTGGGCAAGAATAGGAAACTTGACCAAAGTGCTACAGGATCTAAGTTTCCTTAAATCCACTACAACCATATCTTTTGGAGGGAGGTTAACAGGCTGTCATTCTTTGTAACAATGTCATTTATGAATGATGAATTGTAATTAGCATCTTAGCACAATAATTACGCCCAATACGATCATTTTTAAGATGTTACCATGTTAGAGAGCGGCCATTATACAATCTTAGTGTAATAATTAGGAATCCCTATGCAATAATTTTTAAGATGTTAGAGAGCTGCCATTATATATGACAGCCTATTCTATGATCATGGACTATGGACTTTAACGGCTGTGCAAAACACATAGTAGTCACTGAAATGCTGCAGGATTGTCAAAAGTGCTTGGGGTTTCTGTACTACGATTGGAAAGACTAGCACGAAACAAATTAATAGAATTATCAATCATAGACAGGTAAGTACTAAAAGAATTAAGTGACTGACCATGCGCAATGATTCTCCGGTTCTTAATTGTGCATTTGGTCGAGCAAGCTTAGATTCAAAAGGAGTCCTTGGCCTCACTTCTCGAAACTCCTCCCACTCCTCACGTGACAGCATCCTAACCGTGCCTTGTTCAGGAGGAGCATTCTTTATTTTGCGCTCAATCATTTCTTGGGATTTTGAATCATCATACTGCAGTGCAGAGCATATAACATACGACGTTATATTGATCACCTAATAAACTAAAAACCTATCAAAATAAAAGCAGTCCTGCACTAAAGCCGGCATAAATTTTATTGGTAGAAATAAACCATAAACCTCAACAACAAACGACGTTATGTCTAGTAGATCACACTAAGCAAACAACTACAGCACCAGGAAATCAGAAGCCTTTGCGTAATGGTCTTAACTCTTACGAATTAGAGTTGAACAACAATTTTAACTGGCAAAGAGACAGCTTGTACATAAATTCTTCATTTTCTACATTCTATTACAAGGTACGATTCACACAAGACACAACTCATATATTATAGTTAACACTTTCTAATAAAGTCAAGGGCTACCAATTATATATAAATGATCACTTTCTTCATTTCTTATGATGTTGAATTCAAGCCACTCACACCTGCAGCTCAACGAAAGCAAGGAAAACAATTAACGGACTATAAATAAAAGGGTGTTTGAAGATTACCATCATAAGAAGCTTCGCGAAGAGCGCAATTGCAGCGACAGAGAGAACCATCGGCATTGTAGCCGTGTCAAGAAACGATTTCGATTCCGGAACCTCCACAAACACATCATCCTTCTTCACATTCTTTCGCTTCCTCGTCTTCCCCAGCTCAACAACTCTTCTCTTCAAACTCTCAGACGGTCCATCACGAGACAGCGTATGCAAATGCAACCTTCTTTGAACCAAAAACAGCTTTTGGCAAACCCCATTCATGGTGACTATGCAACAAGTGATTGCTTTTAACGTTTTCTCTTCGATTGGCTTTTAGAAGTAAAACCAAAACCCACCTGCAACTTAAAGCAAGTAAGATTTTTAATATAATTTAAGCTGAATTTAGCATATTCAGATTTGATATCAACTATCATAACTACCAGTTCTTCGAATCACTTAATTGGGGCATTTTCACATACAATTGGTGTGCAGTGTCAGGCGACAAATTACTTAAAATAAATCTTTAAAAAAAAACCCATAAATCGAGAAATATTGAACATCATTTTAAAATTACAAAAATAAAGAAATTTACCTTTTGAGAATCGATTCATGACGAGAAAGAGAAATTGGAAGAATTCTGTTTGGTTTTTGTTTTGTTTTATTTTATTTTGTCGGCTCGCAAGTCGCAAGTCGTAAAGGCTAGTTTAGTGGGGATTTTAAGGCCCAGTAGTCGCTTTATGGGCCGGGCTTAAGCCCATATAAATCAGGCCCGATATAGTCCAAACTATCAAAGGCGTAATTCATCCATACGTTTGGTAAACCGTACAATACTATACTAGCCTTGTTCACGATACAATACTATATCCCGAACAATTAAAGGCATAACTCATACCTTGTGTCCGTATTAAAAAATGTTTTCATGTTTGTCCGTATTAACTCATACCCTGGACCTCCTCTCTAATGGAGGTCGATCGGAACAGTCATCGAGGACCTTACAAAGCTCCTACATTGGTCCTTAAAGATATTGTCAGTAACCAAATACCTTAAAGAACACAAGGCAGATAGATTTATTATACTCATTAAAAAATGTTATGCTCATTAATTTTCACTTCAGATCCTGACAATATAATACAAAGACAGGTCCATGTATTTATTTTCATTGGAGAAACACCTTTGTGTTGTCACATTGATTTCTAAGATTTTCTTGTCAGTTCTATTTATATATGTGGAGATTTTGTGGTCAAAATATCCCGATTTTAATTTCATCCGAATCTATATATAAAAATTCAACTCAAAGATATTTGAAATCATTTTTCAATTCTCCAATGCAAATTTGATTTTTTTTTTCCTTCATGTTTCAATTAAAATCACTTTTACGGTTCGAGAGAAATATTTTCCGGGTCAAGCATTATATAATGTTTGATACAAAAAGATTTTGACAGAAATCGTGAGATATGTTATTCGGATCGAGTATGTAATGTTTGATATGATAAGATTTTTGTGAGTCCTAAAAAAATACAATAATGTTTTGATTATCAAGTGTCTTAGAAGCTTAGGACCAAAAAAAAATATCTTAGAAGCTTCTAATGAAAATTAATGAATAAAACAAAATCGCATATTATCCACTTAATGTTTTGATTATTGTATCCATAATTTAATCCATTAAAAAGTCAGCCGTTGGATCCTGCCATGTGTCTTTGTAATGATTATTACATTACAAAGTCGGACAATATTAAATTTGGTCAAACCAAAGATCTATTCAACTAATCAACTACTAATGGTGATTAGTTTACAAAGTTAATCCCCAAAAGTCTTGTATTATTGATTAATTTAGCAACTTTTTTATATATAAAAATTTAGCAACTTCAAAAGCACTTTTATATTGCCATTTTGAAATTAAAAAATACATAAAAAAAAAAACACATAATTGTATGAAAATAATACTTAAACTTAATAAAGTATTTAAGGTCGAAGGAAATAAACATGATTCGAAATTTTGAATATATATAAGTTCTAAAAATAAAAATAAAAACTATTCATTTTTTTTTTCCATTCATTGATTAGTTAACCCACACATCCCTCAAGCAAATCATGTAAAACAATTTTAAATCTAATTTGTAGGTATTAATTTATTCTATTGATAAAAAAAACAAAAAACAAAAAACAAAAAACCTTATCATTATATAAAAGATTTTGAATTAGATCAAATTGAAACATATTCTATTCAAAAATAGTTTGATTGAATCCCATATTTTATTGGATTAAAAAAATGTTAAATAAAATGGACTAGATTTTTTAATACTTTTCAAAATAAACTCAATCTTATAGTTCTTCTCCGATGAATTCAAACTCCACAAATGAATTGACATTTTGTTTATACTAAACATGCAGCGATGATTCGAATCGAAAACATTATTAGACAAAATGAACGTTTTTACCACCGAATCACATTGAGTAGTAATAACAATCAATTTACATTAATCAAATCCAAATTTACACAAAGTGGGTTGATTTTGAACCCATGAATGCCTATAAACTATGATTCATGTCTCTTAATATTTAATTTGTATATTCTATTATCACTTAATCAACATTCAATCCAAGTGAGAAATTAGTAACCCATCACCCAATCATTTACATTATTTGTATAAGACATTTATTGCATGTTGGTCACCATTTTTAATTACAAAAAGGTCACAACTTTCACACCCATTTTCACATTTTTTTTCCTCCTTTTTTTTTTTTTTTGCATATGTTAGAATTCAGCTCATGATTTCCATGCACTCATGTATTCCATAAAACCAACACTTTTTCAAAGCTTTGTTTAAAAATGATCAAAATCATCATTCGATAATTTAATATGTTTATATATTTATTCTATTGTGATAATTCAAATAAAGGGTAAATTTCATTGTCTCTCTCTTTTCTTTTTAGTAAAAAAAATGGTCTAAATGAAAATATATATAAAAAAAAATTAAAAAGAAAGACGTTGAATATAAAAATTAATAGAATTTTATTTCAATACTTCTATAAGGACATTAACTTTACATGATGTAACGTGACCATACATTAATATAATAGTCTCACAACTCACAAGCAACCAATCACACCATGCCAAATGACTTGAAGTTAATGGCTCGAATGTATATATATATATATATATAGTGATATAGTGTTTTTTTATAACTAAAAAAAGGTGTTTGATATTAAAGAAAAATTTATGTAATTTTTATAAAAGATTTACGGTGGATATTAAAATTAAATGGTTTCTACCTTATGTCGCGTGACTGATATGTAATAACATGATAGTCTCACATCACGTGTAGCAGCCAACTATATCATCCGCACGACCGACCTGTAATATAATGTGACAGTCTCATATCACGTGGAGTATTGTATTGAAGAATTTTCAATTAATAAGACGATTTTTTTTTTTTTTACAACTTTGATATTAAAGATAATTTTATGGTAATTTTCAAAATAATTTATGATACATACTAAAATTAACAAGTTTCATTACTTCAAGCATGTTAACCTCACGCAATGTGACCGACTTACTTCATATTATGCCCATGGTATGAAGTTAATTGCCCAAAGGTTTCGCTATTTCGAGTCCTTTAACCTCAAACCACGCGGCAGCCATGCATTAACACGATAGTCTCAAGATAAATTGTGAACGCCCGCACCGAAGACTACGATAAACAAGATGCTACAAGGGCCGTTTGATTTGATATTTTGATGTATCAATATAGGGAGGTAAACAAAAAACAACAACCCAACAAGAATGGGAGGGACTTAGTACAGGATTTTACAACCGGACCCCACCAAAAAAAAAAAAAAAAAAAAACCCTGGTACTTCCAAACACATGCATAATATGCACCAAGTCACACACCACCACTTGCAAAAAAAAAAAAAAAAAAAATCAAAATCAACCAAATCGAATCCAAAAATAAAATAAAATAAAATAAATAAATTCAGACATTTGTTAAAAAAATAAAATAATAATTCAGACATAAAAATTAAATAGAAATTAACAAAATAAAATAAAAAACCCAAAAAAGCCCTACAAAAGGGAAAAAAAAAACACTCTCTCTCTCTCTCTTTCTTGTTCATTTTTTCTCTTCTCTTTTACTTGACATAGATAGATCAAATAAATTCAAAAAAAAAAAAAAAAAAAAAAAAATCATCAAGAAAACAATCACACCCTTTTCACTTGTCTTTCTCAGCTGTTCATTTCTCTACTCTCTCTTCTCAGCTCTCTCTCTCTAGTATTTTTTTTTTTCTTGGTCTTTTTTTTTTTCTTCTATATACATAAACAAACAGAGAGAGAGAGAGACATATAGTGTTTTTTATTTTTATTTTTTTTGTTTTCTTTTTCTTTTTTTCGTTTTGGGTTCCAGAAGAACAAGCAGGAGTGTGAAGAAGGAGGTGGGGTTTTTGTGGGTGTTGTGTTTGACGAGTGAAGATGAGCGGAGGTGGGTCTAGGGTTTCAATCCCAAACAACATGAAGAAGACGATCCAAAACATAAAGGAGATCACGGGCAATCACAGTGAGGAGGAGATTTATGCAATGCTCAAAGAATGTTCCATGGATCCCAACGAAACTGCTCAAAAGCTCCTCTATCAGGGTATTCATTTTCTTCACTTCTTTGTTTTTGTTTTGTTTTTTTTAGCTGTTCTTGGTTTGATCTTGATTGGTGTTCGTTTTGTTTTGATTTGTTTGCTTGGTTTGATTGTGATCCATGTTTTCAGCTTCTGTTTGGTTGTCTGGGAAGGTGGGAATTATTTTGTTTTGAAGAAAAGTTGTGTGCTTGGTGAGGTTCGGGATTGAGCTGGGTTTTATATTTGCTTTTGACGGGGTTTAACTGTTGATGTTTTATTTCCTTTTTGCTTTTCAGGGTTAGCTTAGATTTTGATACGGTGGTGGTTTTTATGACCCTGGTATTTGTCCTAAAGCAAAGTTTTGTTTTTGTTTGGTTTTCGGATATAGATTTTGGGAGAATGACTGTTACTTGAAATGGTGTTTTGTTTTCGGTTATTGGATATCAATTTTGCGAAAGCGACTGTCGCTTGATATGGGGTTTTGATGTTTTTCGAATTCACTAACATGGTCTTCGGCATGCCAAATTTATTGTTTATGTGTTTGGTATCGTTTCTTGCGAAAAATTTTCATCAAAAATCTTGTGTTTTTCTTCTCCTCCCCAGCTCTCATCTGTTTTTTAGAAAAAAAAGAATAGGATTTCATGTCAAATGTGGTTGCATTGGATGCAAAATGGATGTTTTCAAATTTTGTGCTCCTAAAAATGAAATTTTTTAAATTTTAGCATACTACTTCTTTTTCCATGCACACGTTAGCTACTTAGCTTACTATGGATCTACAATGTTATATTCCATAGAACAGGAACTTATATTGGATCGTTGCCAGAATTGCTTCAAGATTTCATGGAATTCTTCAGAGTATAGAGTCATTATTATATTCATAGTGGTGGTAATTGGTAACAAGCAATGTTTTGTCTACTGAGTTGTTATTTTTTGTCGGATTGCGACTGATTTACGTGATGTCGACACACTACGTGTTACTGATGCATTTGTTGTTATGTTACTTATCTCCTCCTCCATCCATTTCCCCCCTTTTTAAACTTTGATAACAAGTGTACATGTATTGTTCTGCAGATCCATTTCATGAGGTCAAAAGGAAACGTGATAGGAGAAAAGAGGTATGATATTTTATATCTTGATAATATGTTTGTATATTTTGGGCATCTTGTTTGTTTGTTCTTTTCATTATGATGGACATATGTCCATCCTTCCTCCCGCCAGCTGCCTATCATTTCCACTGTCTATGTGTTTACTGAGCAGTTCTTAGTTGTTACTTTGAAATACATTCGATTACGAACATTACGATACTAAAATGAGATTGTGCTGGAGATAAATTTTGAATAACACTAGCAGGGCAAAAGCTTTGACAGGCATTTTTGTTTTTCTTGTCGTGTTTAACTTATTGAGTGAATGAATAGTATGTCTAGCATATGATACTTTTGTTATTCAGATGCATTTTTCAACTTTTGTACCGTTGCAATTATTTGTTTTATTATTTTTGCAGAATGTGAACACCAGAGAGCCTGTGGAATCTCGCTGGAGACCTGGCTCACAGGGGCGTGGGAGTAGGGGTGCCCGCGGGAATTTCTCTTCTCGTTACACATCACATGGTATGCCATGACCACAGACTATTCAGAATTATCAATTATTATCGCAGGGCTGATCTCAGCCCTTTGAAGTTACAGTGTTGATTCTGCTGCATTTACTTGTCTGTTTTTTTTTACTCTATATGCACTTTTTGACTGGTACTAGCAGATGCATGCAAGTCATTTAGTAACTGGTCAATAGGTACCACTTTGCACTTGACCTAACAAATTTTCTTTGCACCAAGAAGATTTTGCTTAGTTTTGTTATTGACATGTTTTTCCCCTTACTTGCATAGTGCTGAGGGGGATGTTATTGTTGTCATCTTTTTATTGGGTGACTATTTCGTTTCAGATGTTTATTGATATAGAAATGTTGTATCGGATACTGAACTAGAGTTTAACAGGACAGAATAATCAATTGCTTTGCTGGAGTCAATTTTAATTGCTAAGCTACTTTCTCCTGTGTGCTTCTCATCAGATGCTGGTGGTGGCAAGAACTCTGGTCCTGGGAGGGACAGCGGAACTAGTCAAGTTCTAGACAAGGGTGTTGGTCCATCCTTGCCAACCTCCAATGACACAAAAGATAAAGAAACAACTCCAGCAGCAAGGTGAATACTGTTTACAATTTGTTTTTCTTTGCAGTTCTACTTCTACAGTCGTTTTCATTTATGAATCAACCTTTAGATTACAGGATGGTACAGTTTGTATAATTTGCATTTTTAATTTTCTTTTGCAGCTTGGAAGCTGTTGTGGCCAATGGTCCCAGTGTTGTAGCCAGAAGCACTAATGTTGTGCATGCCTCCAATGTACCTGCTGGAAATCAGCCTGAAGTGAGTTCATCAACCATTAGCATTAATAAGCTAGGGAGTGCACCTTCTCCTGTTGAAGCAGTAAAAAGTCCCAGCATTGCATTTGGCACTGGACCAATACATGGGCAGCCTGCACCAAGCTCCAGTTCGTCATCTTCATCTGCAGTCTGTTTTTCATCTTCAGATCCTGTGCTGGTGCCATCTAATGATTTACGGCACCCTGGTGCAGTGGGTACAATTAAACGTGAAGTGGGGAGCCATCGAATTCCCAGTGAACAGAATATTCCTGCAGAGAGCAAGTTAAATGCTGGTCAGGATTTTAAATTTTGAACATTTTTTTCTCTCTAATGATGTAAGAAACTCTGATTCGTTAGAAACTCTGATTGGTTATTGTCCTTGACTGACAGCAGCTTCTGAGGTTGGTGGTTCCTTAATGCAAGGAAAGATGCCTAGCAAATCTCAAGGTCCCATGAAAAATCAACTCACTGAGTCTTCCCAACCTTCATCTGTATCAACCCACAGTGCCTCTTCAGTTAGTCGGCCTCCATCCAGTTACAGTAACCGGTCACAAGAAACAATTGGCTCTCTGAAAGGTATTATTTTTTATTACCACTGTATGCTTTTGGTTTTGTTCTATAAATTTAAGAGATATTTCTTGAACTTGTTAACATTCCATATGGGTTTCTCTTAGCTAAATATTGAGGTGGCAGTGGTCTGATTGTCAATTATGTTGCCCTTTTTCTTAGCTATTCTATTGTGCCGTACTTTATTTAGTTTTGTAGAGCACATTCCCACTTTTGGTAGCTATGGTAACTTATAACTTTTAACTGTACTAAGAAAAATCAATCTAGAGTTCGAACTGTTAACTTTGCTTAGGAAAGGCAGTCTTTTCTACTTACTAAGATTTGATTGATAGCTAGATGGCTCACTAGATTTACTATTGTGGTTAATGATCTGTTTCTTTACAAGTGTAGGTTCAAATAAGGAATGGAAACCAAAATCCACAAATCCTAATACTGCTCAAGGGTCTGGATCAGCTGTTACATCTGAGGTTTCTACCGTTCCCATTGAAGCCAGTGCCCGGTCACAGACTGTATCAAGTGTCCTTGATTCAGAAGAAGCAATTTCAAAATTGCAGAAGAAGCTGGGGGAGTTACATCTTCCTCAACGTCAACATGTTATAATTCCCAATCATATTCATGTCCCTGAATCTGAAAGAACTAAGTTGAGTTTTGGAAGTTTCGATGCTAGTTTTGGAGTAACTTCTAGTATTCTTGGTGCTCCAGAGAGTGACAAGAGTCCTTCGCCTGTGTCTGAATCTTCTCAGGTTATTGAAGAAACTGTGGAGGAACCAGCTGCAAGGTTTGTAATAATGAGCTTTTAAAGAGTTTTTATATAGGTCTGTTTCTATACTATTGCAGTATGTTCATTTCACATCTTTTTTTAGCTGAAAATATATTGTCTGATCCAGCAATCAAATCACACTGGCAACTGCTGAGGTTGGAGCTTATCCTGATCATCAACAATCTCCTGCCCATGTACCAGAAAATTTGTCTGGTGAGGGTGATGTTGCAGCCAGTGCTGTACCAGAGTATAATGAAACCAAGCAAGATAACCCATTGCTGTCTGGAGGCCCACAATATTCAATGGTGCATACTTCTCCAAATTACAATTTTGGTTTTGTGCCACCCATGTTAGGGAGCCAGTTTGCACCATTTGAAAACTCCGATTCTCAAGCACGTGATGTCTCTCGGCTTCCAAGCTTCTTAGTAAGCCTTCAAGTTTCCTTTATTTTGTAATTCATGTTGATCTAGCAGCCTAGCTATATACATTTAAATATATCTTCTTTATGACTTAAATCTTTTCACTTTCCAGATAAATACTTTGCATGCTAATTAAGGTATAAAATATTCTTTAAATTGTATATGAATTGAATATCGGACTTTGATTTAATCATTTAATGGTATTGAGTTCATCTGAAGTTAGTGTTGCAGTCTCATCAATTGTCATTTGCCCCGTTCATGGTTTTAAAATCAATTAATGCTTTTTATATAGGTTCAACAACCATTTGATCCAGCAAGTTATTATGCCCAATTCTACCGGTCAGGTGCCGACAGTGATGGTCGTGTTTCCCCATTTCCTTCACAAGGAGTTGCCGCCACCAAATACAATGGAAATGTTGCTGTGTTACCTCCACAGACTTCTCAGTCTCCACAAGAGGTTTGTACAGACTTAGAACATTTGATTATGTTTCACCTTGAGATAAAAGCTTTGGAATTTTTATTTATTTTTAAATCTCATTCGTCAAAGATGTTATTTAGAGTGTTGTTTGTTGGCCGAATCGTATTAAGATTTCTGGGGCATGGCTTCAATCTTCTAAAAGTCTGCTTCTCAGTCTTCATGATCTATTGAAGTGATAGACAACTTTTAAGCTGAATGTTTTCCTACAGTTTCTATAATTTGTTTGACTATTGTGGCTGTTTTTTGGTCCGGACATACACAATTACTTTTCTTACAGTCAGGCTATATGATTGGATTTTAGTAATGATTTGGACATCACTGTGTGAGATGATCAATCGTTTGGGTCCTTTAAGTGTAGTGTAAATTGAATATACTTTCATCACAGAAAAACGTTACATATATTTTCATCATCAGCAGAAATCGCTTTAATTATACAATTCACTTTCGTAACTTTGAGCCTTTAATATAGGGCACTTTCAATTGGTTCCCCAAAGTTTCTGTGAGTTTTGTTTTACTGCCAATAGTCTTGAAATTGGGTATATGATTCTTAAAATACTGTAGATATGCAAGCACCTAGACTTTTGGATGTTTAAAGTTGGTGATTATTTTTTCCGCCCCCATTGTTGTGATTATGCATGGACAAATGTGACACATCTGAATGTTCTTTATGCTATGTATGGGGCAATGTGCTTTGCAGTATTACTTTTAGTTTCACAGGAGTGGTTAGATGGCATAGACTTTTTATGCTCTGGTTTGTAATTGTGTAAGAAGTCCAATAAGGTTGGTAAGAAATCTAGACTCCCATATTTTATTTTTCACAGGAACAGTATACAGTAACCTTTAGGTTTTAAGCTATGCCTGAATCCTGATGATGGCCTTGCACTTTTGTTCTGCTCTAATAGGATTTAGGAGCAAGCATTAATTTCATTGAAATATTTTATTTTTTTGATGTTGCAAATGGATTATGCATCACATAAAGTTTTGGAGTTGGACATTCTGCTTGATTACATCCATTTGATATGCAGAAATCATGTATAATACAAAAAGTATATTGATATTTGCATATGTGGGAATTCTAATGATTATATTTCTTTACGTAGGGTGGGAATTCTTTAGTCCTGTCTACGGGAGGTCAAACTCCACTGGTGACTCAAGCTGCTGCGTCCATGCAGAGTTCAATGGCTATGACTCAGCAACCAGTACCTGTTTTTCGCCCACCAGCTGGAATGCATATATCTCATTATCCTCCAAACTACTTTCCATATGGCCACTATATCTCCCCATTCTATGTTCCACCTCCAGCCATCCATCAATTCTTAAGCAATGGAGCATTTCCTCAGCAACCTCAGGCTGGCAGTGTGTACCCATCCCCACAGGCAGCAGCTGCTGCTGGTGCGAAATTTTCACTTCCGCAATACAAACCTGGAACTAATACAGGAAACTCAACCCATATTGGAATGCCAAGTGGCTATGGACCATACGGATCCTCCCAGACTGGCTATACTCACAGTTCTGCAGCAACAGCAGGAAACTCAAATGCTAATGAGGATCTAGGTGGTTCCCAATTCAAGGACAGCAATGTTTACATCAGTGGACAACAGGTTTGCTTAATTTTCCTCTTTCAATATTCTGTTGTACATTGATTAGCTAATCAAATTTGATTATTTCTATGGCTAAAGGGACATCATTTTCCAATATTTATGGATTTATTACCTTTCTGCAGAGTGAAGGTTCTGCTGTGTGGATCGCCGCACCTGGTCGAGACATGTCCAGCTTGCCAGCAAGTTCATTTTACAATCTTCCTCAAGGTCAGCATGTAACTTTCGCTCCAACCCAGGCTGGTCACGGTACCTATGCTGGCATCTACCACCCTGCACAAGCAGTGACGGCAGCAACTGTACATCCGCTTCTACAACAATCTCAGACAATGGCTGGAGCTGTTGAAATGGGGGGACCGGCAACTAATGTTTATCAGCAGCCTCAACATGCACAAATCAACTGGCCTAGTAACTACTGAAACAGAGATAGATTTTTTTTTCTTTTTTGTAAAAGAGCAAACAAAGAATTTTCAACTCCAATCTTGCAATATTTTGGGGAACCACAAGTTTGGATGGTCGGAAACATCAAGAGGATATGTCACTGGCTGGATTTGAGAGTGTAATCTATGAAAGGAGGCTGGAAAAGATTGGCCAGCAGTATCTTCTGGTTCGTTGGGTTGAGGGCATAAAAAGGTGCACATCACCTGTAACTGATGTTGACCCGTTTTAAGTTAGTCAAGGTAGGCAGATTTCTTGCTGCTTCAATATATGGTTTTACCAATTTTCCGTTTCATAGTTTCTATCATTTTTCAAACTGAACTAGGTTTTACTGTTGAGTGGTGAGAATCTTTTCCATTCTTTTTCCTTTATATTTGAGATCATATAGGGCTCTGGAAGGTAAGATATAGGTCGGTGGAGAAATTTTTCCATTCCGTTTTTCTTGTCGTTCTGCAGTCTTACCTGTAAAGTGATTTTTGATAGCAAGAAAACGATGTTACTGGATTGTTGTAATTGGTAAAGCAAAAGCAAACATTTGCAATTGTTTCAGTTGACTGATTCATAGTAATTGCTTTTCATAGAATATAGAAGTATTGTTGGGGGAGATTAATTGTAAGTGTTCCTGAATGTTTGTTAATTCAATTGATGTTCTTTTATCTCCAGTTTGCTGTTTTGGTTAGTGAAACATGTAGTGATATTCCCATACCTGGATATTTTTGATAAGTTTTATGAAATTTTAGAAATTCGAAAGAGGTTTCCGATGAATTCTAAAACCCGGTCGAGTGATTGTATGTTGATTGGATGCAAAACTATGGCACTTGCTTTGATTATGTTGTGGGCAGATTCTGAAATGGTAACTTGCCAACAAAAAGAAAACAACATAATCAAGGCCAGCTCCGGATCACCCTTTGTTATCTTGCATTGTTGTCATCTATCATTATAGTATCCTTGACTTTGACTCGAGCCGGCTGGATAGAAATGAATTTCTTTTATTTTTTGCTTGCCTCTTGAACTCATCGATTTTCCGGGAAATATAAGGACTTTTTGGCTTCCTGCCAAACAAACAAACAAACTTTAGTATATGCAATCTTCAATATGCTTAGTAGGATCTTCAATGTTGGTAAACTTGGCCCTTTTGCTCGTGGTGTTTCTGTGAAGCCAGCAGCCCTTGGTTTGACTACTCAGCCGCAGGCTGCAGCATGCTGCCAGGTCCTGAAAATCGTCCATGTTGGTGGATATGTTGAGCGTTACTACATGGCAATGCCTGCTGTGAAAATCATAGAGAAGTACCCTTCTTCCATTCTAGCTAGGCCGGAGATTTTCAGGCGCCCGTGGGATTCAGTGGTCCGGAAAGATGAAATCCTCAACCTTGGTGAGAAATTCCTTGTTGTCCCACGTCAGACTGTGAAGAAGCTCCTGCGAAGGATCAAGAAACCCGACAGAGAAGTTTCTGTCAACTCTTTCGCATCAAAGTCTTCCTCTGATGTTTCTTTTGGCAAGGTTTCTTGCAAAAGGGGTGATTTTTCATTCCAACAAAATGAAGTCAGTGTTTCAAGTGAGGAAAATCCTTGTTCTTCCTTCAAAAGCGCTTTTCGGAAGAAAAGTTCTGTTAGAAAACAAGTGAGGTTCGTCGGAATTGAAGTCAAGCATAAGGAGGAAAAACCCGTAAAACCCGAAAAGAGCTTGAAGTCTCACGGTCTTGGAGGGAAGAGAGGAGCTAGAAGTGCCTCTGCAACATGGCAACCATCTCTTATAGCAATCACTGAAAAAACTGTTGAATAAAGTCTTTCAGACTACTTCATTTAACCAAATCTCTTTCAGAAATATACCAAAAGAGAAAATCTAAAATACGTGAATTGAACGGAAGATGCATAGTGCATCATGTGTTACGATTTTCTCGTACCCAAATGTCTAAGAGTAATAATCTTCTTTGGTTCTTTCATTCAATTCATAATACATTCAATTCTTTAAGTTATCTCATGTAAAAGGATTATATTTTAAATTATAAAATAATTATCATATGCATCCCTAGTGTCTTTGGTTTTGTCCCCAAGAACATGTGGTGATAATGTTATTACTTATTAAATATAAATTAATCATAGCAATTAATAAAAAAAAATTCTATATTTATTAGCATATTGAATTCTAAAAAGATTAATTGTTTATCCTTAAATTAGATTGACATTTATGGTTATAAATTTTCTCTAGAATATATTAAATAGTTTTATAAATTTCATTAAAAAATTTTATAAACCTCATTGAATTAATGGTTGTTTCCTAAATAGATTATCGGACGATCTTATCGATAATAAATCAACTTCTTTTTAAAGAAATCTTTATTTATTTTTTTATCAATAATGATAAACTTACTATTTTTCTTTTCATTATCAAAATTAAATCCATTATCACTTGGCATGTCACTCTACTTTTGAATAACACTAATTAAAATGATAAAAAGTTTCATTTTTTTTTTGTCTAAACAATAGAAAAAGATCCTATTTTGATAATTATTTTATTTTTCTGTTTAAGCTTTTTTTTTTTTTGGGTTCTTGGTCAGTTTTGTTTTCTTGTGTTTGTTTGGGCTTTCAAGAGAGGACCCAAACCTCAAAAAGATGTCTTTTTTAATCACCAGATAAAAAGGAAAAGGAAAACCCTCCATAGTTTCAGACACACAGGGAGAGATAGAGAGATAGGGAGACAAGAACAGAGAAGAAGATGAGACATGAAGAAGAGAACCCACCAGAGACTTCTTCAACAACATCAACAGCAACAGCAGACCAGGAGGAAGAGAGTTGGAACCAGAGAAAACAAGCCCTGATAGAGGAATTATGTGAGAAGCTAATGAGTGGGGATCTCCAGACAAAGATAGAAACAGCAAGACACATTAGAAAAGTTGTCAAGAAATCATCTTTGAAGACAAGATCAAAGTTTGGAGCTTCTGGGGTCATACAACCTCTTGTCTTGATGCTTGTCTCTCCTTGTCTCGATGCACGTGAAGCCTCTCTCCTTGCCCTCCTCAATCTTGCTGTTAGAAATGAACGGTTGGTTGCTTGGTTGAAAGATTGATTTTTTATTTATTTATTTTAGATTAATATTTGAATTTTTGATTTTGTGGGTTTGTTTTCTTATTCTGTTGAAATTTGGTTTGTGGGTTGGTTGAAAGATTTCATTTTGAAGATTCACAGAAGAAGAAATGAAAGATAAATATTAAATAATAATCCATTTAGCTATAATTAGTATTCTTTGCTGGGAAATTTAAGTTTTATTTCATTTGACATTAAAGGAAATTGGGAGAATTCAGATTTCTTGTGCAGCATTTTGTGACTTGATATGTTGAGATTGAATGTATCAATTGAATGTTTTCAGGTTATTTTATAGAGATAGTCCAAATGAAGTGATTGTTTGCTGATAAGTTAGATTCTTCCTTTTGATTTTGTTTGGTGTTTCTTTAGATTTTTAATGCTATGATTGTGAGGATGATATGAGTCTGAACAAGAGTAGAATGTTTTGTATTTCAGTGTTTTTATGGTTTCTTTTTCGTGCAGAAGTGTTTATATGAAGTCCAATTACATGTTTAGATAAAGGTTGCACTTGCAATATATCTAGTTTTGTTTCGGATTTCGATAGATCTCATTTAGAGTTGTTTGGCTGTGTCCCCAAACGAAGGATAAACTTGTTCAATTCTGGAAAGCATTTTTCTTTGCTGTTTTGGCTATTCTAGCAATGGGAGTTGATTGTTCGACAGGAGGTCTATGAGGATGGAAAGTCTGAAGTGTCGTTTTGAGCAATTTTCCTTTTTCTGTATGCTGTTATTTCTTTTGTAATTGTTTACGATTCCTTATGTCTGTACTTAGATCATCATTCCTTTTCTGTTTGGTTGGTTTGTTACACTTGCCGAACTGTTGTTTTAAGTATGCAGTCAGTTATCTCATTCGGTCCCAATCCTTTTCCATTTATCAGGAACAAGGTCAAGATTGTGACAGCCGGTGCCATCCCGCCACTTGTGGATCTTCTCAAGTTCCAAAACGGTACTTTAAGGGAGTTAGCGACAGCAGCAATCTTAACTCTCTCAGCTGCTGCACCCAACAAGCCAGCCATTGCAGCTTCAGGAGCTGCACCGCTCCTTGTACAGATTCTCCATTCTGGAAGTGTTCAAGGAAGAGTTGATGCAGTAACAGCCCTACATTACCTCTCCACCTGCACGGAGAATTCCGCTCCTATCCTAGATGCTACAGCGGTTCCCCCGTTAATCAACCTCCTTAAAGAGTGCAAGAAGTATTCAAAATTTGCTGAGAAATCCACAGCACTACTTGAAATCCTTTCAAACTCTGAAGAAGGGCGAATTGCAATCACAAATTCAGTTGGTGGGATTTTGACCCTTGTAGAGACAGTTGAAGATGGATCTCTTATCAGCATGCAACATGCTGTTGGAGCTTTACTCACTTTATGCCAGAGCTCCCGAGATAAGTATAGAGAACTCATTCTTAAAGAAGGTGCAATCCCCGGGCTTCTTCGACTGACTGCAGAGGGTACTTTTGAAGCTCAAGAAAGAGCTCGGACACTCTTGGACTTACTCAGAGATACTCCTCAGGAAAAGAGACTAAGTTCCTCAGTTTTAGAGAAAATCGTGTATGACCTTGCTGCTCGGGTTGATGGAGCAGATAAAGCAGCTGAAACTGCCAAGAGGTTACTACAAGACATGGTCCAAAGAAGTATGGAGCTCAGTATGACGCGTATCCAACGTAGGGCTACATCTTCTACACCATCCAAGATTCCATCCTCATAATGCATCTTTTCAGCCTCAGAAACTAAGCATACAAGAAACCGGGTAAGAGTTTACATCTTATATATGTTCCACTTGACCAATTAAACCTTTTGTACCCTTTATAGATCACGATGAAGTGAAACATTGAAATAGATTTCAATAGGGTGTCCACCCATTTGAGTTGATTATCTGATTTTCTGACCTCGCGGTGTCATGCTGTATGTACATCTTGACCTTTGATCATGTATATATGAAAATCTCTCCAAGCAATATACATGTATATCTTTTCTGATCACAATTTTTGTAAGCAAGGCAGCATATTATGTCGGGAAATATCTTCGGGAAATATATGAGTACCTCCTTTTGAATTACAGTAACAAATTTGTCGAAAAAACCGGCATACAGCTCTTGAAGCAAGTGTTTGCGGTAATTTTTTTCAAGCTGGTAAATACATTCTCTCTTAGTTGCTTGTGCTGGAACCTAGTACATGAGTGAAACTGGAAAGTGACCTTCATTTTACATGAATTTCTTGTCAATTGATTGTGTTGTGGACTCTATTGAGATTTCTCTGTCATTGCTTCTGTTCTGTGGACATCATTATATTCATTACTCAATGTAGAAGCAAATGAGGATCACAGAGCAAAATTTGTTGGGGGGTCCCTCTTCCCTTCCCTGTTAAAATTACAATTGGGTTAGGTCCAATAGCAAAAGCATTTTTACTGTTTTACTTTTTTCTGTTTTTTTTGAAGCTTTTTACTGTTTTACTTTATATATGGGTTGAAAAGTGAAAAAGAAACTTCCATGATATAGAAAAAAAAAAAAACTACATGGAAAAAACCAAAAAGGGACTTCCTTGGAAATCAAGACCACTAAATTATGAAGAACTGTTGATTTGTTATAATGATGATGGAGACAATGCCCCTAAAGCCATTTCAAGTACTTCAACATAAAGGATTCTTTCATATGATTTTACTTCTGCTTTTCCAAAAATGAATAGTTAATTATTAACCAAAGGAAAAGTCTCATGTATGTACACACACCAATTTTGTCATGTCGCACGATCAAGATGTACTCGGCACATGACATGATCGTAACAGAGAAAAATATACTCGCTACATTATATAATCGTTATGAAAGATTTCGTTATATGGAACAATTGTTACAAAAGATGTATGATGGTAATATAGTATAATGTAATCTCCATATCACACAATCGTTATGAAAAATGTACTCGTCGTATGATACGATCGTAACAAAGAAAAATATACTCTCACATCACACAATCGTAACAGAAAAGGGAAGGCACGTTCTACCACAGCCAAGATTTTTCAATACCTCAACCAAAAGTCTAAAAATCTAAAATAATAAACGATTAATGAAGTAATAAAATTACAACTTTGCCACTGTCGAGTGTCGGCGTGGGTGTGTTAAAAATGTTGATGCTAAGTACTGAGTGGCCTCCCATTACAAATTGCTCAAAGCCACATCCAACCCTCCACGTTAGATCAAACTCCACGTGTCACAATCACAACCCCATGTAATAGTTTAATGTAATCAAAATCTCTCTCTCTCTCTCTCTCTTCTGACTATCGACAATCTTAACTGTGAAAAATCATACTAAAATTAAAACCAGCTCACACGCAGCTACACTAGAGACAGAGTCAGAGATTTTTGCGTTCTGTCGATGAATGCATCTCCATTGCTTCTCTGATTCGGTTCTTTACGGTCAAGGTGAGTAAAGCTGAAACCTTTTTTTATAGTCTTGAATTAAAGTTGTAAGCTTTAGATCTTCGGTTGTGTTGTTGATTTGAGAGATCCAGATCTAAAAATCTGAACTTTTTTCTGGGTTATTGATTTCTTGCACGGTTGTTGTGATTTTGTTATCTGGGTGTTGTTGTTTTTAGTTTTGGGAGCTAGATTTGATTCAAGTGTGGAACTTTCTGGTTGAGAAACAATGTTCGGTCGGTCTCCACTGTTGAGAAGTGGAAGTTTCAGGCCAGAAAATCTAGGCCAAAATGCACTAGCTTTGATAGGCAATCTTTGCTTCACTTTGTTTGTGGTAGGAGTGTTAGTGTTCACCATTATTGCCGCCACTTATGAACCAGAGGACCCACTTTTTCACCCATCAACGCAGATCACTAGATTCTTTACATCAACATCAAATGCCACCTTTACAGCTGATGACACTGTTGCTAGAACTGGGGAGGATTTCGTGAACATGAACCAAACCGAAGTTGGTTCGTTTATTAATCTAACTGATGTTACGAACCTGGCCAGTGAAACTGTTGAGAATGCTGAGAATGGTGAGACGCCGACTACTTGTGAGGTGGATAGTCCTATTGATTGTACTGATCCGGAAGTGTTTCATTTGTTGATGAGAAAGGCGATAGAGCATTTTAAGGACACACATTTTTACCGGTTTGGGAAGGCTGTTCGTGGGGACAATGATAGTAGTTGTGATATGGCGTGGAGGTTTAGGCCTAAGGAAGGAAAGACAGCTGCTTTTTACAAGGATTATAGGCGGTTTGTGATTGCTAAGTCCAAGGATTGTACGTTTAGTGTACTGAGTATTGGGGATTATCATACGGGTGTGAATGCAAGGAAGAGAAAGAAGAAGCAGCCTGGTTTTGAGAAGACACCGCCAAAGGACGATCTGAGTTTGCAAGTTGTTGGGGAAACTGTTAATGATGCACTTCCTGAGGTCTTGTCAGAGAAGTCATTTAGTCGTGAGAAGTACTTAATCTATTCGGGTGGTGGGGATAGGTGCAAGAGCATGAGTCATTACTTGTGGAGTTTCTTGTGTGCTTTGGGTGAAGCACAGTACTTGAACCGAACACTGGTTATGGATTTGACTATTTGTTTGAATTCAATGTATTCTTCATCGAATCAAGACGAGGAAGGGAAAGATTTTAGGTTTTACTTTGATTTTGAGCATTTGAAGGAGACAGCATCAGTGTTGGACCAGGATCAATTTTGGTCAGATTGGAACAATTGGCATGAGAAAAACAGGATGAATCTTCATCTTGTGGAGGATTTACGGGTCACGCCCATGAAGCTTTCTGGAGTGAAGGATTCTTTGATTATGAGGAAGTTTGGATCTGTTGAGCCAGATAATTACTGGTACAGGGTGTGTGAAGGAGAGACAGAATCTGTTGTTCAAAGGCCATGGCATTTGATATGGAAGTCAAGAAGGTTGATGGATATAATGTCTTCAATTACAGCAAAGTTGAATTGGGATTATGATTCAATTCACATAGAGAGAGGAGAGAAGGCTAGGAACAAGGAGCTATGGCCTAATCTTGATGCAGATACTTCTCCTGATGCACTCATCTCAACCTTGGCTGACAAGATTGAAGACGGAAGGAATGTTTATATTGCAACAAATGAACCTGACACATCCTTCTTCGATCCATTGAAAGACAAGTATACCACCCATTTTCTTGATGAGTTCAAGGATCTATGGGATGAGAACAGCGAATGGTATTCTGAGACGACAAGGCTTAACAAGGGTGTTCCAGTTGAATTTGATGGTTACATGAGGGTTTCTGTTGACACGGAAGTATTCTTGAGAGGGAAAAAGCAGATTGACACTTTCAATGATCTCACAAACGATTGTAAGGATGGTATTAATTCCTGCACTCCTGCAGCCGGTTAATCCCTATTTGTGAAGTTTAGAATCTTCAGTGTTGCTACATTAACACTGAGGTATTACCACTTTGTACTTTTAAAACTTGTGTCTTCATTGCTTCTGAGAAAAACTGTAAGCCTTATTTGCTAGTTTTGGCATTGAGTAGCATTATCATAAGTATTATTATTTTTCCTGTAGAATACCAACAATCAATGTTTCTTACCTGATATCCTCCTTTTAAGTTTCTGGTTTAAATTGAGTTTTGTGTTCTTTCTTTCTTTATATTTACTCGAATTTCTTGTGGAGATTGTTCTTTAGAGTGATTGCATGATGTTGGATTAAGATATTTAATCATCAAAGACTGAAGTTATCTTACAAATAATGCTGAATTACGATAATCAACAATTATTGAACAAGCCAATTGTTATTCTAACGGCCAACTAAAAATACATCTAGTCTTTGAAACTGCTATAATCAATATTCTTAGCAAAAACAGATCTCAAGAACAAAATTGCTTAGCCAAGCATACCACCTACGATGCAGAGAAACTAAAACAGTTGGTCAGGTGAAATTAGACTGTCTACTTCCCATAGCTTCCCCGCCATCTCCATTGTCCTTGCGCTTGCTTGCCTCTGAATCCTTCAGTGTTTACGCTTGCTTGGCTAACCTTGATAAACTAGTGCATTTGCCCTTTGAGTTCCCCTACATATTCCTTCTTTCCCCGGTATAAATAATCAATTAGAAGTCAAAATCTGATTTCGTCATTTTAATCTCATTTCCTGCCACCCTTGAACTTTTTGACCGGAATAAGGGTCACCTCCTTGCTGGAATTCTTAGCTTTCGTCTCTGTTGGTCGTAACAATGAAATGGCGACTTGATGCTGACTTTCACTTGCCTTATCGTCTGTATATGGTTTCACTTCAAAAGATCCCCTGGTGAAGCCTCTAGCCACCTGAGGGATTACAGTTCAGGTGATCAGCAATCAGCATTGCTAATAGCATAACATTTAAAGGGGTTCAGATTCTTTGCGGATTCTGGCAATAACTTATGGATATACTACAGAAGGCAGAATGCTATCACTGGAATTATATTGTTTCTACTATACCAACACACCTATGTAAAAGTTCCAAAAGATAAATGAAGGATATCTGTTTTACCTTCAAAAGAATCCAGACTTTGAGGGAACTACTTAGGATTGCAAGTTTTGTTCTTTTCCCGGAAGTCAAATAGTTACACATGTGATTATCGACCCTCAGAATAAATCTTGGCCATGACTTGGGGCTTTCAGCACTTGCTTTCTGAACCTTTGTTGCCTGATTCATGTGAAAACGTAAATTAATGTTAATAATACATAGATCAAACGGATAAGGCAGTCTCAATCACAACAGAACAGTTGGAAATTGCAGCAAGATAAGCATGTGTTGTCAAAGACATCATATTTGAAGACAACATATCAAGGATGGAAAACAGACAGAAAAAGTATATTTTGATTTAGGAAGTCCTTACAAGCAATCGGCAAATTTCTTGTTCAATTTTTGAGAATGAGGTCTCTAAAGCTTCAACTCTCCCAGTACCATGACAGCAAATGCATGGTTCACTAATCATAAATGTCACGCTGGGTCGAACCTGTCCAACATATTGCCATAATTCCAGATCAGAAGTTAAAAATGCATTGTATTATGCATCGACATTTCTTGCAATGGTTATTTCCCCCTACAAGCTCTATGAGTACATTCTGTCATACATCTTTTTAGAATTGGTGTTTCAGCTACCCTGAAAAAGCTTATAAAAGTTAAAAAGCAAAGAGAAATGATTGTGAGATGCCATACCCTCTTCCTTGTTATTTCCATAAGTCCATGCCTAGACAATTCAGAGACTTTCACCATTGACCTATCTCTCTCAACAGCTTTCTTAACTTCTTCATAGACCAATCTCTTATTTGCTGAAAATGAGTCAAAAACAAGTAAGACGGTGCACAGTTAGATAGTTGTTACACCAAGCATTATACTACTCTTTGATTGCCCATTTCTTATACTGTAAAATAATTTTATGAAAAGCCAATTAGTAAGTTCTCTCTCAAGTTTTCTTATTTATTTTTATTTTTTCTATAGACATCAAGTTTAATTCATTATAAGCAAAACTTTTCAAGTGAGTTTGGCTTATATATTGATTGTGAGATAAATAAAAATCAAAGAAATTTTATGCATAGTAGCAACTATCTTACAAGTATCTATCTGCCTCTTACAATAACCAAGGGAAAGAGTGAAATTTATGTAGGACCATGATCAATATCAAGTTACTACTTTTTAAATTTTTACAAGTATGGAGAAAGAGAGGGAAAGAGAGATGAATAACTTACAGTCATCTGCCATATCAATAAAATCCACAACAATAATACCACCAACATCCCTTAGCCGCAACTCTCTCGCAATCTGAAAAATTTATCATCTTTTACATACTAGTTCTTCGACCTTGTGGGAATAAACAGCATAAAAAGATACTTTATCTAAACCTTGCTGAAGAAAACTAAGCACAGTGAAACAGTGACATAAGCAAGTCCACAGCCATGTTCAATAAAAAATATCATATATCCATTCATTTTACTGTTTTCTACAACCTCTCTTACTAATGCAAAATTAACTCCTTAAACTATCTATGTGGCCGATGCATATAAAACTGTTATAACAGCCCAGAGCATAACATACTTGTTTTGCGGCTGCCAGGTTGACATCTAGAATTGCTTTCTCCTTTGATGTTCCATGCCCAAACATCCCATGTCCCCCATTCACATCAATAGAGACTAATGCCTCAGTTTGCTCAATAACCAGAGAACCCCCATTAGGAAGTGGGACCCTAAAAGGCAAGAAACATGATCGACATCAACAAAGATTATAATCAAGATTCTTATAAGAAAGTTTACCAGACTCCAAGCATAATAAAACCTCGTAATGAAAACGAGGTAAAGTTTTCTTGTAATACATTACAATTTGGGATGATATTACTAATAAAAATTACCGGTGACCAGTTCAGCTCTCCTGTAGTAATTACTAAGATCATAACTACTGAAACCACGGCCACTCTTAATAGTTTGTTGGAAAGTTTAATTTCAAGCAGCACTATTTTAGGATGGTAGTTATACCTTCAACCTCTCATCTTATTGCTCTAACTAATTCTTGGACACCTCATCTCAACGCTCTTTGCCATGTTCCCTTCTAAAAGGACTTCATTTGTAAACTTGTGTCAACAGGGCACAAGAGGATCTACTGGAAACAAAGTTTACTTTTAACAAGCAGCTTATTACCCATTCTATGGGATACATAACGTGACAACTAAGAAATAAGCAATAGCAACTAATCATCACCTTTTGCTGAGCATATTATCGATCTCCTCTTCAATGTTGAATTTATCAAAGAGTGGAATTTTCTTATCATATAACTCGACTCGATCACAAAGATCAGGGGCAATGTCCTGAAGGTAGTTGGTAACCTGAAAAATAACATAGAAAAAGAATTTAAATTTGTTAATTATCATGGCAAAGAAGTGTATGAGATCATTGACTTTTCAATCATTTAAGTTTTTAGAAAGATGGTAATAATGCTAAGCATTCAAGGAAAGTAATATTTTGAGATAGCAGGTACGGTGATACAGCATTTTTAACCACTTAGTCAAACCCAATTGATCACACCCTTTCCAAGTATAGAACAGTTGACAACTAAAAAGAATGACAAGTCGATTGTCTTAACTAATTATCAAATCATATTCTCAACTCTCCTAACAAACCATTTTAATTTAAACAATTATACATTTTAAAAAGTAAATTAAAACACTATCCCATTAACATGTCATTTACAATCCTTCTTTATATCTCCAATAATTGGTGTGGCTGCTAATGAAACAATAATGTATAATAGTATTAGCATATGCCCATAATTATAATTTTACTACATTAAAATCCTTCTGTAATGTTTTGAGTCACTCTCTTTAGAAAAGAACAAGCACACAAACACACTGACACTGACACACACACACACCCAGTTGCTTTATGTTTCAATAACATAGTCCTCATCAGCTGGAGCAATACCTCATGATACGTCCTGTGAGAGTCAACCATCATCTTCTTAACCTGAAGGTAAATTATATTGAAAGCATGAAGCGGGAGACGAAATTTTCTGTAAGATCATTGTGTGATTTTGATGTAAAGTAATAGAAGATGGGGAAATTTACCGAAAATGGAAATGGGAACTAGAACGGATGTTTGTGACTCACCTTGTCATTGAAATAATCCTGAACAACTGAGAGGGTTTGACCCATTGCCCTATGCAGTATAACAGGAACGGCCCCCTCCACACCTTCATCTGCTGCAAGAGCTGCTGATTTTGCATGTTCCATAATATTTTTCCAAGTTGAAAGTAAACCTTCCAAGTCCTTCTGCAATTCCTCTAAAGAATGGCCAACAGCAACAGTTCTTACCGTTAGACCAAAACCCTGAGGCTGCAAAGTTTTTGCAATGACTTTTAAGCGTGTTCGCTCAACACCAATTATCTTTTTTGAGACGCCAATTTTAGCACAACGAGAAAACAATATCTGCAAGCCGATAGAAATAGTTTGAGTGAAATAAATATGACGATTAGCTAGCAATGAGAGAGAGAGAGAGAGAGAGAGAGAGAGAGAGAGAGAGAGAGATTCAGATACAGAGAAAACATACCCAGAATCTGCTCTTTAATTTTGGATAAGCGGTCAATGTCGGGCCTTTTGTACCCAATCCCTCTTTCACAACTTGTACAATAATTTTGGTTCCTTTCTGAACCTGCAGCCACTTGTTTTCGTAAGGGAGTTTTTGCTTAGAATCTTTTGCATCTCGGGGATGAGACACTTGAGAGTCATTAGAACCTTTTGTTTCAATAGGAAAGGGAACATTCATAGTTTCACCTTCTAGATGATGGTCTCCATCTAACAAGTCCTCAAAATCAGCTTCTGCTTCACCATAATCAGCTATACTACCATTCACACTCTTAAGAATTTCTGAAACATCATAATCATCATCAACTTCATGTTCCTCGTCATCATTGGGCATAAATTGCACTATATCATCCATAGAGTCAGCTTCTGCAACATCATCAATGACTTCGATATTATGAGATGTGTGGTCAGTGTCATGGGTGGCTGGATGTTCTTCAAGAGCTCCAGGCACAAAACCATTAGCTACCTGTTTCTTCTTCCGTCGACGAAACGGAGGAAATATGAATGGTTCTCTGTATTGCTTTATGTCCATAAGAGAAGGTCTAGTATTTCCAATATTCACAAAAGCACCGCCCATATGGGGCACAAGTTTTGTGACTACCCCTAAATATACACTATCACATATTACATTGCTTTTAACAGGTTCCAGTAATAGCTCAACCAATTTTTCATCTTCCAAAACAGCAATCCTTTGCATTGTACATATCGAAGAATTAATCAATATAACATTTGATACAGGGTCCTCCTTTGAACCTAAACTCTCTTCTGCAGGAAACAAATTATCAGGAGCTTGATAATTTTGATTATCAGTATCCAATATAGTCCCCTCATCTTTTACATTCTCAATTTTGTCTGATATATCAGGATTTATCTTATTATTATATAAGAGAACGAAAAGTGATGATCCAAACCAAGGTTCCTCAATGGGCTGGTCTCTTTCAGAGAAAACTGTATCAGAATTTGAATCCTCATGTGAAGCAGTAACTGTAATCTCATCATTACAGTACATGTTATCCTTAAGTATGTGATCATTCGAGAATGGCTTTGACCCTTTGGAATCAATTTCAAGATGTCTGACAGTCTCATCTTCATCTGTCAAACCACTGGAAGCATTTAAGTGTTCAGAAACATTTTAAGGAGGAGGTTTTATATACAAGCATGCTCAGATGGCGACATTACCTTTTGTTAGAACTGAGATTGAAGATTCTGCAGCAAGATATGTCTCCTCTATCCATGAATCCCATACATGAGTTGGTGGTCTTCTGTTGTTAGACCTCATCCATAAATCTCTCACCAGAACTTTCCTATCTTGTTTGACGGGTACTAATAAAGAAAATTCAGGTCCGGGTCTCCAAATGATGTCATCTGAAGGCCATGTTTCTCCTTTCATGAAATAATTATACTTGAAATTTACTCCAGCAGCTATCTGCCAAGAATAAACAGTGATTACATGGACTTATCGGTGGATATAAATAACATAATTGACAGTGGATGAAGTATCTTCAATATCTAAGACTAGGAGAGAATTAACATTCAATATACTTAGTTCTTTTATGAATGAGAGATTCATGGTCCTGCATTCCCCTTTAAAAGAGGAACAGCTGGAACAAATTATCCATTTCCCTTGCTAAAGAACTTAACAAACTGATTAAAAGCTAAAACTTTCCACCATTCAACTAAAGACATTATTGATTTCATAATGTAAACATAGAGTTTCAAAGATTTCTCCCAAGATTCATATCAGTTCACTCAACTTAGCTTAAACAAAGTAACATAGTCTCCGTGAAAACTATCAACAAATCTTGAGAGAACAAACAAGAAGTATCAGGTACTTATGCAGTTGACAATGACATCACTTTATGTTTCCACAACACATCAATATAATATAGTTAACTACTCAATTTTCAGAGCTCAGTAAATTACCTTGACTTCAGCCTTCCATAAGTTTCCATCCTCAGCCGGGGACATTAGAATAGCCATATCTGGATCCCAGCAGCCTAAAACACTGAGATCCCCAGTAAGGTAGAGAAGCTGACCAGGAGCCACATCGGCCTCTATAGTCCAAACCACCTCACATAATCCTTCAAAAGGATTAGTTGACAGGCCTGAAAAATCAAATGTGCTAGGTCCATCATTCATTCCAAAGGAATAAAAAAGTATTTCCAGGAGGGAAACTAATTGTTTTTTTTCCCGCTTTTGCGACAAATTAAAATTTGTTTATCCATCGAGTCTATAACTACAAACACTATTAATACCAAATGCATATTACTCTCTATAAACCCTTAGAAAATTCAACAGAAATATTTCATTAAACACCTAATAGTTAAACAGGAAAAAAAAGATGGCACCAGAGTGACAAAGTAAAAGTGTAATATTTACCACATGAAAAGTAGCTACTATTATAGTCAAACAGTGCACAAGTATTCACAATCTCACCAACAATATAATCAAAAAGGGAGTGTTGCAGTACCTTTCTCTGTAGGCATTATAGGGGATCTTGTAAGAGAATGGTGATTCCTGATACAAAACGTGAATCCGAACATATTCCTGAGGGGTAGGTGATGGCATATATACCTGAGTCAATTGTAATATTCATAAGTGCTTTGTGGAGATAAATAGTTAAACACACACACACAGGAGTAACATAATTTCTATTAGGCATCTACATATTCTCCAGTTTGAAAATTTCAAGAATCACAAACATCATTTCCAATTGTCCAGTGATTTTTGCACAAAACTACCAGAAGCTATATGATTGAATATACATTAGCCCCAACTACAAAAATGGACGTAAAGGCCTGATTTCATTTCACATAAAGCACCTATTAGTTCTCAAAATTTCTTTCAACACATATAACTATTGCCAGAGCCTCATGCAATGATAAAAGTTTCAATCTTTTCTGGAACAAATATAATTTACGCATTTTCAAGGCAATAAAATCTTAATTGCTTCTAATCTGCAACAGAGACATATTCACAAACACTCTCCTTCCAATCAACCACTAAAGCTACTATCCCCAATCATACATACAATTCCCATTTTACAGATAAGCCAACACAACTGTTTCTCACAAATTCAATCAAGTTTCTAACTTTCTCTACAAAAAAAAAAAACAACAATAAAATACCAGAAAGATCGATACTTTAAACAACTACTAAACAAGAATCTCATAATCATCACTTGTATCGACTTACGGAGACAGAAACCGGTTACAGGACCCATGAAGCCAAGTGCGTTTGCGCCCAGAGAGGAGGTGGTGGGGCCGAGGCCGAGCCTCGGCGAGTTGCATGAACCTGGAGCGAGTTTCGGCGGCGCACGGAGAGGCAGCCGGAGGAGAAGAAGCCATTTAAACTAAAAAGGGTAGTCCTTAGTTGGTAGATTTGAAGGGGAAATGATGGTGTTCTATTCATTTGAGGGAGCGAGCTTGAGCTCACAAGTACTGGTCGAAGCAATCAGGATAGAAGAAGATAATAGCATTGGTTTCTTTGGCTTTGGCGCGTTGTGGGCTTGTGTCGTGTGACAAAATATAACATTAGTATATGCGGATATGCGTCTGTTTTTTTCATCTTCTTTTTCTTTTTCCTCCTCCCCACCTTTATTTTTTTTTATTTTATTTTTTATTTTTTTTATTTTTTTTCATTCATTCATTCATTCATTCATTTCAGGGGGAACAGCCTAATCAAGCATTACAAGTACGGTTCGGATATTACGTTTACAATTTGGAATCGGATTCAAATAGCTACTCTCATATTTGTTGTTTAGTAAAAGAAATGAGACTCGAACCCCTAATAAAACACTATTGGTGTGGTCTAAATAGCTACTTCCCACAATAAGAAAAATAATACGGTACAATTTCTTTACACTTGCTTTTCAATAAGTGCTGCGAGACTCGGACATGAAATCAAGCGAGGAGTACAGTCTTATATCCACAACCTCGAATGTTATTCAGATAGCTACTCCCACGATCCGAAAAGATTTTTATACATTTGTTTTTCAATGAATAAGTTAATATTCAAACCTCAATATAGTTATTTACACAATTACGAGTGTTGTCCACATAATTATTCCCACAACAAGGAGAGGTGTCATTACACCTAGACTTGACCACGGTTCCGGTTTGGTCTAGTTCCGAATCCGATCAGTTCGGTTCCATTTAAAAAAAAAAATAAAAAAAAAATTAATAAAAAAATAAAATAAAAACATATTAAATCAAGTAAAAAAACATATTAAAAAATGTAATTGCGATTTAAATATTTAATTGCAATAACAAAAATATTGAATAATTGAAAGAGAATCGAGTAATTGAGAATTTGAGAGAGTATTGGAGATTGAATTGGAGTGAGGAGATAAATAAAATGGGAGGGGGTATTTATAGGGAATTAGGAAAAGGGATAATTAAAAAATTAAAAATTAAAAAGTCTGACCGCAACCTTTGGGCAACAGTGGCCCAAAGATTGCTTATATATATATATATGATGGCAATTTGGGCTTGGGCAGTTGGGCAGTTGGGTTTGGCCCACAGTGTTGGTTTTAAAAAAAATTATTTAATGCATGAACGGCCGGTTCCAAACCGGTTGAGAACCGTCGGTTTGTGTCTGGTTTTTGGAAATAGTGAACCGGAACCAAAAACTTGATGGTTTCGGTTTGAAAATTCCGATTCCGGTTACGATTGAAACAGTGTGCGGTTCGGTTTGAACCGAACCACGGTCACCTCTAAATTTACACCTATTGTGTCGTTATACTTAATTTTTAACAAGTAAAGTAGGACTCGAACTTGTTTATCAAATATGTTGAGGGAAATATATAAATATAGAATTAACTAAATAGTTGGTGTGATTTTTTTTTTCCTTCTAATAAACTTGTTTTCTTAATTAGTTTTTATTTACCACCGAACCAACTCAATTTTCGGCCACCCGGAATGACTTACATTTATCAATCTTGGCTTTTCCATGGCCCTTGGAGGTGAAAAACAACAAATGTAATACTAGATATCATTAACCATTATATCCAATCTATATCTGTATCAAGAATTGATTCATTCACAAATCACAACCCACAAAAGGTTGCAACAACAGAAGCTAGACAAACCATCCTGTTCCTGTTTTCACTCTCACTTCAAAGTCCAAAGAAGAATCTATCAAAGCTTGAATAATTACACCCTTCACCATTTTCCTTTGTAAAAGTGAAGTGGCTGGCTGATGATTGGCAATTTGGCATGGGGCATATTGGAACTGCACCCTCCTGTGTGATCTGTGATGGATGACTTGAAAATGGACCACAAGGCTCTCATTGCACAAATGATCAATCATGACTTTTGCCCACATAACAAGAAAAAAAAGAAATGCAATGAACAAGACCCTTTTAATTCATTGCATTGCATTGAATCGTTTGTGTAGTGGGGTCTTTTCTTTTTACTTTTTTTGCAGTTCATCAATCAATTTTTGCATCTGTTGTCTTATATTGTCTTGTGAGCTTTTATTTCACAAGAAGGATGGCCAACCAAATGGCTGCAAGATGCAAATACCTTTTGATACCAAAGCTTGTGTACTTGTTAAATGTTCTATTGGTAGAATCTAGAGCTTCTAGTCAGAGTCTTCGAACTATTGAGACCTATCTGAGATCAGCGCAACGTAAAGATAAAACACAATAGATGATCTTGATCCCTCCGGTTTAGAGCCCGATGCACAAAAGAAGGTTTTTCGAGGATTTAGAGATCCGAATCCTCGTGTTGAAATCATCCAATTCAAGTCTTAACATATAACACCTACCAACATTCTATTTCAGTTTGCACTATACATGAAACATTTCATTGAAGAAACCAAAATCTCCATATCTATATACTCAAGAGCAAAGTCAGATACATGGGGATAAAACATCAGAAAATCTCACAATATGTACAATAAAATTCTGGCTCTTCAACAAACCATCAAGGTATCAAGCTTGAACTCGCGCATATACATATACGATATGCATAACACTAGAAACCAGTCGATACACATTTTTTTTATGTACACTACACGCTGTACATTGAGTTTCTCGACTCAAACCCAGACTCGGACTCATCAAACTCTTAAAAGACTTCACCAGAAGCAAGACAACACATCCTCTTCAAGCTCAGATATTAGCGGTGTCCTGCAAAGTGGGCACGTAATGTTCCAGTAGCCCAACCACTTCTCCAAGCACGTCTTGTGGAAGAAATGACCACAGTACAACTTGTTGATATCGGATTCTGGCTCGAATTGTGTTAAGCAAACCGAGCATTCATGTTCAGAATGTTTGCAATGGGACAGTGTATCGAACTTGATTGCAGGGTTCCGGTTCCTGAACTCCTCAACATGATTAACAGAAGGGCTTAGATTCTCAGCCGATTGTGTGGTGTCTGTGGATGCATCAGTCCAATATGATGAAGTTTCTGATTCGGGGAGGTGGATACCGACAACTTGGAGGATTGATCTGACTATGCCTTTAACGATAGAGATCGATAGAGCAGTGTTTACTAAAATCACACATAGCATTCCTTCTGATGGAGATGGGAGACTCGAGATGCCCATATCGAAATTTAAGTAGTTTCAAGAGAAGACTCTGTTTCGCGTAGCGGAAATCAGTTCGAGATTTCGAACCAAAAAATGGAAACTTGATGATCAAACTCCTTGAAATCTATCTGAAAGGCAATAAAAGCATCATTAGAACATCATTCAAAGACCATATAAGTTAATAAAAATCAATCAAGTTTAAAGAATGCATAGAATTTCAAAGAGCAGATTAGCAAAAGATAAACAGAGAATCACATGAAATTCTTAAATTGCCTCACAAGAAAAGCAGAAATTAAGGCAAATGGTGACAGCAAAATTCCACAAAAGAGACAAAATTCCACATAAGAAACAAAAAGGAAGGATTTTTGGTATTGATAAAACGATCAACATGATCACTTATTAATGGTCAAGACCTCAAAATTACCAAATTTCAATAAACCCTTTTTGAGAGCTATTGAAGAAGGAAATTATCAAAAAATTGAACCAACTTCAATAAATCATCTCTTACAAATTATAAGTATCAAAACCCCATGAATCTTACCACAGCTGAAAATCAATGCAAGATACAGCCTTTCCATTATCAAGATCGAACTCGATTAAACAAATAAGACTCCTGATATTGATATTTTTAAGAAAGGGAAAACTTTGATAATGCCCCAGATGTCCAGATGTCCAGATGATCAGAACAAGAAAGGATCATCATCACCACAACAACAACACATAAGATTGAAACAGAAACCAGTTTGAATAATGAAAAAGCTCATAACTTGCATACCATAATTTCAATCCAAAACAAAATAATATTACAAAAAATCAATTTTTTTATCAAAAGGGTAATAATACAAGATCTACCATTTCTTATTCAACTATAAAAACCAAAACTTTCATTATGCAAGTGAATGAACAGATAAGAACATTTCAAACCAAACCCAGAAAAGATCAAACACAAAAGGACCCATCAGTGCAAGAGATTGAGAGAAAGATAGAGACTTACAGATAAAAAAAACTGAACTTGAACTTGCTCCAGATTACTTGTTAGTACAAATATGTTATATCTATCATCATCATCTATTGACTAATATGAGAAGTTGTTTGAAGTTGAATATGGAAATTGTGTTGGAGCTCTGGATTTATATATATGGAGAGGTAGAACTCATAGAAGGAAGAGCTAGCTATCTATGTATGTAATATGTATGGTCCCCCAACAACCCCCTCTCGTCTCAATCTCTCTCTCTTGGTTTGCTTGATAAATGTTATTGAGCTTCGAGCTTTCTTCTTAACTTAACCATGGTCAAAACTTCCGTCGTTTGCGGAGACTACTGTCTTCTTAACCATGGTTACTTTATATCACCACCTTTTCTTTTATAATTTAATTTAATTTTTTTTTTAAGGTTTCTCTTTCTTTGTATATATTGATGAATTTTTGGTTGATGTTTTCTTCCCAAACATGTTTGTTAGATACTTTTAGATTTTTATGTTTTGGTGGATATATCATGATCTAAATTTATGAAAATATTTAAAATAACTAATAACAATGTATAACTGAGATTTTGATAAGGGGAGAACCAAAAACTTTATTGGTTTATTATTTTTAGCCATAAATTTATATTTTATTGTTTTTATTACTTTTGATAATTTTTGGACAAAACTATCCCTAAATTTTACTTCATCCGACATGTCATTTGATTTCAAGTTACACGCGAGTTAATTTTTCAAGTTACATGTTAGTTAAGTTTAATATTAGTGAAAATTACCCACAATGACCACAAACATTAGTGGAAATTCTTTTTTAACCACAAACGAAGTTTTATTTATTAATAACCATGTTTTTGGGAAATTACTAGACAGTCCCCATATAAAAGCCATCCCTCAAACACTTTCTCTATCTTTTCTTTCTTTTCTTTTCTCTCTCCTCTACTCTTTCTCTCCCGGTCCTCTCTCTCTTTTCTCCTCTCCATCCCGTCGACCACCGCCGGACGTCGAGCTAGACCAGCGCCGTCGACGACCAGCGGCGCACGAAGGCACTGCCTGGTCGTCGACGGCGCTGGTCCAGCTCGACGTCCGGCGTGTTTCGGTGAAGCTCTCCGGCGACAGCGACGGCAACATGATCTGCAACAACATGAGAAATCAACAAAACCTAAACCTAATTTAATTTGAGGAAGAAGAGAAGGAAGAAGAAAAAGGGGAAAAAATAAAACCTAAGGATAATTTCAATTTAGTCCATTTTTCAAGTTTCAATATTTTCAATTTAGGCACGATTTCAAGGTTGATTATTTAAATTTAGTCATAATTTCAAGTTTGGTCATTTTCAATTTATTCATGATTTCAAGTTTCAAGGTTTCAAAAAAAGAAAACTAATTTCAGGGGTAATCTTGTAATTGATGGACATACACTGAAAGTTTTTTAAAAAAGTGGTTATTAACAATTAAAATTTCAAAAGTGGTTATTAAGGAAAGTTTAATGTTTCCTATGGCTACTTATGGTTTTTTCTCTTAATATTATATGCTAATTGACTTTCCACTTATATATCAATGATTTTTAAGTTACATGCTAGTTGATTTCAATTTTTTTGGTGGATAACGACAAAATTGAAGACAATCTTGTCTATCCAATGCTAAAAGTGATAAGTATAATAAAATATAAATTTATGACTAAAAATAATAAATCAATAATTCTTTTTTTTTTTTTGTTACTTCTTGCAATTTATTTTTCTTTTGATAATATTATTGGTTTTTTTTTAATAGTATTTATCTATTCAACTATTTTTTTTTTAAGCTTTTATTATTAGTAGAATTCGAGTCGTTGACTTGAGAATAATTTATTACGTTCGTTTATCTAGTACTGGTTGAGCTACGTCTCTAAAGACATATTATCAATAACTAATTATAGTGTGACAGCGACTCGGGCCATTAAAAGAATTATTATTTTACTAAATTGGTTTTATTTAATTAAAAAAATTCCACTAGTCTTTTCAACTAGAACTCTTTTTTTCTTTTTTTTCATTTGAAGGTACAACTTCACTTTTGCTTTTCCCATACGATTAACTTTTACTATTTGGTGACTTTATTGTCAAAATCATTAACACTTTAGTCCATAAAAGAAAAAAAAATGATTGGAGGGTTTTTTTTTTTTTTTTTTTTTGTCTCATCCTACAATACATTTTGTTCAACTTCTTTTTCTTTAATAAAATTACAGACAGATTTCCCTTTTTTTTTTATAATGAATATTTATTTTTTAAAAATTACGATTAAATGAAATATATCGATACATAATCAAATCTATAGATGAAAATTTATATTTCGCGAGTTAGAAAAGAAGGACATGAATCGTATCTATAATCTTATTAAAAGAGGAAGAGCTTATAGATTAATAGATAAGACACCTTAATTTCCGTATCATAATAGAATTGGTTTGTGTGATGAATCTTATTAAGAGAAAAAGAATTTATAGATGGACACTTTAATTTCCGTATCAAAATGGAATTGGTTTGTATGATCGATGGATATTAATGACAAATAACTTTCATATATGATTGATCAGCATATTATATCATTTCATATCATCCAATCTTATTTGACGATAAATACTTGACCTAGATTTATCGGAACAAATAAATTTTAAATTATTTTTTATTATTTGATCATTTCACATCATTAAATATCATTAGACGATATTATTTGTTCTAAACGAGTCAAAAATAGACAACTTTTATATTTGTTTAATCGTTTCATTGTATCGTCGAACATTGTTATTAGACGTAACAGACCCTTAACCAGATTGACGTGTCAAAAACAAAAGAAGTGGATGGAAAGTGTTACCGATGGATGGTAATGACAAAACAGTTTCAATCACTTGATCATTGTTCATCACATCACATCATCATGATTGGAAAATTTGACACGTGGCGTCGATTTTATTAGCTGTCGCATGACTACATACACGTACAAAACCCCCCACCCCGATCAAGCATCAAAACGGCACCACGTGTCCTCATCACATGCATCCTACGTGCGTCACATCTGCAGTGACTGGGTTTGAAAGGCACGCTCACATCACATGGGTTGCGATTGGAGTTTTGTTGGCTACGTGTCAGAAGATAACGGTACCAGTTCCAGAATAGGTCACAGTAATAAAAGACAGCAGTGTTGTACATGTGGCAGACGGTGGCATCTGTCCCAGAAAGGCAGAAATGTAACAATGTATCGGGTCTTTTGTAACACACAAAGAGCATTGGTCATGTCCCATCATTTTTTATTTATTTTTTAATTAAATATGTGTTTAGTTTCTTACATCAATTAGATTCTTTAGTTCCCTGAAATCATCTATATGAATCCAAATGCAACTTCATTAGAGAGTATTTACGGCATCTCCAATGTAAACGTGATTTGTGAAAAATTAAGATGCCACGTAGGATAAGTAGATGTTATGTTAATAATTATATCAACAATACAACCGTACATATTCAACCTTAAGTTGACATTGCAAAAAAAAATATTAGACTGACCGTTCACTTTCAGACGGTCTGTTGCACAGCTATTTTTTAGGTTGATTTAGCAAACATTTAAAACTAACATTAATTTTGCATATATTTTTGGTAAGAAAAAAAAAAATAAATAAAAAAAAAAGATGGACACGTCATTAAAAAAATTGTATTTTAGAAGGAAGCATTGGAAACCAAATTTTGAGTTAGTTGTCTATCAAATCTATTTTTATGCCACAATAGGAAGCAAGTCTCTTGACATTATTGTCATGTCAACAATTATTGGTATGCAAGCTACTTTTGCATTGGAGATGCTCTTAGAATACAACTTTGATCACATGAAAGCTTTTGTTATTGGTATGACTCAAACCATTGATTTGGAAGTCATTTATCTAAACACTGAACTAATCTATCTACTAACTGAGCTATACCCCCGAGGATGAGAGAGTAGTCTTCTTGCACTTAACAATTTAATAGATCATAGTTATATGAATGTCACCCAACAAATAGATGATAGCATGAGTCATCCCACCAATATATATCCATAATGGGCTGAGACAAAAAAGAAAAACCAGTTACTGCATACAGGTCTGTTGCAGTAGCATGACATACTAGTTTTACTCGACACACAGATTATGGGCAAAGACAAAAGATAAACCAATTACAACTTTCAATTTCTGCATTTCTCCATTATTTATAATTTTTTTAATCTAAAATAAAAGGGAAATAAAATAAAACAATACCCACCAATCACAAACTTTGCATAGATTTCAATTTTGAATTCAATTAGATTTGATGAATTATATATATATATATATACCCTAATTTGGTTATGTATTAGCTACACCTCACTTTTGTGATCATTGTATCTTATAATGATAAAATCACAATTAAATATATAGAAACCTTAAACCCTAAACACTAGAGAGGAAATCTACCATGTATTATTAGCTACACCTCACTTTTATGATCATTATATCTCATGATGATAAAATCACAATGGAAGATATAAGAAGCATCAAGAATGTTGTATCTAAGATATTTCTTATATCAAGATGCATGGCGTCAAGTGCATGTAATCGACAAGTAGTAGTAATAGTTGATATATAATATTTAATAATGTACACATGACATATATATATATGATTGAAAGTGGTGACAAAACGCAAGTAGGCAAGTAAACAATGGTTTTATTGAAACGACAAAAGCAAGAATTAAAAGAAACAGAGATGGAGATGTGTGTTTGGATATATAGATAGATAGAAGTGTTAGTTGCCCTGCTATGTCGTGATAACAAAAGTAAAAATAAAAAGATAGAAGAAGAAGATACATAATTATAAAACCAATAGTGAGAGAGCGAGAGAGAGATAAAAGGGGTCAAATGAAGAATAGAAAGATATAAATTTTGGAGGGGGACACAAATAAGCCCATGTGCATGCATGCAGAGAATGACAATTATTGGTTAAAAGCTTCTGTTTAATTTGATACGATCATCGTATCGTACGTAGTTAGTTTGAAAGTTCTAATTTTTTTTATGGGAAGAAAGTTCCATTGAAGTATATTATTTATTATGAATAGTAATTATTGTTGTTTTGAATTTCGGGATAAAGAAAAGAAGCTTAGGTTTAGCACATTTTTAGTCTGATAAGGAAAGTAAATTAATTAGGGAATAATCTTCCGTTTAAAACAGCCCCCTCTGCGCGCGCGAGAGAGAGCCTCTATGCCACACATGTTGAAAGCTCATATCACCCATTCAGTTATATACTACATATAAATGATTTCCCTAAACAATGTGGGATTCACTTTATTCCCTACACAATGGGTTCACTTTGAGACTCAATTTCTCATTCACCCATTAATCATTTTGTGAATTTGAGTATACCATTTCGAAGCTCTCACGAAGGAGAATTCGAATATGCATATATCTCCCATTTTCATGGAATTAATCATACCCAAATAATACTCTCAAAATATGAGTTTATCACAAAATACACAAAATTTTCCAACAATTATAATAGATGAAAGGGAATAGATCATGGCGAGACCATAAATGGGCATTGAACTTTACAATTTTTTATTTTTTTTTTTGAAGAAATTGAACTTTACAATTTACGAAGCATAGTATGATTGTCTAGTTGAAGCATTTGTTTTAAGGGTGAAAAAAGTAGTATATAAACTTTGCGTTTAATGTTATATGATCAGTTTATTGTATGAACAAACGTATGGTATAACGTACGTTGCTACGTACGTAATGTCCCATCGAAGCATTTCTCGTAAATGGTGAAAGGTGGGGAGTGGAGGGGATGTGGGGGAAAAAGGCCAAGACCTACACATTGGCAAGGATAACACTTCACGTGGCCACACAACACCACCCACGCTATCTCATATGGTCTTCCATGTGTTTGATTTATTGTCTCTGTCAAAAAAACTTCGATCAAAATCATCTCTGTGTTCTTCTGTCTTTTGTTTTCTTTCTTCGCTGAAAACAACACACAATTAATGCTTTGTGACTGTTTGGGTGTTTCAACTTTGAAGGTCATGTGCTTCTAATTTTTTTTTTTTATTGCCACTTTTTTATTGCATGAGAGACAAGACAGTGGTCAACTATTTTTTTTTTGTTTTTTGTTTTTTGTAACTACATGTAATGTCTCCACATCCATCTTTTGTAAGATTTTTTATTTTATTGTTTATAATAAAAATGGCTGCTCCTAAGTCCTAAAAATTTATTAATTCATATAGTTTGTTGATTTCATAAATCATTGTGCGTGTTTTGTTGACCGATAAGGTCAAAATTTCACCATTTAAGGTTATCGCTTATAAGATATTGTCCGTTTTGAGTCTTTTGCTTTATTAAACCTCACGATTTTAACTTTTGTTATGGTGTTTAGACCTATTTTTACTTATTTATATTATCGATCGGTCTTAACTTCAGCCGATGAAAGAGAAAATCCATTAACAAAAAAACAAAAAACAAAAAAAATCCCAAAACTTGTTTACAATATTTGATTTTGAGCTAATTTATTCTAATTTTTTTGGTTATGTAGATTAATATCCAATAATTCAGGGTGGAAAAACCCTTTTACAAAAGACTAAATAGACAAATCTAGACAAATCTAACATATTTTTACAATCAAAATTTATTTTAAACATTGTTTTCAAAATAAAACCGTATTCAACCAAAACTTCTAAAAACTATTCAAAACTAACCTGAAAAAGACGAAAATGTTCCTAGAGTTTTTTTTTTTTTTTTTCTTTTTTTTCCCCTTCCTTCCTTCCTTCCTTCCTTCCTTCCTCCTCTATTAGTTCTTCACTTTCTCTTTCCAAAATCCCTTTTCTTCCTTCCAGTCACTGTTCTGTGAATTTTTAATGCTTTAAATAACTAACGATTGTTTGTATTGATGTATATTACATGAGTTTTGATACTATTTTAGATTATGTCATAGTTTTCAAAATCAATTTTGAAGTTTTCAAAAAAAAAAAAAATTGTTTACTACGAACGTTGCATATCAGTCAGCCATGTAATATTTCATAGTTCATTATGTAACATATTTCTTCAATTTATAGGTTTATGATGAATATTACATGATATATAGTTTGCCATGTAATATATATATATATATTCAGTTCATTATGTAACATGTATGACATGTAATTCATTAAGGGCAACATAGTCTTTTTGCAAGCAAGGACCGCAAGGTTGATTAAAAACGAAATTTTACCACCGTCCAGTTAGAATTGAATTTAACGAATTTCATTTGGTTAAAAAAAAATTTCTCTCTAAACTTGATTAAGTACTGTGAGATTTTTGCTTTAAACGACGTTGTACATTGTACGTACTTATCGTGGGCTTATGGGCCTTTTTGGGCTTCACGTTATTACTATATTGGGTTTTTAAGAGACCAGTTCGATGGGCCTCAATTAGGGTTTTTCATTTTGTGAGTTAGGGTTTTTCTTCTACTTCACAGTCAACAGCTTCGAGCAAGCTTCTTTTCTTCTCAAACGCTCGCGAAACCTAGAGACAGTAACTAAATTCTGTTCTCAGGTATCAAATTATCTTTTTCGTTGCTTCAATTTTGATTATTTTTGTGTTTCGATTTGGTTGTTTGTATTTGATTTGTAATCGTTATTAGCTGGTTAGAATCTTAGACCCATCATTGTGTTCTTAAAATTAATACAGATTATAGCAAGAAAGAAGGGATTTTTTTTTTCTTTTCATAAATTATGTTATTGTTTATTATTATGTGTAGAGTAGAATGTAAATTTGAAAGTTGAAATTAGGTTTGCTAGGTTGTTTTGACTCATTTAATTTTGGTTGTGCTAGGTTAGAATTTAGAAGCAGACCATGGCTGCTGAGGTAGCACATGTACCCGTATCTGAAAGAGGTCCTAGGAAGAGGATATTTAGTTCGAAGAAGGGTGGTAAGGGAAAGAAGAAGATGAGGGTGATGCCGGGTGCTGGAGAGAAGGTTAAAATTAATCCGAAGATGAAAAAACTGTATCAGAAGAGGGCAAAAGAGTACAATTCAGATGATGATGAAGATGAGGCTGAGCCGACCACCTTTAAGGATAGAGGTGATTTGGATAAGGAAGGCGGGGTTTCATCTGAAGAGGAAGGGGATAATGTGGATGCAGAGAATGATGGGTTTTCTGATGGTGAAGCTGATGAAATTCAGCCTGGGATTGCGAATTTTTCTGAAGGGTCCAGGGCGTTCAAGACGGCATTCAAGAGCATTATAAAGAATGCTGTGGCTGAAGATGCACTTGTAAGCTGCTTACTAGTTTGAAATTGTGTTTTCATTGTTAAATGGGGCCTGGGACTTGTATTAAGTTTGTTGGCTTTGCAGGGTCCGGTGTTGTCAGCGCACAAGAAGCTTGTTGCCGAGAAACTTGCTGAAGAGGAATCTGAACGGAAGGTCAAGGGAGAGGCTAAGAAGGAAAAACTCATGGTAGGACCAAAATTGGTCCAGTAAGATTCATACACATTCTTATTATGTAACAAATTTCTTATTGCATTAGATCGGTATCATTAATTTAGCATTTTACATAATAGGCGGGTGAGAAGGGACATGTGAAGCCTGCTAAGTACTTGGACACGCATGAAAAGTTTCTAATTGGTGTTGCTACAAAAGGAGGTAACGAATTTTGATTTTGAAATGGGGACAGATGTACCCTTTTTTGCCTAGCCTATTGCACCTTTTTTTTTTTTTTTCCCTCATACTAACTCCGGTTATATTTGCTATTTGTGTTGCTGGAGTTTCAGTTGTCAAGCTATTTAACGCTGTAAGTTGCTTTGTGAAGATTTAGCTATTTTGGTCATTACTCTGTTTTAATTTCTCAGTTTTGTTTGTTATATTTTGCTGTTGTCTTACTTTTTCATACTTAAAATCTATTATTTGGTACTTTTGGCAGGTAAACAAGGCACAACATGCTCAAAAAGGATTGAATCCTTCAAGGTTTAAAGATGAAAAAGGTATGTTGACAGACAGCAACTGTTATTTTTTGTCGTGTCACTTTTCCAAATATCAAGTCTCATTGGTATCTCATACAGACATACTCTTGGAAAATTTTCATTTATATCCAAGTTCTGTACTTGGTCTTTTGATCTTACACTAAGGTCTAATTGCCTGTCGGTTGTTCTTAATATTTTTACGACAATATCTGTGAGATAGATGCCCATGAGATGATCCTTAAAAGTCATCACATTCTCAACCTCACCTCCAGCTTGCTCCAAAGGATTGAGTTTAATTTAGCTTAAATATTATTCGTTTCAAGTACAACTGCACCCCGCTTTGCTGTTGTCATTGACCTCAGAATATCAACTGAATACTGGCTAATTTTCTTTCTCCCATGGTTGACCTCATAGTTGAAATAAGTGATCTTATTTGCACTTCTCGACTGTTTTTAGCCCCTTTGAATTACAAGTAATGCTGTCTATATCTTGCCAGTGATAAAGAAGCGAAGGAAGGAAGCATTCTTTTCCGAGTTAGGCAAGACACCAGCTTCTGCAGCTGATTCTAAGGTATGCTGTTTTTCTGTTCTTCTTTACACAAGGAGTTGTAGCCATTTTGCAAGGAAGAAGAGAATAATTGGTAATCCTTGATAAATGAAAGGAAAAGAAAAGAAAACAAAGAGAGTTAACATGTGATCATCTTATCATCATATTGCAAAATAACTATTTAACAGAATGGTGCATCCAGACTATATTGTTGGCCTACGGATTCCATCCAACTTAAACATTTGTGATTTGCAGGGGGGTCAAACTTCAGGCGCCGTGGATGAAGGACCTGCTTGGGCTCCATTACGTGACAATTACATGCTAACAAGTTCCAAGTTGAAGGACTGGGATAAGATGCCGGTAAGGGTTTTTTGCTTGCTAAATTTTACAGACAACAGAAACACACCGGTTCACATGCGTTAATACTCAGCATCTTTTCCTTGTAAATTGTTTGTTTGTTTGCAGGAGACGACCGTAGCAGATGATGGCATTGGTAGGATGTCAGAAGACGATGGTAGTTCTGATGAGGATGATGATTGAGTGATAGTTTTGATACCGGACCATTTTTGCTGTATTATCCATCTTGTAGTTGAACAATAGATAAAAAATCACATTTAATCAAAATATGAATGCATAGTTTCTTTCTTTCCTCCTTTTCCCTTTCCCGTAGAAAACTTTTACAGATGAGTAAATGTGTTACCCTTCTAATGTGATTGTTTTTTCATTTTTCAACCAAGAAGCTCAAATGTGCTTTTGGTGTTCGTAAAATGGTAAAGTGATTTGAAAAGTAAAAACAAGCACTCCATGAGTTTTAACAGAATCCTCTCTATTTGCAGAGCCTCACTACCAAAACAATTCCAGGTAATAAATGAACAAAATTGTTTCAGTCCAAGAGCAGCAGCTAGAACCAAAAGCGATGAAAATGTCGTGATGGGAGTTACAAGAAGCTACAGCTACTCTCTCTTAATAAGCATATACAATTTACCCTGTAGCTATACATGAAAAATAACAAAGAAAATGACGATATTGCATCTGCAAAGTTTTTTTTTTTCTCTTTTTTCTGCCTGACCTCTTCAGAGCTCTTAGGTCTAGACATTATACTTTCCTCAACTGCATATATTAGAGATGGTGTGCTAGCTATACATGTCAAACTGAAAATAAAAGCAAAAACTACAACCGGAACATTTTCGGCTGAGACCTGGCGACTGTGAGCTTGGCAGCCCATCACGCCATGGTTAGCCCCCCAATCAAGAATTGTCCAGAGTTATCATGAAGCAGAAGAAAGATTAATAGTTGACATAGTTATCAGAGGGATCATAGATATGATTGAGAAGCAGCAATCTCCTTTGTTGCGCGTTGAAATGGTAGGTGACCATAATAACCCCATATAGATTGAAGCAAGCACTCTGGTCAGAACGTTGTGTCACGATCCATCCTTTATGGTAATGGATAGTCAACCGTCTGCTCCTGAGATTTGTTGAACCGGATTTGTGTTTTTTTTAACATCCACCCTTTTCTTGCGATGACAACATTGGCTCCTGAGATACAATCATACAGCTCGTCAATCAACAGGAAAAAAATCCATCAATTTCATCCACTGTTTAGGAAATCATAATCGAGTCTTTCCAACTAAACATGGTGTGTTTCTTTCCTTTTAAAGGATGGTTTAAAAATTGTACTCTCAGTAGCTCCTGGTCTGGTTCAAAGGGTCATAATCATAAGCATCACCGGCTTTGACAAAGCGTCCCTTCACACGCCTTCTGACATCAGCCCTTGCTTTGCGAGAGGCATACCTCACTCTCTTGTCAAACCTATCATAAAAATAAGAAGACGGTTGAGCATATACAATTCTTTTTACTGCAAACAGAATTTAAATACTAAACTGAACTTCCATATGCAATTATATATCTATAGGATTGAAGAACGCAACAACCATAAATGTGACCATAAATGCAATTATACAGTGAATCATATGCATACAACAAAGTACCAAAAACACAAAATTTCGAACCAGTAAGATGACATACTATAATACCTGTATGGCAAAGAAGTAGGAATTCAGAAACAAGACATTTAAAAAGGGTTGCAATAAGAGGGAAAGATACGGCAACCAAAATCATGATTTGTAACTCGGAAATTATGATTAAAGCTGAGCTGTATCACCATATAACCTTGACTGGCAATTTTATTATAACAGGATTTATTGGTCCTATTACTTACTTGCGGTTCTTTTTCTTTTCCTTATAACGCATAACAGCATTATTACGGTTTGCTGATGTATAGGTAGCCTCGGGACATGGAGGACACCATGGAGGCTCACCCATGAGATGCATTGAAGAAGCATCACAGTCTTGATAATCCCCACCATTACTCTCACCAGTAAGGTTAGAAAATGAGAGGCTTGAGTGTCCTTGCTTTGCATTGAAACATAGGATTGGTTCCGTCTTAGCACTCACCATGGAATCTGCAGATGCTGCATTGCTGCACGCTGGCATTGCATTCACCACTCCAACTGATGACACCTGAATAAATACATACAACTCCGATGATAAGAAAGCGAAAACAGAAGGGTGATTAAGAAACAAAAATTTGTTAACTAGAGGGAAACTGTTAACAGTAAAAACTTTGATGGGTTATCTGAACATAGCTACAGCCTACAGGAATGAGATGGGAATACCTCAGCAGCAGCAACTGCACCCTGACAGTTGGATTCGGCAGCAGACATTTCCATTGTCCCAAATAAGCTGTCAATTCCACCATTTTCTAAGAGCTCTTCCGAATGATTGAGAGTTACACCGAAGAGTTCTTCATAATTCTCAATATTCAAATCCATTTCATCCATATTGAAATCCTCATAGAAGTCATCATCTTCACAGAATGCAGGACCTTTCGTTCCAGGACAGTACAACTGCATATTAAAGAAATGAAACAAGTAAGATATGGATATTATGATACAGGCACGATCGTTTATTAATACTGCCAGAATGCAAGTTTAAAAGCAAATTCTTCAAATCCATTAAAGACTGTGAAACAAGTAAGATATGGATCCAATTACGAACCGAAGAACGGATAAAACAGATATGTTAATTTGTTTGAATCATAATAACAAATAGTCATGCACAAAAGCTACTGCTCACCTACTAAAAAACTGAATTATTTCCATATAATAACAAGAAACTGCATCATGAAAAATTACTAAATAGGTCCATTGTACCACAGCAAACATATTACCAATGACTAGATGACAGTGACTTTAAGCTAAATGATATCCCACACGGCAGAAACTTTCGGAACCGATGAATTTTAGTTCAATCAAAGAAACGGTAGTGATTCGATACTTGATGCTAAAATTTTCAAATTAGCATACTCTGGAATGGTGAAATAGAGGAATTTGGACAAAGCACTTACCGTCAAACCTTAACCTTATCTACTATATCTAGACACGGAAACTAGAATGTTAAACTAATTGATGAAAATAACCCATTTCCAGGATGGTAACAGTTTATAACATTGCCATAGCTGGATATTGAAATTTCCTACAAAGGAGTTTATTTAACCATCACAGTAATAAACATTTCAAAATCAGATTCTACCTTGGGCGCATTATTAGCTGATCCGGTTGGTCGTTCAAGGTTTTGCGGAGCAGGGCCAAGTCCAGGCATAGTTGAAGTCCCAACCCAGGCACTTGACTTATCAACATCACGAATATTACTGGTCTCAACACCATCTGATACACTGACTGTATCTTCGTTAGGGCCCCAGGAATTCTTGATGCCTTTATCAGTGATGCTCATCAAACCCAATTCCTGCTCACAAGCAGATTCACCACCAACAGATTGAATATCTAAAATAAATGACCAAATTGAAGAAAGTTCAGCAGCTGACGGGCATCCAGAATAACAATTGATCGTTTGCTTCTTATGTGTTGAAGCCGATGGTGTTGAGGTTCCATGACTGATCCAATCACAATTCTGACACAAAGATAATTTCTCTTCGGAACATCTAACTAACGCCGGTTGTGAATTACATCTTTCACATAAAAGAGTCCTTGAATGGCGTTTGGACAGGGCATTAGCTAAATGTACATTTCGATCACACGATAAACATAAACATGCTGCATCAGACCGGCAATACACCATGGATCTTTGTTCCCCACAAAAATCACATATGTAACCCATTTTAACAGATCAAAATTTCTCCAAATCACAAACTTCTAATAAAAGTATTGATCAATCAACCTAAAAATATAGTAGCTTCTTCAACCGTACAAAGATTCCGTACTATACTTGCAACCTTCAACAATTTAAAACAAAAAAATATATATAAAGAAATCAGTATCACTGCTTAAACAAGATAAATCCATACCATATAAATTCCTTTTAAACTAGATTTTCAGCAGATGCATATAAATCGCTGCTTAAATACCAAAAAAAGAAAAAACGAAATCATGTTGTGATACAACAAATCAGCTGATGCATATTCACATATAAATATATAAACCCAGTTAAAATATCAGCACCAAATAATTTCTCTTAACTGAAAAAATCAAAAGCATAGATGATTCCTGAGATCAACAACAACAACAGTAGATAAGAAGACTTTTTTTTTTTTTTTTTTCCTTTTCCCTTTTTCTTGCTGAAATTCAAACTACTTTTCAACAACATATAAATTTCTTTTCTTTTTTTTCCTTTTTTTTAATCACAGAATTATGAGCTAGTAAAGTAAAAGCTAACAGCCTAACAAATATTATTTATTCAATGAAACATCAAACAACCAAATCAAACCCAGAAACAAAAAAAAAAAAAAAAATCCCAGGAACAAAAAACAAAAACTTTATCAAACCCAACAACTGAAAATCCATTAAATCACAGAATTTTCAAAAAACCAACAACCTCTAAAAATCACTAAAACAAAACAAAACAAGAACAAATCTAAAATTACAAACATACAACTCCTAACTCACAATCAATCCGCAACAGACACCCCATAAATCTAAATCAAAGCAGGGAAAATAGAGAGAAAATTACCGTGAGTAAAGGACGAGAGAGAGAGGGAGAGGGAGGATCGGTTAAAGAACAGAACTTCTTTTTTAATATAATGAATTATAAAAGTAGTACGAAATCTAATAATAAGAAGAGAAAAACCATTAAAAGAAGATGGAGCTTTCCAGAAAATCTCTCAATGTAGAAGAGAGAAAGATCATAGATGGAAAAGATAGAGTGGGTCTTTTGTGTGTGTATAGGAGGAAACGTGACATAAGCTGATAAAAAGTGCAATGAGAGAAATTAAAATAATAATAAAAAGCAATGAAAAGTGATATTTATTGTTTAAATAATACATAAAGACCAAACCAAAATGTGGGTGGGGAAAGTGGGTCCCTATTCAACTTTTCATTTAGTGCAAAGGAAAAAGTTAGGCCCTTCCTTTTCCTTGGTCCCTCCCTCCTATATAAATAACTTATTATTATTAATTTTTAAACAATATATAATAAATACCCTTTTTAAGATATTTTTTTAAAATTTTAATTTTCTTTGTTTTTGCTAATAATAAAAGCATTTTTGACACCGCCCAAACTTTATATAATGGGTGGTGAATTATCGGTAAAGTACACTCATAGTATATAAATCTTTTTATTTAAGTTTGTGTGTAATTGTCCAAAACATGCTCGGTATTTATGTCGAGGGTTTGAGTATAACATTATTCATAAAAAAAAACTAAACGTAAGAAGGTCTCTTCCTATATTATAAATGTAACCATGTCTAATGTTAGTGGTCTGCGGCGGATTGGATCCAATGGATTTGTCATGATCCAAGATCCGATCCGATCCAATCCTATTGGATTGAAGAAATTGTAATCCGATTTGATCCAATTTTATAGTGGGATCCGATTCGATCCGATCCATTCCGTTTATTTAATACTTCAATCTGATTCGATCCAATCCGATATGATCCGATGGATCGAATTAATATAAAATCATTCGTAATATATAAAAGTTATAATCTGAAATAAATAAAATCAAATAAATTATTCAAACATTACTAATTAATTCAAATAAAATTAACATTAAAAAAAATACATGACATAACTTGTAAACTTTATATAATTCAAAAAGTTTATAAACAGTATACATTAGCTCCAAATGTAAACTTAATAAGCTGTGATATTTATGAAGAAGAATAGAAGAAAAGAAGATGGTGGATTGTTGGCCGTACAGAAATTAAGAAAGAAAACCTAAAATAGTAACATTAGAAATTGTATTTTGGTTGGGCCTTTACAATAAAAAATAGTGGATAAAATAAATTGCTCAATATAAAAATAAAGCCTAATATTTTAGACGGATTTATGGATTCGACGGATTTCCAAACGAAAATCCAAGATCCGATCCAATCCAATCCAATTCAATTCAATTCAATGGATTTTAGAATTTATGATCCAATCCGATCAAATCACCTCTCTAGATCTAATCAAATCCAATGGATTGGATCCGATCCAACTCGTATTGGATCCTGCACACCCCTATCTAACATAACTATCAAAGCATGCTAATGTTACTTGATTTCGATAGATCTGATTAGATCTTTCGTAAGTGGTTTTGTATAGATGGCTCCTTTGAATTGAATATATATATTTTTTCCATTAATTACCTTAAAATTCTAGAAAACTTGTTCTTTGGGATGACGCAAATTGGAGTGTGTACTCCATATTAAAGGATTAGTGCCTTCAAAGTTAAAAGAACACAACCAATATTAAATGGAGACTTTGAGAGGATTAGGTATGTTAATAAAAAAATGTTCCGGATAATTTATTTATTTATTTTAATTATATAATAAAAATCCGGCTATTAGTTCATGATTGATGAGTTGTTTTTAATGTTATAATATTTTTGTCAACTCCGCATATATATTCAGTGTGCTATGATATCATATCAGTAAAAGACACTAAGAATAGTAGTATTTCAATCTATAAAAACACTACATATATATATAGATATTTATATATATCAATGTCTTTTTCTGATTTTAATTCTTTTTATAACAAAGAATGGATTTATTATAGTGATATACTTATACACAACCAATCCTATTTAGCTAGATGATTCTTTATCAACAACCCAATATCTTAGCACCCCTGGGGCATAGCTCTGCTGATAGATCGACAAGTAATTGGTTCGAATCCTACCGATAGTAAAAAAACTTCAATATATATATGATCTATAGGTGGATAGATTAACACTATCCAAAAAAAAAAAAAAAAAAAACCATTAATCCAATAGTCTAAGACCTACCGTGCTCATGCTAGATATCTCAACCTATATTTCAACCGATGAAATATCGATCGATAAACAAATCTTAACAATTATGAAGTTAGAACATCTAATATTACTCCTCTTCCGTTTTTATAAATATGATTTAAGACTAACGTGTTTCTTTATATCTTAACTAGTGAGGTGTCAATCGGTAAATATACTATGATTGAGAATATAGATTGAGACATCCAACTTTACTAGATATAAATATGATAAAGAAAAAAATCTCATTTATTTTGAAAATAATAAAAATATCTACAATTTAAGCCGACATAATATTTAGTGTTTGATAGATTTGTTTAGATATTTTTTTTGAACAAAAATATCTCAATATACTTCCTTGATGGAAAAGTGGAAAAAAGCTTCACAAGAGGCCCCCCCACGTCCACTTTTAACTAGTACAGATATAAAAATATAAATATCTAAATAGCAGATAGAATTATGCTGCTGCTGACAATACAAAACAATACATATCTTGGAGAAAATAAATATCAAAGAAGAAGAAAACCAGACGGCAGTGACATGGAGAGAGTAGACAAGTGAAGTGTATTCGAGAGAGTAGGAGAATACATAGCCAACCAAAGAAGAACTATTTCTTTTAGATAAGGCATTTTTTTGTACCAACAAAAGAAAGGACACTAGACTTACACACATTGGACAAAGAAAAGACATGTGAGATTCAACCCCACAAAAAGTGCATTACACCTTTTTCTTTTCTAAATTACCAGAATACCCTTCCTCAATCCTCTTATGTGTCCAATATGGTCCCACACATTATTATTATTATTATAATAATTGTTTTTCTATGCACTTTTAGCAGCAGCAACTAGAGAATAGTAAAATGTTGACTCAGAACAATTCAGATTCAGACTTGTGTGTTTGGGAGATGGGAAAGTGAGAGGAAAAGTTGGGAGAGGAGACTGTTATTTCTTATGTTTGGAAGTTGGGAGAAAGTTTTCACATGTCCTATAATATCCTAGCTGTGTTATGATTATGTAATTAACCTTATCACTTTTACAGATATTTAATATTAATTTAATTTATTCTATCATATAGTACATAGTGTACGATTTTTCTTCTACATTACTTAAGTAATTAAGAGAAATATATTCTCTTCATTATCATTATTTTTTTCTTATTCAATCAAATAATTGCAACAAAAGAACCTTCCAATTTCTCATATTTTTAAGTGTGTTTACTAATTGGAAATGAAAATTTCATTAGGAGAATCTAAGAGAAGACAACTTAATTCACTTGGTAATTTCTTACGGAATTTTTTTTTTAATTTTTAATTTTTAATTTTTTATTATTATTTTTTTTTGAAACAACCAAACTAACAAGGAAGGCTAGATACAACCAGGAACATCCACAATAAGAAATTTACGGACACAATGAGGGAAATTCTCCAGCTAAACACAATCCTCAACACGGAAATTTAATTATTAATTTGTGTAGAATTCACATAACTTGATTTCCACCTCTTTTTTTAATAAATATTATAATCATAAATCAAGAATTAAGGTTTTTTTTTTTTTTTTTTTTTTTTTTTTCAGTGATCAGTAAACATGCAATTATATTATTCAAATGAATTTAATTCGACTCCACTAACTCTATACAAAAATATATATATTCAAAATCCCACCTACAAAATCACCTAAATTTTCACTAAATCTTAACAGAAACAGGATCAAACAGATCACAAAAAAAAAAAAAAAATTAAAGCATAGGACGAATCAGAAGCTACTTTTGGTGAGGATCTTGATATTTTCAGCTTTTTTAATCCATAAAAGGGAATATACCTGGATAGTTGGCACAGCATTTGTTATCTCTCTTTATTTATTTTTTTAACACAACTAGCAAGAGACGGTTTGCATATGCCACAACATAAATTCGTCTTCATCCAAAATTTATCTATATATATATATATTTAACAATCTTAAAATTCAATCCAAGAAAGCAAATTTCACATTTCAATTTCTCAGGAACACATTACCCTTTCATGCATTAAACATTCATTGGTCCACCACACCATGCAGACAAACACATCCGGTGGTCCTAGTATTTACACAGTTCACACAATATTGATGTAGATGTAGACACTTCAACTACTGAATCTAAGTTTTCATGTTACTCACCTCCATTTTTATATGTAGACGATATGCTGACCTCATAATGAGAGCGAAAATATCATCGGTATATATCACCGAGCCTCTTGTGCCAAAAATGCCCAACTCTTATGTTCCTTTCAGGAGCTCAAACTTGCCGAACACCCAGGTTGGCAATGAGACAAGTTCGCTAATTATGTACATATCAAAAGACATTACTAGGATGCTGATCTGTTACGGTTCTAGATATGGTACATATTAAATGTGTCAATTCATCAGTGATGAATATTTAGAGAAATCATTGAAAATTTTGCTATTTATATGGCAGGCAGAGAAAATATTACTTTCCAGGTTATCTTCAGGTTGAGATGCAATGGATGGTCGGTCACCTGTAATGATACAATATGTACATATTTGTTATATATATATATAAAATAAATAAAAAAGACCGAAAAAGGAAATTGAACGGTGGTAGGGTGGTTATAAAATAGTCTATACTTGCCTGATTGACGATTGAAGCACCTCGGAAACACACCTGCAGAGCCTAATAATCCTTGAGTATCCGATTGGGAGGTTATTGATTGCAACTTTTATTTCAGCTGACAGTGATTTTTGTGTCCCCGTGGTGGGTATGTGTAACTGATGAGGAAGAATCTCTGAAGGATAAACTCCACTGTTCAAAAATATAAGTGCTTAGGACAAGTCGGTATGGCAATCTGATTCACTATAAGAACATAAATGTGCATAGTGAAGTTTAGTTGACTTCTAATATTGTAATACGAAACAACCAGCTGTGTCTTAATGCCTGCCTACAAGGCTTCCTAAATGAGATCTGTTACCTAAATTTCTTGCAAATGAAAATCAACCCAACCAATGGATCGATACATCATAAGTATATAAAATGAACTTGTATGGCTGGACCTATTAAGCATTTAACACCTGACTGATCCGAAATTTTGGTAAATTGGATGAGCACTCAAAGCATATCCTGTAATTTTTTAATTTTTTTTTTTTTTTTTTTTTTTTAACAAAGTATGCTAAATTTCAGATAGTAAAATCTAAACCAAACATAAATACAGCAGGAAATGTGTGAACGCTTACCCAACTGGTTGAATCCCCGATTCCTAAAGTCAATTGCAGGAATTTAGTGGCGCCACTATCTATGACCTCAATAATGAAATTTAGAGTTTGTAGAAATCAAAGAGCAAAAAAACACACTCAATAAATTTAGAGGTGGTCAATTACAACAGCATTAGTCTCGTGATGCTACAACTTCATCACATATTCACATGGAGGGATGAAACATCCAGTTTGGTAAACTATTGTATGGGCTTTACAGGTATGGCCTTCATGCATTGCTATTCACATGTCATATCGTGTATCATTGGTGAACAGACAAGGTAGATCCCATTACTCCCTACCATCACCAATACTCATATGACTTGTTGGGTTAGATATATATATATATATACATGCATTTTTTCTTTTTTAAAGAAAAAAAAAAACCCTTCACTTAATGAGGTTACTTTGAAAATCCAACAACACAATCTGTGTTTGTGCAACATAATTACCAGTGAGGACACTCGATCCATCCAAAAGCTTCTCCGAGTGAAATTGGAATGTAGATATATATGGCTTGAAGCTTGCATTTATTCAGTGATGAAAATATGAAATAGACAATAAAAAGATGCAGAATTTTACCGGTTCAAACACGCCATATCAAGAATCACTGTCACTCTTCTACCACTATCAAAATCTATGAAAGTAAGCTGCAAATCAAGCTGGTCAGCTGCAAAAGTAAGACAGCCACACAAAATCAAAATGTTAGTTCCAGAACACACATTTTGCATACAGACACAGACTCCTTATTTTCTTTGTATAAAACACAAAAATTCTTACTAATGAAAAGAAATTACAGATGAAAACTGTGAACCAGGGTCAACTACGATAAAATTTAGTGATACTATATTTGCTAAACTGAATCTTAGAACCTCAAACAGATATAAAATGGATATCTAGAGTTTTTTAGTTGCAGGAAAAGCAGCCAGGGGAAAACGAATGCCTATTAATAAATTCTAAATGGAAATAAGACAGATACACCATTAATTGAGGCAAAGGCCATACCAAAATACATCAAACTGTGCTGGGAAAAATTGTTGCCAGATAAGATAACTTGGCTGAGTCAAGAAACAAATAGCCAATACAGTGACTTTTTTTAACGAAAAAGACATAAGTGGCAATTTAGTATATCATAAAGAATATAAAAACCTACTAATGAGTTCAAAACTCCAAATAAAGTGTTAAAATCTCTGTTGGCTACCTAACGGCTAGAGTTGCATTTCAAATCTAACTAAACCATTATTTAAAAATATTATGCATTTGATGGAAATTATACATCCAAAGCCCATAAACACATTATTTAACAAAAAGAAGTTCAAATAAGATATTTGTTACCGTGTGGAGAGTTAAAAATTGTTTGTGTCAAACTCCTAATCTCTATCCTCGCAAGCTGAACTTCCTCAACCACGTTCTGAAGATTAAGTAAAAGTGAACTGGTTGTCTGTATAATTGGAACAAGTTTAAGTGAAAGGAATCAGGAATGATCTGTCATGATTTCATAACTCATAAAAGAATAAACCAAAACAACACATCAAACTCACATATATCCTGCAATCAAGTAGCAAAACAAAAGTAGAAAAATCTAAACGACCAATTGCTATTAATTATGTGTTATAACTTGAATACAAGCCAAAGACAGAGTGGACTGCAAATGAACTGACCAGCTCTGGCTTGCTCAGCTCAATAATAACCTTGTTTGAACTTGTTTAATCGTAACTGAACCAAGCTTAAGCTACAAAATTTGAATTGTATATACATGACACGAGTCAAAACATGTTGTGCCAGGCTTGGTTAGGCTTGTAAAGCTGAGTTTGGCCGTTTATGTGTTTTTTTTTCCCAAAGGACTCGTTTAAGAGCTTTTTTTCTTTTCTCAATTTTCATGAATGCAAAGGCCCTAAGCATTTGAGATTGTTTATTGGGCAAGCCTAAGAACAAGTTTGTTTAACGGTAATGAACATAACTTGTACTTGTCATGTAAAGAATTTACAATTAATATGTCACAACATAATATCAAATATGTTATTCAATTGACTTGGTTTCTATAAAAAAATGCACATTATTCATTTCTTTTTTCATTTTTCAAAAAAAAAAACTTATGAATTAGAGTACACATTAAGTAACTATGTATCAATTGTCATACGCAAATTTTACACTTTTAACTTTGTATCAATTGGCTTGGCTCTTTTGCATCCATAGGAAGCAGACAATTCTATTGGTAATTAAATTGAAATGATTCATAGAACTCTGGGAGAAGAAAGCAAGAGAATACAAAGAAGAAAAAAAGTAAGAAAGACAAGTATGAAAAGCAAATTGAACCTTCTAATTCTTGTTAAAAAAAAAAGTAGAAAAGAAAAAGAAAGACTAAGTTGCAGATTCAGAAGCAAATAAGGAGATAGAGCAACCTACTTGTGTTTCTTGTGCCAAACTCTTAGAATAAACAGATTTCTTGCTGGACTCAGCCGCAAACACAAAAGAAAATGCAGTGCAGGCATCCATGTTTGGGAAGTTCTAAAGAACAAGAATATCTCAAATTATAAATGACACAACTAGAAAAACTGAAAGAAAAGGAAAACAAATAAGTAATTCACTTTAGTAACCTTGGTGATGTTGCTCTCGTTTACTTTGCTTGAGATTATGCTTAATGCCGAATCACCGATTATGGCGAACCTTTATTTTGTAAAAAAAAAAAAAAAAAAAAAAAAAACTATATAAATATGTGCTGATGTTCAAACATAAAATGCACCTTATGGTCTCAACCACTTTAAGTATAAATATACTATCCAGCAAAACAGAAACCTTTGGCAGATAAACCCACAGTAGTTGAGAATAAGATTGTGATGACCATTCCTTCTCTCCAAATCATCAATTTCCCACAGCTGATAAAATAACATAAAGTATATATCTCTTAGTCACATAGGACATTTTAATGAACACACTAATGAGAATTATAGCAGAGGTAGCAATACCTGCAAATCCTGGCGTATGGATCTGCAAAGCATTTTCTTCTTCAGATGATCATTAAGCGCTACAATAGTTTCGGCACAGCTGGGTTCCCCTTTCATTTTACCATAAGTGTGGGACTTAACAATATTCTTTATTTTTCTATCTAAAGTTTCAACCACCTGTCTCATTGAGGTCACTTTATCAATGGCAACCTGGCAGTGAACAAATAACATCAGCAAGGTTGAACATAACTGGCACAAAACAAGAAAAGTAAGCAATGCAGGAGAAAATAATGAATTCACACAATGAACAGAGATAATTTATTAGCATACTTCTGCCCAGCATTATGTTGCTCGATTTGGAGCTTCAGTGCACCCCATATGCAAATAGAATTCAAAATACAATGTATCATTCAGAAACATTTCGCGGATTGTCTATATAATTCTACATGCCAATGCCTCCAAACACTTCTAATCAGAATATTTTTACATTTACTTCTGATAAAATCTGATGAAATTGAGAATGAAATGATGTATAAGACACAATATCTCACAAATATTGTTACAGTTGGCATACTCAAGATTTCCACATCTTAACATTGGCATTCATACCTCATGTTTGCCCTCAACATTGACTAGGGATGAATCATGATGATTATCATCAACATGAGTATCTCTTTCACCAGGTCCAGACAGATGTCTGACATAATTCAACTTCAAAATTTGAGACTTCTGAATTCCAGAGCTTAACAGTTGTCCTCTTTTCTGAATGCAAATAAACCTATTATGTAACGGTGTGCATATATGTAAAAACAAATTACTAAGTGAAAGATTTGAAAATACCAGCAATTTCTCATGCTTCACATGCATTATCTGCAGCTTTGCCTTTTCATACACTATTTTAAAAAGCAGCAATTTTGTTTCGGCTACTCTGCAACAGCACCAACTCATTCGTGTCAAAGTTAGTAAAGCTATACTAATTTCCCACAACCATTGTAATCCACATTCATGATACAATTATGAAGCAAAGGGCGAGAAACCACCTTTTATGCCTGATATTTTCGGACTGGTTGTATGTTCTCTGTACATGACAACCAAAATAACAGGGTTAGCAGGAAAGTTGTCAAAAGAAACAGTGAGTGCCATAATATAATAATTTAATAATCTCGTTTTACTTATTTAACTGACCTGAGACAGGATTTCAGAAGAAAGCATCGCATATTTATCAACTTTCTGCAGGTGAACCAAAATATCTTCTAGCAAGTCTATCTACACATGAATAAATTCAGCACAAAGAAATTACAAAAAAAAATGTAATATAGGCAAGATGAAAACAGCAAAATGTACTTATGTGCAATTATGGGCTTATGGCCACTTACTTTTACATCCCAAAAATTTTAAATGTGGTTAAACAAAACACAAAAAATAAATTGACCACATACTGCTCTTATATTCAGCTTATCAATTAATGAAGAAAGAATTTGGGTTGTTACTGTTGAAAACTTTCTCGAAATCTGCAAGGTAAAGTAAAAGTCATAATCAACAGGATATAAAAATTTATGGATCAACTAAGGGAAACTCTTGTTAGGCAAGCAAGAGATCAGCAACAGCCAACAGATCATACATACATCAGTCCAGTGCTTCATTGTTGTGTCATCTCCAGTCTTCTTGTTGCTCTTGTTACTTCCACTATTACGTTCCAACATTAGCTCCAAATCACCTCCACTTTTATGAACTTTTGGACTTCTTTGGATAGAGATGTCTGACATGATATTATCTGCATTCCCAAGAACTATTTCTTCACTTCTTCTTTTCCGACTGGAAGAATTCTCAAAATCCTTTAGAGGAAATGAACTCTGAGAATTATGGTGTCCTTGACGGATATCATCATTACCATATCTGTCTGAATATGAACTGGAAGATGGTCCATCCTTCCCGACAAGTAGATCCATATGGTCTTTGATTGAAGAATTACAGAGCTCTTTCCTGGAAGGACTCCAAGATGGCTCTTGCCAAGCAGGAATCTGAGTCGGCAATTTATTAGAAGGGCTCTGTGTTGGTTTTTGCACAACGCTTAGAATGTCAGACTTCATTACCACACAAAGAACATTCAAATGAAATCAACAAACAGCCTAGAGATTTCACAATCAAATAATGCCAGACCAGACACAGTGTGTTAGAAAATGTACAAGTAATAAAGGGAGAAAGGCCAATACCTTCAAAAGTGAAGGCTCAATTAGACTTCTCTGCACGTATGGAGAAGCAGGCACACAGACAGAAGCTTTTGTCCCTTCCCCTGGAAGTTCATCTTTATCCTGGGTTGAGTCATTTCTGATTTGGAGATTCTTATATGGGCTTCCTGATTGATATTTCAGTGAATCTATATCATTTGAAGGTGTTTGGAAGCTCCTACTGATTTCAGATACATTTTGCTGGTCAGGTGAAAAAAGTTCTTTGTTGCCTAACCTTTTTACTTGAGTAATGTCTTTAGGATGGTTAATCTCAAGAAGGGGTGTACTAGATTGCATCCTCTGTTTGACAACCAACGAGTCTAATTTGCCATCTTTTTCAGTCAAATGGCTATCACAGGGAGCATATTCTGCTGAATTCTCATCTAGTCCTGACCCATTGACAAGTTTTTTATACTGATCTTGCTGCTTCAAATCACCAGAGAGATTGTCTTCACATTCCATTGATGAGGATAGCAACTGATCTAACCTCTTCACTGGAGAAACAAACTTATAAGGGATGTTGGTTGTTTTATGGTCTTTACTATGATCACGTTTGACCTCCAGTATAGGGGAATCAGATCCAGAAATAAGAGATGTCCCCTCCAAGGGGTTATTTGACAACCGAGTCAACTGAGAGGGGGAAGCCACTGTTGTCATCATCCCAGTTACTTTGTCTACAGGAGTGAAATTGGAGAGATGAACCAAGGATTCTCCGTCTTTTCCAAGGGGTCTCTCTTCATTTTGGATCAAACTACCAAGGTTCTTAGGGGTTCCACTACCATCACCATCCATGTTCATTGCATCTTTATGTTCTTCAATCATCCTATCAGCATTAAATAAATCCTTCTCTAAATTCCTAATTGGAGCATTCATATGTTTGTGCGGGAGATCTTTGCTGGTCTCTTCCAGAACATTACCGAGAAGAGAAGTTGCAGAAGACAGGTACTGGGATAATCTGTGTTTTGATTTCTCAATTGCATCTTTGAGAGTAGACGCCTGGTTAGAAGACTCGATAATTTTGAACTTAGAACTGCTTTTTTGAATGGATGACAAACTCTCACTCAGTTTTACATTTTCTTTCCTTAAAATGGAACCATAAATTTTGGGGGAAGGAGTCACATATAACGGATATCTGGATGAATTAGTGGTATCCTGGAAGATTTGCTTTCGTTTGGCAGATAATGAAATTATGGACCCCGCTAAAGGAGATTCGGGCTGTTGATTAAGGAGCTCATCAATATGAGAATTATGAGTTCCATCTTTTGGAGAACTTTCCTTTAGTGTGTCTTCAGCGGGAGATAAATCTGCATGTTCATTCTGTGAGATTAAACCCAGCCGACGAAAATTGCTGTTCACATTTACATTTGGTGGGGTATCACTGCTCACAGCAGGGAACTCAACATTCAGCATACTCTCAGACACATCTTCAATGAACTTCTTGTTTACCTACAATCAAGACACCAAAAAAATACAAGTACCAGTGCCTTAAATCCCCATAAAAATAATAACAAATGTGGTTTCAACACTGAACCAAAGTCCTCTTGACTGGTTACAGCAACAGTGCATGTAATACTCAAGTAAACTATAATGAAAATTAATGGGTCACATAATACTCTAATCACTCATACTACAAAGCCCAAGTGGTCTAAATACCCAAAATTTAAAATTGAAAAACCAAATTATTGTGTAAAGCAATCAAATCAGAGTTATGTAAGCAAGGAAAGTTCTTACTCTGTTAAGCTGACTAGGAGTTTCGATTTGGTGATCAACGTGGGCATCAAAAGTTTGATCATCAATTCTATTAGATGGACAATCATGAGTAATCTGATCCAAGAGAGTGGATGAGGAACCAGCATTTACCTCACCCGATTTAAAATTAACCACAGAAACTCCCTCTGTGGACATATCATCAGGACCAACATGGCACATATCAGTATCTCCATTGTCCTTTATATCCAAGCTGCCACATCCATTCTCCTGAAATGTGGAAACCTCACTCTTCTTGAATGACTTTGTATCGGAAGCAGTACCAAAGATTGAAACGGCAGACATATCCTCACTACCTTTTGCTAAAATTGCTTCTACTGAAGGAGACAGTCTACCATAATCATACCTATGTGGGTTCTCTCCCACAAGGCTCATATCATTTGAATCTCTACTGCCACTAACTTTACCAACAGGTGGACTAGTTTGGGAAATAGGCTTCTTAGCTTTCGTGAATACCATAAAATCCCCTGAATCAGATGTGGCAACCTGAGAAGGTGTTTTCTCTTCAAAGCCAATACGGACCACAGTTGGGGTCTTCAGGTCTCCAGATTCTGACCTAGCGATACTACGAAAATGCATTGAAAATGCGGTTGAATCCATGGTTATGTCAGGGTTAATATCAGAGGCAGAAGAATCCGATAACCGCCCAGGTCTAATAAAATTCGCTGATACAGGACCGAAAAAGTTGTTTTCTGCAAAATGAAAAATAAAGACTTTACACTTCTCCTAAAACAAAATCATATCACGAGTAAATTTCTGTTTACACAAACTATCCATTCATAAAACAATAACCATAAAATCGATTGACTTATACTAAATTACCTATGCATTGGTAATTCAATTTTGTTATTGCTTTTGCATAATCACAATAACATGTTAAATTCCTAAACCAATAACCAAAACACATATTGCTAAGCACCTGATTTCTGAACCGATTCGGATTCACAGATAAACACACAACAAAACCGTATTCACTAAAACTGCATCTCATATCTCACACACACACACACACACAAAAATAACAATTAACCAAAAGTACCCTTTTGTGAAAATATTTAATAATTAACAAAATAATTGAACCTAAAAGTCCAAGGAAGTAAATATCAAATATATAGTCGAAATATTGGAATTTTGTACGACACTTTTTTAATTTCTATAAATTTAGACAGTCAAGATATCATCAAAACCGATATTTACTTCATTGCCTAGAAGGAACAAAACATCAGACGAAAACTGACCGTCATTAGAAGTAGCAGAGCCGCCGACAATGCTACTCCCCGGAGACTCCATCGGTATCAAAAACGACTTCCTCGAAGCCATTTCGTCATCATCGTCACCGTCCTCGTACTCCTCCCCCGGTGACATATCCTTGGAGTCATCACTGTCGGCCACCAGGTCTCCGAAGAACCGCACCACCTCGCTGACCTCCTCCATCTCCATCTCCACCTCGGATCTCCGCCTACATGCGGAAGGGTGCTGCAACGGCGTCTCATATTCCTCGTCGCGGTTGAAAATGTGGACCGACGTGATCTCCCGGTCTGCGAAACTCACCCGCCGCGCGCGTTTCTTCCTCAGAGCGATGGTTTCTTCTTCTGTCTCTGTGTTGAAGAGCTCATCGGGATCCTTCGATGCCATGAGAGAAGTGTGAATTTTGGGGGCAATGTAGAGAGGAAGTGTGTGTGAAGGAAATTGAAGCTTTAGGGTTTTTGAAATTGTAAAAGATTTTTGTTTGTTTTGCGGGAAAATTATTTTGGTTGGATTTTGAATTTATGTATTTAGTATTTACTTCCTGATCGAATTAACGGTACCGTTACTGACAGCTGGATGTTTAATTGGCCAGTATCGTTACCGAATCTTGTTTTTAAAATTTGAACATAGGAATTTCATTTTGGTCCCTAAGTTTTTTTTTTTTTTCGATTTATTGCATATTTTCATTTTTAACCCTTATCTAAAAACACAATAATTTGGTCTTTATACTAACACAGATTGTAGGTTTGACGTTTGAGTCATGTCTCATGTCTCCTTTTCTCCTTTCTCCTCTGATTGTAGGTCCGAAGAGAAGGTTTTTGATTTGACTAAATTTCATTTTGGTCTCAAGGTTTTTTCGATTCTCTAATGTTTAAAACCCTCTATATATATATATACTGCCCCTTTTTGGGGGTAAGAGCGTATGTCACATTTGAATTCTTAACCTAGATAGAAATGGGAATGGATTCCCCCAATCTAAGATCCTCAATGTCGACCTATTATAAATAAATTGATATGTTTATTTATTTTATTGTTTTATCTTAAATTTTAAATTATAATTATTTTTTCATTATTATTATATTAATTCAGAGTTTAGAGGAGCGACATCAATTATACTATATACTGATATGATGTAATTATATAAATACTTTTATTCTCATTAGTGTTAAACTATTTAGGAGAAGTACATTAATTTTCTTTTTAAAAAAGTCATCACACATCCCAAAGGTTTTTATTATTATTATTATTTTTTTTTAAGAAAACATACATTTTTTTGAGGGTTCAAAAATTAAATAGCACTTTTTAAGGGAGGGCTTGTACAAATAACATCACATTAATAAGTCTTGTTTTAATAGCACCAAAATAGGTGATGAGACCAAAATACCCCCACTTACTCTTTTCCTTTTCATTTTTTTTCACGAAGATTCGAGACTTATTTGCAGTTTCGAGACTTATTTATAATTTTTTCGAGACTTATTAATGCGTTTTTGAGACTTATTCATGCGTTTCGAAACTTAATTCAAGTTTGTTCGGGATTTATTTTATCGACCTCCATCAATTGTGACAGTGACGATTTGACGACGGCGCTAATTGACTCCGGAGATAGTTGGATTTGGAAGGTTGAACGATGCCGAGTTCGTTGACGCCATCGGTTTCATCAGATTCATGACGGATCGTCATAGATCGGAAGATGAAGATTCGCGACGGTTTGGGTTTTGCTTCGTTTCTCTCTCTACACAACTCGAAAATGAAAACGAACACTTTGGTTACAATGATTGGCACTCGACGAACGTTTTGCCGGTGGTTTTTCCGGTCAACTCGTCGGTCGGCGGTGGCACCTCCATTGAAGCTCCATCAATGGAGGTTTGGGGAAAAGAAAGAAGAAGGTGAAGGACACCCAAGAGAAAAGAAAAGAAGCTAGGGGGGTATTTTTGTCCAAATTCCATTTTTTGTGCTATTAAAACAAGAGTTATTAAAGTGTGACAATTGTACAAGTCAAAATGTAAAAAGTGCTATATACCCCTATTTCCTCCATTTTTTTGTCACTAAGTTTTTATTTATTTATTGCATATTTATATTATTTTTCTCTTTTAAAAATTAAAAGACATCACACATCCCAAAGTTTTTGTCTTAAAGAAAACATACTTTTTTTTGGTCCCTAAGTTTTTTTATTTTATTTTATTTTATTTTTGTTGCATATTTTCATTTTTAACCCATGTACTCCTTATATTATCTAAAAACACAGTAATTTGCTCTTTGCACTAACACAGATGGTAGGTTTGACTGTTTGATCCATATCTCCTTTCTCCAAACTCTGATTAAATGTAGTAATTATATATATTGGGTTTTAAACATTAGTGAATCACAAAAACCTTGAGACCAAAATAAAATTTCGTCAAATCAAAAACCTCTACGAGCCTTCCCTCATTTAAGTGGACTAGAGCGCCCCTTTTTCGAGGCAAGGGTGCATGCCACCTTTGTACTCTTAATCGGGATGGGGATAGATTCCCCCGATCTAAAATCCTCAGTGTCGACCCGTTATAAATAACTTAACATATTTAGTTATTTTATTGTTTTATCTTAAATTTTAAATTATAATTGCTTTTTCATTGTTATTATATTAATTCGGAGCATAAAGGGAAGAACATAGCTCGAATTGAATTAAAAGAAATGACCAAATAGAAAGAAAAGAAAAAATATACAACATTTTAAAACATACATTTTTTTTAATTACAAAATATAAATCGACAGAATGACCACCAACGTTTCACTTTCTTTCATTTTCATCCTTGAAACACAGCATAACAGCTCAAAACAGGAGCATCTCAAACAAAGCAATTTGTCAATGGCATAATTCATGAAGACATTACCAAACCATTTCAAAAAAGAAATTGTCATTCAAAATACTTTGACATTTTGTTTTTGTTCTATATTGAATAAAATATATAATCTAAAAACCAAAATTATGTCAACCGGCGGTCATATCTCAACTTCTACTGGTCGAAAAGGCCTAGAGATTCAACCATACAATGCCCGCCAGGGCTCTTGAGTGTCCTTTGATGTCTTGGTCGGAGTCCACTTGATTTTGTCCCTCGTGAAGCACAAACCAGTGTTGCTAGCCAAAAGCTCTCCGATGTTGTAGAGTGTCTGGAAAATCAACCATCAAGATTCAACTGATTAATAAACATCAAACGAGGGAGATCATATGTCATTAATGTATAAATTGAATAATTAGTATTCATCGAATAATGAATACCTCGACCTCTCCTCCTAACATTTTATCGGTAGGGATTCTACTTCTTTGTCCGATAAGAACAAAAGTTGGCAACTTCAAGATGCGGACCAGATGCAGAAAGCACGCAAAAGGTTCATAATGTATCTGCAATGATGATGGTGGTTTCTGGGTTACGGCAGCCATGGCCTGAGCTACATCTGTCTCTAGACCTATTTGCATACCATAAAGCGAAGCGCTTCCGCTCATTGCCAAACTTTTGCTTTCCCCCTTCAGCTTTGACGATTCCACAACAAAAGGGGCCATAAGTGTGGGCACAGTTGATGATGTTTCAACTGTAATTTGTGCCAGAACTTCATTTATGGCACACACCAGTGTTGGCGGCTCATAATTTTGCAGAAGCAATACTGAAACCTGGGTAGAGAAGGAAATATCTCACAAATTCGATTTGAAAAATTAAAATCCCCCCGCCCTCAGTACATGATAAAATTGCAATCCAACATGATGCAGACAGGGCACCCAAAATTTAATTTCAAGAACCTTGCATTTTTATGCAAGGCAACCCAAAATGTAATAGCTAGGCAGGGTAAAGTAAACAAGAAGAAATGGATTGAATCGTGCTAGTAGTAACCAAATTTTAATATGAAATAGGATGGATAAAAGCAAAGCATCACAATCACATCAAACCCACACTTATTAGGCAAATTCTGCGCATAGCACAACATCTGAACTCCTTTCACTATCCCAAACATGAGCAGATTATAAATCATATATAAAATGTCTTTGACATCAAAAGATAAAGTCAACATTTTGCAGGTCTATCTACTACACACACATTGTCTATCCTCATAATCATCAACTCTGCCCCAAAAGGAAACATCTATTACTTACAAGATCATGCAAACGCTCTCTTCACTTCACCAATCATATCTATTTCCCAATTCTTTTCTCCCCCAAATTGTTCCTACTAATTATACATCGAAAACTTTCAAAAGGAAATATGCTCTTTAGGATTCGATTGCAATTCAAACTGGGTACTATCAACTTACAATATGGTGTCCAAGTGAAATTAAAACTAAGAACCTTACACCACTACATCGGTATTTCACCAGATAAACACAAACAAGGGTTTATGGGGCTTCCACGAGCAAAGAATAAATATCAATAGATAACATCCCAAATATTTTTGGAAGTTTAAAGGTTCCAATATCGAAAATGTCATTGAAATATCGGAATCCCATCGAAAATTTTCGATATTTCCACAAACATATGATTCCCCATATATCAATTATTCAATTATAACCGATATTTACTACCTAGTCCATAAACGATTTCATTAACTGCAAATGTGTGTCATCATCTACCAAACCAAATCAATGCCCGAAAAACTGAGTCCTAAAACGAACTACCAGCCTCTAAAAGTTAAAACGCAGTCAAAAACAAAAAAACAAAAAACTGAGCTTTACCTGATAATGGTCTTTATCATCATCTACAAAGTGAATGAGCTGGCCAGAGGCTTTCTCTTCTTTGATTCCATATCGCTGCAGCGACAACTCGAATGATTCTTCTCTGCAAATAATAACAAAACAAAAGGAATCAGTTTTCCAAAAACAGAGAGAGAGAGAGAGAGTGATCGAAACAACAAGAAACCCATCTGGGTCTTTGACTTACAGTCTGCGGAGAGAAGAATTGGGGTTAGAGTGTAGTGCGTCAGCGATTGAAGCGACCAACCCATCTGGATCTCTCAACAGGAAGATCAATTTCGATGCCACCTTCATTTTTCTCTTTTTTTTTTTTTGTATTTTACGATTCAGACTTCAGAGCAGCGATGGATCTGTGTAATATAATAAAAGAGTGACAACTAAAGCAGGATTATATATTCATTTTCTTTTAATTATTACGTGTAAATGTGTAATAGAAATATTTTTATTAACAACTTCTATAATATATTTTTTTTCATAAATAATTATTATATAAATTTAAAAACAAATAAAATCTCATATTTTTTTTAAAGAAAATTAATTTGGTTAAATTAATTCTTCAAAATATGTTTTACATTGTTTTTTGTTTTTATTTTTTATTTTTTAATAGATATAAATGAAAAGCTAAATCTTCTGCTTTAAGATATATACATTATAATACTTCACTATAGTTGCAAGCAAATAAAAGTGATAAAACTAAACAATTGTTTACAAAGATTTTACAAACACCATACTCAAATCAATGGAAACCGAAACCGTAATTTGTTTAATTCAATTTGGTTACAAAAAATGAGTACTTAATTGGACCAAAAACACGATTTCAATAAAATTATAATTAAAAAAAAAAGAAGTAATAAAACCAAATAATGTTTATAAATTTTGCAAACACGAATCCAAATCAGTATTTTTAGTTTCAAATCGAAACCGATGGAACATGGTTTAATTCGTTCATTCCAGTTTAGTTATAAAAAAATGAGTTTTAATTGGACCAAAAACATGACCATAATTTTATTATAAACAAATTAAAGTGATAAAACTAAACAACAAGTTTTAATTTGATCACAATCACGACTTCAATCTAGTTCTAAACAAATAAAAGTGAACGTTTACGAATTTTACAAACCCAAATCATTGGTTTCGATGGTCGAAACTTGGGTTTAATTTGTTAACAATTTGTTTTTTGTTTAAAAAAAAAAATTGTAATGCAACTCAAAAAAAAAAAAAAATTAATGGGACCAAAAACATGTCTTGAGACTCTTGAATCTTTTTTTTTTTTTTTGATTGATAGAGACTCTTGAATCTAGTAATAGTAGTAACCAGCAATAATAAATTTGTCAAATAATAATAAGAATAATAATAATAATAACAAGTTATTATTATTATTATTATTCATTAAGCTGGCGCGAAACCACCACCATAGTCAGATCTTGAATCCAAAATTCTCTGCAAATCAATCAAATTCGCTGAAACTGATTGAAAATCAGACGGAAACTAACGAGCAAAAAAAAAATGCAGAAAACGGCACAAACGTGGTTCACCGGAGGTCCGAGCAGCGGCAGTTTCAACGACCAGAAATCGTCGTCTCTGCTCGCGGATTGGAACGCCTACGCCGCCACCTCGCAGGACTCCGATCCCTCCTCCTCCTCCGGGTTTGATCTCGAAGCCGCTGTCCGTACGACCACCGACAAAGTCACCGGCACTTTCAGCGTGTAAAATTTACCTATACAAGCTCATTTTTTATTTTTATTTTTGCTCTCGGTTGAGTCGTTGTGTGTGTTTGATGGATTTTGAGATTTTGATGCAATTTACTAGGATCTGGGTTTCTTATTCTTATTGGCTTACAATGATTGATTTATTTTATTTTAATTTAATTTAATTTAATTCAATTATCAAAATTTATGCTTTAATCATCAATGTTGTTTGATAGAAGTAAAATGCTTTAAAAGGTTTGTGAAGTATGAATGAGTGAAACAGTAGAGTAGAATTAGAGCTTCTTGAATTGGAATTAGAATTGGTTGGATAAATTGTTTTCTTAGAAGAAGTTGGCCTCCAATTGCATCTAAATATCCAATTTCCACTACCCGAATTCGATTAGGTTAAATTTAGCCTTAGAAAAAGCATTAGATTGACTCATTTCCTAATCCATTGTGATTATCCTTATCTAATTTTCATGATTATGTTCAGCCCTGCACTTACCTGTTGGTGCTTGTAAGTTGTTGATGTCCATTTTCGAGTTCGAGTCTCCTCTCCTATAGGGGTTATCTGCACATTGTTTCATGAATCTTGTGGACTCATCAAAGTTTAATCGACAAGATGACAAATCTTAGATGGAGCTGATTTCTTGTGTAACGTTATTGCTTCTTGTGTTTTCATAAGAATAAGTTGAGTGAGATTTGGTCAGGTTGTTGTTATTATCTTGTAATGCATAAATACTTGATTGTTGGGCTGATTCTTGATTGGAATGATTTCCAGGGTTACGAAAGGAGTTAAGGACTTGTCGGGGAATGTTCAATCTTCCACTACTAGCAGTGTCCCGTCCGGGAAATCTGTAATGTATTTCGGTGTATTTCTTGCTGCTGGAGTGTTCTTTATCTTTATTTCATTCACCATGTTCCTTCCAGTCATAGTGTTGGTGCCTCAGAAATTCGCTATCTGCTTTACTATTGGTTGCATCTTAATTGTTGGCTCATTCTTTGCCTTGAAAGGCCCTAAAAATCAGCTTGCTCACATGTTCTCTAAAGAGGTATGTTAACTAGTTCATCTTTTGGTTTAGCTTACTCGAAAAGCAATTTATTAGCAGTCGATTTGGTGACATTGGAACTGTAGAAATATTTGCATTTTTTCCTTCAAAAATCAAAACCACTCTATAAACTAATTCTTCCTGTTTGTGGCCATCTACTTTTCAGAGGCTTCCTATGACATTGGTATCTATCGGCACAATGGTCGGAACTATCTATGTCTCGATGGTGCTTCACAGTTATATTCTCTCCGTGCTATTCTCTGTGTTACAGGTATTTTTGTCGATGATATTATATCATTATCATCCTCACGGTGATGTGTGGTTGTATATATCTCTAAATTAAGATTATCTGTTCATTCACTTTGTATCAAGCCTTCAGTAGAAATTGAATCTATTCATTCAATATTGCAGGTTGTTGTGCTATTGTACTATGCCATTTCCTACTTCCCTGGAGGATCTATCGGACTGAAGTTTTTTTCATCAACTCTTACCTCTTCAATTCTCAACTGTTTTGGAAGGTGACATTGATGTCTGGCTGTCCTCATATTCTTTATATATATATATATATATTTGTAAGATTCGAAATGTTTAAAGATAAACCATGGAATAACAGTTGCAGTTATGAATATCTTCTTTTATCTTCCCTCTTGTGATTTTGGCTACTTGAATGTTATTGTTTGTATACCCTCCAAAAATGAAAGACATCCAAACAACAAAAGCCTGCCCTTCTGGTTTGTATAACTCATGATGGAGAATAACTTCATAGTGCACCCCCCGTCCCAATAACATCACGCGATATGGTGTGGCGATCCCATGCCCCATGGTGTGACGTGATTGGGATGGACGCACCCGTGTAAGTTTTTCTCCTGATCACGAGATAAACATAGGTAGTCGACAAAGATTTTTTATATAACGAATAAATAACTTATCGTTCAATTTTTCGCAGAATTGACTAGTAACTAGAAAATCACAAGCAACTGAAGAAGATTAAGACTATAAATTAATATATACAAATTTAAAGAAGTTATAATTAAAATGCAATATGAATAATAAGTTCATAAAATTTAAAAATGTATATAGTAAAGACAATATAACCTAAAGATGTAAACCTAATCTTAATCTATAGGCTAGTTATGAGTTAGAAACAGGACCTTCTCTCAAATAAATTATGTTTAAACAAACTGCACAGATTAATTATAAACACATGACAATTAATCAACATAATTTACAATAATTACTTGGCTTGAAACTGTGCAGCTTTTTTTTTTTTTTTTTTTTTTTGATTTAGATCCTCCTCTCTAGAGCAACCTTTGAATCATCTCATTCAATCTTCCATGCATAAAGAAACAAGCTGAATTCAATAGCTGTGGAGCTTTTGGCTGAATGGTACCTGCTTCCACTACTGTGATCACTGTCATCACAACCATGGTTGCTTTCTTCACTTTCCGTCTCAGCGGGACTCGGCTTGAATATAAACAAGCCGTGGCCCGTTCCGGGGCTACTGAACAGCCAGTCATGCACATCCCAGAACACTTGCACAGGTTGTTTATCTACTAACACGGTTTGGTTCCCTCTGAACTTCCATTGCAGGTTTTTGACATGAATCAACACAATCCCATCTATACTAATCCACATTTCAGGGTCTTTTGGCCCCGTGGTGGAGCTTTCGACAACGATGTCGTGCTCTCTTTTCCGCTCGTCGAATCTCGCTCTGGTTGCGAAACTTTTCTTTGCAAACACATTCTCCTTCTTGAAGAAATGCACAGAATCAACCAATGCTGGTCTTGATTTTGTTCTCTTGTAGGCCTTCTTCTTGTAGTCACCCAACAACAACACAACCTCTTCATCCCAAACCAAAGCAACATAGTAATCAGCATTCGGCTCAGGTCCACCGGAAAACTTAGCCGAACGAAGATCCCAATAAACCTCGACATGATTCCCTTCGACCTCCATTGATTTATACCCTTTTTTGCTCCAAAAATGCCAAGGCTTGAGATCAATCTTGCAACTATAATGATAGTCACCTTCCAAGCTATTAATCATAATGCTTAAAGAATGGTTCATCAGATTTTTGTACCACAACACCGTCACGTTCCTCCAGTACCCCGCGATATGTGCCTGGTATCCACAAGTCACCCTGCTCTGCGCTGTCTTATTCGTCACAGGCTCCTCCGTGATCTTCTCCGCCAAGGGAGGATTCCCCACCGAATAAGCCCGATGAAATGCCATCATGAATCCTCCTTAAAGCCTATATATGATCTGTTTCAACAGATTGTATCATGAATGAAAGCTTTTAACACACTACTTTTACCTTTCTTGACGTTGTTGCGGAGAAGAAAAAACTCTGTTCACAAACCATGAAAAATGATTGACAGAAGAAGAAGTTGGAATTTTTTGGGAGAAGAAACAGAGAAGAAAAATTCTGTTACAGTAATGGAGAAAAAATCTCCCTTTTAGAGGCTGAAAAGAAAAACTGTGACCCCAACAAACGGGGTTGAAACCAATTGTCGTCAAAGATTGTTTACTATTTACAGTTTTTTTTTTTATATATTTTTTTATTTGATCTTTCACATTAGACTAACTAAAACCAACCTATTATAAAGCCACAGCTGTCTTTCTTCTCATCACCATAACTGTAATAATAATCAAGAACCAAATCAGATCAAAAACTGCAGTTTGAGATTTGTCTGGTGTGTACCTATGAAATTGAATCACAACAGGATTATGATATGTTATCTCCACTAGAAATTTGTATTCTGCCAGGATTCTGCTACTAATATACAGCTGTATAATTGCAATTAACAACCCATCAAAATGTTACATGTACGTATGATTCGGACAAATACAACACTCACGATAAGAAGACGTATTCCCATTAGGTTTTTTTACAATCAAGTGGGTAAAGTTTGAATTCGAATCCAAATATATACTAGTATGACATATGATCGTGTTTACCAATCAGGAATCTTTTCCGGGAAAGGAATTAAGTTCCCGATTTTTGAATTCTTGTGTTTACTAAATTTTTTGAGAATTAAGTTCCGTGGACCCCTACACCCGTATCAGGGATTAAGTTTTTAAATGGATGGTAAATAACGCATAATCAATTTAACAACGTTACATAACTATAAATGTATTTTTTTCCTAATAGAATATTATCAATCAAAATAATATAATGTTTCATTGGGGTGTGTATAATCTTCTTCAAACATGTAACTCAAAAAAGAACTCAATCTTGTCTGAAACCTAATAACATCAAAAGCTTCTGCAACCAAATCCTAAGACAAATGTGATTACTATACACAAAACTAAGTCTACTTACTATACCATATCTACAATGTCATTTACAGTTTCATCTCTACCTTCCTTATCTCCATCACCATCTCCACCTCCACCTCTGACCAAACTGTCTGTGTTGTGCCTGGATTTCCGGATTTCTCCGATATGATGGTCCGAAGCACCCGCCTGAAGTGCTTCTATGTACAACATCTTGACCAAGTTTCTGAAACGACGCCTGAAGGTTGGTACTCGGGACATGGAAGCTACAATCCCTTGCAATCTATCATGGAAAAGATAAAATGAAGTCTAGCGATAGTATTTGAGCTCTAACGATTTACAAAAAGTTATTTTACCTTCTAATAATGGCTTGCAACTGAGCTTTTCTGACGTTGTCACTGGAAAGGAAGCTAGAGTTGTCCCAGTCCTCAGGATTTTCATTTTTGCCACGCATAATAAGCTCTCTGAAGCTAGTTTCTTCGTTGTCATCTAACTGGAGCTTCTTTATCTGCTCTTTCATCATCAGTAGTGGTCCGATGAACCACTCGAACATTTTCTCCCTCGGGCCGTTACTCTTTGTCAATTCCAAATCATCAGCTGGAAAAATAGATTGCACAATCATGTTTCGAACTCAACATATGATGTTCATATATAGAGCTGAGAACAAAAGTTTGAAACGAAACATACAGATCACCAACCCAGAAGAGTTGGACTTAGCGGATGCAAGCAGACACTGTACTATGGACCAAGCAGGTAGTTTGATGCTCAACTTCTTGCAATTGCCCTGCACAATACATTCCTCGATATCCTTGATGTCTATCAAGCCATCACGAAGGAGTATCCTACCATTCACTTCACAGGATTCAAATAACCAGTCCCACACCTGTATCAGTGGAACGCAAACAATAAAGTTCAGACACGAAATGGATAATAATTTTTCAAGCTATAACCGGACGAGCCCTTGCCTGCACGGGTTTGTATCGTTGGATTGCCCACTTCAATGTTCTTGATTGTTCTAAGATGAGTTTTGTTTCGAGCGAGCTTTCTCTTCCGATCTTCAAATCATCGTTATCATCGTCACCTAACTTTTTCTTCACCCGGTTAGGTTTCATGATTCTACGGTATCTGGGCCTAGCAAACACAAAGGTGCCGCAAAATTTAAGTAACGAGTGAGTTTTATGAAGGAAAAAACAATTGCACACTCACGATGTACCTAGGCAGGCATGATCCTTCACCCAAATAGAGTAAATCATTTACGTATTCATCGAACAGTGAAACCACAGACACGATATAGGCAAGTCCCATCAGCAGCGAGTCCTCCTGGACATTTTGTGGGTATATGTTCAGAGAAAACTTCAAATATGTACCTATCCATACTTAGCAATATAGTAATGCATAAAAGAAGTGATCGAAAGTGATGAGAAAAGCAATGTTCGAAGACCTGATGAACGATAACTCCGGCATAAAGTCCCAGAAAGAAACTAGAGATGACAGCGGCGGTGACTGTCCCCACAACAGCCAGAGGCCATAAGAGAATTGCTAGACCAGCAAACGGAACACAAACCGTCTCCAAGAAAGGACCTTCTCTACCGACCAAGTCCTCCAATAATCTCTTCCATCCTTGGTACAACATAAACGGGCTTTTCCACAAAGCAACAGCTGTAATCAGAGACACATCCACTGGCACACCAATCAGGCTCGCCAAAAAACAACTTGGCAATATTGATAACCTAGTAAGGATAAGCAGAATAAATCTGAAAGATTTCGACTATTTGTCTTCCGCTCAATATGTGACAAATGGTAGTAAAAAGAAAATTCCTCACCTAATGTCGACAGGCTTTTCATCCTCAGGCACTTTCTTGCTTAGCTCATCCATGTAGGAGAAGTACGAGTGGAAACAAAAATCTGTAAAATCCTGCACCGCCGTCCAGCTTCCTCTAATAGTGGACAAACAACCATCCTGATATTCAAAAGGGTAAACCACTGATTTGAGTGCCTAAGTTCAAAGTAAAACACAACTCATTTTAATAAGGCCTTTTCCCCAACTACATGGTTTAAATTAACTAGCCCCCAAGTAAATATCCGAAGCTCCTTTCGTACTTCGATGATCTTAAAGTTCAGCGCATACATAGTGTGTTTCAACCCCGTAACTATAAATAAACTGCTCCAAGAGCATTCGAAATCTAAAATTATCAATAGATAACGTAAATTGCCTAGAAAGCAACAATAGTGAAGTTTTGCTGAATGATGTTAGAATTTACATTAACACTATTGATGAAATGTGAAAATAAATTCAACTATAAAGCTATTCAAAAGAAACAAACAGAGGCCAAAAATTAACTATTCATCAAAGTAATTATCCGAAGCGCCTTTCGTACTTCGATGATCTTAAAGTTCAGTGCATACATATTGTGTTTTAACCTGCAACTATAAATAAACTGTGCCAAGAGCAATCGAAATCTAAAATTATCAATAGATAACCGTAAATTGCCTAGAAAGCAACGGTAGTGATCCTTTTGCTAAATTATGTTAGAATTAACATTAACCATTGATGAAATGTGAATAAATTCAACTATAAAGCTACTTCAAAAGAAACAAACAGAAACCAAAAAGCAGAGAAACTCACAACAAAGCAGTGGTAGCATTTATCAGCAACATTCTCTCCAACAGCCTCAAAAGTAGCGAAAAGAGGAGCGAAAAATCCGTATCCAATTCCACCCAAAAGACTTCCAACTATTCCAACAATTGGCCACAGAATCAGAGGCACCGGCAATGCCACTACCACCACCATCTTCAAAACTAGACCAAGCCTCTTGGTCCTGAAATGACAAACCCAGAAAACAAAACAATTAACAACACAACACAACACAAGATTTGAGATTGACAATTAAACAAACATATACAAAGCATTCAAAAACAGTGAAACATACCTCAGTACACAGTAGAAAGTCCATATAAAATGTGCAGGCCAAAGTCCAATTATTATTGCTGAATTTGAAATCACAATAATTCCTACCACAACTGGTCCAATAATTGCTCCTATATCAAACAAAATATATAAACATACTAATCAATCCTTAAACCATTTAAATTTCTATGCCATAAATTTACACTAGCGTACCACAATCAAATAAAGAACAAACTTCAAAAAAAATAAAAAAAAAAAAAAAAAAAATATCGTATTAAGGAGGCCATATGAAAAATGATACCTTTAAGGAGGCCTAGTGTGAAGAGTAAGAAGAAGTAGGGCAAAAAAGACACAAAACTCCATGCTACTTGAAAGAACCCAACTGGGACTTTCATGGTATGTTTTTAACACAACAGGAAGGAGGGGCAAAATGGGAAGTGGAAAAAATATGATCTTGGAACTTGGAAGAGTTCCTCTTCTCTCCTCTTCTCTATTGTTGCTATTGTTATTACAGCAAGTAGAGTCGTAGAGAAAGAAGAAGAATGGTGTTTTGCTTTGGTTGGATACTTGGATTTTATAGGTGGGGCCGGAGGTGGGTTACGTGGCAAGAGACAGTGAAAAGGAAGGGACACGTGGCGAAATGGGTTATTATAACGCGTGAAACTCCCGCGAAGAAGACACAAAGACAGTCGTCTTACTCGTGTATCAGGTTTCACCGCTGCTTTTTGGCGGGAACCAACCGCCTCTCTCAGCATGTTCGTCGCCGTCCGTCTTCTTCCGGCGGCAGCCTCCTCTTTCCAACGCAGCCATTGTAATCGATAGATTGAAGGTATTTTTTTAAGTTTTGAACCGTAACATTTAGGTTTATGGTTTTGGTTTGAAATTGATTAATGGGTTTTCAATTGTTAAGTTAGATCAGTTTGATTTAGGGGAATTATCGTAGAAAATCTAGAAGATGACTCCCAAAAGAAAGATATTTCGGGATGGGGTGACCCGATATACCCGAACCTCCTTCCAAAGTATTACAAGCCTCGGAATAGGCCTGAACCGGAGCATATAATGCTTTGGGAAGATGCTTCGGAGACTTTTCTAAGACAAAGGCCACCTGAAATATATGCTTCCTGTGTTTTTGTAGGATGCGTTTGTTACGTGGGTCGAGATGGGACAATATGGAACAGTTTGTTTTTTTCCCATGTTTGACACGACCTTGTTGGACTATGGCTTTTTTTTTATATATTTTTTTTTTATAATGATTAATATTTTATTCTTTTAATAAGAGTAGCTTTCTTCCCTGACACGCTAAGTAATTCCTTTTCTTTACAGGTCACCTCAAACTGATATAGTGACTTCAATACATTACATTATATAACCATCCACTTATTCACTCTTGCTCTCTCACACACCCTAAATTCTAATTCTCTTTCTCACATCCCAAATTGCAATTACAAAAATATTCGTATTCGGTTCTTCAACTCAAGTATTTTTCTTTATTAAAATTTATTTTTTCTAATTAACAAGTTAGGGTTTTGAGTTTGTTATTCATAATTTTAAGTTTGTGTTTTTATGAATTTATATGTTCTGTCTACCTTTATCTTATTTAATTGTTTGATTTCTTGGTTTTGGTGTGGTTCAATTATTTTTTATGCTCTGCTAAATTTCAGGTGAGTCTGTTGACTGAGAATGGTAATACTAAGGATGATCTGAAGCTTCCAACTGATGATGCTCTGCTCACACTGGTTAGTCGCAAAGTGTCTTTTAGTGTCTCCTTGTGATGTTTTCATTATTATTTATTTTAGTTCTTGCTTTAATTGTATTATTACCTAATATTAGGCTCTGATCTTTTACACTATGTTTGGTTTGAAGGAATCGGAGAGAAAGAAAAGGAAAGGATTTGGAGATTTCTAATTTCTTGTTTGGATGGTTAAATGAGAGGGAAAGGAAAGGAAATGGAGGGAAATGGAAGGAAATGAGTGGAATAATTTCTTTCTATTTTAAACATTTTGGTTTCCATCCAAATTTTAGAGGAAAAGGAGGAAAAGGAAAGCAAAGGAATCCACCATTAATAATTTTTTCAAAATCCAAAAAATAACCCTATATATTGTCTGTATTCATATTGTTAAAAGAAGGGTATTTTCGTAAATAAAATAAAATCACTATCCTTTTCTTTCCTTTCCACCCATAACCATTCAAACAATAATCATTAAAACCACTCTCCTTTCCTTTCCTCACTATCATTTTCTTTCCTTTCCATCAAACCAAACATAATGTTAAACATGGGAGCATAACTTTGATGTTTAATATTATTGAAAATCACATGACTTTGACTTATCACCTATGACATAAACTGAGATTGAATCCATGCAGTAGAGTGCTGCTTTTGTGCTCTCTATTGTAATGATCTTTTCTTTTGTTGGACATCGATATTTTTTTTTTTCCTCGTATCTGTTTCTTATAAAAGAAATTAAATAAATAAAAATCACGATTCTGCATCAATGCTGCTACACCCACCAATGTGCACATCCTGATACAAATTGATGTAATGTTGTTGCAGATCAAGGATGGATTTGCTGGAGGGAAAGATCTAGTCGTGTCTGTGATGTGCTCCATGGGAGAAGAGCAGATCTGTGCCCTGAAGGACATTGGCCCCAAATAAATATGACTTTGATTTGATTGGTAATCTGCCTTAGAACAAAATGAATTTTAGTTGTAGTAGCTTAATGGGGTTTGTGGTTTTGAGATGTAGAGGTCACATTCTTGACTGAGTTGTTGTCGCATCCTCGTCCTATTAAGATGAATTAGCCATTATTAATTGGCTTTTATAACCTATATTTTTGTTATTTTGAGTTTGTTTTTTATGAAGATAATCATTTATCGTATGGGAGTGGATCAAGTTCTCTATGTAATGTTAGGGATGATCGAGTTATCCAGAAAATTGGGTATTTTGCATTTAGTTTCAAATTTCCAGGGTTTCATATCAACATGTGGTGGTGGTGGTGGTGGTTGTGATCCGTTAAATTTTTTATTTTTTTTATTTTTTACTATATTCTCATTTCTAAATAATGAATTCTGTTAAAAATGGTTGTTTGCAGGAGAGGCATCTCAAATTTCTACAATGGAAAATCCAAGTCGTTTAAAGGCATCGTCAGCTTCATCTGTAAAATTTTAGTAAGTATGGTGCCGTGATGACCGATGAGTGAGGGTATTTTGGGAAAAATAGGAGGATAGTTTTGTAATTGAATTTCATTTTAGGGTACATTTGCAATTCCTCCTCTAAAACAGGGGATTTTTACTAAAAAACCCAAAAAATAATGACAAGGAGAAAGAAATTGAGATGGATCAAGCACTACAACAACCGCCAGAAGATTTTGCTTGTCGGAGAAGGCGATTTCTCATTTTCTTCTTGTTTAGCTAGTGCTTTTGGTTCTGCAACTAACATGGTTGCAACATGCCTCCACTCTGAAGGTATATTAAACTAAAAGAAATTATATACAACGTCGACTCGAATCCTCTATTAATTTGATATGAATTTTAATTTCAAATGAATTTGATCACTTTGGTTTATTAATTAGATGTTCAGATTACAAAGCATTGGACAAGCATGCCACACTTGGAGTTATTGGAAAGGAAAGGGTGCATGGTGTTGCATGAAGTGGATGTGCATAACATGAACCGTCATCCAACATTGTACTATATGAAATTTGATGTCATCATTTTCAACTTCCCCCATGCAGGCCATTACGATCACTTGTATGAAAGAGATGATGAACTCATTGAGTAAGTTATTTCTTTCTGATTTCTAGTGTCCGATCTCGACAGGTCCCGATAGATCAATCCTTGATCATTTTCTTTGGTTTTTGTTGCATATATATTTCTTTCTGATTTCTAGTGTCCGATCTCGACAGGTCTCGATAGATCAATCCTTGATCATTTTCTTTGGTTTTTGTTGCATATATATTTACGTCCACAGGATGCACAAAGCTCTAATAGAGGGATTCTTCAAAAGTGCAAGAAAGATGCTCAATGAAAATGGTGAAGTACATGTGACAAATAGGGATGATTTTCCTTACAATAGATGGAAGTTAAAAAAACTTGCAAGAAAATCAGGATTGATTTTGAAAGAGAAAGTGGAGTTCAAGAAACAAGATTTTCCTGGTTACCATAACAAGAGGGGCGGTGAAATCAATGGCAACAAAACATTCCCTCTCACCGAATGCTACACTTTCAAATTCTCTCTACCTGAAAAATCTGCAGAAATTTATGATTGTGTACCTGATATCCAAGTCATGAAGTTGGCAGCTGTTTTTCAAGGTGTTCATCTTAATAATTATCATTGTTCTAGTAATCTGCCTCGCGGATGGGATTAAAAGAAAAGGAAATCATGAGGAATAACATCAAAACACATTGGCAGCTGGGCACGAACTCGTTGGTTTGGATGCCTTATCGACAACGTGAGTTTCCTAGGCGGGCTAGGCGCCCTTCTAGGTGGGCTAGTCGGAATCAACTCCATCGACTACGCCCGTCAATTTTTTTTTTTTTCTTTCCAAAACGATGTTGTTTTAGCTCAAAACGACATCGTTTTAAAACAGCATCGTTTTGGCTTATTCGACTTCACCACCTAGGCGTCACCTAGGTAGTCTAGATGCCAATCTACCGTATGACTGGTGCCTAGTGCCTATTAGAACACCGATAATTATTGTTTACGATAATAAGAAATAAGTTTGTTTTCTTGCAATTATGTATTGTTAGTTGTTTGTTTTGATTTCTTGTAATATCAAATAAAAAAAAAAAAAAAAAAAAAAAAAAAAAAAAAAAAAAAACAAAAAAAAAAAAAACTAATTAATCATGTTAGAAGGTTTTTGTTAACATCCATTGTAACTCGTTAACATAATCCAAACCAGATATCAGACAATGGCTATGGTAATTGGTTTTATTTCTCGAGTGATCTCTTAGTGTCCTTCAATGGCTATGGTAATTTGTTTTTCAGTATTTTATGTGCTAAAATCTTTCAACTTTACTGTCTACATAGTAGCTTTGAGATCAGAATTCTCTGTTTTCGACATTACCTCCTTCAGGTGGCCGTAGCATGAAAATGAGCTTTGGGTCAGGGTGATCCGATGACCCGATATCGGGTTACCCTGTCCTGAAGCTTTTTGTGCTTCAGGTGACCCTGTTTCGAAGCTATTTGTACAACCCTGTCCCGGATCTTTTTAAGTCTTGGGGTCAGGCTGACCTGATATAAGGTCACCCTATCCCAAAACTTTTTGTCAAGCCAAAAAAAAAATTCATCGACAAGATACTAGACAAAATGTTTTTGTTTATTTATTTATTTATTCAATTTTTGCATCTGTCGATCAAAAGTATCATAAAGAAATTGAATTTATGGGTATCCGGTTAAATATTCAGCATTTAAGATTCTGTGATTAGTGTTAAAAGGTTTTTTTTTTTTTTTACTACTCTTTAACTATATTCTCATTTCCCATAACCTTGACAAGTCATAAAGTGTTTTTTAATCTTAGACTTTGACTCGACGGTCCAAGCTGACATATCTATTCTCAACATTGAAGTTTTTCCTTTTGGAATAATTAGAGAATTTTACATTAAATTTAGAATACAATATCTTTCTTTCCTCTGAAGTAGTTAAAATTCTTTTCTTGTAACATCTTGCTATCAAATTCTCATGGTGAAAGTAAAGAAAAAAGGTTTTAAAATTCTTTTCTTGCTATTAAATTCTCACGGTGAAAGTATAGAAAAAGGGCTTTTGATGATCCGCTGTATTCTCAAATCTTTATGCTCATGGCCAACCGAAGAGATTTTACATAATTTGAAAACTATACAAGGTGATTGAGTGCCCTGTATAGGTATGATCACTTATTATATCTCATTTTACGTTGTTATTGACTTCGATCTAGTGATGTTCTTCTTTTGATTTTAGGTGTTAGGATCATATGTTATAATTCTTCCCCTTTCAATTAATTCAATTTTAATGGAATGCAAGATGGTTTTTGTTATTTTTTTAATTAATATATTCTTCTAGGGGTTGTTTGTTTTTTAATCTAAAGTCTTATAAAATCTTAATTTATTAGACATATGGATAAGTCTTATAAATTAAGATATTATGATATGTTTGATTTTTCATTTGGGATGACTTATTACAAATGTAAAATTGATTAGGTTGTGTTAGGGTTTCTTCAAAATTGAAATTTTTTGGAAAATTGATTTTTAGGGTTTTATTATGTGTGGATAAAATTGTAAATGTATGAATTGTTATAGAACATTTGTGGAAATTTACTAAAAAACTCTATTGTAGAACTTTTTTAATAAGATAAAAGTCAAAATTTTGTACTTTTTCTAAAAGACATATATATATATATATATCTTAAAATAAGGTGCTAGTGAGAGCATTTTCTATTGAAGAAGGCAACAAATGAGGTTAATTTAACTAAAAGTAGGGTGATTTTGCAATTGATTTTCATTTTAGGGTACATTTGCAATTCCCCCTTTAAGTTAGGGTATTTTTGCTAAAAACCCAAAAAATAATGGCAAATAAAAAGAAAGTGAGATGGATCAAGCACTACAACAACCGCCAGAAGATTTTGCTTGTCGGAGAAGGCGATTTTTCATTTTCTTCTTGTTTAGCTAGTGCTTTTGGTTCTGCAACTAACATGGTTGCAACATGCCTCCACTCTAAAGGTATATTAAAATTAAACAAATTATGTACGACGACGACTCGGATCCTCGACTGATCTGAATTTTAATTTTTATTAAATTTGATCAATTTGGTTTATTAATTAGATGTTCAAAAGACAAAGCATCGAACAAGCATAGCGCATTTGGAGTTATTGAAGAGGAAACGGTGCATGGTGTTGTATGAAGTGGATGTGCATGACATGAACCATCATCCAAAATTGTACTACATGAAATTTGATGTCATCATTTTCAACTTCCCTCATGCAGGCCATTACAATCACTTGCGTGAAACAGATGGTGAACTCATTGAGTAAGTTATTTCTTTCTGATTTCCTGTGCCTAACCTCGACAGGTCCCGACATATCAATACCCCTGATCATTTTCTTCGGTTTTTTTTGCATATATAATTACATCCACAGGAAGCACAAAGCTCTACTAGATGGATTCTTCAAAAGTGCAAGAGAGATGCTCAATGAAAATGGTGAAGTACATGTGACACACAGGGATGATTTTCCTTACAAAAGATGGGACTTAGAAAAACTTGCAAGAAAATCAGGATTGATTTTGAAAGAGAAAGTGGAGTTCAAGAAAGTAGATTTTCCTGGTTACCATAACAAGAGAGGCGGTGATATCAATTGCAACAAAAAATTTCCTCTCAATGAATGCTTCACTTTCAAGTTCTCTCTACCCAAAAAATCTGCAGAAATTTATGATCGTGTATCTGATATCCAAATCAAGAAGTTGGCTGCTGGTTTTCAAGGTGTTCATCTTAATAATTGATTGTATATGACAATTTAAAAAAAAAAAAACAATTCTGTTTCTTGCAATTATGTATTTGTAAGTTGTTTGTTTTGATTTCTTGTTCATGTACTAATTAAACATGTTTCATTGGGGTGTGTATAATCTTCTTCAAACATTGAACTCCAAAAAGAACTCAAATCTTGTCTGAAACCTAATAAACCTAATAAACGCCTAATCAATTTAACGACGTTACATAAATATAAACGTATTTTTTCCTAATAGAATATTATCAATCAAAATGATATAATGTTTCATTGGGGTGTGTATAATCTTCTTCAAACATGTAACTCAATCTTGTCTGAAACCTAATAACATCAAAAGCCTCTGCTACCAAACCCTAAGACAAATGTGACTACTATACACAAAACAGAGTCTACTTACTATACCATATCTGCAATGTCATGTTTTTCCTTGTCTGCTGATAATACATTTACATTTACATTTACAGTTTCATCTCTACCTTCCTTATCTCTACTTCTGACCAAACTGTCTGTGTTGTACCTGGATTTCGGGATTTCTCCGATATGATTGGCTGAAGCACCCATCTGAAGTGCCTCTATGTACAACATTTTGACCAAGTTTCTGAAGCGGCGCCTGAAGGTTGGTACCCGGGACATGGAAGCTACAATCCCTTGCAGTCTATCATGGAAAAGATAAAAATGAAGTCTAGCGATAGTATTTGAGCACTAACAATTTAACAAAAAGCGATTTTACCTTCTAATAATGGCCTGCAACTGCGCTTTTCTGACGTTGTCACTGGAAAGGAAGAGGGAGTCGTCCCAGTCCTCGGGATTTTCGTTTTTGCCACGCATAATAAGCTCTCTTAGGCAAGTTTCTTCTTTATCATCTAACTGGAGCTGCTTTATCTGCTCTTTCATGATCAGTAGTGGTCCGATGAACCACTCGAACATTTTCTCCCTCGGGCTGTTACTCTTTGTCAATTCCAAATCATCAGCTGGAAAAATAGATTGCACAATCATGTTTCGAACTCAACTCAACATACGATATTCATATGTAGAGCTGAGAACAAAAGTTTGAAACGAAACATACAGATAACCAACCCAGATGAATTGGACTTGGCGGATGCAAGCAGACACTGTACTATGGACCAAGTGGGTAGTTTGATGCCCAACTTCTTGCAATTGCCCTTCACAATGCATTCCTCGATGTCCTTGATGTCTATCAAGCCATCACGAAGGAGTATCCTACCGTTCACTTCACAGGATTTAAATAACCAGTCCCACACCTGTATCAGTGGAACGCAAACAATAAACTTCAGACACGAAATGGATAATAATTTTTCAAGCTGTAACCAGAAGAACCCTTGCCTGCACCGGTTTGTATCGTTGGATTGCCCACTTCAGTGTTCTTGATCGTTCTGAGATGAGTTTTGTTTCGAGTGAGCTTTCTCTTTTGATCTTCAAATCATCGTTATCACTGTCACCTAACTTTTTCTTCACCCGGTTAGGGTTCATGTTTCTACGGTATCTGGGCCTAGCAAACACAAGGGTGCCCCGCAAAATTTAAGTGATGAGTGAGTTTTATGAAGGAAAAAACAATTGCACACTCACAATGTACCTAGGCAGGCATGATCCTTCACTCAAATAGAGTAAATCATTTACGTATTCATCGAACAGTGAAACCACAGACACGATATAGGCAAGTCCCATCAGCAGCGAGTCCTCCTGGACATTTTGTGGGTATATGTTCAGAGAAAACTTCAAATATGTTCCTATATTCATACTTAGCAATATACTAATGCATAAAAGAAGTGATCGAAGTGATGAGAAAAGCAATGTTCGAAGACCTGATGAACAATAACTCCAGCATAAAGTCCCAGAAAGAAACTAGAGATGACAGCAGCGATGACTGCTCCCACAACAGCCAGAGGCCATAAGAGAATTGCTAGACCAGCAAACGGAACACAAACCGTCTCCAAGAAAGGACCTTCTCTACCGACCAAGTCCTCCAATAACCTCTTCCATCCTTGGTACAACATATACGGGCTTTTCCACAAAGCAACAGCCGTAATCAGAGACACATCCACTGGCACACCAATCAGGCTTGCCAAAAAACAACTTGGCAATTTTGTTAACCTAGTAAGGATAAAGCAGAATAAATCTGAAAGATTTTGACTATTTGTCTTTCCGCTCAATATGTGACAAATGGTAGTAAAAGAAAATTCCTCACTTAATGTCGACAGGCTTTTCATCCTCAGGCACTTTCTCGCTTAGCTCATCCATGTAGGAGAAGTACGAGTGGAAACAAAAATCTGTAAAATCCTGCACAGCTGTCCAGCTTCCTCTAATAGTGGACAAACAACCATCCTGATATTCAAAAAGAGTAGGCCACTGATTTGAGTGCCCAGATTCAAAGTAAAAACTCAACTCATTTTAATAAGGCCTTTTCTCCAACTACACGGTTTAAATTAACTAGCCGCCAAAGTAATCATTCGAAGCTCATTTTGTACTTCGATGATCTTAAAGTTCAGTGCATACATAGTGTGTCAAGAGCATTCGAAACCTAAAAGTATCAATAGATAACCGTAAATTGCCTAGAAAGCAACGGTAGTGATCGTTTTGTTGCTTTGAGTGCCTAGATTCAAAGTAAGAACTCTAACTCATTTTAATAAGACCTTTTACCCAACTATATGGTTTAAATTAACTAACTTCCAAAGTAATTATCCTATTCATACTTCCATGATCTTAAGGTTCAGTGCATACATAGTGTGCCAAGAGCATTCGAAATCTAAAAGTATCAATAGATTACGGTAAATTGCCTAGAAAGCAAAAGTAGTGATCGTTTTGTTAGAATTAATACTAACTATTGATGGAAATGTGAATGTTTTCTTCTTCTTTACACACCTCAAAATACAAAATTCAACTATAAAGCTACTTCAAAAGAAACAAACAGAAACCAAAAAGCAGAGAAACTCACAACAAAGCAGTGGTAGCATTTATCAGCAACATTCTCTCCAACAGCCTCAAAAGTAGCGAAAAGAGGAGCGAAAAATCCGTATCCAATTCCACCCAAAAGACTTCCAACTATTCCAACAATTGGCCACAGAATCAGAGGCACCGGCAATGCCACTACCACCACCATCTTCAAAACTGGACCAAGCCTCTTGGTCCTGAAATGACAAACCCAGAAAAAAAAAAACAAATAACAACACAACACAACACAAGATTTGAGATTGACAATTAAATAAACATATACAAAGCATTCAAAAACAGTGAAACATACCTCAGTACACAGTAGAAAGTCCATATAAAATGTGCAGGCCAAAGTCCAATTATTACTGCTGAATTTGAAATCACAATAATTCCCATCACAACTGGTCCAACAATTGCTCCTATATCAAACAAAGTAAATAAATATCGCTAATCAATCCATAAACCATTTAAATTTCATAGATAGTTAAATTTCTATGCTATAATTTTACACTTGCATACAACAATCAAAAAAAGAACAAACTTCAACGAAAAAAAAAAAAAAAAATCTTTTTGGGGAGGCCATATGAAAATGATACCTTTAAGCAGGCCAAGTGTGAAGAGCAAGAAGAAGTAAGGCAAAAAAGACACAAAACTCCATACTACTTGAAAGAACCCAACTGGGACTTTCATGGTGTTTTTAACATAACAGGAAGAAGGGGCAAAATGGGAAGTGGGAAAGATATGATCTTGGAACTTGAAAGAGTTTTTCCCTTCTCTTTTTTGTTGTTGCTATTGTTATTACAGCAAGTAGAGAAAGAAGAAGAACGGTGCTTTGCTGTGGACCTTTGGTTGGATTTTATAAGTGGGGCCGGAGGTGGGTTACGTGGCAATAGACAGTGTAAAGGAAAGGAAAACACGTGGCAATAGACAGTGTAAAGGAAAGAACACGTGACACTCCCGCGAAGAAGACACACAGACAGTCGTGTTATTCGTGTCTTAGGTTTCACCGCTACTTTTTGGCGGGAAGTCGGCAACCATCCGCTTTCTTTATTTAAAGACAGAAATACCCCTAAAATAATTAAGTTGGACTAATGATTGACTGATAAGATGACGTTGATTGGTGAAAATTTTATTAATTAATAAACTCGTATAAATAATAATTAATTTACAGAAAACACTTAATTAGATAGAGAAATGTCAATATAGACACTAGAAAAAAATAATGACAGAAAAAGAAAGCACTACAACAACAGCACCCAAAAGATTTTGCTTGTTGGAGAAGGCGATTTCTCATTTTTCTTCTTGTTTAGCTAGTGCTTTTGCCTTTTGTTTCTGCAACTAACATGGTTGCAACATGCCTCCACTTTGAAGGTATATTAAACTAAAACAAATTATATATGACGTTAACTCGGATCCTCTACTGATTTGATCTGAATTTTAATTTTGATTGAATTTGATCACTTTGTTTTATTAATTAGATGTTCAGATGACAAAGCATTGGACAAGTATAGCACACTTGGAGTTATTGGAGAGGAAAGGGTGCATGGTGTTGCATGAAATGGATGTGCATGACATGAACCATCATCAAACATTTTACTATATGAAATTTGATGTCATCATTTTCAACTTCCTTCATGCAGCCATACAGGCCACTACGATTACTTGTGTGAAAAGGATGATGAACTCATTGAGTATGTTATTTCAGATTTATAATGTATGATCTTGACAGGTCCCGACAGATCAATATATCCTGGATTATTTTCTTTGGCTTTTGTTGCATGTATATAATTACGTCCACAGGATGCACAAAGATCAAAAGTGCAAGAAAGATGCTCAATGAAAATGGTGAAGTACATGTGACACATAGAGATGATTTTCGTTACAATAGATGGAAATGAGAGAAACTTGCAAGAAAATCAGGATTGATTTTGAAAGAGAAAGTGGAGTTCAGGAAAGAAGATTTTCCTGGTTACCATAACAAAAGAGGCAGTGAAATTAATTGCAACAAAACATTCCTCTCAATGAATGCTTCACTTTCAAGTTCTCTCTACTTGAAAAATCTGCAGAAATTTATGAAGTTGGCAGTTGTACGTTTTTAGAGGTACTTAATGATTAATATATATTATATATGATAATTAAAAAAAAAGTTTGTTTCTTACAATTTTGTATTTTTCAGTTGTTTGTTTTGATTTTTTGTTCATTAACTAATTAAACATGTTTTATAAAATAAAATAAATAAATAAACCAATTAAGCCCTCCATGTTATATACTTTGCATGAGAGAAGTTATATAATTAAATCTGATTTTGATGAGTATTTCAAATTTTCAGCCTCCATTGAATTACATTTTAGAAGGTTTTTGTTAGTTATTTAGTGCGTGTCCATTTTAATTTTACAGGACTCATTAACATAATCCAAACCCATTTGAAAAAAAAAAAATAATAAAATGGTTGTTGGGTAACAATTTACAATAATTTATGTCGATAATCTGTTAGAAAAAAATACATTTTTTAGAAAAATTGTGCGTAAAATTACCAAATAATGATACTTATACTATGAAAATTTTGTGTTTCGACTTATCAAATTTTTTCATCAATGGAATATAATAATAATAAATGTGACGAATTCTTCTTCCATATAATGCTAAAAGTACGATTAAATCTATGGTTCTAACAATGGAGTTGGTTGAATTCTTCTTGTGTGAATGTGATGGGATTGTAGTACTTGTGTTGTTGGTTCGATCATGCATATGTCCCAAGACCCAAATCATGTCTAGTCTTTGCTAATTCACTCGCCTCCCCTACCACCGGTAGGCAGGGCCGGCCCTGGGGTGGTGCACTAAATGCAAGTGCCCTGAGCTCTAATTTTTTTTTTGTTAAAGCTAATATGTAGTATTGGGTTTTGGGTACATGAGTTTGAGCTGTTGTGAGTTGTTATAGTTCATAAAAAAAAGAATTGTAACTTTAAAAGGTCTGATTCATTTTTTTTTTTTAATTATATGTATATAATATATTAAAAAAAATGTGACTTTGAATGGCCCAATTAATTAATGTTTTTTTTTTTTTTTTTTAATGTATAGAATATATTCCGAAAATTGTGGAGCCTATTTTGTGACAACACTCTATTTCTCATTTGACATGTTATGGGACCCATTTCTCAGTTTTTTATATTTTCACCCTGCGCCCCAAAAATGTCAAAGCCGACCCTACAGGTAGAGACATTAAACTAGTGAGACCCAAGAACACCATACTAGAAGGCAAGTTTTCGAGCTTGTTCCACTTCATCTATGACTAATCAAACCTTAAAACATTTTATATATTTTGATAATGTTACTTGCACAATTGGATCAAATAAAAAATGGAAACGAAAACCTGTAAAATCCTGCACCGCCGTCCAGCTTCCTTTAATAGTTGACAAACAACCATCCTGATATTCAAAAGAATAAACCCAGCCATTAATGTCATGGCATGTAGAAGTTGCTTGAGAAGACCTTAACCTGCTCAAATGCTGATCAACTTCTGAAGTGATCGGGTGTGGTCTAGACCTTTTCATGGATTTTGGTTGTGTTGAACAATTTGATGTGACGGTGATATCTTTGTACGGAGTTACTTACTTTTGTCGAGGGTATCGTTTGTTTTGACTGGAAAGTGGAAATACATGAATTTAAAAGACTAATGAACAGTTCCACTTTTTCTTTTTTCTTTTTCTTTTTCTTGATGGAAACACTTCAGCTACTTTTTGTAACTCTACACTACACACATAAGAATTTCTTCTCTTGGAAAAATGAATCAAAATTCTCAAGAGACAGTGTAAAGGAAAGGATACGTGGCGAGAAGAAGACAGAAAGACAGTCGTGTATCAGGTTTCACCGCTGCTTTTTGCGGGAACCAACAGCAAAGCTTCGTCCATCTTCTTCCGGCAGCCTCCTCATTCGTTCCAACGCAACCATTGTATTTGATCGAAGGTATTTTGAGTTTTGAACCCTAACGTTTAGGTTGGTTCATGGTTTTGTTTTGAAATGGATTAATGGGTTTTCAAGCGTTGAGTTAGATTGGTTTGATTTAGGGGAATCATCGTAGAAATTGTGTGAAAATTTTGTAAAAAAGAATTGAAATGGAAGCATTGCAGGGCAGTTTTATTTATTTCTTAGGTGATATCTTAGTCCTTCAATGGCTATGCTAAAATCTTTCAACTTTACTGTCTGGATTGTAGCTTTGAGATCTGAGATCTCTGTTTTCCACATTACACGCCTGGAACCAACTTTACTGACTATGATGTTATGGATTTGGTCCAGCATTTTTTTTTTTTTTTTTTTTTTAACTTGAATTTTGCAAATATCATGTGGTCGGAGACACTATGGCCCGATATCATATTTGAATTGTGTTAAAAATGGTTGTTTGCAGGAGAGGCATCTCAAATTTCTACAACGGAAAATCCAAGTCGTTTACAAGTTTAGCAGGGGCATCGTCAGCTTCAGCTGTAAAATTTTAATAAGTCTGGTGCGGTGATGACCGATGAGTGAGGGTATTTTGGAAAAAATAGGAGGGTAGTTCGGCGATTGATTTTCATTTTTGGGTACATTTGCCATTTGGAATTCCCCCTCTAAAATAGAGCATTTCTGCTAAAAACCCAAAAAATAATGACAAGGAGAAATAAAGTGAGATGGATCAAGCACTACAACAACCGTCAGAAGATTTTGCTTGTCGGAGAAGGCGATTTCTCATTTTCTTCTTGTTTAGCTAGTGCTTTTCGTTCTGCAACTAACATGGTTGCAACATGCCTCCACTCTAAAGGTATATTAAACTGAAAGAAATTATATATGACATTGACTCGGATCCTCTACTGATTTGATCTGATTTTTAATTTCGAATGAATTTGATCACTTTGGTTTATTAATTAGATGTTCAGATTACAAAGCATTGGTCAAGCATACCACACTTGGAGTTATTGGAGAGGAAAGGGTGCATGGTGTTGCATGAAGTGGATGTGCATAACATGAACCGTCATCCAACATTGTACTATATGAAATTTGATGTCATCATTTACAACTTCCCCCATGCAGGCCACTACGATCACTTGTGTGAAAGAGATGTTGAACTCATTGAGTAAGTTATTTCTTTCTGATTTCCGATGTTTGATCTCGACAGGTCCCGATATATCAATCCCTGATCATTTTATTTGGTTTTTGTTGCATATATAATTACGCCCACAGGATGCACAAAGATCTAATAGAGGGGTTCTTCAAAAGTGCTAGAGAGATGCTCAATGAAAATGGTGAAGTACATGTGACACATAGGGATGATTTTCCTTACAATAGATGGAAGTTAAAAAAACTTGCAAGAAAATCAGGATTGATTTTGAAAGAGAAAGTGGAGTTCAAGAAAGAAGATTTTTCTGGTTACCATAACAAGAGAGGCGGTGAAATCAATTGCAACAAAACATTCCCTCTCAACAAATGCTTCACTTTCAAATTCTCTCTGCCTGAAAAATCAGCACAAATTTATGATTGTGCATCTGATATCCAAATCATGAAGTTGGCGACTGTTTTTCAAAGTGTTCATCTTAATAATTATCATTATTCTAGTAATCAGCCTCACAGCGGATGGGAGTAAAAGAAAAGAAAATCATGAGGAATAACACATTGGCGGTTGGTGCACAAACTCGTATGTTTGGATGCCTTATTGACGACCTGAGTTTCCTAGACGGGTTAGGTGCCCGCCTAGGGAGGCTAGTCATAGTTAACTTTGTTGACTTCGTCCGTCAATTTTTTTTTTCTTTCCAAAACGATGTCGTTTTAGCTCAAAACGGATCGTTTTGGTTTATTCAACTTCATCGTCTAAACGCCCGTCATACGGGCGCCGCCTAGGCGGTCTAGGCGTTAGTTTGCCGTACGATTGGCGCCTACTAGAACACCAATAATTATCGTATATGATAATAAGAAATAAGTTTGTTTCTTGAAATTATGTATTGTCAGTTGTTTGTTTTGATTTCTTGTAATATAAATAATAATAATAATAATAATTAATCATGTTTGTACAATTAAATCTGATTTTGTGTATTTCAAATTTTCAGCCTCCATTGAATTAAATTTTAAAAGGTTTTTGTTAGTTATTTTCAGCCTCCAAACACAGTAATGATACTTCTAGTATGACAAATTGACAATTATGTCTTTTGGTTGACTAATCAAAATTTTCATCAATAGAATATAATAATATAATATAAATGTCAAGTCTAATTATATAAATACAACTAAAAGTATATGATTAAATATTGCTAAACGAACATGACACAACACGAATTCTTCTTTGATGTACGGCTAAAAGTACGATTAAATCTATAGTTCTAACGATGGAGATGGTTGAATTCTTCTTGTGTGAATGTGAAGGGATTGAAGTACTCGTGTTGTTGGTCACTTGGTTGGAATTATAAGGGTAACTACGACGATCATGATTCATGCATGTCCCAAGACCCAAATCATGTATATTCTTTGCTAATTCACTCGCCTCCCCTAGGACCCCTACCACTGATTGGGACATTGAACTAATGAGACCCAAGAACACAATACTAGAAGGCAAGTTTTCAGGCTTGTTCCACTTCATCTGTGGCTAATCAAACCTTAAAACGTTCCATATATTGTGATAATGTTACGTGTACAATTGGATCAAATAAGAAAATAAGAAATGGTATTGGTTTATTTCGAAATAAACAAAAATCTTCAAAATATCAGAGTAAACTTCAGGAATAAACCCTAATCATGTTATTTCATTACAGAAACCCTGATTTATACGGTAAATTAAAAAGACAATAACCTAACTAGATAAAAAGTTAAAAACTAACAAGTGATTAGATTGAATAACTTCAATCCAATCTTATTCAAAAATCACAATTATCTACTAATTTAAATCTAAAAGATAAAACACTCTTTATCTCTTTTATTTTTATTTTTTATTAAATGTGCATGTAACAATACATGAGCAGCTAACAGGATTTCACCATTGTCGTTAGACTCGATCAAGCAATCGTATAATTACGAGATATTATGGAGATGGATGTATTTTTCACTCCTGTTGTTCAACCTGAAATGCACCCACTCCCTTGTTAGAGAAAAGGCAATGCAACACTCTTGACTCCACCAACAAAGGCCAAATTTCCAATCATGTCTCCATAATATTCATAATCAAAATCAAACAAAGAATCGCTCTAGCAAAACCTTATTATGAACTTTTAACTTTATTTGAATTTTTATTATGCAATTTTTATTTTATTTGAATTTGAATTTGAATGAGTGGATTTTAGTACATTTGATTGTATTTAAATTTTAAGTCAAACAGAATTATACAGGAGAAAATTTGAAGGAGTTAGGGAATGGGTACGAGGGAACCAATATCCATCTTTTCCAAATTGTCATCTCAACTTGTTCGAGTCGCGTTGCCTCCTAAATACATATATAAAACACAATAATATGAACCTACACTTGTATAAGAATTGACATGTTCTTTATTTAAAGACAAATTAAAAATACCCCTAAAATAATTAAGTTGGACTATAGGTCAACCAACTGAGATAAGATGATATCCAACAGGTTATGCGTTTGAGTCATGTCCCATCCTTTAAATTCCGAAATATTGTAATAGTTAAAAAAAAATGGTGGACTAACGGAGGACCTATTTGATGTATTTTTGAAAAGTAAAAACCGTTGATGCTGTAAATGCAAACATGTTTAAAAAACAAATATCTCGTCAAAAATTAGGGAAAAAAATGTAAATTCCTTTTATTTATTTAATTTTTTTAAAAATCAAATAAAATAAAAATATTTGATTTGGGCCTAGAGAAAATTTATGGGCCTATATCAGACTAAAGGGAGGCCCAATAATGGCAACAACAAAAAAATTGAATGGAAAAATTTTTATTCAAAGGGCCCAAAAGCCAAAGATCAAACCCACACTACAAAAATCCCAACCAAAGGTCTACACATGCTTACAAGCAATAGAGAACAACCAAAAGCTCATTAAACAACCTGACAAGCAAAAGAAAGACAAACACAAACAAAACAAAGGCCTCCACAAAACAAACCGCCCCAAGCCCAGAAACAAACCAGCAACAGACTGTAAACAACGAAAACAAACTAGGGCCCAAAAGGAAGAAGACACACCCAACAAACCAGAGCCCAGCAAAATATTGCCGGAACTTCTCCATTTTCTTCCCACCACACTTTAGCTTTGAGATCGCATTGGAAATAACTTCTTCCACCCTAACTTCTTTGTCTTTAAAATCACTTTGAGAATCTCCTCTTCAAGGATTGAAGATATCCTAAGCTTAAAGCTAAGGTCTTCATAATATGGCCCTTAATGGCAAGAAGAGAGTCACTATCCTTTTCCTTGATAGACTTGTTGATGGCCCCCCTAAACCAACCTCTACCTCTAACACTTTAGCTAACTCCATCTCCAAGTCCCACGTTGCATTGACATCAATCTCAACTGTTATCTCTCTTTCTAGAAGAGATTTTGTGTTGGTGTCAGTATTGAGGTTTTGGAGGCCCCAGGGTGAATATTTAAAATAGGGCCCTTTGTTCAATCTCATATCTAAATCTTATGATATCCCGTACTTAATAATATATATATATATTATTTTTTGAAAAAATTTACAAAAGTTTAATCAAAGTAATTTTCATCAAGTTTATATCACGATACATAGAAAAACAAAACTGAATAAAAAAAAGTTACGAGCAAATAGATATGCATGACAGTTTCCACTCAAAGAAATATCGTATGTAAATAAGGAGAGACGAACTTGCTTAGAAAATGAAAAGAGAGGAGACCTCCTACGTTTTTATTTTATTTTAGTTTAAGTTTTTTAGAATTTAAAAAAATAAATAAAAGAAAGGGTATATTTGGTAATGTTTGGGGTGTGCTTATAAAATATAATTTTTTTTAAAACTCTTACTGAGATGTACATGCAAAAAGGATGTACATACAAATTTTCAAGGGTGCAAATAAAGCTACTCATTTACTTTTAATAATTATGATGAAAATTCACATTGAGTCCAATTGTATATAAGAGCATCCCCAAAAGACTCTTCAAATAAGATATATTAAAAAATTAAACGAGCCACGTCAGCATATATGCCTCCAACAGACTCTTCAAATGAGATTCTTCAAATGAGATTTTGCTTCTCACTCTTCAATATTGAAGAGCAACTTCTCCCTCTTCAATTATTATTATATTATTTCTTATATCACATCATCATTAATATTTAACATTTATATCTTTTATCTTTTTAATTAAATTAAATTAATATATAATAAGTTTTAATTTATAAATTATATCATCATAAAAATTATACCACTAGAAAGGTCTCATGTAGATCTTTAAAACAAGACTAATATTGAATATTTAATAATAACATATAAATAACATGAAAAGTTATTAGGGCAATTAGATTTTTTAGTGGGGAGGGGGGAATTTGAGCACTTTCATTAAAATAATATAAACTTATTTCTAATTGAAGAGTCTTTTGGAAGAGCTTTTCTTTTTTCACTCCTCAAATTGCCACATAGGTAAGCAAATAGACATTTGAAGAGTAGAAATAGAAGAGTCTTTTGGGGATGCTCTAAGAAGTTGATTTCCACATCTTTTTTCTTATTTGGGGCTCAAATTTGATATAGTTATAAGAAGTTTGAAAAATAATAATAAAATTAAACCTTTTTTGGACCCTTTATTTATCAAAGTCCAATAATGTTAGTAATAAACACAAAAAATAAAAATAAAAATAAAAAATGGATCCTTTTTGGACTTTTTTTTTTTTTAGTAATAAACATAAAATAAATAAATAAACAAATAAATTAAAAAATTAAAAAATAAAATAAAAATTGGATCCTTTTTGGACTTTTTTTTTTTTTTTTTTTCTTGAGCCTTGGGTGGGCGCCATTAGTTGATCCGCCTTAGGGGCACTGCTTTGTGTCACCTTTCTTTGAACTCCTAGAAATCCAAATAATGGCAAAATATTTGAACGTTCAAATTCTCTACGAGTGCTTTATCTTCTTGGAAATGTAATCAATTTAATTTTTTCCATGATCACTTAATTGATATTAAATACCTACGGCTACATTAATTAATAAACTCTTTTCAGTTCTCTAGTAAATTAGTATAAATAATAATTAATCTACATAAAACAATTAGATAGAGAAATGTCAATAGACACTAGAAAAAAAAAATAATGACAAAGAAGAAGAAAGTGAGATGGATCAAGCACTACAACAACAGTCAGAAGATTTTGCTTGTTGGAGAAGGCGATTTCTCATTTTCTTCTTGTTTAGCTAGTGCTTTCGGTTCTGCAACTAACATGGTTGCAACATGCCTCCACTCTGAAGGTATATTAACCTAAAACAAACTATGTATAATGTCGACTCAGATCCTCTATAGATCTGATCTAAATTTTAATTTTGATTGAATTTAATCACTTTGGTTTATTAATTAGATGTCCAGATTACAAAGCACTGGACAAGCATAACACACTTGGAGTTATTGGAGAGGAAAGGATGCATGGTGTTGCATGAAGTGGATGTGCATGACATGAACCATCATCCAGCATTGTACAACATGAAATTTGATGTTATCATTTTCAACTTCCCTCATGCAGGCCACTTCGATTACTTGTGTGAAAAGGATGATGAACTCATTGAGTAAGTTATTTCTAATTTATAGTGTCTGATCTCGATAGGTCCTGATAGATCAATCCCTGATCATTTTATTTTTGTTTTTGTTGTGTGTATATATATATATATATATATAATAACACAGGATGCACAAAGATCTACTAGAGGGGTTCTTCAAAAGTGCAAGAAAGATGCTGATCAATGAAAATGGTGAAGTACATGTGACACATAGGAATGATTTTCCTTACAATGGATGGAAATTAGAAGAACTTGCAAGAAAATCAGCATTGATTTTGAATGAGAAAGTGGAGTTCAAGAAAAAAGATTTTCCTGGTTACCATAACAAGAGAGGCAGTGAAATCAATTGCAACAAAACATTCCCTCTCAACGAATGCTTCACTTTCATGTTCTCTCTATCTGAAAATTAAAACCAGCAGAAATTTATGATTGTGTATCTGATATACAAATCACGAAGTTGGCAGCTGTTTTTGAGGTGTTCATCTTAATGATTAATATCATATATGATAATAAAAAATAAAATAAAAATTCTTGCAATTATGTATTTGTCAGTTGTTTGTTTTGATTTCTTGTTCATTAACTAATTAAACATGTTATTGTTCATTAAGCATGTCGTATACTTTGCATGAGAAGTTGTACATTATTATTATTATTATTATTATTATTATTATTTGAAGAAGAGAAGTTGTACAATTAAATCTGATTTTGATGAGTATTTCAAAATCTCTCCGCCTCCATTGAATTAAATTTTAGAAGGTTTTTGTTAGTTATTTAGTATGTGTCCAACTTGATCTCCCTAGACTCGTTAACACAATTCAAACCCATTTGATGAAAAAAAAAAAAAAAAGGTTGATGAGTTTAGTTTTATAGGGATATAACAATTTACAATAATTTATATTGATAATTTGTTTGGAAAAAAAAGTAAAAAATTTGTTAAAAAAGTATTGTGTAAAATTACCAATTAATGATACTTCTAGTATGTCAATTATATCTTTCGACTTATCAAAATTTTCATCAATGGAATATAGTCATATAAGTGACGTTTCTCACGATTCCAGTAAGTTTCCGCATTGGTTGAATCCTATTTAGTAAACACGGGAATATGTGTCATATCCAACAATTTCCTTGTAATTAAGTGGCCACATCAGCTAACTCTCATTAGCAAAGACTAACAGACGTTAACTAACTAATCATGTTATCTGTTGCTGGTCCCGTTGATGTTGTATTCATATGCTCTGTTTTCGACTTTATTGAGCTTGACCAATTCCCTGCTGCTTCTACTGTACAACCTTATCAAAATTCAAACAATCGGTGGGCTAATACAGTGAAGACTGTATCTAGCAATTCTCAGGTTTTTTAGAGATAGAGAAAGAAAAATGAAGCAATATTTCTACAGAAAATATGTGAATACAATTCTCTTCTCTCTGGCTGCTGCCTCCTTGGCTGTAGTGTTTTTCGTTGCTGTTTTCAAAGATTCAAAAGGGTTATCTTCGTTTTCTCTCTCTGCCGACACCGCTGCCGGGCCGGCCTCATCTCCATGGCGGTCATTGAACTCTACTACTAGTCTTGAAACGACTCCTGTACATATCTTCTTTTCCAATATCCATCCATCAATATATTTTGATTTTTTCCCCCATATGTGTTTGATTTTTTCGTTACGGGAATTTTAAGTTTTTTTTTCGAAAATTTTTACCCGGGGATGTGGTCGTGAATGGTCTTGATTTGTAACTTGATGTTTTTGCTTGTTACAGGAAGAGATCATCAGAAAGCAGAAGCAATTGATAAACTTGGAGAATAAAAAGCAGAAGCAGAAAGATGAAAAGCTGGAGAAGGTAGAAGCAGGTCTTGGAAGAGCTAGAGCTTTGATTAGAGAAGCTGCTTTGAACCCTATTAATTACAGTAGCTCATCATCATCATCTGAAGATAAAGATTATGTCCCTCATGGAGATATTTACAGGAATGCTCATGCCTTTCATAGGTACTGTGCCATCTAACTTATTAATTAATCACTTATATTAATTCTCATATACTTTCAATTGGGAGTACAATTTTATCAAAAACACACTTCGGTCGACTTTTTTCTTTCTCGAATTTAGTACGTTAGCAGGTTGAATTAGGAGAACAATATACGCATATAAATAAATTATCAGTAGTAGAAATACAAAAAATTTCTTGATAGATATCGGTGTTAATCGAACATTTTTAAATAATCAGAATATAATATTTAGTTATATGTGAAGAAGCAAATTTTAAAGTTGAAATTATAATTTTTATATACAGTAAAGAGACCTGAAAAATGCTTCAGTCAGGTCAAAAAATTAAAAATGACAAGGCTACCTTACTGCAGTAATTGATAATTTATTTGAAATGATACTGCCGTGCTATTAATTCTAGATTTATTTATTGTTAATTAAATTGCAATTAAATTGGACAGGAGTTATTTGTTAATGGAAAAGTTGTTTAAAATCTTTGTCTATGAAGAGGGAGAGCCACCTTTATTTCATTATGGTTTTTGCAAGAGTATATACTCCATTGAAGGGATCTTTCTGAGCTTCATCGAGACGAAAACCAAATTTCGGATTCAAAATCCTGAGGAAGCTCATGTGTATTTCCTTCCATTCAGTGTAGTGATGATAATTGAATACCTCTTTGATCCGATCATTCGCGACAAAGCTGTTCTACAACGTACTGTTTCAGATTATGTTCGAATCATATCTCACAAGTATCGGTATTGGAATCGAAGCCTCGGAACTGATCATTTCATGCTTTCCTGCCATGATTGGGTAAATGATCAATCTCATGTCATTTATAAAGGCTTAAAACGATATAATTTACGTATATTTCACTGATTTCTCTGAGAATTTATAGATTTTTTCTAATGAATATCGAAATCAATAATCTTTTTACTCTGTTTTAGATAATATATTTTAAATGACCACTTTCTTTATTTGAATTTCTTATTTGATTATTGCAGGGTCCCCGAGCAACCCGGTATGTCCCCGAACTTTATTACAATTCCATCCGGGCACTATGCAATGCCAATACCTCAGAGTATTTCAATCCAAAGAAAGATGCACCAATACCTGAAATCAACCTGGTGACAGGAGAAATCGAATCTCTAACTGGGGGATTACCCCAGTCTAGGCGAACGATCCTAGCATTCTTTGCTGGCCGATTACATGGGAAAATCCGGCCAGCGCTATTCCAGCATTGGAAGGAGAAAGACAAAGATGTGCAAGTTTATGAAAAACTGCCTCAGGAATTATCATACCAAGAAATGTTGAAAAAGAGCAAATTCTGCATATGCCCTAGTGGACATGAAGTGGCAAGTCCAAGAATTGTTGAGGCCATCTATGCTGAGTGTGTCCCTGTGTTGATATCACAACACTATGTCCTACCTTTCAGTGACGTGCTTGATTGGGATTCCTTTTCGATTCAGGTTCCGGTGAACGAAATCTTGAACCTGAAGAAGATCCTGTTGGGGATTCCTGAAGATCAATATATGAGAATGTATGAGAGAGTGAAGATGGTTCAGAGACATTTTGTTGTGAACAATCCTCCCATTAAATATGATGTTTTTCATATGATTCTTCATTCAATTTGGCTTCGGAGATTAAATGTATGCATAAATTGTTGAATAATAATAATCAAAATTAGATATTGTATCCCTTTTTTTTTTTTTGAAGTATAATACAAATTCAGGATTTTTTTTTTTTTTGAGGTAGAGGACTCGAATCCACATAGTGGTGTAGGTGTGAGAGGCATACTCATCTCGTTAGATATTATTGATATATAATAATCTTCAATGCATAGAAATCACTAACTCAAACACATCCCGTTTCAGATTCGAGTGATCGAGTATATATATAACACATTCACATGAAGGTGGAAATCACAAAAAAAAAAAAAAATTAATAATAAATTAAAAATTAAAAATTAAAAAATTAAAATCTCTTTAAATAAATTGAAAGCATATTACAATTATGATAAAATTGAAACACTAATTTGATAATCTTAATATAAAATGATAAACATTAATCAAAATCTAATCTAATAACAAGATAATAATCATAAATGTGAAACTAGGAAAAGGAAGATAAAGATAATTATTAAACTTGGTTTAATTAATCTAAGTATAAAAAAAAAAAAAAAAAAAAAAGGCTTGAAATGAAATAAGAAATTAATTTCACGATGGTTTTTTGTTTTCGAAAGAAATGAAAAGTTACTGGTCTTCTTCATCGTTTTTCTTTCTGGCTGTGGTCTCACTTGTTATTTTTATACTTGATGGTCCTGCTGGTAACTCTTCTTGGTCTCCATTAACATGGAATGTTGGCTTCTTATTGGGTTCTGATCAAGTACTGGTAATTAATTGATATAGTTTAGTATTTTCTATTTTCAATTTCGAAAAATACTACTATTGTACAGGTTCAGTAACGTTACGATTTTCTTGATTTAATTTGATGATCATCTTGGTTTTCTAGGAACAAAAACAAGTCCCCCAAGTTGATAAAGTTGTTAGAAGATACAGTAAATTGAAGAAACTTGAAGCAGGTTTGGCTAGAGCCAGATCCTCCATCAGAGAAGCTGCCTTGATCAGAAATTCAACATCAACCCATCGAGACCCCGATTACGTTCCTCGAGGCTCGATATACACAAACGCTAATGCCTTCCATAGGTAATTAATTCTACCAAGAGACCTGCTAGCTACAGTTGACTTATGTTATATGATAATTATATATTTAAAATCCAGGAGTTACTTAGAGATGGAGAAATTGTTCAAGATATATGTATACGAAGAAGGAGATTTACCATTGTTTCATGACGGTCCATGTAAAAACATATATTCCTCAGAGGGATCGCTATTTCGTGACTTGGAATTTTACAACATTTATCGGACAAAAGATCCCGATGAGGCCTTGGTTTTTTTCCTCCCATTTAGTGTTGTGAAATTGGTTGAATACCTCTATGTTCCAGGAGACTACAGGATCCCTGGCATTGAAAGAACTGTGGTTGATTACATCAACATCGTTTCCACTAAATATCCCTTCTGGAATCGAAGCCTCGGAGCTGATCATTTCATGCTAGCTTGCCATGATTGGGTATGTAAATCGTATGTTATACGTATTCAGATCCTCTTAGCAAAACCCTTTACGGTTTTTTTTTTTTCCTTCTTTGTTTACTTTATATATTCAATTTATATGATTGGCATTACATTTATTTTACAGGGCCCAATAACATCAAAATTTGTACCTAACTTATTCAACAAGTCAATTAGAGTACTTTGCAATGCCAACACTTCTGAAGGATTCAACCCAAGCAAGGATGTCACACTTCCAGGACTCTATCTTACTGGAAAACTTGGGGGCCTTCTTGGAGGCCTCTCACCATCTCACCGCTCGATCCTGGCATTCTTCGCCGGTGGTGAGCATGGACACATCCGGTCCCTACTATTCCAACACTGGAAAAACAGCACAGACCGAGACCTTCAAGTCCACGAATACCTCCCTGCAGGTGTATCGTACAAGTCGATGATACGAAAGAGCAAATTCTGTCTCTGTCCGAGTGGGTATGAAGTTGGAAGCCCTAGAATTGTTGAAGCTATCTATGCTGGATGTGTTCCTGTGATTATCAAAAATGGTTATGTTCCTCCATTTAGTGATGTTTTGAATTGGAAAAGATTTTCAGTGAAGGTAGAAGTGAAGGAGATACCAAATTTGAAGAACATTTTGACGAATATATCTCAGAGACAGTACTTGAGAATGCAAAGGAGAGTTAAACAAGTCCAGAGGCATTTTATGGTCAATGAAACTCCCAAGAGATTTGATATTTTTCACATGACCGTTCATTCTATCTGGCTTAGAAGATTGAATATTCAAATCAAGGATTTTGATGATCAATCTTGATTATTAATTATTAATTATATATTTTTTTATATACCACTTACAATGATGTCGATTCGAACCTAAAATATTATTAGATGTTAGATTGATTGAGGTGCTATTACCATTTAGCCAAATTGGACGGTGGTATTATTAATTATCAAGTAATTCGTAAATGATTGTGGATTGAATTTTTAAATCAGCTTCGGATAAATCTGTACATCATGAAGTTTGTACACAACAAATATTTGATTAAATATATAGTTGAAATACCTAACATTAACTATAATTTTAATTTTTTAATGGGTAATAGTGAATCAAAATCAATATTGCAAAACAAAAAATATATATATTATTAATTAACATGGAATGTTGGCTTCTTGGGTTCTGATCAAGTACTGGTAATTAATTAATTAGTCTCTACTGCATATGAAAATTATCAAGTACGGAATTTTGTATGTAAAAAACGTGTTGGATTTTCAATAGCTATTGGTGTTAATTCAATAAATAACAGTAGCTACTGGGGATCCTGTACCATTTATATATATATATATATATATATATTTTTAAGCTTGTGTAGCATTACCCATTTCTGAAAGCAGTAATGCTACACATCCCACCTAAAATCCCACATTTTTCATCCCACTACATGTGGCATGTGAGGTGTCAAATGGTGAGTGGATACATGAGGTAGGTGAGATAAATCATCATTAATGTGTATCCACTCACAATTTGACACCTCACATGCCACATGTAGTGGGATGAAAAAAGTGGGATTTTAGGTGGGATGTTTAGCATTATTGTTCTGAAAGTTACTCATGTATAGTTTAGTATTTCCTCTTTTCGATTTTGAAAAGTACTATTAATACTACCGTACAGTAACTAACGTTACGATTTTCTTGATTTAATTTGGTGATTATATGGTTTTCCAGGAACAAAAACAAGTTCCCCAAGTTGTTGATGAAGTTGTTAGAAGATACAGTAAATTGGAGAAGCTTGAAGCAGGTTTGGCTAGAGCTAGAGCCTCCATTAGAGAAGCTGCCTTGATCAGAAATTTGACATCAACCCATCAAGACCCGATTACATTCCTCGTGGCCTGATATACACAAACGCTAATGCCTTCTACAGGTAATTAATTAAAACAAAAGGCCCTACTAGTTACAGTCACATTTGATCTAAATATATATTTCTTATTTCGAAATTATAAATTCAGGAACTACTTATAGATGGAGAAGCGGTTCAAGATATATGTATACGAAGAAGGAGAGCTGCCATTGTTTCACAACGGTCCTTGCAACGACATATATTCCTCGGAGGGATCGCTATTTCATGATTTTGAATTTTAGTTAGTGAAACCATTGAGACCTAGACAGGCTTTTTTCTCTTTTTTTGAACGACAAACTTTATTCAAAAGACCAAGCATGTTAACAAAAAATAGAGAGCATAACAGAACAAAGCAACAAGGAAAGCCCAAACGGCAGGCCCACGTGGAAGCTCACACAACAAGAGAAAAAACGCCGCCCCACAAAGCCCAAACAACAAACAGAAAGAGAAAAACCAGCCCACCGAAGCTGGACCCAAACCACACTGAAGACAACAAAACAAAGCCCACCACTCCAAAACAAAAAACAGGAAACGGCAAACAGCAAGACAGATCCAACCCAAACAACAACAGCAAACAAAACATCAGCTCAGATAACTCCACTTCAGTATATCGCCTTATATATTCAACAACAGGTTTTTTTTTTTCCTTCAATTTATATGACTGGCATTACATTTATTTTACAGGGCCCGAAAACATCAAAATTTGTACCTAACTTATTCAACAAGTCAATTAGAGTATTATGCAATGCCAACACTTCTGAAGGATTCAACCGAAGCAAGGATGTCCACACTTCCAGGACTCTTATCTTACAGGAAAACTCGGGGGACTTCTCGGAGGCCTCTCCCCGTCTCACCGCTCGATCCTGGCTTTCTTTGCTGGCGGTGATCATGGCCACATCCGGTCCCTACTATTCCAACACTGGAAAAACAACAAAGACCGAGACATTCAAGTCCATGAATACCTCCCCGCGGGTGTCTCGTACAATTCGACGATACGAAAGAGCAAGTTCTGCCTCTCTCCAAGTGGGTATGAAGTTGGAACCCCTAGAATTGTTGAAGCAGAGTACTTAATTTGATAAAGGTTGCTTGTTGTTGGTTAAAATTTTATTGAGGAATGGAGAAATATAGGGAAAGTAATTAAATGGAAAATCGTCTACAATATATATATTTTTTTATATAAATTTAACTTTGATTAATGATAGAAAATTGTATCAAATGATGATGTATAATATGTGTATGAGAATAAAGTCATAAAACTGAATATATTTTGTAATCAAACTTATAATTATTACAAAAACAAAATTATGAATATCAATCTAAACACGAGTCTTGCACGGCCAAACCTAGTGGTATAAAGAACTTGTGTTCCATAAAATCGTCAATTAGATAGACATATATATAAAAAATAAAAATATATAATTTATTTACCTTTTAGCAGGATAATGGCAGAGAAGATGTACAACATCATCTGTCTGTAAATAGAGAGCCTTGGTTAAAGGGCAACTTTTTTTTTTTTTTTTTTTTTGAAGGAAGGTTAAAGGGCAACTTGAAACACTACAAATAACAATAATTTGAATCAAAATTTAGAATTATATATATATATATAGTAAAAGGAATTAAAATTAGTTGATTGTGACCGATTCAAATATAATTTTATTGTTACACGCATGCATGTGATGTGTTCTTAAAATACAGAGAGTATCTTTATTTTTTTTGAGTTGATTAAATCTTTTTAATCGATAATTGTTGGTAGAATATATGGTAGGTAGATCAATCCAAATTTAGTGGTGTGAAGGACAGAAAAAGGTGATGGATAGAAGGTGGAAGAAACTGGAAAGAGCCTACATATATGAAAAAAGAAATATATGTAAACACGCCGAAAAGAAAATCCATGACCAGCAAATTAACCCACTTAATTATATATATAAACAAATTAAGGTTCAGTTTGACATTGCTTCCTGAGGTGCTTTTCGGAGAAGATACAAAATGTAGCTTCTCATTTAGGCTTTTGGAATCCAAAAGCCTAAATCGATCAAAAGCACTTCCCTAATATTTTATCAAACACCATAATCATTTTTGGTCATTTTCGGCTTCTCCCAAAAGCTAAAATGAGAAGCTACATTTTGTAGCTTCTTCAAAAAGCACATCAAAAAGCAATGCCAAACTGAGCCTAAAGCTTCGAGTGGTAGGTATTATATCTGACTCGCAATAAATGCTATTCGCACTAAAACGTTTAATTATGTTTAGCTTAATCAAATAGAAATACAATTTGTGGAAATAAATTTACCTATTGCAAATTATTTCTGTCATACAATATTGCTATATATTCTTTCTCAATATTACATTTTTTGGAGGCACACAAATTCAATTGAGTGAGATGAATATGATACATACAGCTATTGACAGTAACAGCCCAACCCAACACTAACACTACTTTTAATGGTAAATCAAAATCAATACTATATTGATTTAGAAATCATGGACATTGACTAATAAGTACAAACACATCCCGCAAAATACACCCATATTTTAATAAAACTTTTCTATTTCTAAAATACTCTTATATTTAATTACTTAAAATACATAGCTTTATAATTGAAAATTAAATTTACTTCCTACACCCATAAGTTGAACACTCAATCTATCATAAACCCTAATAATATAGAGGAGTGCTAAAATCACTCACTCAACTCACTCTCTCTTTATAATGTGACGTGCAGATAACATTTATTTATCTACATCAAATTTGAAGTCATTATAAATGACCTTCCTTTTCTATTTATTGACAAATCAAACCAATCACTAACTTCCTAAATTACCCTTTATTTATTTACCAAATTTCCATTTAATACCAGATTTTATTTTATTTTTTTACCAAAAGAAATATATAATAATAACAAAGGTAATTTCTTTTAAAGAAAATAACTAGGGTATTTAGTTTTTCATTTGCATAGTGATATAAGAAAAAAAAATTCAATATAGAAATTTAATATAACACAATAAAATTATTTTATACAAAAAAAAAAAAAAAAAGTGTTCAGGGGTTGACCAAGGTTGATAATTTAGGAACAGTATGAAAAAAAGTTGTAAAGTGGGACAAAACTAATATTTTTTAAAAAAAAAATTGATACAATATTAAATGACAATTTGATAAAATAAACGATGGATAATTTAAGAAGTTTTAGTTGTTGGTTTGATTTGTAAATAAATGGAAAAAGCAGGTCATTTATAATGATTTCAAATTTGATATAAAGAAATAAATTAATATTGTCCACATGTCACATTATAGAGAAAGAGTGAGTTAATAGGGTGGATTGATGATTCTAGCCCTCCTCTATAGATAAAGTGTGAACAGATATGTTCACTCAAATAAAAGAATACACAATTTATTGAGATGGAGCATTTTTGAATAGTTAATTTAAAGGCTATTTATAAAAAAAAATTCCCTTTTAAAAACTATCATCTTTGAATGACAATTTTTTTTTTTTTTCCAAGTGTCATCAAGTCTTTAATACTTTAAATAATCTATTATGCTGGCTTTTAAAAACCATCAATAGTTTATGGTAGTTTTTAAAATCCATTGCATAGTGGTTTTTTTTTTTAGAGTTTAAAAAATCCATCACATAATGTTGACAACATAGGATGGTTTATTGTGTTTTCGAAAGAAATGAGAAATAATTACTGGTCTTCGGCCTTTTTCTTTCTGGCTGTGGTCTTACTCGTTGTTTTTACGCTTAATGGTCCTGCTGGTAACTCTTCTTGGTCTCCATTAACATGGGATGCTGGCTTCTTAGGATCTGATCAAGTACCGGTAATTAATTAATTAGACACTACTATTTACGAAAATTATTAGGTACGGAATCCTGTATGAAAAAATGTATGGGATTCCCAATAGCTACCGGTGTTAATTCAATAAACACAAGTAGCTATTGGGGATCCAGTACTTTTTTTTTTTTTAAGCTTGGATCCCATACCTGGAAGTTACTTGTATATAGTTTAGTGTTTTCTCTTTTTGATTTTGAAAAGTATTATTACTACAATACAAGTTCAGTATCTAACGTTACGATTTTCTTGATCTAATTTGGTGAATGGTGATCATGGTTTTCCAGGAACAAAAACAACTTCCTCAAGTTGTTGATGAAATTGTTAGAAGATACAATAAATTGGAGAAGCTTGAAGCAGGTTTGGCTAGAGCCAGATACTTCATTAGACAAGCTGCCTTGATCAGAAATTCGGCATCAACCCATCAAGACCCCGATTATGTTCCTTGTGGCCCGATATACAGAAACGCTAATGCTTTCCACAGGTAATTAATTCTACCAAGAGACTTGCTAGTTACATCTTCTAATTATATATTTCTTATTTCGAAATTAAATTCAGGAGCTACTTAGAGATGGAGAAGCTGTTCAAGATATATGTATACGAAGAGGGAGAGCTGCCATTGTTTCATGACGGTCCATGCAAGGACATATATTCCTCAGAGGGATCGCTATTTCGTGACTTGGAATTTTACAACATTTATCGGACAAAAGATTATGACAAGGCCATGGTTTTTTTCCTCCCATTTAGTGTTACGAAATTGGTTCAATACCTATACGTTCCAGGAAACTACAAGTTACCTGACATTGGAAGAACTGTGGTTGATTACATCAACACCATTTCCATTAAATATCCCTTCTGGAATAGAAGCCTCGGAGCAGATCATTTCATGCTAGCTTGTCACGATTGGGTAAGAAAATCGTATATTATACGAATTTAGATCCTCTGTCATGCTAAATAAATTTCAGCCATTGATTAATACAGACTTGATTGTCAAATCTTAGTTAGCACAAAGATCACCCAGAGATCTTAGTTGGCATTATATATTCAATTTATATGATCGGCGTTACATTTATTTTTACAGGGACCGCAAACATCAAAATTTGTACCTAACTTATTCAACAAGTCAATTAGAGTACTATGCAATGCCAACACTTCTGAAGGATTCAACCCAAGCAAGGATGTCACACTTCCAGGACTCTATCTTCGGACCGGAAAACTCAGGGGCCTTCTCGGAGGCCTCTCCCCGTCTCACCGCTCGATCCTGGCATTCTTCGCCGGCGGTGAGCATGGCTACATCCGGTCCCTACTATTCCAACACTGGAAAAACAACGAAGACCGGGACATTCAAGTCTACGAATACCTCCCCAGGGGTGTATCGTACAAATCAATGATACGAAAGAGCAAGTTCTGTCTCTGTCCAAGTGGGTATGAAGTTGGAAGCCCTAGAATTGTTGAAGCAATCTATGCTGGATGTGTTCCTGTGATTATCAAAGATGGTTATGTGCCTCCATTTAGTGATGTTTTGAATTGGAAGACATTTTCAGTAAAGGTGGAAGTGAAGGAGATACCTATTTTGAAGAAAATTTTGATGAATATATCTCAGAGACAGTATTTGAGAATGCAAAGGAGAGTTAAACAAGTCCAGAGGCATTTTGTGGTTAATGAAACTCCCAAGAGATTTGATATTTTTCACATGACTGTTCACTCTATTTGGCTCAGAAGATTGAATGTTCAAATCAAAGATTTTGATGATTAATCTTGATTATTAATTATTAATAATTAATTTGTTCATGATGATTGTTAATTGAATTTTTAAATTAGCATTGGATAAATCTAGATATATAGTTTCAACATCATGAAGTTTGTACACATACAATTTTTTATTTATTTTATTTTAATTTTTTATTTATTTTCCACCTGCAATGGTGGCGACTCAAACTTGAGACCGTATTGAATAGGCACTTTTATCACTAAACATTACCATTACTCTCTTTTTTTAATGGGTAAGAGTGAATCAAAATCACTTGATGAGTTGGTTCGGGAGTACACTTTTGCTCACCCCCCTTCACGGGGCATGAGCATTACCCCCCTCTCAAAAACATGACACGTGTCCATAGAGGGGGTAAATTTGTCCAAACCCTGTTATCTTTGTCCATTGGGGGGTGGGGGCGGTATTGCTCACCCCCCTTCAAGGGGGGTAAGCAAAAATGGACTCTTGGTTCGATGGTATACCCCTCATACATATACCACGAGGTTGTGAGTTGGAGTCTCTCCCCCTCCGAAAAAAAAACCCAGAATTATTTTAATATTTCAAAATAAAAAATATAGTGAATCAAAGTCAATATTATTATATTGTTTTGAAAATCATGAACTTAATTTGACTAATTAATTAATTTCCTTGATGAGTTCAAAAGACATTATATTAACTAGTTAATTGTCCTTATAAATATCAGCAGCACATCCCACAATAAGTATAATTTTAAACTTTACATTTCGTTTTCCGTGTAATATCTCTAACAAAACAAATTCATGAAGGTATGAATTTAGATTGTCTTCTGTATTGTGAAAATAAAATAATTCTTTTTTTTTTTCCCTTTTATCTTGATTAATTAAATTACCGGCTGTGTTTGCTGCAAAAATTTGTGATAAAAATTGGGTTTCGTGAAGAGAAGTTTTGGATGAGTGCCTTGAATATAGCCGAGTGCATTTCAGGTTATAAATTTTTTATTTTTCTCCAGATATGAAAGTGTGCACTATGTATTTTATTTTTATACAAATTTAAAACCCTTTGTAAATTAAAAGAATTATCTTATAATCCTATGTTCTAAATAATTTTCAGGTGTGGAAACAATAGAGTTTAATAAAGAGAACAATGAGTTGTTGGAACTTGGAAGTAACTGGATATGGTATAAACGTAGAAGCACTTATAGTTTTGCTTAAAAAGGGTAGAGGGATCTTGGATGCAGAGTTGTTGAGTATTAATAACAAGGTCAGTTGTGGCGGTGGTGGTGGCAGTAGCAGCCACGATTGTCGCCTCCGTGGTGGTGGTGGGGGTATGGTCATGGCAGTGGAAAAGGAAGAAGCATCATCATCATTTTGGCTGCCGGTATTGTTGGGGGTGGGGGTGGTGGTTGGGGTGGGTCAGTGGGTGTGGTGGTGATGAGAGGTTTATTCAAGAACAAATCTGTGAAATAAAATGCCACTGACACCAATGAATAGATTTAAACTTTTTTCAATGTATCAGATTACTTTTGCTAAATTAATAGGAAAATGCTTGGGTACTGACTGGTCAGTACCCAAAGCATACTGATCACCCATAACCACCCAATGGAGTGTTGCCACATGGCAAAACTCTTTCACTTTTTCCAATTTTCTCCTTGTTTTTGGATTATGTGGCTATCAACTAATGGATGGTCAGTACCTTGAGTACTGACCGGTCAATACCAAGTGTTGTCCAAATTAATATTATGATTGTTTTGTTAATTATTTTATAATTAGCATACAGAGCATAATTCTGTTGGTAGATGAACACTTAAGCAAATGATTACTAAGTTGGAGGCTACCTATAACAAAAATCTTCAAAAAAATAAAAATAATTATTGTATAATTAATATATAACTTTCCACATTAGTTATCGATTCATGCTTTTTCATGTGTATTTATCAAGTATGTGTGAAGAGTGTTCCCTCTGGTATTATGAATGTAGATCGATATTTTTTTTTTTTATTAAAATATATATATCCAAATATTAGAACATGTACTGTTTAATTTTAAAAGGTCATAGCATACCTAACCAGAAACTCAAAATAGATTTGGTTTTCTTAGAATCTTGATGACGTGAATGAAATAGCAATGGATGATTCTAAAAGCTGGATTAATTAAATTAATGATTATTTGTTTTGGCTTTATAATCATAATTATTAATTAACACAAAGATGCTTCTTGACCTTGCTCTAATTTTTAATGCTACACATACCTAATATTCTAAGTGAAAAAATAAAAGAACTTAGACTACTCATTTATATAATATATCTTGATTAATTAAACCGCCCAACGTTGATCATTATAAATTATAATAAGCGTGTTGTCCACTGAGAAACCATATACTGATTCACTGACAACATTGTGACAATAATTAAATTATTAATTTATTGAATTTTGTCTTCTAATTCAATTGCTACCCATTTTTATATTGGAAGTGTCACAATTGATTTTTCTCATGTCAACATATATATATATATATATAACATGAACATTTTTAGATATAGAAGATGCATGAGGTTGAGATCTAGTGATATGTTTTTCACACTTATACCATTAAGGCTGTGATTTGTGAGTTCAAGTCGTATCTCATCTCCAAAGTCTGATTTAAGTGTAATCTTTAAAAAAAATAAACATTTTTATAATTCTCTATTATTGATAGATAAAAATAATTACTGTATTATCCTATTTTTTATTTCTTAGTAATTACAAAAATAAAATACTAATATATATATATATATATAGAAAAAATGATTCTAAGACCTCTTATATAACTAAGATATGTATTTGATCGGTTTAGTTGGTACCGATTAATTATTATATATATATATAACTATGTTAGGTTATCATAATAATGAATTATCACTTTAAAAAAAAAAAATCAAAAAAATCATCGGCATTTAAGTCTTTGAAATACATACAAGTTCATGACTAATATTTAACCAATAAAAAATAAAAATAAAAAATACTCTCAAATCAAAGACTCGAATCCTACCAATAGTAAAAAAGCTTCAAAAAAAACGCATGATCTAGATAGGTGGATAAATATATACTATAAAAAAAAAAATGATTTCATTAAGAGGTTTATAGATTATTAATAATTTATATATAATTTCAAAACAATAAATGATAAGATGAGGTTAGTCCAGTGATTTGACTCTCATATCTATACTACAAAGTTGTAGGAATTGGAGTCTCTCCCTCTCCTCAATTCTTAAATTATTGTAATATTTCAAAAAAAAAAAAAAACTTCAAAAAAATAAATGATCGAGTAAAAAATTAATAAAACAAAACAGTTTGAATAATGATAGCTGGAATTATAGATTTCTTCTAACTACCAAATTTCATTCAATAATTACACAACTGGAGACTTAATATAATATCATCCTGGATACATTTTATATAATACTAAATTAAAAGACATCATATTATTTAACTTGTGAGTAGGTTGAAATTAAATTATAAAGTACATCAATTTTATATTCACAATGGACGAGATGAGGTTGGTCCGATGGTAAACCCCTCACATCTGCACTACTAGGTTATAGATTCAAGTCCTCTCCCTCCAAAAAATAAAAAATAATAAAATAATAAAAATTTATGTAATAGTGTAATACTTAAATACATATATATCCATAATGCGGACCATATGTATATATCAAGAATTTAATTAACATTTTTCTTTTCATAATTAATTATTGCAAATATTATTAATTAATTAGAGTCGTTAATTGATATAAATATATATAGCATCTTCAATATCACTCTCTCGGCTTCACAACTTCTGCATAGATAAACAACGGTACAGCTGAAGCCGGCCTCTTTTCCGTTCATCTTCTCTAACAAAAACAAGATCATGAAGGTAAGGATTTCTAATTGAACGTTCGAATTTTAACAAAATCTAAATATTGATTCCTTTTTCTGTTGTTCTAAGTAGAAGCATTTGACTATTAATCGTGATATTTTATATCCAATTATTTATTTATAATAATAATTATTGTTATTGAACTATCACAATAAATTTGGAGCCGGGTTGAAGTGTGAGACATAACTCGAACTCACAATCTCATATATGAAAATGTGAGAGGAATACCACTACAGTAATAATATAAGGTTGATCCGGTAGCATACTTCTCACAAATACAACATGAAATTGTTGGTTAACTAATTGTATATCCTTACTATGAGTTTAAATTATCTCGTGGTCTGAATTTTTTCCGAGTTTTTTCAATATAAGTGACACTTAATCATAACAAAAAGTACCTGATCAAATACTATTCGTTATGTTTTTTTCATCCCCCTATGTGTTAATTCTATGTTACCATCGCTCAATATTACTGGGTGGAAAATAATGCTTATTCAACTTGGCAATGTCCCAGATTCAAGTTGCCGTTACATAACCAATATATAAAAAAAAGAAATGTTACATACATCAAATGTGTAACAAAGATATTTCCCTTTTATTGCAGCAAAAAGTGTTGATCAAAGTTTCCATGCATTGCGACAAGTCTCGTAAAAAGGCCATGAGCATTACTGTTCAAACTTCTGGTAAACAAAATCTTGATAACTATTTAATATATATATATATATATATGTATATAGTTTCAGTAATTGAAAAAACTTACATTTGTAATTTGTTGTTGAAATGAATGACAATGAAGGTGTGATATCAGCTACAATAATGGGAGATGACAAGGGACAAATAGAGGTGACTGGTGTTGCAATAGACATATACAACCTTTTAACTAAACTAAGAAAGAAACTCAAGTACGCAGAGCTGCTCAGTGTTGCTCCAATCGAAGAAAAACCACCAGATAAGCCCACTACGGCTGAAACCCCACAGCTGCCGCCCCAGCCACAGCCACAGCCGGTGGGGGTACGACTGCCGGATTATTATGTCTGTAAGGTTATTGACGACCATTGTAATTACCAATCTGATTGTCCCATAATGTGAATATTTCTTTAATATCCTGTAGAAATTTGTATATCCATGTTTGGACTGATCAATCTAATGAACTTTTTTAGTAATTTTATATATATATTTTTTTTTTTTGAGGTAATTGCCTTTTAATCTCCATATTTTACCTTAATGAAGTTTTAATCTGTATTTAGTCCACAATTTTTTAGAATTGTAACTTTTAGTTCTTTTATGACAAAATACAATAAAATGACGGAATCTGACATGTCAAGGGTGTAAAATGACTCTGCTGCCCCTGATGAATACTGCTCACACTGAAAAGACCGTTTTACCCTTAATTTTGTCTTTTTGTTATCAAAAAATTAAATGATAATTAAAATTTAAAATAATTAAATAATTAATAAAATATACGAAAACCAAATTAAAGAAAAAACATACTTTGGATTTCATCATTTTCGTCTTCAATCGGCAACAAAATCAATCCCAACTTCTTCTTTAAGCACCATCATCAATTAAAGGAAAATTTTGCAGATGTTAAGAGTAAATATTTGAGAGACAAATCTCCATTATTGATGAAACAACAAATCTCCACCGATCAACATCATCACCACCACCAGATCTGGATTGAATTGGTAGTGGAGATTACTATCGAAAGAACAACTCCAAAAATCAATTACATGTTTACAACAAACAAATCCAAAATTATATCCTTTCAAAAAAAAATTCCAGAATTGTATATAATTTACAATATACAAACTTACCAGTAGTTTAACAAGAAAAAAATCAAGAAAATCTAAAATCAAAGTGGCATACACAACAAATCAAGCAGTGGATGTCAAGACATCTTTTCTTTCTCTTGGGAAGAACAATTCGCTGTCTGGATGGTAATGCGAGCCTTTTTTTCCTGGACTTCTACCCCACTGCCAATCGAAATAACAGCATTAACATATCGTAAATTATCAGAAACACAAACACAAACCATTAAAAGTTCATAAATTGATTCAATTAGTTGATGAACAATGGCTCACCAGATAAAAAGGGTAGGCAAGCATAAGAAAAGGCAAGGTTAATCTCACTGTTCGTGTGACAATAAACGATGCATATCAATATCAATCATTTCCACTGAAATAAAAATCAAAGTGGCATACACAACAAATCTAAACCAACATCAACCCACCATCATCACCTTCATCTTCGGACCACCACCATCACCAGCAGACCCAGAACCGGGACCACCACCAGACCCATATTCGGACCACCACTTCCTTCTCGAATCCTCGCCGGCAACACCTCAACCACCAACGCCAATCTCCTCTCAGATCTGGCCACGACTAAACCAAACCCGCAGCACCAAATCAGACCCCGGTTGAAAGAGAGATGGATTCGCGAGAGAGGGTTTAGAGAAAGAGGGATCTACGAGAGGGAGAGAGAGAGAGAGAGCCACCAAACCGGTTTTGGGTCGATTTGATTTCGATTTGGGTTGGGGTTCAGGTGGTTTCAGTGGCGGTTTCTGGGTGGGAATGGTGATGGTTCAGGGTCACCGGGGATGAAGGCCGGAGAAGAGAGGAAAAAAAGGGATGGGTGGTGGTGCACCGGCGATTGTTTCAAAGAGAGAAAGAGAGAGATTTTGATTTTTTTGTGTTTTTAATATATTATTTAATGTAATAATATTTATTTTTTAAAAAATTAATTTATAAATTACTATTATACCCTTTAGTTATATAAGATTCTGGAACATCTGATGCTATTTTACCTTTTTACCCTCGTTGACCAGAATCTTAATAGAATTGGACGGTAGGGATTAAAATACGTATTGTCAGAGAAATGATGGACTAAAAATTACAATTCCAAAAAACTGTAGACTAAACGCTGATTAAGGCATATTACATAGACTAAAATACGATTCTCTTTTTTTTTTTTTTTTTTAGGTCAAGTCTTTATACAAATTTAAAATATAAAAATCATGATATGAAATTTCTATAGTTACAAATTTGTCATCTTGACATATTTTCTTATCATAATGTTTGTATCCAATAATTTTACACGTTAATGTTTGTGTCATGTGTCATGCGTCATGTGAATAGATTATTTTGTCGGGCAATAATTAAGAAAATGATTGTTTTTAAGCCACTATAATGAATATTTAAGTTTAATAATTGATACTTGATATAAATAAATTGATATCATTAATGATGATGATGATGAAAACAAGATGAGATAATTATAAATTATGCCATGCAAGTATTTTTGCAAAGTATCAATACTATTATTTTAATCTGTAGTTGGAAAAGTTTTTTAATTATTCTCCATTATATATTTATATTAATATTTGATGATAAGGATCTCTTGAATTATCATCTTAAAAAATGCAATTAATTACCATAACTTCGAGTAAATAATTTTTAATATTTCTGATACTTTTGTAAGATTTATTTATATTCATAAAAACTCATATGACTTTTTTTTTTTAACTTTGGTTTATAAGTATGGTGGTATAGGTCTCCAATTATCCATTGCTAAAGGTATTTAATTTAATAAAATAAAAAATCAATAATTGAAGTCAATGGGTCCCCATTGACCAAAACGACCAACCCCATGATCATCCAAGAAGAACCCAATTTCAAATCAACATCACATAACATATTGACAACTCTCCCCACCATTAGATTCGGTCTCTTAGAATTTGTCATTACATTTGAAAAATGTTTGATCTAAACATATCTAGATAGATTTTAACAAGATTGCAATAGTGTCGGTAGAGGTGGCACCGGTCCGGTTCGGTTCCGGTTTCGGTTTGGGAGGGACCCGAAACCGAAACCGAAACCGGAACAACCGGTTTGTAACCGGTTTGGAACCGCCGGTTTGGCGGTTCCGGTTTCGGTTTTGGCTTCGGCTTCAAAACCGGCGGTTTGGGACGGTTTTGGGTGGTTTTTCAAAAAAAAAAAAAAAAAGGTGCCACGTGGCAACTTTTGATTGGTTGAATTTTTTTTTTTTTTTTTTTATAAACCGGCGTTTAAACCGCCGGTTTCGGACGGTTTGGAGGAATCCCAAACCCAAACCGAAACCGAAACCGGAATCGCCGGTTTCGGACCGGTTTCCAAACCGGCGGTTTTGGTTCCGGTTTTGGGTTCCGGTTTGGCCATTTCGGTTCCGGTTAAACCGCAGACAAAACCAACGGTTTAACCGAACCGTGGTCACCTCTACGTGTCGGTTTTAAGATACAATGGAAAAACATTTTTCCTCCTCTAATATTTCATATTGATAGTGAAATTTGAATTTGAAATTCTTCGAGACTTGAGATGTTACCAAGTAAACGGGAAGAAGAATTTGAGACATACTTTTCAATAAAATAATTAAGGGTTAATAGCAATAATATACCCTGAACTTTTTCAAAAAGGCTTAATATTCAACTTATTCCTTTAATTGCAGCAGAGCCCCTTGCCGTCAGTCAAAATCCATTAAAGATAAAGGTTGACGGGAATGGTAGGGGTGAAATCGTCATTTAGTACATCAATTTATTTTGGGCAGGAATTATAAATGATTTATTTGCTAATAAAAAAATAAAATAAAATAAAATAAAATAAAAACCTTAAATAAGCTAAACAGATTTCTATGGATAAGATTTGGGTTGAGACTAGGGGCATACCCATGATTTTTTGTTAAGGTGAGCTAAAACAAAATTATATATATAATAAAAAATTAATAGGAAGGTACTAATAGGATGGTACTAAAAAATTTGATTAAAGTGATACTTTATAAATTATAATATACACTAAAAATAATAAATTATAATTGTAAAATAAATTAATATGAAAATTATAAAACACTAACTTAAAATAATGAATAATAAACCTAAAACCCTGACTTTTTAATTAGAAAAAAATAAATTTTAACAGACAAAAAGAATTGAATCGAATTAAAATTTAATTTTACAATTAAGAATTTGAGAAGAGAATGAGAGAATTATTAATGAGAAAGAGAAAGAATTGGGACTTGAGAGAGAGAGAAAGAGAGGGAGAGAATTGGGATCTGAGAGAGATATAGAAATAGAAATATAGAATGGGTGTGAGAGAGGGAGAGAGAACGAGAGGATTGGAACCAGTAAGAGAGATACAGATAAAATTGATATTGGTTGTTGATGTAATCGTGTATAGAAAAAAAAAAAAAAATGAAAAGAGAATAATAGGCTTGCAGCTAAAGCTAAACTAAGCATATTTAGGCTTGTAGAGTTACAACTATCTACTCTTAACTCTATGATTAAATTAATCATATTATTTTTTTATAAAAAACTGACTCGGCTATAGCCTGGGTCAGCCCCCACATCAGTCCACCCTTGGTTGAGACTCCTCCAAATCTCTTCCATATTTAGAGGAGATCTAAACCAGACCAGATTTCCTTCTCCAAAAATAGAAACCGAATCCGGTTATCTCCATTAAAGGTCAGATCTACTCTTCCACAATGTAAAGATCACATGATTTCTAGATTTTCAGTTTTGGTTTGTTCATGTTTAATCATTTGAGGACACAACAATACAACATCGGAATCCTTTATTCATCCTTCATTGGAGATTTGATGTAGAAAGCTAATGGCCCTATTCAGTATCTTACAATTTTATTTTATTTTTTTAGTTTATTAGAGTTAAAATAAAGTACATATGAAAGGTTGAATTTCACCAATTAAACAATTGTTTATGGGAAGATGATTGTGTCCATAGATATTGTTTGTAGGTTGATGATTTTGATTTGATAAAGATGAAGTTTTTAAGGGATATTTGGATGACGTTGGATTTGGGTGATGAAGGCAAGAAGAGTTTGTTTATGTGATGTTTGGGTGATGAATATGAAGTTGGATAATATGTTTGAGTGATGAATTAATTCAATTGAAGATGGGTTTTGGAAAATTTTGGTCTTTGGAAATTGAGAAAATGAAAGAAAATCGGGAGGAAAGAATTTGGAAGCAAAAAGAAATTTTGTGAATCGATGTTGTAAATCTTTGAATTTTTATTTATTTATGTTTCTAAAGATTTTATCACTAGTTTATTTAGGTCAATTAAGACTTTTTCAAACAATATATAGGGGTATTTTTGACTTTTTATGCCCACATCTTAGTCAATGATTAAATGGGATGGAAGTCAATTGTGAAGAAGGGATCTGCTGCAATTAAAGGAATAAGTTGAATATTAAACCTTTTTAGAAAAACTGAAGGGATGTTATTGCGATTAACCCAATAATTAACTGCCTAGTACTAGTAAATAGTGATGAGATTGACTTGGCAGATCAGGTCAAGTCAAGTCAGTCAACGGACTAACTTATATAATTGCTCAAGTCTGTACACGGAATATTGAAACTTGAAAGTGGGCGCTCTACTTTGTCTTGCAAAGTCACTTTTGAATTAATCAATGAAATCAATTTAAACTTTTTACTTTTACTTTTATTTTTATTTTTTTTTAATTTTATTTTTTTTGATGGAATTTACTTTTATTTTTATAATCCAATGTTTATCCTCTTTTTCTTTTCTTTTTTTGAATAAACAATGTTTATCCTTAAGATCCAACGTTTTTCTTTTTATATTTCATTTATAAAGACATTCTATTCTAAAAATTTTAATTTTAATTTTTTTTTTAAATACACTCTATTTTTTAAAAAACCATCCCTTTTATCTTTTGACACTCTTGTTCTAAAGACACTCCATTTAAAAAAAAAATTAATTTCGAAAGACAATTTTATTTTAATATTACTCGTTTTTAATGCTTCTCTTTAGAAAATTTAAAACGGAACATGATAAAGAGATGTGAGGTAATCAATTAAAAATAAAACAATAAGAAAACTATTTTGGAAATCAAACTATGAAAATAGGAAAATAATATTTGTTTTTCTCTTTTGGGTTTTAAGTTGGGTAAAAAAAATAAATTATTGAGTAAAAAATAATTTAAAACATATTTTTCTGAAAAAAAAAAATTCTATATATACATTTTCTAGTGATGTTAATGATTGAATGTGGGTGGTATTTGAGAACAAAAAAATCGATATCAAATTTGGTTGAATCGGAAAACATAAAAACTTTATATATATATATATATAAAGTATTTCCCTCCTCATGACCGAACTTAACTTTTAAGATTAGGACGAGACTTGTGAGTCATTGATTAAGTTTAAGAAGACTTTGATTAAGTCGAATTATGTAAATCCAATAGTTGATAATTGTGGAACTAATATAAATAAAATCAGTTCGTCATGAGGAGAGAAAAATTTATATATATATATATATACACACACAAGGTTAGGCTAAACCAACTCAAAAATCTAACTTAAATTTCCATCTATTGGAGAAGAGAAGTAAATGACAACCATTTGATTCAAACCAAATGAATGGATGTATGTTGAAGTCACACAATTTAAGTTAGATTTTTTAGTTGATATAGTCTAACCCATATATATATATATATATATAATGATGGAGGGTTTGATGGTGTGTGAGATAAAAATTATTTTGAAAAAAAGAGAAAGATATTTTAGGGTTTGTAAAACGGGGAAAAAACACAAAAGTGAAAAAGAAAAAAAAAAAAGGATGGAAAAATTTTATTTTCTTAAAAAAAAAAAAAAAAGGAAAAAAAAGAAGGTTTTTTAGTGTCTTTAGAACTTTTTTGTCTTAGTTTAGTAGTTTTAATTCAGGTTAAAATTATCATTAACAAAAAAAAAAAAAAAAAAAAAAAAAAAAGATGTAAACATATAATTAATGGATTGTCAACAGCATTTCTCTTTTATAATTTGAACCCGTACCAAAACACACTCTCAACTATTAACATGTCTCGTCGTGAGTCCGGATTTTCTCCTGATCTGAAATCTGGCCAGATTTGTTCTGATACAACATAAGATTTTAAATTCTAAATGTCTAAATTCAGAAGATACGAGTTCTTTTTTTTTTTTTTTTTTTATTGATAATTTTGAGAAAAATTAAACAACCAAAATTATATATATATAGTCTTTCTATAAAATATATCAGGACGAATAATGTGGATCATAGATTATGAAGAAGTTTTGACAAGTGCATACACTTTGAGTTAAAGTATGTAAATATAATATATATATATATCATAAAAAGCCAAAAAAATTATCAGTTTATTGTTTTTTAGCCACCAATTTATATTTATTGTTTTTATAACTTTTGACCACTTTTGGACAAAATTATCCCTAAATTTTACTTCACCTGACATGTAACTTGGTTACATGCCATTTGATTTCAAATTACATACGAGTTAATTTTTCAAGTTACATGTCAATTAAGTTTTAAACTACATGCCAATTGACTTTTAATTTACATGTCAGTGATTTTCAAGTTACATGTCAGTTGATTTTAAAATTTTTGGGTGGGTAAAGTAAAGACAAAATAGAGGGCAATCTTATATGTTCAATGCTAAATGTGATAAGTATAATAAAATATAAATTTATGACTAAAAATAATAAACCAATAATTTTTTTTATTACTTCATGAAATTTCCTCATATATATAAATATATATGTAGAGAGAGAGAGAGAGTAATTTTCTAACGAGGACTTTTACAATGCACACTTTAAGCACCATTTGATGAAATTGCATGTAATCAAATGTTTTTCGATGAGATTTTTTATATGCATCATAACAAAATTAGAATACACATTTGGTAAAAATTTGGAAATTTTTTACATTTAAAAACTATTTTTTCTTATATTTTCCTATTTTTAAATGTTTTATCTTTAAAAAAACCGGAAAAAATTAGTTCTTGCACCTGATTTTTTTTATTTTTTTTATATAAATGTATTTCAATGTTTTAACTATTCATACATTTTTTATATTTTTTTATATAAATGTATTTCAACGTTCTAACTATTCATACAAAAAATCAAATCAAGATTCAACATATTCCATACAATTTTATCAAAAGGTGCTTAAAGTGTGCATTGTAAAAGTTCTGGAAAATTGATCTCTCTATCTCTCTCTCTCTCTCTCTCTCTCTCTCTCTCTCTAGATACATATATATAGTCCCTCTAGTTTCAATAATAGCTGGTTAACCCCTGAAAAAAATTAAAATGCCTCCAATAGGAATTGAACCTTCAACCTTGAGGTTAAAAGCCATAAACTTTAACCAGCTGAGCTACTCTAACTTATTGTTGACAATTTGTTGATTTAAATGTACATATAGTTATATAATCTGTTTAAACTAATTTAAATCTGCTTATGTAATTTAAAATAAACTCATATTGTACTTAATAATAATATATGAAAACATATTTATGAAAATGAAAAAGAAAATAAAAACCAAATTGAAACCCAGAAAATTCAGAAAATCAAAGCCTGTAAACTTTTTTCTTTCTTTCTCTTTTTGGAATTTTTTCCTTTTAAAAAGATATATTATTTCAATTTGATAAAAAAAAAAAGCCCAAAAAATCAAATCTCATAAATTGATAAGGGGAAAAAATCAACAAAAAACATAATAAAAAAATAAACTCATATTTATATAATTTAAAATAAACTCATAATAATAATAATAAATAAAAACATATTTATGAAAATGAAAAAGAAAATAAAAAACAAATTGAAACCCAGAAAATTCAGAAAATCAAAGCCCGTAAACTTTTTTCTTTCTTTCTCTTTTTGGAATTTTTTCCTTTTAAAAAGATATATTATTTCAATTTGATAAAAAAAAAAAAAAAAACCCAAAAAATCAAATCTCATAAATTGATAAGGGGAAAAAATCAACAAAAAACATAATAAAAAAATTAACTCATATTTATATAATTTAAAATAAACTCATAATAATAATAATAATATAAAAACATATTTATGAAAATGAAAAAGAAAATAACAAAACAAAAGGAAAAAAAGGAAAAGAAAAAAAAAAGAAGGAAATTTTCAATTTATGGGATTTGATTTTCGGGGTTTTTTTTTTTTTTTTATCAAATTGAAATAATATATTTTTTGAAAAGAAAAAAAAAATCCAGAAAAAGAAAGAAAAAAAAAATCACGGGCTTTGAATTCTGGATTTTCCGGGTTTCATTTTGTTTTGTTATTTTCTTTTTCATTTTCATAAATACGTTTTTATATATTATTATTAAATATGAGTTTATTTTAAATTATATAAATATGAGTTTATTTTAAATTATATAAATATGAGTTTTTTTTATTTTTATTTTTTGTTGATTTTTTTCCCTTTTCAATTTGTGGGATTTGATTTTTTGTTTTTTTTGTTTTTTTTTTTTTTTTCTTTTTTTTATCAAATTGAAATAATATATTTTTTGAAAAGGAAAAAGATCCAAAGAAAGAAAGAAAGAAAGAAAATTATGGGCTTTGATTTTCTGGATTTTCTAGGTTTCATTTTGTTTTGTTATTTTCTTTTTCATTTCATAAATATGTTTTTATATATTATTATTATATTTGAGTTTATTTTAAAATAGATAAATATATTTAAATTAGTTTAAACAAATTATATAACTATATATACATTTAAATCAACAAACCTAAACAATGAGTTAGGGTAGCTCAGCTGGTTAAAGCCACGAAAGGTTGAAGGTTCAATTCCTGGATATTGAATGTGAGCCACTAGTTTTGACAAGTGCGTGCACACTTAAGTCAAAACATGTAAAACTAATGACTCACATTCAATATCTTCATGAAGTTATATCAGGACGTCCTCATTTGAAAATCTCTCTATATATATATATAGTCTTTCTACTATCAGTTCGTCCGTGCATACACTTTGAGTTAAAATATGCAAATCTAATGGTCTGCATTCTATATATTTTATATTAGGACAAACTGATAATAGAAAAATTGTATATATACATGAAGTATTATATATACAGATTTTCTATTATTAGTTCGTTCTGATAATAAATATATCAAGATAAAGAATGTTGACCACTAGATTTACATACTTTGACTCAAAGTGTATACACTTGTCAAAACTTCTCCATAATCTATGATTCGCATTCTTCATCCTGATATATTTATTGTCAGAATGAACCAATAATAGAAAGACTGATTACATATATTTGGGGTTTTTTGGGAGGTGGAGGATTCGAACCCGTAACCTCATAGTGTAAGTGTGAGAAATTTACTACAGACCAATCTCATATCGTACATAAATATAATTTATAATTTATAATTTATGTACGGGTCCAGTAAAGTACTAAAAAAAAACTCATTTTTTAACAATATACGAGACATATCTTATCAATCAAACAGTCAAAATAAAGACTAGCAATTAAATTGGGGGTAACTTACAAAAATATGAAATTAATAGTACTAAATTGTAAATTTACAATTATTATTCTTTCAATTTATATTTTTTAACCATTAACTTTTTTGGGACCAAGGGGGGTCCATGGCCCTGCAACCAAAACACATGTTTCCTTCGAAACAACCCAGAAATTCATGTCATCGTCATATGATGGAAATTTTGAAACTCTAGACACGCTATGTAGTATACACGCGGCTTCTAATTATCTATAAAAACCTCCTCTGTTTTTCCATACAAATTAAAAACCACACAAGTCCATTTTTGACAACAACAACAATAGTACTCCATATAGTTCCAATCTGATTTTAAGCCAATTTGTGTTCAGAATCATATCCAACAATCACAAAAAACCAGACAATGAAGGTATGTAACGATTTATAATATGCTACCGGTACTATCGGATTGTATTCGTGCAATTGAATCGAAGATTATTACATAGAATATAGATTGCTTATATTCATATGATTGAATAAATATCAGTACATTGGACAGTTTCGATAAAATTACTGTGTTTTCTGACACGTTTATTGGTTTACTTTTGCAGCAAAAGTTGGTGATCGAAGTTTCGATGAACGGCCAAAAGTCCCGCACTAAGGCCATGAAGACTGTAGTTGGAGCTTCTGGTAAGCAAATGCTTTTATAAAATATATAATTATAGTTACCGATAATTGACCTTTAACTTGTGAGTAGTATAATTCATATTCAATTGTATGCATGTATAGGTGTGGAATCGGTGGCGTTGAAAGGGGATGACAAGAGCCAAATAGAGGTGACCGGAGACGGGTTTGACCCAACAGTGCTGACGCTGCTGTTGAGGAAGAAAGTAGGGCGTACCGATATAGTGAGCTACGAAGAAAAGAAAGATGTAAAGAAGGAAAATGAGGCCGAGTTGCAGGTAGCGGCCATGCCTGCTATTTATGGTAGGTGGCCTTATTACGAGGCCGTAGAGGTGGTTAGAGACCCATACCCTTACTATGAACAAAATAGTTGCTCTATGGGTCAAATGTATCACTATGTTGGTAAATGGTAATGCTTCTAGTATCTCCTTAATGCCTGAATGGTGTCGCAATTATACTTTTCGTCAATAAAAGTCTTGTTAGATGGGACTTTTTTTTTTTTTTTTTTAGGATAACTGGTAAGGGATAATTAAGTTGCAAATTAAATCTATCTAGAATTTTTAGTTTGATGGTATAATCTAAATTTGGATTATGTTTTATTGGTTAATTAGAATTTGTTTTAGGGTGTGATATGTATATATATTTTTTCCACATTGAGAGGGGGATTTGAATTTGTAACCTCAACGATGTTTGAGAAATATGAAATAATTTTGATGATGCTAAATAAAATTTTGAGCATGTTTCGATATATATTGTGTATTAATTTTTATTGTAAAGAAGTTTGTTTGTGTTGAAAATGTTACCGGATAGCTGAGAAAGACAATGATTGATTTAGTGCTTGTGAGTTCGAGACATGTCATTTTCTCTCAAATTCTAAATTAATCATGAAGGTTTAACAAGAAAAATCACATAAACACATTACTTTATTGGGTTTCATTACTTCAAAAACAAATAACAATAATAATACACATTGTAGGGGTTGCTCTATAGTTGTTGTAGACTAGGCTCTTGCAACTTGTTATAGGCCCCGGTCGAATTGAGTTTGTTGACTGCACTCTTAACCTGTAAATACTTCAGCAGTATTTTGGTACGTAAATAAGCTTGGTTGACTAAGAGAAAATCAAAATCCCTTTTCCGTGAGAGGGCAGCTATATTTATAGGCTTCTCGGAGATGGCTTCATGGGAGATCAATACTTCACGATTTTGGCCAGATTTTATGGGATTCGCAATTTGAATCCCAGCCAGACTCCTGCTTTTGTTGTTATTTGATATCAACCGAAGCTATACCAAGTCAAGAAGCTATTATCTTAGCTGACTGGTTCTCGGGTCGACCCGTAGAAAAAGGCCTGATCCATATTGATTGTTGAGCCCGTCGTGGGCTTGAAGGTTGGGTCTAGAGTTTTTTTTAGCAAGTACACATAGGGGTGGGTAAAAAACCAATAAACCGAACTGAACCGATCCTTTGTTTCTCCTTAGTTTCTCCTTTTAAAAGATAATGTAAATTTCATGTCAGGGTATATGATAATATATATATATATTTTTTCCCTTTTTCTTTAGTTAATTAATTCGGTGGACATGATTCGAAATTCACAATTGTTCAGATAACTCATATGGAAGATCTTAACTCTGTATGAAGAAATATTTTAACGAAATATTTTTTTTATTACATTAAAATTCACAAATAAGAAAGATTTACAAATTAAATATATTCGTATTAGAGTGAATCTTCAAGATATTAATATTTTAATAGAACTTTATAAGTAAAGATTTAATACACTGGGAAACTAAAATCAATACGATTCAATTAAAAATTTGGGGTTTAATCAATTTATGTGTATAGCCAAGAAAATACAATATTTACAGTTGAATGATCCCTCCCAGTACGTAAACATAGTAAAATTGAAGAACTGTTTCACTAATAATTGAATAACCGGTACCACTTTCAAATAATTTTTGAAGAAATAATATCACCTTCAATCATTGATGAGCATACACATGACATCATCTGGGTGGGTCGGGTCTGAATTGGTGGACCTACTTGAATCCGTGGATGCCAAATAGGGAGAGTCAACAGCTTTGTTTGACAAACATCTTGCTTGGCATCCAGGGAGCCAGGCAGATCATATCTCCATTCATCCCCAACCGTCCGATCGTGATCTTTCATCATCATCACCATCTTCTCCATCCATCTCATTCACACACTCACCGAACTGCAAATCAATTAACAATAATGTACAATAACATCATTCATTGATACGTATGTCTTATTAACTTTGAATAAAAATAAATAAATAACATTTAATTAATCTTTTAATGTATCTAACCAGGGGCGGAGCTACATGCAAATCATCCTAGGCTTCGGCCCAGACTGATTTTTTTCCAATTTTTATTTATTAACAATTAAAAATTTATTTTGTAAAAACAATTAAAAAAAAACTATTAAAATGTTCCTTATTTTAAATCTTTTTTAGATTAAACTTGTCATGTTTTCCATATCCAAGTGTATATTTTTTAATTAATAAAATTTATTTATACCGTAGAGGATCGTGTTAAAAAATTATATTTAATTTAGCCCACCCTGAGATTAAGTCCTGGATTCGCCCCTGATCTAACTCCTGAGAATTCATATATAAAAATAAAAAAAAGACAAAGAAATAACATCACCTTCAATCAGTGATGAGCATAATGTAATTACCATTGTAATTACCAATCTGATTGTCCCATAATGTGAATATTTCTTTAATATTCTGTAAAAATTTGTACATCAATATTTGGACAGATCAATCTGATGAACTTTTCTAGTGTTGATGTCTGCATACAAATTTTTTATTTTTTTTTAAAGGTAAAGTCCGTATACAAATTTATAATTTAAAAATCATGATATGAAATTCTTCTTGACATGTTTTCTTATTAGAATGTTTGTATTGGAGAATTTTCACACGATGATGTGTCATGTGTTATAAACTCTATAGAATAGATTATTTTGTTGGGCAATAATTTATAAAATGATTGTTTTTTTAAGCCACTATAATGAATACTTAAGTTTAATAATTGATACATGATATAAATAATCTTAATGATAATGATGAAATTATAGAGCTTCTAATTCCTTTGCGGATAATTTTCTAAAAGGGGCTCTATGGCAGTGGAGGATCTGGTGGAATAGAGTATGGATGGTTGATTTATTTTGTTGTTGTCAGTATGGGGTGTTGTTTTATATTTTCTGCTTTGCAGCCGTTTTTTGGGGTTGGTTTTGCTTTTCTGTTGTGGTGTTTGGGCGTGCCTTGTGCCTGTAATAGGTGTGTATGTGCTGTTGGGTGGCGTGTTTCAGTTGGTTGTATTTGGTTGTGTCTTCTGTGTGCTGCTACTGGTAGTAGTCTTTAATAAAGATTGAGTTTTTAGAGAAACGATATGATATGAATTATGCCAAGCAAGTGTATCAATGATTTTCCCTCAGAAGAGAGAGAAAAAAAAAAAAAAAAAAAAAAAAAAAAAAAAAAAAAAAAAAAGTATCAATAATATTATTTTTATTTTTAGTTGGAAAAGTTTATTAATTGTTCTCCATTATAATAATATTTGATAAGGATCTCTTGAAAACTGAGATCATATTGACAATGAAGAATGATTGATGTTGACTTGCACCAACAAAAAAATTAAAAAAAATGTTGTCATAAATAATTACAGGTCAAGAAATCATCATCTGGAAATCATCATTTTTATTTTTAGTTTAATGAAGGATATTTTATTTAGGTTTTTTAAGAGAATATTTTATTTAGTTTTTGTAGTAATTTTTATGAAGAAAAGATAATCATCATATTTGATATTTCTGTCTAACATTAATACTTGATAGTAAAATTATGAGGTGATTGCCTTAGTAGTCAAAGACTTGGGATGAAAAATCTCAAGTTCTTAATTCTACTCTTAGCAATTATATTGTGTCAAGTCATTAGGATGCTAGCTCAGCTAGTGGAAGGACGGGTATGGGGTACGGGTAACTCTCAGATCAGCGGTTCGAATCCTACCCAGGCCAATGCGAGTTCTGATTTACCCACTTGCATCTTTGTGTGGCCGGGGGTGTGGACCGAGGTTTCCTATCCGTCATACTCCATAACATCCAACAAATAGAATGTCAGAACTAACAAGTTGGTTATGGGTGTGTCACACAGTTGGAGAGGACAGACGAATGGGTGCCTAAACGAAGCTAAACGAAGTCCGGGGTCCTCGATACCAAAAGAAAAAGAAATTATGAATGGAAATCATTGCGATTAGAAATGAGAGGGCACTATGTTTAATATTTCTATTAATAACAATTAATAACATTCCGATTGGAGATGCTCTTATTTATTGGGATTGGGATTGAATTATTGGGATTAAACATAGCATCACTCATATTTCTAAGAGCATCTTATTTATTGGGATTGAATTAGGAGAGAAGAAGAAGATGGTGATGATGACTTAGATTTTGGGATTTTGCAATTCTCTTTATTTTTAATGTTAAAATAAAAATTAGGGGGCCTTTTCGACTTTTCATGATGCAGTGTTAGTCAACTGTTATATTTAACGGTAGTCAACATTTTACAGGGGATGTTTGTGTAATAAAAGGAAATGTTGAATATGAGTGCAATTTCATCTACAATCATAGGAAGTTTGTGCAATTAATCCTTTTTAAGCAATTAATCCTTTTTAAAAGTATAATACAACAAATATATATTTTATAATATATTTTTATTCTAAAAATACATCAATTTTTATTTAATAAAATATTCATAAACAAAAATCATAATCAAACTATTTATAATTTAATACAGCATAATACAAAATATTGTCAAACATAAGATTGTGTAAGAATAATACAGTCCAATGCAATACTATCCAATCCAACCCAATTCAGTACAATCCAGTATAATACAATATAGCGTATCAAATGAACTCTTATTGTATTATTTTAGTACATTTTAATTGTCTAATACAATACAATACAGCCAAATAAACAAGGCCTTAATTTAATAAAATAAAAAACCAATAATTGAAGGCAATGTATCCCCATTGACTAAGACGACCCACCACATCGCCATCCGAGAAGAACCCTATTTCAAATAAACATCACAAAACATATTAAAAACAACCCTTTCCACTATTAAATCCAGTCTCTTAAATTTATCATTGAGTAATGATACTCCGTCCAAAATTCCAACCCAAATGTGAACACCATTCATATTTGGGTTAAAATTTTGGGTGAAGTAGCATTACTCTTTATCATTACATTCATAACGTTTAATCTAATCATGTTTTGACAGATTTTAACAAAATCATTATAGTGTCGATTTTAGATGCAATGGAAAAATATTTTTCCTCCTCCAACCACATTGTTAGTGAAATTTGGATTCAAAGGTCTTTAAGACAAGTAAACGAGAAGAATTCGAGACGGATTTTTCAATAAATAATTAATTGTCTAGTACCAGTGAATAGTAGTGAGATTGACTTGGCAAGGCAAGTCAAGTCAGTCAACGGCCTAACTTTATATAATTACTCGGTCTGTAGTCTGTACACGGAATATTGAAAGCAGCCGCTATAGAATAAGCGATAAATTAAAGAAAGGACGCATCTCGTCGTCTTGCAAAAAGTCACCTTTGAATTATCAATGAAATCGATTTCAACTTTTTTTCTTTACTTTAATTTTCATAATTTGAGCCCTTTACCAAAATACCCTCTCAACTTCTAACTTGTTTAGTTATGAGTTCGGATTCTCTCTTGATCTGAAATTTGACCAGACATTTTTACTAAAAAGTTCAATTTTTAACAATAATTCTAAATGTCTAAATTCAGAAAAGACAGAGTTATTTTTTTTTTCTTTTTTTTTTTTTAGCAAAATTAAACAAACAAATTTTATATACAAGTCCAGTAAAGTACTTAAAAATAAATAAATAAATAAATAACTACTCATTTTTGGATAATATATGAGACATCTCTTATCAATCAAACAATCACAATAAAGATTAGCAACAAAAACACGTGTCCTTCGAAACAACCTAGAAATTCATGTCATCGTCATATATATGAAACTCCCAGTATACACGCGGCTTCTAATTATCTATAAAAACCACACAAGTCCATTTTTGACAACCACAACAATAGTCCATATAGTTCCAATCTGATTCAAGCCAATTTGTGTTCAGAGTATCATCTTCAACAATCACAAAAAACCAGGCAATGAAGGTATGTATGAATACGTAATATATATAGTCATCGGATTGTATTCGTGCAACTGAATTGAAAATTATTATATATATTGCATATATTGCATATAATTAAATAAATATAAGTATATTGGATGGTTTCGATAAAATCACTGTGTTTTTTAACAAGTTTATTGGTTTACTTTTGCAGCAAAAGGTGGTGATCAAAGTTACAGTGAACGGCCAAAAGTCCCGCCCTAAGGCCATGAAGATTGTAGTTGGAGTTTCTGGTAAGCAAATGCTTTTACTCTGTTCTTCAGGTGGTTCGGTTTATAAAATATATAATTATTGGTACCGATAATTGACCTTTAACTTGTACGTTGTATAATTTATATTTATTTATGTGTATATATAGGTGTGGAATCCGCGGCGTGGAAAGGGGATAACATCGAGGTGACCGGAGATGAGTTGGACCCGGCGAGTCTAACACTGCTCTTGAGGAAGAAACTAGGGTATGCCGAGTTGGTGAGCGTCGAAGAAAAGAAAGAAGAAAAGAAAGAAGAAAAGAAGGAAGATGTGGCCAAGTTGGAGGTAACGGCCATGCCTGCTTGGACTTATTATGCTCCATCGCCTTATGTGGTTAGAGACGCTTCCTATGAACAAAATAATTGCTCAATCATGTGAATTATTTGACTATCGAGAAAAGCTTTACTGGAATGTTTTTATTGGTTTCATATATTTTTTGGGTTGTTTAGCATTAGTGTTTGTTTTAAAGTGTAAGATATATATATATATATATTGCCATGTCGAGAGAGGGATTTGAATTTGTAACCTTAGCGTTGTTTGAGATATAAAATAATGCTAAATAAAATTTTGAGCATGTTTCGATATATATTGTATATTAATTTTTATTATACAAAAATTTGTTTGAGAACACTTTTACTTACCCTTCTTCAAGTGAGGTAACCATTATCCACCCCCTCCTAAATGGATGACATATGTTCATAGAGGGGGTAAATTTGTCCAAACATGGTTATCTTTCGGATAAATTTACCCCTCCTAGACACATGTCTTCTTTTTGGGAAGGGAGTAATACTTACCCCCCTTATAGGAGGGGTGAGCAAAAATGAACTCTGTTTGTTTTTGTTGGAAATGTTACCGAATAACTGAGAAAGACAATGATTATTGATCTGGTGCTTGTGAGTTCGAGACTTGTCATCTTCTCTCAAATTCTGAATTAATCATGACATTTATAGGTTTAACGAGAAAAATCACATAGACACGTTAATTGATTGGGTTACTTTCATTACTTCAAAAACAAATAATAGTAATAATATACATTTGGGTAATTGGGTTCCTCAATTCCTCACAATAAAAAGAATACATTTGGGTACACAAGGCAGGCCCATTAGAGATCCAAGGCCCATCTCAAAGTTTCTTCATTTAAAAGGTTCAAATAGAAATTATATATTGGGATGGCTGTAAACCTAAACAAATTGCTTTTGCTCCAAGAACGGAGGATTGTGTTGGTTGTAAGAGATGTGAATCCGCCTGTTCAACGGATTTCTAGAGTGTTCGAGTTTTTTTATGGCATGAAATAACTCGAAGCATGGGTCAAGCTTATTGATATTGATATGTTCTCCAAAATCCACTTGAATTTATTTAAAATACTTTTTTTTTTACTTACTGATTACCGACAAAAACCCGTACTCGGAAAACAAAAAATATATTCTATTTTTCGAGCACGGTTTTGTCTGGTTCGAGTGTATCTTGTCTTTACCACGAACTTTTATGTAAATTTTCATGTCAGGGCAAATGATAATTTTTTTTTTCCTTTTTAAATTAATGTATTTGGTGGACATGATTCGAAATTCACAATCTTTCAAATAACTCATATGGAAGATCTTAACTCTATATGAAGAAATATTTTAACAAAATATTTTTGATTACATTAAAATTCTCAAAAAAGAAAGATTTACAAACTAAATATATTCACAATTTCACATCAGAGTGAATCTTCAAGACAATTAATATTTTAATGTAACTTTATAAATAAAGATTTAATATATTGGGAAACTAAAATCAATATGATTCGGTTAATTAAAATTTGGGGTTTAATCAATTTATGTGCATAGCCAAGAAAATATAATTAGTAATCATTTTTTTGTAAGTTTAAATACAATTAATCATTGAAACTAAATACACAATTGTGATCTCAAATATTTACGGTTGATTGGTTGAATGATCCCTCCCAAAGTCCCAGTAATATAGCAAAATTGTTGTTGTTGCAAGCATAGTCTAGTGGTGGTAACCAAACGTTATAACAAGTTGAGTTGCCGAATTCAAATCCTAAAGCACACATCATCGTAATGCCTTGAAAATAGAAACAAACAACAGACATTTTCCATGACATACATATACACTTAGGTCCTATTTGGTATGTTGGATATAATATGATTATTTTTATGGGATATAATATGATTGGATTAGATTAATTTTAATGTTATCATATGTTTGGTGTAACATAGGATATGATTAAAAATAGAGTAATCATGTGTTTGGACTTTTTTTGGTTTACACCATCCGGTTTCCGGGTGGGGCGGATCCACCATACGGTGCAATCAGCCCAGACCACACCCTGACTAATCCGGATTCGCACCGGGTCGGCCCACTAAGAGGTAAAGTGCTCCCAATATGTGTAGCTCCGTTCACAAGGGGGGTTGAACCCACGACCTTGCTTAAGGGATGAGAGCGCCGAACCACTCACACCAACATATGATTGGTATGTGTTTGGACTTTGATGCAACGTAAAATAGGATTAAAAATAGAATGGTAAATTACATAAACTGACCTTGATTAAAATAAGAAATAAAAAAAATAAACATATCTTCATGAAAAATTCAGATCTGTCCATAACTCGAGCAGTTATATACAAGACCAAAACCGTTAATACAACTGCACCTTTCCTAGCTTCGTTTTCGTCTTGAGGACCTCAATCCATCAACCTCAACATCCTCAAACCTGATATTGCTGCACCAGGTCTGGACATATTGGTTGCATATTTGAAATTGGGGCACTGATAAGCGGATTGCGCCATTCAACATAATATCTGACACATCCATGATCCATGGCTTGCCTTCATGTTGCAGCTGCAGATCTGGATGTAAGAAAACACACCAAATTCAAATGCATACATCTCAATAAACTATAAGTCATAACAACATTAAACCCATTTACAAATCTGATCAAATCAATATTTTTAATTTTATTTTTTTAATAATTTATTGATTGTGTGTGTAATTTTTAGAACAATTGATTGTGTTTTTGGATGAGTTTGTAATGGTAGAGGAGAAAGAGAAGGAGTATGAATGAGAAGAAGATGATGATGATGATCCAACCCGTCGAAGCGAAGAGGACGATGCCTGCTATTTATGGTACGTGGCCTTATTACGAGGCCGTACAGGTGGTTAGAGACCCTTACCCTTACTATGAACAAAATAGTTGCTCAATCATGTGAATAATTCGAGCATTGAGAAAAAGCTTTATGGGTCAAATGACTCAAATGTATCATTCCGTTGGTAATACTTGTAGTATCTCCGTAATGCCTGAATGGTGTCTTTTCTTCAATAACGTGGAAGGGATAATTAAGTTACAAATTAAATCGATCTAGAATTTTTAGTTTGATGATATAATCTAAATTTGGATTATTTTTGTTGGTTTCTTAGAATTTGTTTTAGGGCGTGAGATGTATTTTTTTTTTTTTTTTGCCACGTTGAGAGGGGGATTTGAATTTGTAAATTTGTAACTTCAAAGAAATAAAATAATTTTGATGCTAAATAAAAATTTTAGCATGTTTTGATATATATTGTGCATTAATTTTTATTATAAAGAAGTTTGTTTGTGTTGGAAATGTTACCGAATAGCTAAGAAAGACAATGATTGATTTAGTGCTTGTGAGTTGAGCTGTGAGTAGAAATGTGTCATTTTCTCTCGAATTTTAAATTAATCATGAAGGTTTAACAAGAAAAATCACATAAACACATTAATTGATTGGGTTTCATTACTTCAAAAACAAATAATAATAATACATATTGTAGGGGGTTGCTCTACAACTCTACAGTTGTTGTAGACTAGGCTCCTGCAACTTGTTTATAGGGGAACAAAAAGAAAAAAGGTGGAGCCTTGAATTTAGTCTTAGGTTGCTTGGGCTAAGTGTGGATATAAATTAGTGATAATAAGATTCGAAGATCAAGTTGTTTTGTGGATGGTTATGTTATCTGGGTTAGATGAAAGATTTCCGATGATCAGAAAATACTTCAGCAGCGTTTTGGTACGTAAATAAGCTTGGTTGACTGACAGTAAATCAGAATCCCTTTTCCATGAGAGGGTAGCTATATTGATGTGTTATAACTTCTAAACTCCATAGATTAGATTATTTTGTTGGGCAATAATTTATAAAATGATTGTTTTTAAGCCACTATAATGAATATTTAAGTTTAATAATTGATACTTGATATAAATAAATCGATATCAATAATGATGATGACGAAAACAAGATGAGATCATTATAAACCACAAGTATTTGCAAAGTATCATTACTGTTATTTTAATCTGTAGTTGGAAAAGTTTGTTAATTATTCTCCATTATATATTTATATTAATAGTTGATGATAAGGATCTCTTGAAAACTGAGATCACATTCGCAATGAAGAATAATTGTTGTTATGATTTGCTCGGAAAAAAAAAAAATGTTGTCATAACTTATAAGCTATAATTTATAATTAAAGGTCAAGGAATCCTCATCTATAGATCATAATTTTTATTTTTAGTTTAATGAAGGATATTTTATTTAGTTTTTTTTAAGAGAATATTTTATTTAGTTTTTGTAGTAATTTTTATGAAGAAAAGATAAACATCATATTTGATATTTCTGCCCAACTTTGATAGTGAAATTATGAATGGAAATCATTGTGATTAGGAATTAAATCAATTAATAACATCTAGATTTATTGATTTAATATTTTAAAACATGCTCATAGTGTAGTGGTTAATTTCTTCACGACTTGTTATACAAACTCAATTGATGTTAGATTAAAAAGAATCATGAATTATCATCTTAACAAAATGCAATTAATTACCATAACTTCGAGTAAATAATTTTTAACTTTTCTGATACTTTTGTAAGACTTATTTATAGTGAAAATTGTAAAAAATAACCTAACCACATAATGGATTATTGTTTCTATCCAAATTTTAATTTTTTATTGTTTGTAACCAATCATCATTATACATTATTGTTTTTAGTCAATAAATTTCAAATATACCCTTTTATCCTCTTTTTCCCTTTAATTTTTTTTTTCTCTCCATTACTCATCTCTCTCTATCATTCATCTCTATCACCCATCTTTTTATCACTCATATCTTTATCAAATCTTAGTTTTCAACTAATTTTTGTCAAGAAATTAAAGTTATTTTGAAGAGAAATCGCAAAGAAACCAAGATTTTGGAAGAGTTTTTTATGAAAATTTTGATTTTGTGGTTGAATCTTTGCTCAAAATTTCAAGGTTTATAAATCTTCAATTTCAATAGCATTATTATGTTTTTTAGATGATATTGTTGATGGATTTTTGTTATTTTGTTTCAATTTTAAAGTTTTTTTGTTGATGATGGAAGAAACATCGATTTCGGTTTAAAATTATATTTCACACAATGTGTCACGATAAAAGTGATATAAGTCGGTTATTTCATGTTTAACGTGACACATCGGCTAATATTGTGTAATCATATATTTTTGAAGTACATGAGATATTTCATGTCCAATATGACATACACGGGATATTTCATATCCAACATGACATACACGAGATATTTCATACACAACATGACATACATGAGATATTTCATACCTTTCATGAAATACTGCATAAATAGGATATTTCATACTCAACATGACATATATAGGATATTTCATGCACAACATGATATACATGGGATATTTCATGCCTTGTATGAAATACTGCATAATGGGGATATTTCATACCCAACATGACATATATAGGATATTTCATGCTCAATATGACATACATGAGATATTCCATACACAACATGATATACATGAGATATTTCATGCCTTGTATGAAATATTGTATAATCAGGATATTTCATACCCAACATGACATACATAGGATATTCCATGTCTAACATGACATACATGAGATAGTTCATACGCAACATGATATACATGAGATATTTCATGCCTTACCTGAAATACTGCATAAATAAGATATTTCATACCCAACGTGACGTACATAGGATATTTCATACTTAACATGGGGTATTTCATGTCTTGTATGAAATACTGCATAATAGAGATATTTCATACCCAACATGACATATATATGATATTTCATGTCCAACATGATATATATGTGATATTTCATGCACAACATGATATACATGAGATATTTCATGCCTTGTATGAAATACTGCACAATGGAGATATTTTTTTTTATTTTTAAAAGAAGGGTATTTTAGACTTTACAACTTCCACTTAGTTAAAAATAATAACTTAAATTTTTTTTTTATTAAAAACAATAATTCATTTCTTAATTTTACTACTTTTACGAATGCCTCTTATTTATATTCATAAAAACTCTTATGACTTTTTTTTTTACTTTGGTTTAGACGTATGGCAGTATAGGTCTCCAAATGTCCATTGATAAAGGTATTTAATTTAATAAAATAAAAAATAAATAATTGAAGTGATGGTCCCCATTGACCAAAACGACCAACCCCATGTACCCATGACCATCCAAGAAGCCTATTTCAAATCAACATCACATAACATATTGACAACTCTCCCCACCGTTAGATTTAGTCTCTTGAATTTGTCATTACATCTCTAATATTTGATCTAAACATGTCTCGACAAAAAATCAATAATTGAAGTCAATGGGTCCCCATTGACCAAAACGACCAACCCCATGATCATCCAAGAAGAACCCAATTTCAAATCAACATCACATAACATATTGACAACTCTCCCCACCATTAGATTCGGTCTCTTAGAATTTGTCATTACATTTGAAAAATGTTTGATCTAAACATATCTAGATAGATTTTAACAAGATTGCAATAGTGTCGGTTTTAGATACAATGGAAAAACATTTTTCCTCCTCTAATATTTCATATTGTTAGTGAAATTTGAATTCGAAATTCTTTGAGACTTGAGATCTTACCAAGTACACGAGAAGAATTTCAGACATACTTTTCAATAAAATAATTAAGGGTTAATTGCAATAACATACCTTGAAATTTTTCAAAAAAACTTAATATTCAACTTATTCCTTTAATTGCAGCAGACCCGCTACCGTCAGTCAAAATCATTAAAGATAATGGTTGACTATAATGGTAGGGGTGAAATCGTCATTTAGTACATCAATTTATTTTGGGCAGGAATTATAAATGATTCATTCACTAATTAAAAATTAAACAAATTAAAAATAAAATAAAATAAAATAAAATAAACTTTCAAAGTAAACATGTTTCCGTGGAGAAGATCTAAGTTGAGATCTCCTCAAAATCCCTTCCATCTTCGAAGGAGATCTGAACCATACCAGATTTCTTTCTCCAAAAATAGAAACCGAATCCGGTTATCTTCATTAAAGGCCAGATCTGCTCCTCCACAATGTCAATATCACATGATTTCCAAATTTCTAGTTTTTGTTTGTTGCTGTTTAATCATCTGAGGACACAACAATACAACATCGATAACCTTTTATTCACCCTTTTTTTGGATATTTGACGTAGAAATATCATTGATTTGGTCTCCTTCTATTCACCCTTTTTCCAAAGTTTAGCAATGAAGCAAGGCAGTTTGGCTGTTTGATTCTTGCTCTTGAGCGGTTAATGGAAGGGAGCAGGTGGTTAATGGCAGGGAATGGGCAAGGTCGTAAAGCTAATCAGTATCTTACAATTCGTTATAATGATTAGATTTAGTATCTTACAATTTTTTATTTTTTATTTTATTTTATCAGAGTTTAAATAAAGTACATATGCAAGGTTGGATTTCACCAATTAAACAATTGTTTATGGGAAGATGATTGTGTTGATAGATGCTGTTTGTGGGTTGATGATTTTGATTTGAAAAATATTAAGTTTTAAAGGGATGTTTGGATGATGTTGGATTTGGGTGATGAAGGCAAGAAGAGTTTGTTTGGGTGATGAAGATGAAGTTGGATAATATGTTTGAGTAAAGAATTGATTCAATTGAAGATAGGTTTTTGAAAATTTTAGTGTTTGGAAAGTGAGAAAATGAAAGAAAATCGGGAGGAAAGAATTTGGAAGCAAAAAGAAAATCTGTGAATCGTTGTTATAAATCTGTGAATTTTTATTTATTTATATTTCTAAAGATTTTATCATTAATTTATTTATTATTTGATTATTTTAAGAGTGAAGACCAATTAAAACTTTTTCAAACAATGTATAAGGTATTTTTGACTTTTTATCCCAAATCTCAGTCAATGATTAAATGGGATGGGAGTCAATTGTGTAGAAGGGATCTACTGCAATTAAAAAAATAAATAAAAAATTAAACCTTTTTAGAAAAACTTAAGGTATGTTATTGTAAATAACCCAATAATTAATTGATCTCCCAGCTTCCTTGTTTTATCCAAAATAAAAAAAATAAATAAAAAAAAATCAAGTCAAGTCAAGTCAGTCAACGGACTAACTTTTATAATTACTCGGTGTGTACTCAGAATATTGTAAGTGGCCGCTCTAGAATACCAAATTGAAGAAAGACAATTTTACTCGGTGTGTAGCGTCTATATTGGCACGGACCAACATCATATTGTACGAGTCGTCGAGTCAAGTAAAGTAATAATTACACCCAAAAAAAAAAAAAAAAACTCATTTTTTTACAATATAAGAGACATATCTTATCTAGCAACAAAAACAAATGTTTCCTTCCTGGGAAACAACCCAGAAATTCATGTCATCGTCATATGATATGATGGAACTTTTGAACTCTAGACACGCTATATACACGGGGCTAAGGGGCTATAAAAACCTTCCCAGTTTTTCCATACAAATAAAAAACCACAGAAGTCCATTTTTGACAACAACAACAACAGTACTCCATATAGTTCCAATCTGATTTTAAGCCAATTTGTGTTCAGAATCATATCCAACAATCACAAAAAACCAGACAATGAAGGTATGTAACGATTTATAATATGTTACCGGTACTATCGGATTGTATTCGTGCAATTGAATCGAAGATTATTACATAGAATGTAGATTGCTTATATTCATATGATTGAATAAATGTCAGTACATTGGACAGTTTCGATAAAATTACTGTGTTTTCTGACACGCTTATTGGTTTACTTTTGCAGCAAAAGTTGGTGATCGAAGTTTCGATGAACGGCCAAAAGTCCCGCTCTAAGGCCATGAAGACTGTAGTTGGAGCTTCTGGTAAGCAAATGCTTTTATAAAATATATAATTATAGGTACCGATAATTGACCTTAACTTGTGAGTAGTATAATTTATATTCAATTGTATGCATGTATAGGTGTGGAATCCGTAGCGTTGAAAGGGGATGACAAGAGCCAAATAGAGGTGACCGGCGACGGGTTTGACCCAACAGTGCTGACGCTGCTGTTGAGGAAGAAAGTAGGGCGTACCGATATAGTGAGCTACGAAGAAAAGAAAGATGTAAAGAAGGAAAATGAGGCCGAGTTGCAGGTAGCGGCCATGCCTGCTATTTATGGTAGGTGGCCTTATTACGAGGCCGTACAGGTGGTTAGAGACCCATACCCTTACTATGAACAAAATAGTTGCTCTATGGGTCAAATGTATCACTATGTTGGTAAATGGTAATGCTTCTAGTATCTCCGTAATGCCTGAATGGTGTCGCAATTATACTTTTCGTCAATAAAAGTCTTGTTAGATGGGACTTTTTTTTTTTTTTTTAGGATAACGGGTAAGGGATAATTAAGTTACAAATTAAATCTATCTAGAATTTTTAGTTTGATGATATAATCTAAATTTGGATTATGTTTTATTGGTTAATTAGAATTTGTTTTAGGGTGTGATATGTATTTTTTTTTTTTTTCCACATTGAGAGGGGGATTTGAATTTGTAACCTCAACGGTGTTTGAGAAATATGAAATAATTTTGATGATACTAAATAAAATTTTGAGCATGTTTCGATATATATTGTGTATTAATTTTTATTGTAAAGAAGTATGTTTGTGTTGGAAATGTTACCGAATAGCTGAGAAAGACAATGATTGATTTAGTGTTTGTGAGTTCAAGACATGTTATTTTCTCTTGAATTCTAAATTAATCATGAAGGTTTAACAAGAAAAATCACATAAACACATTACTTTATTGGGTTTCATTACTTCAAAAACAAATAATAATAATAATACACATTGTAGGGGTTGCTCTACAGTAGTTGTAGACTAGGCTCTTGCAACTTGTTGATAGTGCCTGGTTGAATTGAGTTTGTTGACTGCACTCTTAACCTCTAATAAAAATGAAAAAGAACAAAAAGAAAAAAGGTGGAGCCTTGAATTTAGCCTTAGATTGCTTGGGCTGAGCGTGGATATAAATTAGTGACAATAAGATTCAAAGATCATGTTGTTTTGTGGATGGTTATGTTATTTGGGTTAGATGAAAGATTTCTGATGATCAGAAAATACTTCAACAGTATTTTGGTACGTAAATAAGCTTGGTTGACTAAGAGAAAATCAAAATCCCTTTTCCGTGAGAGGGCAGCTATATTTATAGGCTTCTCGGAGGTGGCTTCATGGGAGATCAATACTTCACGATTTTGGCCAGATTTTATGGGATTCGCAATTTGAATCCCAGCCAGACTCCTGCTTCTGTTGTTATTTGATATCAACCGAAGCTATACCAAGTCAAGAAGCTGTTATCTTAGCTGACTGGTTCTCGGGTCGACCCGTAGAAAAAGGCCTGATCCATATTGATTGTTGGGCCCGTCGTGGGCTTGAAGGTTGGGTCTAGAGTTTTTTTTGGCAAGTACACATGGGTGGGTAAAAAACCAATAAACCAAACCGAACCGAACCGATCCTTTGTTTCTCTTTAGTTTCTCCTTAGTTTCTCCTTTTAAAAGATATTGTAAATTTTCATGTCAGGGCATATGATAATATATATATATTTTCCTTTTTTTTTAGTTAATTAATTCGGTGGACATGATTCGAAATTCACAATTGTTCAGATAACTCATATGGAAGATCTTAACTCTGTATGAAGAAATATTTTAACGAAATATTTTTTTATTACATTAAAATTCACAAATAAGAAAGATTTACAAATTAAATATATTCGTATTAGAGTGAATCTTCAACATATTAATATTTTAATAGAACTTTATAAGTAAAGATTTAATACACTGGGAAACTAAAATCCATACGATTCAATTAAAAATCTGGGGTTTAATCAATTTATGTGTATAGCCAAGAAAATACAATATTTACGGTTGAATGATCCCTCCCAGTACGTAAACATAGTAAAATTGAAGAACTGTTTCACTAATAATTGAATAACCGGTACCACTTTCAAACAATTTTTAATATTCTGTAAAAATTTGTACATCAATATTTGGACAGATCAATCATCAATCTGATGAACTTTTCTAGTGTTGATGTCTGCATACAAAATTTTATTTTTTTTAAAGGTAAAGTCCGTATACAAATTTATAATTTAAAAATCATGATATGAAATTCTTCTTGACATATTTTCTTATTAGAATGTTTGTATCGCAGAATTTTCACACGTTGATGTGTCATGTGTTATAAACTCTATAGAATAGATTATTTTGTTGGGCAATAATTTATAAAATGATTGATTTTTAAGCCACTATAATGAATACTTAAGTTTAACAATTGATACATGATATAAATAATCATTAATGATAATGATGAAATTATAGAGCTTCTAATTCCTTTGCGGACAATTTGGCTAAAAGGGGCACTATGGCAGTGAATGGAGTATGGATGGTTGATTTCTCTCGTTGTTGTTAGTATGGGGTGTTGTTTTATATTTTCTGCTATGCAGCCGTTTTTTGGGGTTGGTTTTGCTTTTCTGTTGTGGTGTTTGGCCTTGCCTTGTGCCTGTAATGGGTATGTATGCGCTGTTGGGTGGTGTGTTTCAGTTGGTTG